>CM031596.1:109804044-109829186 GCA_018398815.1 Conus ventricosus
GGTCTGAGCTCACCCATGTGCCCTGCTGGTCTTGCTTCATAGAGGTCTGTCCATGTGAGAGAACAGGAAATGTCTGTTCTACCCCACTTGCTCCTCCACCGAGTTTTTGGCGAAAGTGGCCTAAAAGCCGCCTTTCCCGTTTCTCTGACAAGTAAGACTTCAATAACCAAAAATAACGATTATCTACAAACAAACATACTGTGTAGGGTTATCCGTTTTCAATACTAATTTACTAAACTTTTCAGATTTCAGTTTTGCTTAATCCTGTGTTTTTCCTGATCGTTTTCAATAACATCATTTTCACGCAAACATTCTTCAAATGAGTCCTCTGTCTTTCATGTGAAATAACACTACAGTCTTTAACTGTTCTCTAAAGTCTTTTAAAACTGAGTTATATTTTGACATAAAATCCACACACTTATTCCAGCATGTCTTCCACTGAAAGCCAGTTTTGACAAAGTATTCTTTTTTTAACTATGTCTCTTTCTGCCGAACAGTCATCTATAATAAATAGTGTCTGCGTTCCTTCAAACAGTCTATAAAACTGTTCTAAACACTCACTCAGTTTATTGCTAGGATTAACTAAATATATGTCATCATCTGTCCATATAAACCTTCTATTATGATATGCTTTGTTCCATTTAAGTGTTGGACAGAAAACCACAATATGATTAAAATATAACGATAAACTGTTTGTAACAGTCGAGGATAAATATTGTTTTTCCACAACCAGTTTGCCCACAAATCAATGAGCAATGAGGAGTTTTTGTCATAAAGTTTAACTGCTCCATAGTTTTATAACAGAGTTTAATCTAATCCAGTTATTATTTTTATCATACTCTCCGTCAAAACTTGTTCAGTATAATAAAACCCTACGAGGCCTAAATGGGTAAGATTAATCCAATTCAGTTCTGTAAGATTGTTTTATATTAAGTCAACATTGATTTTGTTGCTTGTTGTTATGATCTTAATATCCTCGCCATTGTGAAAACGACGACAACAACGTTAAGGCGTTTAACGTCTAAGTTTTGCCAGCTAATATAATTCCTTTATAAGGACGTCACTAACGCCCACAACCCCATCCCTCTCCACATCTTTAAAGACAGAAATTTCAAATATCATTGTGAACGTGTCTCCTAATTTTCTGCTTGGAAAGAACTGTAATTTTGTAGAAGCATTTTTTACAACCGTTTCTTTTCTGTGGAGATGTACTGCTTTTTCCCATACGGCGTTATTTCAATCTCTTTCTGACTATTGTCGTCTGGCATAAGACTTACATGTAAAGGCCAGAGTTGAATGCTTTTCTGAAACTTTTTTGACGGCTAAAATATGTAAATGGGCTTATGAATTCAAATTTTATTTCCCATTCTAAATATGGTTCTAAGTGCCATTTGAGGTCAGGTTTTCGAACTATTTTATATCATCTGGCCAACATTATTTGCCTCTAGATTGCGCATTGTTTCTAGTTTAGGAAACTTTTTGTTGTCGCCAACCTCTTTGCGTTTATAATCACCATCTTTAGTTACTCAAAACCATACAAAGCGCCTATTTCACCATTCTGTTCAAAGTCCGCAACGTCTGCAAGTCTTTTAATTCTAAAGTTATACACCTTACAGGCGCTAATGTAACTCCTGTTCTTCTGGCCCACGCGACATTATTTTTTAGTAACGTATTATTTTATTTCCAAAACAATGTGCAGGTTATCACATTTCACGACTTCCCTGTTTTGTCTGCAATTTTTATATTAAATGATCCAACCCTCCCCAAACTAATCTTTTAAACTGTAAATTAGGGAATTGTAATAATTTCATAATCGCAATATGCAGCTTTCCCTGATGGAAGAGCTCTTAAAACAGTTGAGGGCCTTCCATCATATAAGTTTTCATCAGTGCTTAGCTCATCCAAATGAACATAGAGTAATGAATGTAATGCAAGATCGAGCGGATTTTCCCCCTCATAAGTAGTTTTGTCTGGTGTAAACTCTAAATCTATGATTGTCAGCTGCAAAGCCTAACATTTTAGCTAGCTCTTTATCAAAATAGTAACCTCCTTCTTCTTCAGGCTTGAATGTTAACATTGTTTTTAGATTTGCATTGTTAAGTTTGAGAGTAATGTCAAAGTTACTCATTGCTTCTTTTAGTGAGCAAAACCCGTAATAACCATCAGCTATTGTTAACTCGCTAACTTTGGTCCCTGTTTTTGTCAACTTTTAGAACCTTATTATTCTCCTTGGCTTCGCTTATATTAAACCATACACTTTGTAGAATATTTCATGGAGCGCGACCATTTTGGCCCCGCAATTGTTATCAATAGCATGTTCTAAAAACGAAGGCGGTCTTGGGTTGTTATTGTTACAAACATTTTTTGAACGAAATAAAAATGACGCGTTCAAATATACTGATGCAAAATATTCTGTTGGGCCACACTACAATCTTAAAAAATATACAACTGACAACCCTCGACATTTCTGTGACCCAGACTGCCTCTTTTCATAAAAAGGTAATACTCCATTAAGCAGCTATCTTAACCCCCCTATTGAAAACGACCACATCAAGAAAGCGTGTTTAGTCATCCGATGCAGTTTTATCAGAACCAGTTAAACTTTGCTGTTGTTTTGCGCATCAACTGGGTGTGGAGTGGCGTATGCTGATCATTTAAATACACCATGATCCTTTGGTGAGGTCAGTGTACAGATTCATTTTTATTACACCTTCAGACGTATTTGACTGAACTGCAAGCGCCATTGCCAAATGACAAACCGTTTAAATCCACTCAGCAACATAATAGACATGAAGGCTTTTAAAAGGATCTGTAACGAATTTAATATAACATCAAGACAGGCTTTAGACAAAAGTTGGATCATAATCATGGCCTAGGCGACCTTTATTTCGGGCACGCACAGAAAGTATAACTATGACTGGCATCCTCCTTTCAAAACTTTCTTTTTGGCACAACTGTTGAGCCCGGGTCCCTACAGCAAGAGCATAAAACAGCATGGACAACATTTATCTTAGACACTTCTAAGGGCCTAACTAGGCGGGAATAGAACGAATAAACGACTCTATTCGTACTTACGTTTGTGTTTGCTAGGTTCGCAAGCACAGCGAGATCGAGCATAACTGATCCTTCTACTGGCTTTGACGCGCAAAAACAATACTTACAAATTTAGAGACGCCATTAATTCTACAGTTGATTTACCTTCAAGTATTGAAAGATACCAAAATGTTTTACAATACGCAAGATCGAAAGTAGACTTTGCTGTTGGCACTGGTTTATACATGCTGCCTTCCGACCTCAGACTCCAGTAGGAATAATAATAAACTATAATAATGAAATTCTTATAGCAGCAATGAACAGAAGGTTGGGAAAACGACATAAATTCTGAGCCAGTAATATTACAAACAATAAAAGAACGCCAAGATAAGTCAACTAATTCCTGAAGTCCAAAGCCCAAAGGCCATTGAAGACTCAGCAAAGCTCGCGGACTCTGTTCGCGATGACCATGAATATGAAAAGACAGCGCTTGTTCTGGATTAACTGGCCTAGGATTACTTGGTCTTTACTTACTAAAAATTAACCCAACTATTAAGAGAACTAATGCCCATAAGTGCCGGCCATAAAGCCAACTACTTTGCTTGCAGTAGACAAAAGCCAGCTAACAAACACCTCCTAATATACCCGTAAAGAGTCTATAGCTTTACCGGCTATTTTTTTAATAAACTTGCAAGATGATCAAGCTGTTTTTTTACCCATGATTTATCAAGCGGAGGCGATGGCGGTGGAGGTACTGAACTTTGGCCGCCGCCGCCTGTAAAGCCATCACCAGTGTACTTATTGCAAATCCTAAGGCTGTTATAACGCTTACTAATGTGACTCCTTGCTCTCTAAACAGTGTTCGTATTCGTTCTGCTAGTGTCGTGTCTTCATATAAAATTTTTCGATAGTTTCTCTTATTCTATTCACTTGAGTTCGTAATTGGTCTCGTTAGTAGTTAGCACTTCTAGTCTTGCTGATCTTTCTTGTTCAAGATCTTTTAGTCTTTGTCTTATCTTTCTTTAATATCAGGTCCTAAGTTGGCGTCATCAGCCTCAACGAGTTTTTCTTTTTCTCTTTTTATATGCTCATCTAGTTCACCTAGTTTTGCTAAATTGTTTGTTAATTCGCCTCTGATCCTTCTCAAAGCATGATCAAGGGCCGTTAGTTCTCGCATGGGTAGCGGCGAGTCGTGTATAGTCTTTAAAGCTGTTTCTTCTGAAAAACTGGTTTCTGCTTCTATTGCATTTATTATTTTATCTGCCGATTGATTTAATTCTTTAAGTTCCATGTTTTGTATTTGGTTAGCTGTTGGGAGTTCTTGTAGTGTGTTTTGAAGTTTAGAAACTGCATCCTTATCTAATTTCGGTCTAACAAGACCAAGGCGATTTTGATCTTTCACACTGAGTCTTTGTATAATTGTACTCTTGGCTAAAAACTTTGATGGGTCTGGTTTAGTTGTAAGCCGAACAGATTCCCTTGATCGCCCTTTACAAACAAATGACCATCTTCTAATTCAAAATCATTTGGGTCTATAAATTCGGGAGGTTCTTGACCTAAACTTTTGTAAAATGCTCCGACCGTACTTTCTGTTAATTCACGCCGCATTGAGAGCGCTGAGCGATGCCGGTCAAAGGGATCATTTCACTCATGTCGTCTCCAGGATCAAAAACATCATAATCTTCTTCAGCTTCAATGCCTGCCATGTTTTTAAATAATTAACTTTTTTATTTTGTTTTATAAAAAATGCCACAAGCACATGGCTCGATTCTTAACCCGTATAGAAGACTGAAAGAGCCCTTAGGCGTGAAGGAAATAAACGGAATATTACTGTTCCAAATAATCCATCTACTATTGATGCAGATCAAATTCTTACTGTCAAATTTCCAGACCTAGGAGCGGATGAAGTGATTGTGCCAGGCTCTGCACTCTTACTTTCAAAATAGAACTCGCTTCAACAACAGACCCAAACAGGACAGTTGTACAGATCTGGGGCGGGCAATCGTTAAGAAAATTTCTATAAAACTTGAGGGCAAGAAAATTTTCTTTACACAATGCAGACATATTTTTAACCTATTCTGATCTATGCTAACTGGGAATGAAAGGGCTGACTTTGTGTTTCAAGGAATCGAAAATGAAGAAGCACTAAAACATAGAATAGCGCCGCAGATGTTAAAGACGGCAAAAAGTATGTAGCCGTAAAGTTTGCGTATGGAAATCGCTTTTCCATTCCCTTAGATTTTGAGTTGTTAAAAGCGCATGCGCCAGTACTTTCAACGAGCATTAAAAGACAGATTGTCATATGAACTAACTTTTAATGAATACAAACGTGTTACAATCAACAACACCGAAGCAAAGTACAGCATTCTGACATCTCGTTAGAGTTTGACGTTGTTAGCAACCCTAAATTAGCAAAGCTGATAAGGACCAATATGAGTCAAAATTAGCAATATATACGAAAGAGTGATTCATCATACAACATATCCCAGAAGCAGGGCAGACACTATATGAATTTAGTTTAGTGTTGCATCACATTCACTTAAAGGTATTTTATTGCTGTGTGAAGATGAAGAACCGTTCAAAAGAGCAAGTGAAAAGTTTTTTAATCCTAAAATAACGAAAGTGCAATGTACAATTGACGGTAGTCCTAACCAAATCTACGCTAGCGGCTTAGACCTTATCATCATTTTGACGAAATAAAGAAAATTGTTTGGGGGTGGGAGGGGTAGAAATCCAACAGCAGACCTAGTGTCTAAAGATTTACATCTTCACAATGTTAGGCTTGATGATTATTTAACAACAAAATACGTTTAATGGATGACCTAAGGTCAACAGAGGATAATGAGTTGTCTGGAAGCGGGAGAAAAGTGAGAGACGTAATAAACATTCAAATTGATAAAGAAGAAGAAGCCGATAAACCGCTTAATGTACATTTGTTTTTTATATATGATGCGCAGCTGAATATTCAACAAAACAGATTAGACTATGTATTATACTAAATTATTTTTCATTTTATAAAAGCATGTCTGTTAAGGTTTATCCAAATGTGCCTACAGCACCGAGATGCCAAGAGAAGAGATAGCAGGCAATTCTGCTGTTATAGAAACCCCTGACATAAAAGCCTTCAGATTAACAAACATTACGCAAATGCAACAAAAACTAGAGCAGACCTTTCAAATACAGCAAAACCAAACGAAGGTATTCTGCCGCCTTTAATGCTGTTACATATGTTAATACTGGAACATCGACTATAAAGCGCCCTATCAGCAGGAACGAGTGTTGGTCTCTTAGCAACGGGCATAGGCGCACCCGCAGCTTTACCCCTAGGAGGTTTGTCTTTAGCTCTCGGCCTGTGTTCATTAGCCGTAAGTGCGCTGGCAAAAAATTAAAAACTAAACTCCAAAAGCACACAGCTATGGTTCAACTAATAACGGCTAAACTTAGTTCGTTATAAACTGACAATAAATAAAGCGCTAGTTGACTCAAACATCACGGATGAAGAATTCAATCGTTTACAGGCCGATTTTGATGACTACAAAAGACAAAAGTTTGATCTTCAAAGAAAGGCGAGGGCAAGTTTTTCTCAACAGCCAGACGCCGAGCAGATAAAAAAGGAATGCTTAAAAAAAGTAAACGAGACATTAAACTCTGTTCTAAACAGCTCACATTAACAACACCAAAAGGTGTTTATACTTTATTTATGAGTCCAAACGCAAAAAGACCGTCGATATTGGTTCTGATTAAGTATATTTTTTTTAATTTAAATAAATATTTTGGCTTAGAAAAGAAAGACAGCATGGCTAAGATATATGAAGGACAAACGAATTGTTTGAAGGAATGCTCGAGAGAGAGCGTTTATCAAGAGCACTGAATGATATTGATTTAGAAGTCATTGACCCAACAAACGTGCGGGCAAGCGTTGTACATGCTATTCTCAAGTTCCAGCAAACTAACAATAGACCCGCCAGTTTAAAGTAATGTTAGCTGTTTTAATCGACTATGTAACAATAAATGAAGAAATCTAGAAGTCTGGGTCTCAACTAAACAGCAGACTAATCTTTCTCATAATGACTTAACACCCGGTTGGGCAGACGAACTGCTTACACAGTTTTGACGCTGCCGCTGAAGAAGCTAAATGAGAGGCTCTGGTTGGTCAGAGGCGAAGTCTTAGAGATTAGATTAAAACAGGCTAAGTATGCACCGATTGTAGCAAGGCTTACATTCCGCTACCTCGGGAGTTGGTTTTAAAGAGAGCAGTTTTAAACATAAAAAATTCACACAACAAATGTTTCATGTGGTGTTTCTTGCAAGGCTGCATCATGTCCGCGAACACGCAGAAAGAGTGACTAACTATCGCAATACGCCAAAGATCTTAACTTCAATGGAATAACCTTTCCTGTTAGTGTAGACCAAATTGATCAGTTTGAAGAACAAAACAACCCAATAACTGTTAATGTATACACATGGGATGAGGAAACAAATTGGTGCCAATTAAAGTTCCAAGAACAGTCCAACAATAGGCGAACCAGCCAAAAGTCATGTGGACTTACTCCTAATGTTTTCGCCAGCAGGCTGCCCCATTACACATTGATACCACAATGAGCAGATTATTGGCGCATACTTCAAAAAACACTAACATACAAGAATTCTGCAGAAAATGTTTAACAAGAATTCCATCTGTGCAAGCCGCGAGTGAACATATAAAACATTGTAAAAGTTTCTGTAGACTGTAAGACAGAACTAACTACGCCCCCGCCAGGATCTAAAGTTAGTTTTAAGAACTGGAAACGGCTGCAAACAAGTCCATAACGTAGTTTACGCAGACTTCGAGTCGCTTATTGTTCCTTATGAAGGGCCAGCACCACAAAAACTTCGAAAAACAGTCTTAATGAGTAATCATCAGATTTGTTCATTTGCTTTCATCGTTGTCAGGTCGGATGGCGTTTATTCAGAACCAAATTATACAGAGGACCGGATGCGGCTAAAGAATTTTACAGCGCATGCAGCAAGTGCGTAATGATTGTTCTAATAATCTGAATTTATCTGAAATCATGATGACGCCTGAAGACAAACAACAGTATGACTCAGCCACGCATTGTTGGATTTGCGGTTTAGGGCTAACGCCCAAGAGTGTAAATCCCACAGTAAGAGACCATGATCACATTAGTGGGAAGTTTAGAGGTGCAGCGCATAACAAATGCAATCTTCAACTAAAGTTTGATCCTAAGACATGGAAGCTGCCTGTATTCTTCATAACTTGCGAGGTTACGACTCTCACCTTATAATGCAAGCAGTAACCAGCGCCTTCAGGGTAGCATGCATCGCACAGTCATCAGAAAAGTACATGTGTTTCACTTTAAATAACATGTCTTTTATGACTCTATGCAGCACATGATGGGATCATTAGAGGCACTAGCTATGTCCTTAAAGTCCTGCCCAATAACAGAAGAATATTTTGACCCAACTCTCGTTAGAAAGGGCGTTTATCCTTATGAGTACATGAACAGTTGGGAAAGGTTTGACGAAGATACACTTCCTCCTAAAGGCGCGTTCTTTCTAGTCTCAGAGGAAAGGACATCAGTGATTCTGATTACCAGCAGCTCAAGAGCTTGGCAAAAGTTAGATTGTAAAACGATGGGAGACTATCATGATTCCTATTTAATGGCAGATGTATGTTTGTTGGCGGACGTCTTTGAAAATTACAGAAAGACCTGCATGAAACATTACAGTTTGGATCCTGCGCTTAATATTTCTGCACCCGGGATGAGTTGGGACGCTTTCTAAAGTTTACTGGAGTACAGATTGATTTTATTGTCTGACCTACCAATGATTTCAGATGATTGAAAACGGATTGCGTGGAGGAATTAGTATGGCGTCGCATCATTACTGTAAAGCAAACAACAAATACTTGGACGACTATGATCCAAGTAAAAGGTCTAACTATCTCATGTATTAGATGCAAACAATCTGTATGGATGGGCTTATGCGCAATCGCTTCCATTACCAACTTTAAAATGTACACAGGTACGAATAATATTCCAAAGGCATTAAAGTGGTTGAACAGTTTAACGCCTGATCAGCAGCGCGGCTTCATTCTAGAAGTTGACTTAGAATATCCTCATGAACTCCATGACCTGCATAATGACTATCCATTAGCACAGAAAGTCTAAAGATGGATCCAAGAGAGCCGCCTAAACTTGTGCCTAATCTTCGAGGCAAAAAAAATTATGTCTGTCATTACAGACTTCTAACAATTTTTATTTAAGACATGTTAAAGTTAACAGCTGTCCATCGCATAATTGCTTTTGATCAAGAACAGTTCATGAAACCATACATCATGAAGAACACTGATCTCAGAACTAAATCCACAGATGCTTCAGAAAAAGACTTTTTCAAGCTGATGAACAACAGCTGTTTTGGAAAGACTATGGAGAATCCGCACAAGCGCAAAGATGTTAGATTGGTCACCAGAGAGAACGAAGCAATTAAGCTGACTTCAAAACCTAATTATCAGGACTTTAAAAGATTTCATGATCACCTTTTTGGCATAATGATGAAAAAAAAGAAAGTCAAATTGGACAAACCTGTATTTATTGGGTTTACTGTTTTAGAATTATCAAAGCTTTTGATGTTAGAGTTTCTTTATGACTACTTAAGCCCTCGTATCCTGAGTCCAGAGTACTTTACACAGATACAGACAGTTTGTTATAGATATTCCTACTGAAGACATCTATAAAGACATGGAAATGGAAGTAGCTAAAGGACATGCGGATGGTATGATACATCTGATTACCCTAAAGATTCGCCTTTGCATTCAATTACTAACAAGAAGGTTTTAGGAAAGATGAAGGATGAATTATCTGGAAAGGTGATCAAGGAGTTTGTTGGTTTAAGGAAAAAAATGTACAGTATTTCGAGCCAGGAGAAAATCATTAAGAAAGCAAAGGAATATCTCGCAGCGTTGTGCAGTCAAACATATCACATGACAACTACAAAGAAGCATTGTTTGGCAATAAGACTTTCATCATGACAACGTAAAACTAGCGATCTAATCTACATGAGATCAACACAACAGTTGTAACAAAGAAGTCATTAGATAGAACAAACACAAACGGTGTTTGTTAATCCGGAGTTTTCATATGCAATCGGGCACTGGAGGACCGCAATAAACAGGGGTTTTATATTTTTCATCAACTTTTATTATAAGATCAATCATAGCTTCATCCAATTCATTTAAATCTTTTCTCATGTTTGCTTGACGAGTTCGAATTTTTTTTTATTATTTCAAGATATTCTTTTTCCCAATTTGGGGTTTGGATGTAGGTGATCTGGATGATTTAGCATGCATTGATTAATCCTCGAAAATGTTTCCTTAATAGCATTACACGCCTGAAATGATTCCCGTATCAATTTCAAGGTCTCTTCCTTTACCATTTCTGTTTCGTTCTGCGCTTCCTTCTGGCCTTCCATTTAAACCAAAATATGTTTTACGTAAATTAATTAAAGCGGAACTGTGCCCGGCGATTATCTGCAGTTCTTCTTTCAACAAAAGATCTTTGAGGAGCTGGTTGTTTTGTTGTGTCAGTTCCGTAAATAATACACGGGCGGATTCATCTTTACAATTCTTTTTATTTCATATGGGTCAACACTCCAAACTGATCGGTGCCCTGATGCGAGTGTCCCCCTTCCGCTTCCCCCGTAAATAAAGGTACCTTACTTCAACCCAAATGGTAATAGTTTGCCGATGAAGACTCTCCTTCAGCAACATTTATTGTTTTTCTTTTGATTGCTTGTACTGGCTTTAGCCCTTTAAATTCTTCATTATTCATTGCGCGCAAAACTGAGGGCAGTCTTCTAACCCATTCTGTGTTGCGAGAATTGTCAATCAGCTCTCTGTGATACTGGTAGGAAAAAAGTTTTTCGATAACTGTTTGTTAAAGTTTTCGACTAAAGCCTGTGATCTGTGAACTCCTGGAATGCCTCTTTTAATGGTAACTCTATGTTTTAACAATAATTGATTCACTTGACCTTTAAATTCTTTTCCATCATCGACTTGAATCATGCGAGGATAAGTTAAGGGGCCTCGTTGGTATATCACTGTATAGCAACAGCAACAGCAGAAGCACTCTTTTGTGTTAATGGTTCTGCATCTTTGTATCTTGAAGCTATGTCAATGACTGTGAGTGCGTACTTAAATCTTTTTCGTCTAATCCTATCAGAGGGTAAATATAGAAGATCCATTTGATGGGTGTCGTTTGGAGTTGTATTGACAAAGTGTGGTCTCTGTATTCGTCTAGGGGCAGGTAAATAAATTTGCCAAATTGCTTGTTTAGATAACCATTCCTTTGCTGTTTGTTCACTGACTCCTGCCGCTTGGCTTAGCTTTTTAATTGCTGTGATGCCCTTCAATATCCTTTGGGCGAATAATAGATTTTGTTCATTTTTTATTCAGCCAATATTATGCGCAACAAAATACACGACGTCATACCAAAGGCAATAAACGCGATTTCTTGCATCTTTTGTTTTCTGATGGTTGATAAAAGTCACTGATTTTGGGGGGCAATGTCTGGACCGGTTTTGCCTGTTACTAGATAATATTGTTTTATTGCTTGATCAACATCTTTAAATATGTAAGCTGCATGCCCCTGTTCTTTCAGTGTGTCATTAATAAAATCTAACTGCTCAAGTCCTCTGCTTTTCATAGGCGTCTTGTGCAGCTGCTAGTTCCTCCATAGCTTTTGTTATGTCTTTTTCTCTCGCCGTCATCCCGCAGTTTACTAAATGCGAAATTACTTCCGCTAAAAGCAAGCGCATTCACCACAGCGCCGCCTATCATTATTGCGAGTGAAGCCATTTTTTATAAATGTATTTTTTTCTTACATATTTATATTGTCTGGAATTATTCCTTGCTTAACTAGAAAATCTTTCGTGGCAACCGAAGCTGCAATGATAGCAATCAGCTTTGCTGAATCCTCAAAGTCTAGTTTGCCAAGATCTGCCGGTTTTATTTTTAACAAGCTTTTACCAAGCATTGAGTATCCTACACTTAGCCCTCCAATAACAGCAGAATGGTATACAAGGTTAGCAACAGTTTTTTCGGTGCTCATTTTTAGAAAATAAAATAATTATAATTATTAAAAAACATGAACAGTGATGATCTCCTACAGCTACAAGGCAGCCAAACCTTCCTGAACTTATGAATGACCAAGTTGATGACCAAGCTATTATGCCCAAAAAGGAGAGGCTGTATTCTTTGGCAGCATGTGGAAAAACAAAACAGTTCCTCGAACTGAATTCAGCATAGAACAGATTCAACAGATGTCGCCGCAAGACATTTTAAAGTATCATAACAGGTATGAAGCGCAGCTGGGGTCTAGAATGGTGAAAAGTGTGGGGCAAACGGTCTTAGTTTGTACACTAAACTAGTCAGTAGATTTGCTCCCATTGATTCTGAACAAGATCTTACGTATGATTTAACGCAAGATCCAGTTTTAACAAAGTCATTAGAGTCTCTAGGCTGTGATCTATACTACAGATTTGGAACATTATTGTCGCCAGCGATCATGGGATTAATTACTTTTAATCATATAGATTTTATTTCCCTTCAAAATGACCGGGCCAGAAATCAGCAGAATCAGAAAACACTGAACCAGGTGGAGAAAGTAACCAAGCCAGAAAATCAGCAGAAAACGCTGAATCAGGCGGAGACCATTAAAAATCCTGGGCGTGTTGAAGCAGGAAGAAAATTAGCAGAGTGGAACAGACAAAAAAAATTAATGTTACAGAATATGACTCATCATGAAAACATAACACCTCCAACGCCAGAACAAGTTGATTCAATGCCGGCTATAAAAACTCCATGTGATACAAGGGCCCCAAAGTCTTCATGGAATATTGAACTTAAAACTGTTGTCATTTTTGGTGCTCTCTGCTGCTGGGGGCGGTTATTACGGTTATAAAATATATAAACAACGCTGGCAAAAACAAGAGCCCAAACAATCTCCACCGCTAAATACAGAAGCCGAACACAACTGCACGCCAAAACCGCCAATAACAAAGCATCATTTTGATCCATTTATAATGGAATAATATTTTAAGAACTTAATTTTAATTTTTTATAAAAATAGATCATGGCGTATTATAAAATGATAAAGTCAATAAATAAAGACCTGGAGTCTATAAAAGACATTTCCATAGATCCGAATTGTAATCAATGCGGTTGCTTCGGATGTAAGACCTTCATTAAGATCTATGCAGAGAACACTGAGCAAGACATCCTCAACGATGACGCGTTTTTTGAGGCGTGTGTGTACTATCTTAGACATTTACTATTTAAGATAAAAACATAGATTGTATTTTTTTGATAATTATAAGAACTTGAATAAGAACTTGGTTGTACTTAAAGGATGACTTAATCAAGAACTTATCAAGAACTTGATCAAGAACTTATTAAGAACTTACTTAAGAACTTATTAAGAACCTGGGGCGACTTAATTAAAAACTTAGAAGTAACTTAAGTAAGAACTTGTGGATAACTTAAGGATGACTTAAAGACAACTTGAGTAAGAACTTACTTTGGGGTAACTTAAGTTAAAAACTTAGAAGGAACTTGAGTGTGGCATGCGTGGGTGGGGGGTGGGGCGGGTGGGGTGGAGTGGGGTAGGGTGTGTGCATGCGTGGGTAGGACAAAACAAACAACAAACACAAACAAACAACAAACACACAATAAACAGTCCGGGGGTGGGGTGGAGGGACGTGCGTGCGTGGGTAGGCCAAAACACACAAACACCAACAAACAAACAAGAAGTGGAACTACCAGGCTGTGTCCCGCGCGCAACCTCAATCAACCCCAAGTGATCACATAGGGTCGTTTGGCCTAGTTTGCCGCTGAGCTTTGCTGGTGCTGCCGCGCTTTGTAGTCAAGCGATCACATAGGGTCGTTTGACCTAGTTTGCCACCGAGCTTTGCAGGTGCTGACGTCATTGGCGGCAAGCGATCACATAGGGTTGTTTGGCCTAGTTTGCTGTGCTCCTCTTTTCTCAACCAGGCTTGAAAATTGGCAGAGTTACAGCAATTACTGCCGTAGCCAAGCTTTTATGGCGACTCTAATCGCCAGTAGTAGTACATCCGTCATTGTAATATTTGGAGCATTTATATGAAGATAGTGCCGGCCACACACTAGGCCCTACTCCTCTCCATACTAGTAGATGTACTAAGGTCTGCCTAACCCTATCTAGTTTGTTTGCCAGAACATTAAAAAATCGCCATTCAGTTGCATAGGGCACACTTGAAGGCAGATAAACTGGTTAGAATTAAAAAAGTAGAAAAGTATACACATCTTAATACACAGATCACCTGCCAACATGAACACTGAATCTGTAGTTAACAATCAATCAAGTCTGATACAAACTAAGAACATTTTTACTTGGGAGGAACAAGCCAGCTCCCAACAATCAACGCGTGATGGTTTGTTTTGCTTCGGCCAACTTTCAACAATGCAGCGCCATTTATTAAATAAGGAGCCATCTCATCAATAGTCAAACACGTATCAAAACTGGCTACATCTTGTTTCATTTCCTTGAACCAACAAACCTTTAAGATAGTCGTTCATTTCCAAAGCAGTTAGTTCACTTTTTTTCGTTTTCTAAAAACAATCTCTCCGGTTTCACAACATGCAGTTAAAGTAAAACTTATGGCCTCGAATAACAAACCTGTTTCTTCAGTAACGTTTTAGCCATTTTAAAATAACACAAGTAAAACACAGTGGTCACAACAGAGCGCAAACAAAACACAGCCTTCTTGTTCAATAGTCCAAGCAACAATGGCGACCCCAGTCGTGTCACGCGACAGCCTCGATTCGGTGTGTCGACGTGGCAATCATTTTCTGATGCAATGGTTGCAACCCGGCCGAGTGTGCTTCGTTTACACAGCGCAGGCTAGGTGCAAACTGCCGCGAGCCGTAAATTAAGTGATCAGGTTTCAGCCCCGTGTACAAAGTTTGTAGGAGGAAATTAGTCAGAAGAAGTGTGCGGATTTTAGGTCATTTAATTGAGAGAGAGAAAGAGAGTGTGTGTGTGTGTGTGTGTGTGTGTGTCTGTCTGTCTGCCCGCCTCTCTGTCTGTCTGTCTGTCTCTCTCTCTGTCTCTCTCTTCTCTGTCTGTCTGTCTGTCTGCCGGTGATTCTCTCTCTCTCCTCTCTCTCTTCCGCCACAGGAAAAGGCGGCTTTTAGCCACTTTCGCCCAAAAACTCGGTGGTGAAGCAAGTGGGGTTGAACAGACATTTATCTGTTCTCTATGTGCCCTGCTGGTCTTGCTTCATCGAGGTCTGTCCATGTGCCCTGCTGGTCTTGCTTCATTGAGGTCTGTCCATGTGCCCTGCTGGTCTTCATAGAGGTCTCTCCATGTGCCCTCCTGGTCTTCATAGAGGTCTCTCCCATGTGCCCTTCTGGTCTTCATAGAGGTCTCACCCATGTGCCCTGCTGGTCTTCATAGAGGTCTCTCCATGTGCCCTCCTGGTCGTCATAGAGGTCTGTCCATGTTCCCTGCTGGTCTTCATAGAGGTCTCTCCATGTGCCCTGCTGGTCTTCATAGAGGTCTCTCCCATGTGCCCTTCTGGTCTTCATAGAGGTCTCTCTATGTGCCCTGCTGGTCTTGCTTCATAGAGGTCTCTCTATGTGCCCTGCTGGTCTTGCTTCATAGAGGTCTCTCTATGTGCCCTGCTGGTCTTGCTTCATAGAGGTCTCTCTATATGCCCTGCTGGTCTTGCTTCATAGAGGTCTCTCCCATGTGCCCTTCTAGCCTTGCTTCATAGAGGTTTCTCCATGTGCCCTGCTGGTCTTCATAGAGGTCTCTCCCATGTGCCTGCTGGTCTTCATAGAGGTCTCTCCCATGTGCCCTTCTAGCCTTGCTTCATAGAGGTCTCTCCCATGTGCCCTTCTGGTCTTCATAGAGGTCTCTCCCATGTGCCCTGCTGGTCTTCATAGAGGTCTCTCCCATGTGCCCTTCTGGTCTTCATAGAGGCCTCTCCATGTGCCCTACTGGTCTTGCTTCATAGAGGTCTCCCCATGTGCACTGCTGGTCTTGCTTCATAGAGGTCTCTCCCATGTGCCCTGCTGGTCTTCATGGAGGTCTCTCCCATGTGCCCTTCTGGTCTTCATAGAGGTCTCTCCATGTGCCCTTCTGGTCTTCATAGAGGTCTCTCCCATGTGCCCTTCTGGTCTTCATAGAGGTCTCTCCCATGTAAGATAAGATAAGATACAGAGGTTCCGTTAGACCGGCATATGCCGGTTTTTACCGGTAAATATTTGCCTTGTACCGAAAAAAATAAAAGCCGCCGGTACCGTGTACCGGCAGAACATCTGAGCGCTTTGACTCTCCTCTATCCCTGCACTGTCTGTCTCTCCGCCTGTCAGCGGGTGAGCGGGGATGGCAGGCAGGAAATAAGCCATGCCATGCCGACAACAATACATCTGACATCACTCCTCTTCCCCTTCCTTTCAGTCCCAGGACCTTTGCCCCCCTTTTTTTTCAATGGACAACGCTGATTACTACAGCACTCACGTCAAAATGGACGGTTCCCTTTTTCCTCTAGAACCCAGGTTCCCTAGCGTGTAGCCAAAGTTTCATGCCTTTTACACGTCATCGGACGATGCTTACTTAGTCACGTAGACCAAAGTTTCATTGTCTGTTCTCTGCAAAAATGTTGCACCAGCGTTCCATTACACTCGTTTTTTTCAACGAACCGTCCATCAAGCGACAGTCGTTCGACTCCTTCTGAATCTGTGACGTCTTCAACGTCAGAAGCCGAAACGCTGGTACCCACGAAACGACAGAGGACGAAAGAATACAACAATGCATGGGTGTCTGAGTTTCCATGGCACCGCAGAGAAGAAAACGAAGAAACCGGGAAAGTTGCCCTTTTCTGCATAGTGTGTGAAGAAGCAAAGAAGGTGAATGGCTTCACAAAAGGATCGTGCAACTTACAACGATCGGCATTGGTTGATCACCAGAACAGTGCCAGCCACGTTAGCGCCGTTGAAACGATTCAACAGAAAAAACGTATGGCTGCTGTAGTTATCCATGTTCACGAAAAGACGTCATCAGCGCTGCAAGAGCAACTTAAAGTTGTCTTATGGATGGCAAAAGAAGACATCGCACCAACCAAGTTTGACAGCGTCCTTTCCCTTATGAAAGCAGCCCGATGTCCAGCGCTGGAAAAGGCCAATACTTACTCGCATCAAGATGCAGTGGAGGAAATGGAGAAAGCCTTGGTGCAAACCACCACTGAATACACGGACAGTGCCATCTCCCGAAGTGACTACATCGGCATTATCATTGACGAAACTGTCAATGTGACAATTGATAAAAAACTGATAATCTACTTGAGGATCATCAGAGATCAAAAACCAAAGACTGCGTTTCTCGGCAACTTCACTGTTCGTGACGGCACTGCAGAAACGATCGCTACCACGGTGAGAGAGGCACTTGAAGCAAGACACATAGACTTTGATAAAGTTATTGGACTGGCATCCGACGGTGCCAGTGTCATGACAGGACGACACAACGGCGTTGGTGTGAAGCTACGGAGAGAAAACAACCCATTTCTTATTCACATCCACTGTGCGTGTCACCGAGTTGCACTTGCATCACAAGATGCTTCAAGGGCAGTGAGGAAGGTGACTGACTACAAAAACACTGCAAACAGCGTTTACAAGTTCTATCAGTATTCTGCCACAAGGAACGAGCGCCTGAAAGAACTTAATGCTGTGCTCACTGATGATGATTTCACAAGCCTGAAACAGCCATGCTCAGTCCGTTGGCTTTCCCTTCAGAGGGCAGTGGATTCTCTTCGTCAAAACTGGCCAGCAGTCGTCATGGAGTTGGGCGAGGAGGCAACACGACAGAACAACGCTGTGGTGGACGGCCTGTTACGTACGGTCCAAACGTTTTCCTTCATCGCCATGACACACATGCTTTCGGACATTCTCTCCATAATCAACAGGTTGAATCTAATATTCCAGAAGGACAGTGTCACCATCTCTACCATTAGGCCCATGGTCCAGTCTACTATCAGTACTCTGGAAGATAGTTATCTGGCTACACACAGCCCTGATGTGGCCCTCTGCGGTCGGCTGGGCTATAAGCAACATTATCTTATCTTATCTGGCTACACCGCATTCACGGCTGCAAAATGAAGATGATTTCATGAATGAAATCACACCCGACGGTCAGTGGCACGGCGTGAAAATGAGCCACTACTCTGCTGACGCTGTGCGAGCACACGAACGCCTCAGAGAAGAATTTGTGCAGCACACAATCGACTCACTCAAGGCTCGTTTTCCACAAGAGGACCTTGATATCATCCACAACATTGACATTTTGTTGAATTCATCCAAGTACCCTGACCAGGCCGACGCTCTTCACAACCGTGGTAACGACGCACTGGGCGTAGTGTTTGATTACCTTTGCAACCAACGCGCGACATCCGACGGACGCCAGAAAGGGCCAGTGCTCAACAGACACAATGCTTGCCAAGAATTCACTCAGCTCAAAGCAACCTTGAAAGGTCACGGCAAAATGGACTTTGAAACCACTTGTGGTCTGATCCTGCGGGACTATAAGGACATTTTTCCGGAGTTTGCTAAGTTGGCCAGCATCGGACTTGTGATACCTGTCACAAGTGTGCCAGCAGAACGAGGGTTCAGTCTCCAGAATAGAATAAAAACTGCCAAAAGAAGCAGTCTGTCAGAAAACCGGGTGAACAGACTGATGCTGCTGTCATCAGAAGCACTTTCGCTTGATCAGTTTCCTTTTGCCCGGGCTGCCGAAATTTTCAACGGCATGCGGGAACGCCGCAAATAGATCCGTTTCCTTCGAGCACGACTACTGATTTGTGTGTGTGTGTGTGTGACAGTGTGTATTCGCGTGTTTGCTGTTTTTTTTCCCCCCTTCTTTTTATCTTGTGACCTTCGTACAGTCGTCCTTCATTGTGCATATCACAAGTTTGTGTCGCTTATTCTTGACTTCTGACAATACAAAACTGTAACTGTTCACTGGTCATCAATATCTTGAGTGCACGGACTCTGTAAGTCTGTTGATCAGTAGAGACATATGGATTGTGTGCGTGTCATGCTGACAGTCTGACCCTGGATTGAACTTGCGGTAATCCCCGACCCAGTTTTCAATTGACTGTCGCTGTTTTCAACATCACTTTGAGTAACTGCATGGTTCGATGACGAACACTGACGGAATTCTTTCGCACGTGTGGATAGGTAAGTGAGAAGTTTGTTAAGTTTGTTTTGTTTGTTTGTTTGTTTGTTTTTCTTTCAAGTTACGTTTTGGTTGGTTGGTTTGGTTTGGTTTTGTTTTGTTTTGCTTTTTGTTTTCATATATGATTTTTTTGCATGTTACTCTCTCCGTCGACTTTTCTGTTGAGTTCAGTTGACTGAAGGCTGTCACTGACGGAACCGGCTCGTTACTCCCCCGGCTCGTTACTCCCCCGGCTCGTTACTCCCCGGCTCGCCTAACCCTAACCCTATCCCTAACCCTATCCCTAACCCTATCCCTAACCCTAACCCTATCCCTAACCCTAACCCTAACCCTAACCGGGGAGTAACCAGCCGGGGAGTAACGAGCCGGGGGAGTAATGAGCTGATCCGGTCACTGACAAGCCTGTTATGTGCTATCCGTGCCGGTAGGCCGCTCGCTATCGCCCGTTCGCGTGACCCAGAATCGCAGTTGAGTGTGTAGTGCATGGCAGGCAGCCAAGCGCGGTACCGGGTGATTTAAGACTTGTACCGGAAATTTTTGTTGTTGTCGGTACCAAGTACCGGCAAAGTCTATAGTCTAGCGGAACCTCTGAGATAATGTTGCTTATAGCCCAGCCGACTGCAAAGGGCCACATCAGGGCTGGCTCTCTCCCATGTGCCCTTCTGGTCTTAATAGAGGTCTCTCCATGTGCCCTGCTGGTCTTCATAGAGGTCTCTCCATGTGCCCTGCTGGTCTTCATAGAGGCCTCTCCCATGTGCCCTGCTGGTCTTCATAGAGGTCTCTCCATGTGCCTGCTGGTCTTCATAGAGGCCTCTCCATGTGCCCTGCTGGTCTTCATAGAGGTCTCTCCATGTGCCCTGCTGGTCTTCATAGAGGTCTCTCCATGTGCCCTGCTGGTCTTCATAGAGGTCTCTCCATGTGCCCTGCTGGTCTTCATAGAGGCCTCTCCCATGTGCCCTGCTGGTCTTCATAGAGGTCTCTCCATGTGCCCTGCTGGTCTTCATAGAGGTCTCTCCATGTGCCCTTCTGGTCTTCATAGAGGTCTCTCCATGTGCCCTGCTGGTCTTGCTTCATAGAGGACTCTCCATGTTCCCTGCTGGTCTTCATAGAGGTCTCTCCGTGTGCCCTGCTGGTCTTCATAGAGGTCTCTCCATGTGCCCTGCTGGTCTTCATAGAGGTCTCTCCATGTGCCCTTCTGGTCTTCATAGAGGTCTCTCCATGTGCCCTGCTGGTCTTCATAGAGGTCTCTCCATGTGCCCTGCTGGTCTTCATAGAGGTCTGTCCATGTGCCCTGCTGGTCTTCATAGAGGTCTCTCCATGTGCCCTTCTGGTCTTCATAGAGGTCTCTCCATGTGCCCTTCTGGTCTTCATAGAGGCCTCTCCCATGTGCCCTGCTGGTCTTCATAGGGGTCTCTCCATTTGCCCTTCTGGTCTTCATAGAGGTCTGTCCATGTGCCCTGCTGGTCTTCATAGAGGCCTCTCCATGTGCTCTGCTGGTCTTCGTCGAGGTCTCTCCCATGTGCCCTGCTGGTCTTCATAGAGGTCTCTCCCATGTGCCCTTCTGGTCTTCATAGAGGCCTCTCCATGTGCCCTGCTGGTCTTGCATCATAGAGGCCTCTCCATGTGCCCTGCTGGTCTTCAGAGAGGTCTGTCCATGCACCCTGCTGGTCTTGCTTCATCGAGGTCTGTCCATGTGCCCTGCTGGTCTTGCTTCATAGAGGCTTCTCCATGTGCCCTGCTGGTCTTCATACAGGTCTGTCCATGCACCCTGCTGGTCTTGCTTCATAGAGGTCTCTCCATGTGCCCTGCTGGTCTTCATAGAGGCCTCTCCATGTGCCCTACTGGTCTTGCTTCATAGAGGTCTCCCCATGTGCACTGCTGGTCTTGCTTCATAGAGGTCTGTCCATGTGCCCTTCTGGTCTTCATAGAGGCCTCTCCATGTGCCCTGCTGGTCTTCATCGAGGTCTCTCCCGTGTGCCCTTCTGGTCTTCATAGAGGTCTCTCCCATGTGCCCTTCTGGTCTTCATAGAGGCCTCTCCATGTGCCCTACTGGTCTTGCTTCATAGAGGTCTCCCATGTGCACTGCTGGTCTTGCTTCATAGAGGTCTGTCCATGTGCCCTTCTGGTCTTCATAGAGGCCTCTCCCATGTGCCCTGCTGGTCTTCATAGAGGCCTCTCCATGTGCCCTGCTGGTCTTGCTTCATCGAGGTCTGTCCATGTGCCCTGCTGGTCTTCATCGAGGTCTGTCCATGTGCCCTGCTGGTCTTCATCGAGGTCTCTCCCATGTGCTCTTCTGGTCTTCATAGAGGTCTCTCCCATGTGCCCTTCTGGTCTTCATAGAGGTCTCTCCCATGTGCTCTTCTGGTCTTCATAGAGGTCTCTCCCATGTGCCCTTCTGGTCTTGCTTCATAGAGGTCTCTCCATGTGCTCTTCTGGTCTTCATAGAGGTCTCTCCCATGTGCCCTTCTGGTCTTCATAGAGGCCTCTCCATGTGCCCTGCTGGTCTTGCATCATAGAGGTCTCTCCATGTGCCCTGCTGGTCTTCATAGAGGCCTCTCCATGTGTCCTGCTGGTCTTCATAGAGGCCTCGCTATGTGCCCTGCTGGTCTTCAGAGAGGTCTGTCCATGCACCCTGCTGGTCTTGCTTCATCGAGGTCTGTCCATGTGCCCTGCTGGTCTTGCTTCATAGAGGCCTCTCCATGTGTCCTGCTGGTCTTGCATCATAGAGGTCTCTCCATGTGCCCTGTTGGTCTTCATAGAGGCCTCTCCATGTGCCCTGCTGGTCTTCAGAGAGGTCTGTCCATGCACCCTGCTGGTCTTGCTTCATCGAGGTCTGTCCATGTGCCCTGCTGGTCTTGCTTCATAGAGGTCTCTCCATGTGCCCTGCTGGTCTTCATACAGGTCTGTCCATGCACCCTGCTGGTCTTGCTTCATAGAGGTGTCTCCATGTGCCCTGCTGGTCTTCATAGAGGCCTCTCCATGTGCCCTACTGGTCTTGCTTCATAGAGGTCTCCCCATGTGCACTGCTGGTCTTGCTTCATAGAGGCGAGGAATTAACATTTTTCATCTGATTTGAGATTTTACGGAGGAAGGATTTTTAACAAAGTTTCTGGTTCGTTTGTAGACGATGTCATTTAACGAGATGTGTGAAAGTTTTTTTTTTTTTAATTTTTTTTTTTTTTTTTTTTTTTTTTTTTTTTATGACTGGTGAGTTGATTTTAACGTGGTGACAGCCCTGATGTGGCCCTCTGCGGTCGGCTGGGCTATAAGCAACATTATCTTATGTGCCCTTCTGGTCTTCATAGAGGTCTCTCCATGTGCCCTGCTGGTCTTCATAGAGGTCTGTCCATGTGCCCTTCTGGTCTTCATAGAGGTCTGTCCATGTGCCCTTCGGGTCTTCATAGAGGTCTGTCCATGTGCCCTTCTGGTCTTCATAGAGGCCTCTCCATGTGCCCTGCTGGTCTTCATCGAGGTCTCTCCCGTGTGCCCTTCTGGTCTTCATAGAGGTCTCTCCCATGTGCCCTTCTGGTCTTCATAGAGGCCTCTCCCATGTGCCCTGCTGGTCTTCATAGAGGCCTCTCCATGTGCCCTGCTGGTCTTGCTTCATTGAGGTCTGTCCATGTGCCCTGCTGGTCTTCATCGAGGTTTCTCCCATGTGACCTGCTGGTCTTGCTTCATCGAGGTCTGTCCATGTGCCCTGCTGGTCTTCATCGAGGTCTCTCCCATGTGCCCTGCTGGTCTTCATCGAGGTCTCTCCCATGTGCCCTTCTGGTCTTCATAGAGGTCTCTCCCATGTGCCCTTCTGGTCTTCATAGAGGCCTCTCCATGTGCCCTGCTGGTCTTGCTTCATAGAGGTCTCTCCATGTGCCCTGCTGGTCTTGCACCATAGAGGTCTGTCCATGTGCCCCTCTGGTCTTCATAGAGGTCTCTCCCATGTGCCCTTCTGGTCTTCATAGAGGTCTCTCCCATGTGCCCCTCTGGTCTTCATAGAGGCCTCTCCATGTGCCCTTCTGGTCTTCATAGAGGTCTCTCCCATGTGCCCTTCTGGTCTTCATAGAGGTCTCTCCCATGTGCCCTTCTAGCCTTGCTTCATAGAGGTCTCTCCCATGTGCCCTTCTGGTCTTCATAGAGGTCTCTCCCATGTGCCCTTCTGGTCTTCATAGAGGTCTCTCCCATGTGCCCTTCTGGTCTTCATAGAGGCCTCTCCCATGTGCCCTTCTGGTCTTCATAGAGGTCTCTCCCATGTGCCCTTCTGGTCTTGCTTCATAGGGATCTCTCATATGTGCCCTTCTGGTCTTCATAGAGGTCTCTCCCATGTGCCCTTCTGGTCTTGCTTCATAGAGGTCTCTCCCATGTGCCCTTCATAGAGGTCTCTCCCATGTGCCCTTCATAGAGGTCTCTCCCATGTGCTCTTCATAGAGGTCTCTCCCATGTGCCCTTCATAGAGGTCTCTCCCATGTGCCCTTCATAGAGGTCTCTCCCATGTGCCCTTCATAGAGGTCTCTCCCATGTGCCCTTCGTAGAGGTCTCTCCCATGTGCCCTTCATAGAGGTCTCTCCCATGTGCCCTTCATAGAGGTCTCTCCTGTGTGCCCTTCTGGTCTTCATAGAGGTCTCTCCCATGTGCCCTTCATAGAGGTCTCTCCTGTGTGCCCTTCTGGTCTTCATAGGGGTCTCACCCATGTGCCCTTCATAGAGGTATCTCCCATGTGCCCTTCATAGAGGTCTCTCCCATGTGCCCTTCTGGTCTTCCTTGAGGTCTCTCCCATGTGCCCTTCATAGAGGTCTCTCCTGTGTGCCCTTCTGGTCTTCATAGGGGTCTCACCCATGTGCCCTTCATAGAGGTCTCTCCCATGTGCCCTTCATAGAGGTCTCTCCCATGTGCTCTTCATAGAGGTCTCTCCCATGTGCCCGCGCCCTTCATAGAGGTCTCTCCCATGTGCCCTTCATAGAGGTCTCTCCCATGTGCCCATCTGGTCTTCTTAGAGGTCTCTCCCATGTGCTCTTCATAGAGGTCTCTCCCATGTGCTCTTCATAGAGGTCTGTCCCATGTGCCCTTCATAGAGGTCTCTCCCATGTGCCCTTCATAGAGGTCTCTCCCATGTGCCCTTCATAGAGGTCTCTCCCATGTGCCCATCTGGTCTTCTTAGAGGTCTCTCCCATGTGCTCTTCATAGAGGTCTCTCCCATGTGCTCTTCATAGAGGTCTCTCCCATGTGCCCTTCATAGAGGTCTCTCCCATGTGCTCTTCATAGAGGTCTCTCCCATGTGCTCTTCATAGAGGTCTCTCCCATGTGCCCTTCTGGTCTTCATAGAGGTCTCTCCCATGTGCTCTTCATAGAGGTCTCTCCCATGTGCTCTTCATAGAGGTCTCTCCCATGTGCTCTTCATAGAGGTCTCTCCCATGTGCCCATCTGGACTTCTTAGAGGTCTCTCCCATGTGCTCTTCATAGAGGTCTCTCCCATGTGCTCTTCATAGAGGTCTCTCCCATGTGCCCTTCATAGAGGTCTCTCCCATGTGCCCATCTGGTCTTGTTAGAGGTCTCTCCCATGTGCTCTTCATAGAGGTCTCTCCCATGTGCCCATCTGGTCTTCTTAGAGGTCTCTCCCATGTGCTCTTCATAGAGGTCTCTCCCATGTGCTCTTCATAGAGGTCTCTCCCATGTGCCCATCATAGAGGTCTCTCCCATGTGCCCATCTGGTCTTCATAGAGGTCTCTCCCATGTGCCCTTCATAGAGGTCTCTCCCATGTGCCCTTCTGGTCTTGCTTCATAGAAGTGTGCTTCAGACCAGTTGAAACAAGGGCTGAGAATGAGTCATGGCTGAAACAATCTGAATCCCAG
>CM031596.1:109830186-109845349 GCA_018398815.1 Conus ventricosus
AACACCTGGCACTGGAAAGGTTACATTTATGTGTGATTATCAACTGCAACATGTATGTCAGTTGTGTTTGGTGTGTCTCTGTGTACTGTGGATGACAGGAGATGGTCAGACTGTGAGTTCTGTGAATGAAGATAGCTGGGGCAGCGTTCAGGTACAGTGTAGGTGGAATGTACACTGATCTAGTTGTTTTCCATAAATTGTCAAGTCAGAATATAAATTTACCTAATCCTGTTACTTCTCTTGCTTATTAAAATGAATTAAACCCCATTATTTTGTTTATGTTAAGCCAGGAAATTATTGTTAAATAATCTTTGTTCTGACAAGAACTTAGAGCCAGTCCCATTTGTGTGTGTGTTCGTTGGGCCAGACTTTATCACTTGTCCCGTTGCTGTTTACTGCCAGAATTCACAGAATAGTTATTTTTCATGTGTGGGTCCAAAATTTATGGCCAGTCCCATTATTTTTCTTTATGCCATGATTAAGCGGATCCTATAAAGAGCCAGGATATATACAGATTTTTCTTTTCCTGGGCCAGAATTTATAGTAGATCCCTTTGTTTGTCTTGTGCTGGCCTGGAGTTTGCAGCTGATCCCATTGTTTTGGTCATCTCAACAGAACTGCTTGCAAATCCATTATTTTTCTTGCACTTTGTGGAGGTTTTAAGCTGATTCCATTATTTTCCTTGCCTTGGGCCAGAGCTAATTTCTAATCCCTGTGTGTTTCTTGTGTTAGACCAGAGTTTGTAGCTGACCCTTGGGTGTGTATGGCCAGAATGTATAGCTGATCCCATTACATTTTAGGTGTCAGGCCAGTAGTCATAGCTGTCCCTGCCATGTGTCCAGGTGTGGTAGTGGCGGTGCTGGGCAGAGAGCCAGAGGAGGACCGGGGCAAGTTCCACCTGGAGGATTACTGCTTTCAGCTTCTACCTGAGCAGGTGCCACGCCCGGCCTTCGCTGAGGACAGGTAAGACCAAAACATGGTGATGATAGGTTGCTCCCTATGAATCCTCAACAGAATTGGCGTGGTTGCAGCGTATCCTTAATACTTTGAACTGCTCTGGCCACTGCAAGGAACTGTGGCTACATCTTACCACTGACTAATACTACTTCTAATCCTGAGAGAAAAAATTCCAGGTTTTGAACTACAGTATGTGTAGGTGAAACACCGACGTTCCATGTGTAGACTTTGTGTTTGTTCACACATGTTCTGTATGTAGACTTTGGGTTTCTCCAGATGTTCTATGTGCAGACTGGTCGTGTGTACAGATGTTCTATGCAAACTGTTGGTGTGTCCAGATGTTCTATGTGCAGACTGTTGGTGTGTCCAGATGTTCTGTATGCAGACTGGTGGTGTGTCCAGATGTTCTATACAGACTGGCGGTGTGTCCTGATGTTCTGTATACAGACTGTTGGTGTGTCCAGATGTTCTGTGCAGACTGTAGGTGTGTCCAGATGTTCTATGCAGACTGTTGGTGTGTCCAGATGTTCTATACAGACTGTTGGTGTGTCCAGATGTTCTATACAGACTGTTGGTGTGTCCAGATGTTCTGTATGCAGACTGTAGGTGTGTCCAGATATTGTATGTAGACTGTTGGTGTGTCCAGATGTTGTAGACTGTTGGTGTGTCCAGATGTTCTATGCAGACTGTTGGTGTGTCCAGATGTTGTATGTAGACTATTGGTGTGTCCAGATGTTCTGTATGCAGACTGTTGGTGTGTTGTCCAGATGTTCTATGCAGACTGTTGGTGTGTCCAGATGTTGTATGTAGACTGTTGGTGTGTCCAGATGTTCTATGTAGCCTGTTGGTGTGTCCAGATGTTGTATGTAGACTGTTGGTGTGTCCAGATGTTCTATGCAGACTGTTGGTGTGTCCAGATGTTCTATGCAGACTGTTGGTGTGTCCAGATATTCTATGTAGCCTGGTGGTCTGTCCAGGTGTTCTATGCAGACTGTTGGTGTGTCCAGATGTTCTATGTAGCTTGGTGGTCTGTCCAGATGTTCTATGTAGCCTGTTGGTGTGTCCAGATGTTCTATGTAGCCTGGTGGTCTGTCCAGATGTTCTGTGTAGCCTGTTGGTGTGTCCAGATGTTCTGTGTAGCCTGTTGGTGTGTCCAGATGTTGTATGTAGCCTGTTGGTGTGTCCAGATGTTCTGTGTAGCCTGTTGGTGTGTCCAGATGTTCTGTGTAGCCTGTTGGTGTGTCCATGTTCTGTGTAGCCTGTTGGTGTGTCCAGATGTTGTATGTAGCCTGTTGGTGTGTCCAGATGTTCTGTGTAGCCTGTTGGTGTGTCCAGATGTTGTATGCAGACTGTTGCCGTGTTGGTCGGTCCAGATGTTCTATGTAGCCTGTTGGTGTGTCCAGATGTTCTATGTAGACTGTTGGTGTGTCCAGATGTTGTATGCAGCCTGTTGGTGTGTCCAGATGTTCTATGTAGCCTGTTGGTGTGTCCAGATGTTCTATGTGCAGACTGTTGGTGTGTCCAGATGTTGTATGTAGACTGTTGGTGTGTCCAGATGTTGTATGTAGCCTGTTGGTGTGTCCAGATGTTGTATGCAGACAGGTGGTGTGTCCAGATGTTCTATGCAGACTGTAGGTGTGTCCAGATGTTGTATGTAGCCTGTTGGTGTGTCCAGATGTTGTATGCAGACAGGTGGTGTGTCCAGATGTTCTATGCAGACTGTTGGTGTGTCCAGATGTTCTATGCAGACAGGTGGTGTGTCCAGATGTTCTATGCAGACTGTTGGTGTGTCCAGATGTTCTATGCAGACAGGTGGTGTGTCCAGATGTTCTATGCAGACTGTTGGTATGTCCAGATGTTCTATGTAGCCTGGTGGTGTGTCCAGATGTTGTATGTAGCCTGTTGGTGTGTCCAGATGTTGTATGCAGACAGGTGGTGTGTCCAGATGTTCTATGCAGACTGTTGGTGTGTCCAGATGTTGTATGCAGACAGGTGGTGTGTCCAGATGTTCTATGCAGGCTGTTGGTGTGTCCAGGTACCTGGTGCTGGTGTCAGGCCTGGAGCTGGGGGGTCCAGAGGAGCGGCTGTTCTCCCTTCAGCTGCTGGTGGACCTGCTCACAGGGCAGCTGGGGGATGGGGATCAGCAGCTGGCCTCCTCCCACATCGCGCGCGTCATCGTCGCCGGGAACTCCCTGAGTCGGTCCACCCAGGACAGGGACACCCTTAGCAAGGTGAAATAGTTGGGTTGGAAAGGGGGAGGGAGGGACGACACCCTCCCCCCCACCCTCCCACCCCCGAATTTTTTGTTTGTTTGGTGGAATGTAGTGCATGCAGACCTGCCTACCCTTCCGTAATCGTCCGTAATCTTACGGAAATTAACCCCCCATTACGGAGGTACGATTTTCCGTGCGAAATTACGGAAAAGAAAATTGAAAAACTACGCAAATTCCAGACTCGAAAAATTGTCGACTGCTAGACCTTTCCGAGACCAGAGTAACTTCCCTTGACTCAAGCCGAAACCACAGATGGTTCGGAACTTGCGATTGGTCAATGTGGTGCTGTGGGCCAACACGACGCGCCATCACATCTGTGCGCGCCATTCGAAGCCTTTTGTTCAGCCATTGTAAGACAACGTTTCAACCGATTTTTTGCCGGCGATTTTGAAAATGGTGGAGAAATCTTCTAAACGTTTGCATGAAACCGACGACGAGGGTTCGAAAACCACTGTGCCACAACGGAAGAAGGCGAAGAAGCAAGTGTTCCGAAGTAAATACACGCGGACTTGGCCTTGTCTTTTGCAATCCAAAAAACATGGACCTGGATTTGTATACTGCTCGGTGTGCAATTCAGACTTCTCCATCGGACATGGGGGAGCAAATGACTGCAAGCGCCATATCTCGGGGAAAATGCACAAAGAGACAGCTGCGAGTGCCTCCAGTCAGAAGATCACATCGTTGTTTACGAAATCCAGCGAGAGCAGCCGTCGGACCCACACACGGAAGATCACCAACGCAGAAAGACTTGTGTGAGCTGATCTGCGGATGACCTGAGGTTCTTCCTCCAGAAATACCCTTGCCTTCTTCCCCATGGCACTGCACCAGAAACAGTGGAGGAAGAGTTTGCCACTTACCAGCTGACAGACGTGGCAACTCTGAAAACCAGCTGTGATAGGGTGGATGTGTTCTGGGCAGGGGTGAAGCAGCAGCACCAAGACCTTGGGAACCTTGCCCAGGTCATGATGGGGATCTGCACCATCCCACACAGCAGTGCAGCATGTGAGCGTGTCTTCAGCTGTGTGAAGAAGAACCTCACTGACCAAAGGTCTACCCTGCACCAGGACACCATTGAGGCACTCCTTGTTCTCAAATCCTGGCCTGCACAGAACACAGATCTTGAGCCAGAGGAACTGGACCATCTCAAGAGTGCCTACTCCAAGCAGCAGGCACAATACAAGGCGTAGTGCAACACACACACACACACACACACACACACACACACACACACACACACACACACAACATTTTTTTTTTTTTTTTGGGGGGGGGGGTGTACATTAGGTTCTTCATCAGTGGTGTCATCTGTGGTGACTGCTGTGTAAGTTACAAACTGTCAAGTATAATCACCTTTGAATTGACCTGAAACTCCTGTCCTGAGTCCGTCATCAGCCATCATCCCAAGGTATTTTAATTCTGCTTTGTTGTTTTTGTTCCTTTTTTACTGTTTATATTTTTTGTTAAAATGTTAAAAATGTAGTTGGAGTTTTGTACACATTATTTGTTCAAAAACGCCGTGTATTACGCGTCCGTGGAATTACTGAAGGAAAATGCAAAATTACTGAAAATCTCTGTGGTTAGTACTGATGAGCATAACATGAGGTAGGCAGGTCTGTGCATGGGTGGGAGACCGCCGTATTTTTACGGAGCTTCCATAAAACCAAAATTCCCCCCCCTTACAACGCGATTTTTGGCTTTGCGACATACGCGAATAACGATTTCCGGCATTTTACGGCACACTTCCGTCCTCATCCTAGCTGCGAGTCGACGTGCGATTGAACGTGAAAATGGCGTTTCTTGAGGTTAGTGAGACTACTAGAGCTCGCGAAATCGATGCAGAGCTGAAAAAGAACAAGTGGAGAAATGAATGGCTAGATGAAACAGACAAAAAGGATCGCCCGTTCCGTATGTGGCTTCGAAAATGCGTGGAACCTGGCGCTGCATGGTGCAATCTGTGTGGAAAGAAAATCGTCTACAAGTCGAACGGGAAGAAGTCTATTGCAAGCCATGGTAGCGAGACTGTCCATGTGGAAAGGCTAAAAGCCTTGAAACATGCATCAACACTTCCAGCTGCATCCCCTGTGCTTGCTCCTCTGTCAAAAGTGGACTCCTTGGTTGATGCCAAGATCCGGACTAGTGCGTTTTTGGCTGAGCATTGCCTACCGCTGTCTTTGGCTCCAGAGCTTGTCGCCTTCTGTCAGAAACTTGCAGCAGACACCCCAAGCCTCGAACGACTGGCCATGTGCAGGAAAACAGCCACGTACACGATGACTCACAGAGTTGCGGTTGCTTTTCGAGAGAACTTGTTCCAGAAGCTGAGAAAGACTCATTTTTCCCTTAACATCGATGAGGCTACCAACAACGCAAACAGCAAAGTTGTCAATGTGCTTGTCCGGTACTTTGATGATGTGAAAGGTGCTGTCATCACCCAGCTACTCGGCAGTTTTTCAGAAAACATAGCCACATCGCAAAACATCTTCGCAGGACTGATGTCTGGCCGGTAGCTTGTGTGGAAGGACTTATGGCAACTCATTACATCAGAGATAACAGAGCAGCTGACCTCTCCCCCATAGATGGTCCAGCACTTACTCCTGTTTGTATTGAAGGAGATGGAAACTGCCTACCAAGATGTGCTGCTTTGTTGGCTACAGGAACTGAGGATCACCATGTGGAAATGAGGGCACGCATCATTGTGGAGCTAGCAGCAAACGACCAGCACTACCTTGATAGCAGCAAACTACAGGAGCAGTACTCTGGCAAGGTTGCTCCACCTAAATGCTGGTCAGAGCTGTATGCTTCACAGTCCGATCAGTTTGGACAAGAGGAGCTCAATGCTGAGGGCATACGACAGATATTTTGCAAAGAAGTGATGAATACCACTCCATCTGGAAGCTACATGGGTCCTTGGCAGTTGCATGCAGTTGCCAGCATTCTCCACACTACCATCCAGACACTTTACCCAGAGTATGGTGATCATGAATTCCGGCATCACATGCAACGATTGATCGGCCCTCGACTCCCTTCATCTGGCAGTGACAGCAGGACGAGCAATCCCCCATGCATTATGTGGAGTAGAGTCTCAGGGAAGGATGTGCCCAAAGAGGTGTGGGAACCAAATCATTTTGTGGTTTGCCTTCCTAAAAGTCAAACAGACAGAAACCAGCAGCTCAAAAGAAAGTGTGGCCAGTCACAAATCCACGAGTTCTTTGGCAAAAAACCAAGACACTGAAGAGAGTTCAGTAAATGCTGTATGTATGTAAATATGGATTGTCAATGTATATTTTATATCAGATTTTAGCTAAGCCCTATGGGATGTGGATAGGTGTGGACAAAAATGGACTGGCTTTTAATATAATTCATTTTGATAGGTAACGTCTTCAAGCTTGCTTTCTTGGGTGGACTGTCTTCAAACTCCTTAGGATACTCACTCTGCTGCTTTTGCTTCACCCGAGTTCTCCAAAGTGCATTGCTGGGGCCTATAGTATAGACTGTCTGTTATCACTAAACTCCCTTGTATGCTCACGCTACTGTTTTTTTTGCTCAACCTGAACTTTGTAAGTGTACTGCTGGGGCCTTAGGACTGCCTTACTCCATTGGATACTGTTTTTGCTGAACCTGCTGTTCAAGTGTTGCCATACCTGTACTCTCCATTAGAATGGTGAGTAGGGTACTTTATGATTAATCTATTTTTTTTGTATTTTAGTTGTTTTGTCTTTCTTTTTTTCAACTATATACGAGAAGTATGCATTCTTATGTGTTCACACACACCACTGCAAAGAACTCAGATAACTGTAAACATCTCCCAGGAAATGCCACAAACACACCTTGAAATTGTGGATTTTCGTCCGCGGCTGGGGGGCAAAGTCCCCCAGACCCCCCACCGGGGTTTGCCCCTGGACCCCACCAGGGCCTGGCCGGCCCTGGACCCCTGCCCCATATTTTTTTTTTCAGTAAAACCAAAAATTTTCACTCCCACCCATGGTACTGGTTGTGCAGGGATCAGAATGAAGAGTTTGACTGTAGTCTGTTCAATGTGTTGGATGAAGAGTTATGACTGTAGTCTGTTCAATGTGTTGGATGAATCGCTGCCCGCCGGATGTGGTGTGGAAATTTATGACTTCCCCTTTTCCAAATGTGCTTGTCTTGTATGGTTTTACTTTACTAGCATAGGTACCAACCCTCCCGAAATTTATTGGAATTTCCCTACTTTAAATTAGTTCTGAAATCCTGAACTAAGTGAAACATTCCAGAATTTCGAAATTACATTTGAAAATGTAGGTTTTTGGGGGGAGATTTTTGAAAAGGAATGATATAGTACTGCATAATTAACCTCAAGGATGTTATGTGGATGTTAGCAACTATATGCATGGAAAATGCATTGTCCTTTATTTGTCAGCTGTAGCATAAGGGGTTAGAAATGCTTTCAGTCAAAAGCCAAACTGCCCCCTCTTCAGACAGCCCCACCCCTTCATCCCCTGGGTCCTGAACTTTGACTCCGGAAAGTTGGCGGACATGGACACTGTTGGTGTTTGATTACCTTGACCTTGGAATTGATGATTTGGCCCAGGTCTGTTGGTTGGTTAGTCTGGGCATCAACAAGATTATGTAAACACCACAGAACCTATGTTAACAAAACTTGATGGAAATGGGACCAAGGAAGACCCTATAAAATGTTGGTGCTGATCCTGATAAAAGGGCACAGTCACGATCGCTTCAGCAAAATAACACAAGAACTACAAGACTGGTTCTACAGAACTGCGGTGGAAAGATGGAATATGGCCCACAGACAACCCGTTACATTCTGCTGCAGGTGTGGATCAACTGGGGATGCAGGATCTGCTCAATCCAGCAAGGCACACTTTTTACCGTTGTGTGTGGGAGACAGACAAGATGATTGGTGGTTCAGCTGTCACTAACAGCTGTGGGTTTTGTCCTCCATACCAGTGCCGCTTGTACACGTAAGCAGCTGGCTGTTATCATGAACAGGGTATTTTTTTCTTTAAGCTTTTGGTGCCGTCTCATCCCTGCCACTGCAGCAGCACTGCACCAACATCCACATCCACAGCCACAACCCAGCGTGGTCCATCACGTCCACAGCTACAACCCAGCATGGACCATCACAGTTCATCACTGCCACTGCACTGCACCAACATCCACATCCACAGCCACAACCCAGCGTGATCCATCACAGTCCATCACTGCCACTGCAGCACTGCACCAACATCCACGTCCACAGCCACAACCCAGCGTGGTCCATCACAGTTCATCACTGCCACTGCACCAACATCCACATCCACAGCCACAACCCAGTGTGGTCCATCACAGTTCATCACTGCCACTGCACTAACATCCACATCCACAGCCACAACCCAGCGTGGTCCATCACAGTTCATCTCTGCCACAGCACTGCACCAACATCCACATCCACAGCCACAACCCAGCGTGGTCCATCACAGTTCATCACTGCCACTGCACCAACATCCACATCCACAGCCACAACCCAGCATGGTCCATCACAGTTCATCACTGCCACTGCACTGCACCAACATCCATGTCCACAGCCACAACCCAGCGTGGTCTATCACTGCCACAGCATTGCACCAACATCCACGTCCACAGCCACAACCCAGCATGGTCAATCACAGTTCAGTGTTGATTCTAGAGCACGTCCTGGCCGAAATCGCGCTGAATTTTCGGTAAAGACGCTTAAAAAGAGAGCCTATGCGTCCCCTGTGACGCAAGAAAAACGAATAGGACGCGTTATTTAACCACCAATGCGTCAATACAAAATTGCATTGCTGCTTTGCGTATAGCCACTAAACCGGAAACGATTTTCTTCAATGCATCCGGGCGCGCGAATAGTGTGATGGAAATGTCAATGGTCGCCATGAAGCGAAAGGCCACCCTCTTCGATTTTGCCTTCAAGGCATCAAAAGCTCCATTTTTATCAGAGGCTGCAGAAGAATCAGTATCTGTTGAAAGAACCGTTGTGAATACGTCTGCAGTTCCCGAGGATTCAGGATCAACATCCACTGCCGCCGATCTTGAGATTGCCGACGCCAGCGCCGTGACCGATCAGTCGAGTGACGAAATCAAAGAAAAAGCAAGCGCTACCACTAGTAGTTGTGATACTCGCACCAAAGAAAGAAAATTTCAAGAAAGCTGGCTTACAAAATGGCCGTGGTTGCAAAATGGAGATGACGGCATGAGGTGTAAGATTTGCACCAAACACAAGAAGAAGAATGCGTTTACCAAGCAAGAGTCTGGGTGCAGCAATTATCGTGTGAATGCAATTGAGCGCCATGCGGACACATCAGACCACCAGCTTGTATATTTTCTTAGTGTTACTGTTAGGCTTGTGTTCTTGAGCAAACAAGGCCACTGATTAACTATAGTACAATAACAATCATGGCTGTTCAGTGTTGGTAGACTGCTAAATACTAAGACTCCATAAACATTCATCAGTGCTGTAGAAACTTTTGAGTCAGCAGAAGTAGTTTTAATAAGTGAAAATGATAAATTTTATTACTGTTAGGCTTGTGTTCTTGTAGCAGTGGAAAGACACTAAATATTAATTGTACATCAACAATCATGACTATTGATAGAACTTTACAAAGAAAAATCTTCATCCTCCATCAGTGTGTGTGGTTCAGCTGGATTTGGCAAAATGTGGATGGGGTGTCTGATGTCAAAGGTAAGACATGTAACTTGTGAATATTCTGTCTGTCTCTGCTGTATTGTTTGGCTTGTTTGTTGACTTGCAGTAGAGAAATCAGTTTGTCTTCTTGGACCCCATTTTGTTAACATGAAGTGTCCATGGGACCCTCTTTATTCATCTGAAGGGGTCCTTGGACCCCCTTTTGTAAGTCTAGAATCAACACTGCAGTTCATCACTGCCACTGCACTGCACCAACATCCACGTCCACAGCCACAACCCAGCGTGGTCTATCACTGCCACAGCATTGCACCAACATCCACGTCCACAGCCACAACCCAGCGTGGTCCATCACAATTCATCTCTGCCACAGCACTGCACCAACATCCACATCCACAGCCACAACCCAGCATGGTCAATCACAGTTCATCACTGCCACTGCACTGCACCAACATCAACGTCCACAGCCACAACCCAGCATGGTCAATCACAGTTTATCACTGCCACTGCACTGCACCAACATCAACGTCCACAGCCACAACCCAGCATGGTCAATCACAGTTCATCTCTGCCACAGCACTGCACCAACATCCACATCTTCAGCCACAACCCAGCATGGTCCATCACAGTTCATCACTGCCACTGCACTGCACCAACATCCACATCTTCAGCCACAACCCAGCATGGTCAATCACAGTTCATCTCTGCCACAGCACTGCACCAACATCCACATCTTCAGCCACAACCCAGCATGGTCCATCACAGTTCATCCTGCCACAGCACCAACATCCACGTCCACAGCCACAACCCAGCATGGTCCATCAAAGTTCATCATGCACTGCAGCACTGCACCAACATCCACATCCACAGCCACAACCCAGCGTGGTCCATCACAGTTCATCACTGCCACTGCACCAACATCCACATCCACAGCCACAACCCAGCGTGGTCCATCACAGTTCATCACTGCCACTGCACCAACATCCACGTCCACAGCCACAACCCAGCGTGGTCCATCACAGTTCATCACTGCCACTGCACCATCATCCACGTCCACAGCCACAACCCAGCGTGGTCCATCACAGTTCATGACTGCCACTGCACCAACATCCCTGTCCACAGCACAACCCAGCGTGGTCCATCACAGTTCCCACACCAGCGATCCGGGGGAGCAGTCAGTGTCAAGTGTCATGAAACAACCCACCAGAGGACACAGGACACTATGGCCAGGTCACTGAGGTGACATTCAGTGGTGCCTGTTCTGATCTAGCTTAAACAACCCACCAGAGGACACAGGACACTATGACCAGGTCACTGAGGTGACATTCAGTGGTGCCTGTTCTGATCTAGCTTAAACAACCCACCAGAGGACACAGGACACTATAACCAGGTCACTGAGGTGACATTCAGTGGTGCCTGTTCTGATCTAGGTTATGCCAGACACTTTCTACTCGGCCCACTACTGACAACAGTAAGTGCTTAGTCGCAGAGCCAGCATGAATGAGCTGTCCATCCGGAGGGCACCACCACGTCTCTTCAACAACAGTAGCACTGAATTTGCCAGTACCAGTGATCCTGACAGAACCTCAATGGCATAGACGTAGAGAAGAAATCAAAACTGAGTTCACCTTTTTGACTCTGGTCAAGAGACAAGGAAGGCTGCTCTTTTGCAGCTTGATGAAGTGGTCGATACCTGAGTATGGTTTCTTTTTTAGAAAGGCTTGATGTGGCTCGTTTTCAGTTCACATTGAAAAGATGGACTACATTGATGGAGCATGATGAAGAAAATAAATATATGACAACTCTCTTTTTTTTTCCCTGTTTGTTCAGGCCAAGTACCTGACGAAGAAGTCGTCAGCAGGCAGTGTGGAAGCTATCAGGAACCTGGATGACGTCATGTTCCAGTTGTCAGTGAGTAAAACCAGCAGTGTGGTGTCATGTCATGGAGGAATGAATGGTCGGCACTGGCTGGCATGGAAATAGGCTTGGTAACAAAGCATGGAGATCAGACAGAACGGCCCCCCTGTCAGCTGCTGTCTGATTTTGTTTATATGCACAATGAAAAATGAAACATGGTTGTCTTTAACTTTTAACTCATTGGCGCCTCGTCAATCACCTGGCGGGCGACGGGTTGAGTGCTTCGCACAGACACGTCGCCCGCCAGGTGACCGACGATTTACTCGAATTTTCACATGTGATGCAGCTCTGCGATCTAAGGGAAATAATCGTGGTATCTACAGAAAGCTGAGGGTCTCCTCTATCAGGTGGTACTCTCCCTTGGTGTATATGTCGCGTTTGATTGTACTTTTTCGCTCATATGGGATAGCTAGAGATAACTCTGGCTGCCCGTGTTCATCATGTTGTCGGCACCGAAGCGTCAGCGAGTCGTAGCGAACAGAAACATCTTATTTCAAGAAGTAATTGAAAGAATAATGGAAGAACGATCAAATGAAGAACTGGAACTGTTTTCCGAACTTGTTGAACTTTTCCAACCTGTTTTCCGAACTTGCCGAATCGGACAGAGAGGATATGAGTGACGATGGTGAGTTGCACATACCAAATGATGATGAAATTTTTGCATTTTTTCTTCAAATATGACAGCACCTCCAGGGTTCGCGATAACCGGTAATTGCCGGTATTTTACCGGTTGTAAACAGGAAATACCGAAAATTTTCGAAGCTGCCGGTACCACGGACCGATTCTGTTTGCCAGTGACCGATTAGATTTCCGTCTGAAAAAAAAGAAGTCTGTCGTGACAATTTCGGAAAGGCACTAAAAGTCATGCGCCTGTACCCACGCACCCACCCCTTCGCATCCCTTCCGACGAACTCTTGCAATCGCCCGACACCTCTTTGGCGCCAACCTCTTTAGCGTGCGGAACAGCAAGCTTTACTGTCAAAGAATAGAGCGTTGCGCTCTTCTCAGCACTACAGTGGCTTCATTTCACAATGACTAATCGGGGCCTAGTCTCCTGGTCAGCGCTACCCTCCCTCCACTCCCAACCCCGGCCCACTGGATGTTTATGCAGCTGATGATATGAGGGTGCTGACTCGCCACTTTGCTGCTGTTATCAATGGCCCCCGCGCACAGGCTGGATTCAGCCAATTCAAGCGGGCCCTTGGTGGTTACGGTGGTGATGATAGCTTCTTCATGTCCTGTAGAATCGCCATCCGAAACCTGGCTATACAGTATCCAGACTTTGCCATGCTGGCAAAAATTGCGCTAGCTGTGCCTGTGTCCAGTGTGACAGCTGAGAGAGGATTCAGTGTACAGAACATGGTCAAGACAGAGGGCAGGAGCCGACTGAATGAGGAACGAGTAACAAGACTGATGAGACTCAACATCCATGGCAAATCTCTCAGAGACTTTGACTGCCGTGCTGCTGCCACTCGCTTCTTGGGCATGAAGCCACGCAGGAAATAGGAATTTATTTATTTTGTGTGTATGTTTTTTTTTCTAGCGCCTGTGTCACTGTCAGTTTGTTGTTCTGCAGGACCGTCATTCGTGTGACGTAAATTCATGCTATTCTTCTTTCTTGTTCCTACGCTTAGCGCTCATATAGGTCTTTTGTTCAATTTAGATTTAGTTTTGTTGCCAAACAATCCCCCCCCCCCCCTCAATAGTTTCGTTCTGTGACAGTGCGTACCGGTTTTGATTTTCTGGGGACCGATGTTTGGGGGTTGGTCAAGATATCTCTGAAATGGCAACTCACGGTACCGGTTTAAAAAAATCCTAGCGCGAACCCTGCACCTCTCTGTTTGAGGTTTAGACCATGCAAACACCTGTGTGTGTGAAAGATACATTGTTTCTATGTGTTTGCTACACATTGTGTTAACTACAGTCATGATCATATTGATTTTTCATTCATACTTACGTGGAGAAAAAGTTTTTGCTGATAGCTGTTTGCCTACACTTTTCAAACCAGTGGCAAGTGAAGTGTGTACTGAGCACAGGACTAGTATATTTTTTTTCTAAAAGAACATGATTTGAAGTTTTCAAAAACATAATATTTATTGTTGTATTCGGTTTGGTTCTGTCTGTATATTTTTTGTAAAAATACCGAAAAAGGTGCATCTCAGCGTGTCACGGTTGTGGCAGAAAGTTACGTCTGCTTTGAGTTAAGCTCCAAGTTATTGATTTTATTGTGTGCATTCAACGCACAGTGCCCTTTTATTGTAATAATGGCATTGACAACCACTTGTATAGAAGCTTTACAGGACATCACTCTGGACTCTGTACTCCTGACAGTGCCAACTTCCCGCAGGCCTTACAGGACATCACTCTGGACTCTGTACTCCTGACAGTGCCAACTGCCCGCAGGCCTTACAGGACATCACTCTGGACTCTGTACTCCTGACAGTGCCAACTGCCCGGCTTTACAGGACATCACTCTGGACTCTGTACTCCTGACAGTGCCAACTGCCCGGCTTTACAGGACATCACTCTGGACTCTGTACTCCTGACAGTGCCAACTGCCCGCAGGCCTTACAGGACATCACTCTGGACTCTGTACTCCTGACAGTGCCAACTGCCCGCAGGCCTTACAGGACATCACTCTGGACTGTATACTCCTGACAGTGCCAACTGCCCGGCTTTACAGGACATCACTCTGGACTCTATACTCCTGACAGTGCCAACTGCCCAGCTTTACAGGACATCACTCTGGACTCTGTACTCCTGACAGTGCCAAATGCCCGGCTTTACAGGACATCACTCTGGACTCTATACTCCTGACAGTGCCAACTGCCCGCAGGCCTTACAGGACATCACTCTGGACTCTGTACTCCTGACAGTGCCAACTGCCCGGCTTTACAGGACATCACTCTGGACTGTATACTCCTGACAGTGCCAACTGCCCGGCTTTACAGGACATCACTCTGTACTGTATACACTATACTCCTGACAGTGCCAACTGCCCGCAGGCCTTACAGTCTGCACAGGCTTCACTGTGTGTTTTGACTGCGCCTATCCCACTTCACATGGTGAGTGTCTACAGGACCCTTCCTTGTCGGCGAGGCCTCAAGAGTTTATACCGTAACCAACAGTACTGGTCGTCCAATATCCACCCTCAGTGCCCTGCCATAATCAATCAATGCTGTTTACAGTATGGGTCCTCCGCAATATGCATCATCAAAGGTGCAAAGTACACATGATTCTGGTGGTAGACACCAAAATCCATTGACAAATATTTTCTCAAGTAAATTTTATAATAGTTCAAGAGACAGATGATTTGTTTCTCTATGGGTAGTAAAAAAACTAACAGACATTACTGTTTTTA
>CM031596.1:109845449-109857949 GCA_018398815.1 Conus ventricosus
CTGAAGGTAGGGCCCACAGTCAGTGTGTCAGTGACATGAGTGCTCTCTGAAGGAAGGGCCCACAGTATGTCGGTGACATGAGTGCTCTCTGAAGGTAGGGCCCACAGTCAGTGTGTCAGTGACATGAGTGCTCTCTGAAGGTAGGGCCCACAATCAGTATGTTAGTGACATGAGTGCTCTGTGAATGTAGGGCCCACAGTCAGTGTGTCAGTGACATGAGTGCTCTCTGAAGGTAAGGCCCACAGTCAGTGTGTCAGTGATACAAGTTTTTCTCTGAAGGAAGGGCCCACTGTCTGAGAATATGAGGATAATTAGGGTAGGCAGCAGCTGATGGCACCATGACCTTTGACACAGGTCATCTCATCAAAACCATCTGCATGTTTAATTAGTGAATTCCTTCAGGTGCATAAATTATGCCGTTTGGTTTATTTGTTCACAATGTTTAACACTTGAATGTTTGACCATGTATGCTTTCTGTACTGTTGCTGTAATTTTGTTGTAAAGCTTTGTACTTTCGTGAACATAACAGATTTTATGTCTTTATTGTTTTATTACATTTTGTTTTGCACCTGTTTTTTTTTTTCAGATTGTTACCCTTTTTATGGAGTGGACCCTTTCTTGTTGACAGAATGTCCACATATCTACTTTGTTGGCAATCAGCCGGAGTTCAAACACAAACTCCTGAAAAGTGAGTAGCAGCTGTGACTGGCAGAGCTTCAGATCTTTTGTTTTAATCATCATCGGACAGATGTTCCATGGCAACTTAAACTGAGGGGACAAAACATAAACGCATGAGACATACTTAAGTTAATATCTCAGAGCTTTCATGTACAGGCATGGTACATGTCCGCGAATTCGCGGAAATCCGTGAAAAGCAAAAAAAAAAAAAAAAAAAAAACCGCGCCTGACGAGACCGGCCCTTTTAGTTCGTTTGAGGTCGTTCGCTTCAAGCCTTCGTCTCGCGAGAAGTAGCATTGAGCAGGACTACTTCCGCGCATGCGCTTTCGTGACATTCGCCACTGCTTTCCGCTCTGGGTCGACGTGATCGAATTTGAACAAGGTTGAAGAAAAAGAAGGAAAAAATAAAAATGCCAAAGCGTACAGACATAATTCCGCGGAATTCTCCGACAGAAGATATTGATGCTGCTGTGGCAAACAAATGGCGATGGGATTGGCTGAACAGAAGCCACGAAAATGAAACGTTTTCGTCGTGCTTGGAAAAGTTGAGAATCCGCGGCAAAGCATACTGTGTGGTGTGTCAAGTTGAAATCTGTTACGGGTCTGGCGGTGCGAGAAGCCTCAGCGATCGCGTCAAAGGGAAACGAAACAAAGAGAGAGTGAAAACTGCTGCAAGTAATCCCGTTCTGCCAGGTAAGATTCTCTCTCTCTCTCCTCTCTCTCTCTCTCTCTCTCTCTCTCTCTCTCTCTCCTCTCTCTCTCTCTCTCTCTCTTCCCCCCCTTCCTCCCCCTCTCCCTTCCTCCCCCCTCTCTCTTCCTCTCTTCTAGAGCTCTCACTCTCTCTCATTCTCTCTCTTTCTTTCTCCCCCCTCCTCCCCCCCCATTCCCCCCCTCTCCCTTCCTCTCTCATTCTCTCTCTCTCTCTCTCTCTCTCTCCTCTCTCTCTCTCTCTCTCTCTCTCTCTCTCTCATTCTGTTTCTGACTTTCTCTGCCACACTTATCAGCAGAGTAAGTAAATATTTTACAGTTTGATTTAATGTATGCCACCTAAAGCAATGTAGATATGTAGGGCCTACTCATTTTTGCTATGTGATTACTTGGGTTTAAAACCTTCTTTGGGTTGAAGGAATGACTGATAAAGTGATTCTAGGAGAGCTTACTTTATGGCAGAAATTGCTTAGTATGAAGAACTGAAATTAGTTCAAGGAGAGGCTTTTTTACAGGCTAGAATTGCTGAAAAACCTTCAGCTTCAGGGGGCAACGCCCCCTGACCCCCACAAGGGGCTCTGCCCCTTGACCCCGCCAGGGGGCGTTGCCCCCTGGACCCCCCAAAATTTTCAGGGAAAAATGATTTTCCTCCAGTACCATGCCTGATGTAGTGTAAACCATTTGTAAATACCAATAATTGAAAAATTAAATTAGACTTGTGTAGAAAGGGGACATTTAATTTGAATTATTTAGAGCCTATTGTAAGGAGGGAGGAGTTACATGGGTATCAGCGCACTCGGCAGCCAAGTGTTTAGAGCTGTGAGTAGTCGCTAGATACTTTGGGAGGGTGAACAAACTGTTCACTAAACTTACCATAGTGGTGACTTTGAACATTCAGAGCCATACAGAGGGAGGGCATGTAACTCCTCCCTCCTGACAATAGGCTCTAGATAATTCAAATTAACCTCTTCACTGCACTGTTGACGAACAGCATTTGTCATAAAAAGTGCCATCTGCAATGCTCAGCTGACGAATGCTGTTCGTCATGATTCAACACTCTTTCTGTTTCGTCCAGCATTGGCCTTTGCACAATAGGATAGCAGCGAAGGGGTTAAACATCACCTTTCTACGTAAGTCTAGTTTAATTTTGCAATTATTTATCGCTTCTCTTCAAGTCATACGGAGTCACATGAGATTTTAGAGCATCTAGTGACTGCAGCATTTCACTGTCAACAAATTCTAACTGCAGTGCCTACTGGTTTGCATCCACGTGCAATTAAGTGCAGAATATTTGTAAAATACACTCCCCAGAGAGTCCGAAATTTGTCAGGTACAAACTGTACAGAAGTCACGACTTCGTAACAAACTTGTCCAAGACTGCCTGTCCAGTCCAAAATTAGGTTTAATCAGCACCGCTTTCATATAAAACTTGGTGAAGGTATTTTCCGCCAACCATCCAGCAGCTTTGAGGATGGTGGCACGTGTTGTGTGTGCGCCATTATGTCTCTGTGTCCACTCCTGCCGTAGCCAGCACTTGTTTGACCCACCAGGAAATTGTTTCTGGAAATGGGAGTGTGTGGTCTATGGATGGCAATGAAGAGTTCTGGCCCATTCCTGAGCACTTCTGTTGTCTTCAAATACAGTCGTATGTGCGTCACTAAGCATAATTTGGTGTTTTGCGAATAAGCTAGAATTTCTGCTGGTTTTGTGTGACTGCCTGGCTTAGTGTTTTTGTGTTTACTAGAAAACTAAAATACACTTCCTTTCATTAACATGCACATCTGTAGTTTTCAGTGGATGAAGAGCATGGTCTCTTTGCCCAGTAAGAAGTGCCATTAGAGTTACTGTTTTCAATATCAGTTGTTTCAAGTCCAAAGTATCTTCATGTGGAAGTGAACACATGTAATCCAACGCTAGACTAACGTCCTAGGTGTGTCTGTTCCTTGGCAGTGCAGGTCTTTCCTCAAAAACACCTTTGACAAGTCTGCACATTTCTGGTAAATTACCTACAGATGCTCCTTTTACCGAAGGTAGAAAAACTAATAATGCTTTTCTTGCATAATTTATAGCACTACAGCTTGCCCCTGATGAAAACATGGAAGCTAGACAGTTTGCAACCTGTGGCGGTATGCGTGATCTCACCGCCATGCCATTTGTTGTAGCCTATTTTATCCACCTTCTAATGTATGTGTTGTACAACCTTTTGGTGGTGGGCCTCCAGGAACTCGGAAGATCTACAGCACCAGGGTAGAATCCTTCCTGTTCCTGATAAACTGTATGCCAGAAGTTGTAGCTTTGGCAGCAGGCGGCGAGTGCGACCCGGGTGGCTGGGCAGTGTGAGCAGGACAGGTGTGCAGGGTAGACGGACTGGTTCCTGGGTCAGCATTTTCTGTACAACCAGACACCAGACCTGTGTGGGCCACAAGGGAGGATGAGCAGGCCTGTCGCCCTCTCCTTCCGTCTCTTCTGTAAAACACTGGGCAGCAGGCTGAAATGGTGACAAGTAATATTTTGATTCAATTTCTTCAAATTCAGAATCATGCGGTTTGACCCATCCTTTTTTGGCCTTGTAAACATGGGTGATACGTGTTGATCGTGTAAAGGTGTACAAGGGGATATAACTCCTTTTGATCTGAGTTTATCCACCTCATTGTCTACGATATTTATATCTGCCTGGTTCAAGCCAGGTTGTGTACTACTAGAACAAGTGTGAGAGGATGACAGAGTGTTCTCTTCTAATTCCAGCGTGGCTCCTTTTATCAGCTGTAATATTTCTTGGTTTGTTGTAAGGGATTCCCATATGAGAAGAAAATATTGGAACCTGCCCCCTTTGAACATATCTGTCTCTGCTGCTAATTCTGCCCTTAGCTGTGGGAGATTTTGATAGTAGGCACTTACCGCACCTCTGGCTGGCCGAGTTGGCGGAGCTAAGCTTGCCAGTTCCTCTTGTTGTACGAATGAGCTCTCATACCTCTGTGCCTGTAACTTGCATGGCTGGCCTGGCCGCCTCTGATCCGATACCACTGCCCGCTGTTTCTCTGCTCTAAAGAATGGTTGTTGCTTCTGTACTGCTGGTTTGTAGATGTTCTATATTTTGTTTTCCCCCAGCAGCAAGAGTAGTGCCCAACCTGTCCATTTCTTTAGTTTCTTTGAGTGAAGCAGCCAAGTTGTCACCAAACAACCATTTTGTGACTAGCACAGAATCATTACAAATGCCAGTGATAGAGGGGTGCAAATGTGAGCGAATGGCCTGTCTGCGTCTGAGTGATAGCTGATGTGATGCATGACCCAAGAGTGCAAGACTGTCTGTGTTCTTTTCGATGGCTGTTTTCATTTTCTTGGATGTCTGTGAGTCAGTGTTGCGTTGTGCCCTGAGTATTGTTTGTGTGCTGTCTGTCAAAGCTATTGCTGCTTTTGTCAGCGCTTTTTGCACATGCGAGCTTTTGATGTCAGCTCTTCTGGCCTCTGCTGGAAGACTTTTCCAGATTTCAGTGTTGACTCGCGCACTATCAGCGCTTCACAGTTTTCTGGCCTTGGATGCTTACCAAGCCTGTCTTTCAGTTTGTGCTCAGACAGTCCAGACTGGAAGTGTTTGATGATTTGTGCTAGGGAAGAGGAGACTGGTGGTGCTGTCTTCTCACCATCATCAAGATCTTTATCTATTTCCCCTAGCAAATCTTCATCAGAGCCGGCTGCTGAGAGTGTGTCATCTATTACCTCCCCATCAGATTCCGACTCTGACATTGTGCTTTTTGTGAGCAACTTTTTCCCCTTGTCCCGGTTTTCGGATTCATACTTTTCTGCGTCATCTGAATCTGAACTGTCTGGTGACAAAGCTCACTTTCTTTTACCGTTTGGTTTTTGTCCACCCGAATGGCTTTGACCAGCAATTGTCTGCAGCATGGCTTCAAGTCTGTCTGACCGGCCAGACATTTTTGCATCCAGTGACTGCAGATCCACGGACCCCACTGTCGCAGCCTCGTACTGCTCAGGGCTCTCTTCAACCATTGCGTCAGTCTCTGCTGACTTTCAGCGTTCAGTCTCTGCTGATATTTTGTTAATCTCTTGCTGACTACTCAAGGGGATGGGATTTACCTGTCTCTGCTGGACAGCGCCTATGTTGTCGAGTGTATATTAGGGCAAATTAGGGGCTTACTGGTGTGTGAGCTTCTTTAACCTTTCTATCCCCGTTCCACCCTTTTCCGCCCGACCCCTCAGGCTCCTGATCCGCCCTATACCGCCCGTTCCTCAGTAGGCTGATTGTCTCGGTGTGCCTCCCTTATTTGGGTTGACTACAGTAATAAGACAAACCGGTCGTTATCCGGGCCTTTCATACCTTTCTCAGCGCCATTTGTAAGAGCGGTTTGTGGCTTTTTTTATTTTTAATCGATTATTTTGGTCATCCCATCGACTTCCGACGACGATCAAAATGTCGCACTCTGACAGTGATAGTGACATGAGCTTGACTGTGGACCAAATGTTCAACATGAATGTGTTTCCGACCGAAAATAACGCAGTGTTGATTCTAGAGCGCGTCCTGGCCAAAATCGCGCTGAATTTTCGGTAAAGACACTTAAAAAGAGAGCCTATGCGTCCCCTGTGACGCAAGAAAAACGAATAGGACGCGTTATTTAACCACCAATGCGTCAATACAAAATTGCATTGCTGCTTTGCGTATAGCCACTAAACCGGAAACGATTTTCTTCAATGCATCCGGGCGCGCGAATAGTGTGATGGAAATGTCAATGGTCGCCATGAAGCGAAGGGCCACCCTCTTCGATTTTGCCTTCAAGGCATCAAAAGCTCCATTTTTATCAGAGGCTGCAGAAGAATCAGTATCTGTTGAAAGAACCGTTGTGAATACGTCTGCAGTTCCCGAGGATTCAGGATCAACATCCACTGCCGCCGATCTTGAGATTGCCGACGCCAGCGCTGTGACCGATCAGTCGAGTGACGAAATCAAAGAAAAAGCAAGCGCTACCACTAGTAGTTGTGATACTCGCACCAAAGAAAGAAAATTTCAAGAAAGCTGGCTTACAAAATGGCCGTGGTTGCAAAATGGAGATGACGGCATGAGGTGTAAGATTTGCACCAAACACAAGAAGAAGAATGCGTTTACCAAGCAAGAGTCTGGGTGCAGCAATTATCGTGTGAATGCAATTGAGCGCCATGCGGACACATCAGACCACCAGCAAGCTGTCCAGGCTGAAGTGATGCAGAAGCATTTTCAGCAGGTTTGTAATTTATTTTCTTCATACCTAAAATTGATTTTGTTGTTGTTGTTTTTATTTTCCTGTATAAAAAACATTACCCCCCCCCCCCCCCCTTTTTTTTTTTAAGTGCGCAACTTTGCATTATGTACTAGAACAAATTTCATCAAAAGATTATTTTGCCTGTGTTGTATGAATTAATGCATGGAACCTTATTTGTTGTTGTTTGTTTATTATTATTCTTGTCACTCAGTTATTCAGTCCCATGGCCACGTCCTACAGGACGTTAAAAAAAATAGTTCTGTAAGGGGGACAAGAGGGCAAATGCAGCAGATATTGTCCTCGAGTTATTGCAGTCCTGTTTGGCTAGAAGTCGTGGAATTTGTCTTGTATCCTAACTTAAATACTCCGAAGATCATCCTGAGTCAGAAGGCCAATCAGTCATAGTTAATTTTGTATTTATTTCTTTGGTGTTCATAGTGTAAAAAATCAATTTAAAGGAAGAAAATTAGTTTTCAGCATGATGATAATCATAAGACAATTACAAATATCAGGCTTACCCTCTGATGTCCACGTACTCGCTGACTCAATGAGACCTACAGAGAAAACAGTACTCCATGGAAGAAGTCTTTCTCTAAATTTCCTTTTGAGTTTAATTGCGTCATATTCTCTCACAGACCTTTAATAAAAAAATCTTTATTGTTCATGAATTTTGAATAGATATAAATAGGTTCACAATATTATTATTATTTTTTTTTTTTTTTTTTAGCAAGTTAGACCTACATCTTATTTTTCTCATCCTCCTCCTCCCCCTCTCTCTTACACACACATATGCACACACACGCAAACACAAACACCACACACACACACACACAGACACACACACACACACAAACACACACACACACACACAACACACACACACACACACACACACACACATATCAGCTAATACTTCTTTGCAAAAGACTGACAAGCATGCATGTGTGTGTGTGTGTTTCAGGCTGCGAACTCTGCTGCTCAGAAGTCCTTGTCTACAATTGACGCCAGGATTGGGGCTGCTTTTCGCACGGTGTTGTGGATGGCTAAGGAAGACATTCCTATTGCTAAGTACCCTAGTCTTATTGACCTTCAGAAAGCCCAGGGTTTGTCTGCAATTACTGATATCTCTGTTGGTGATAATGCGACTTATAGTTCACGTTCTGCTGGAGAAGAATTTCAGTCTTGCCTTGCTGAGGACATTCACAATAAAATCGTGAAGGAGGTGAAAGCTGCTGATAGGTACACTATACTGGTGGATGAAAGCACTGACATTAGTGTTTCTAAACATTTGGTGATATATGCCAGAATTGTAGATGCGAACTTTGTGTCTCGTACATATTTCTTGAAAAACGTCACCATTGACAACCCAAAATCTGTGCAGTGTTCTCTTTGACTGCGTCAAAACGAGTCTCAGCAAAGATGGTCTTGACATGTCCAAAATAGTAGGATTTGGCTCAGATGGTGCTGCTGTCATGGTAGGAAGAAAACGTGGCGTCTCTGCTTTGATCAAAGAGGAAAGTCCCCACTGCATCAATGTGCATTGCATGGCCCATCGATTCAACCTGGCCACATCGCAGGCATCGAAGAACATTCCATACATGAAGGAAGTTGAAAAAACTCTAGCTGATCTGTATTATTACTTTGGTGGCAGCAAATCGGCAAACAGGCTGTGTGAGTTGAAAGAGCTTCAGAAAGTTCTTGAGGATCCTGTTGTGAAGATGAAGCAGTGTCATGAAATCCGCTGGCTTGCGTTTTTTGAAGCTGTTAGAGCAGTGTATCTTTCCTGGTTGTCCTTGTACACTTTCTTCAGTGGCCGTGATGACAGCAAAGCCAAGGTGTTCAAAGAAAAGTTCCTGGAGCTGAAGTTCTTGGGAGTGTTGGCTCTGCTCATGGATGTTCTTCCATCTCTCTCTCAAATGTCTATGATGCTGCAAAAAAGAGAGCTTGACATTGCGTGTGTTTACCCTTCCTTGACATCATTGCTCAAAAAGCTGACTGCTGCACGGAAAGGAGCCACCCACTACCAGACAGAAATGAGAGACAAGCTGGAGATCAAAAGGGATGAAGAGGGAGACATTGTACAAGCCTGCTACAAGAAAAAGAAACTGAACTGTGGTGAGAGCTTGAAAGCAACCTTCAAAGAAATTGAAGAGATTAGGAAGCAGTTTTGTGACAGTTTGTCAGACAATCTGTCAGACAGATTTCCAAAGGACACACAAGATGTTGCCACAGCATTTGGTGTACTATCTATGCGACCACTGACCTTCCTGTCAGCAGAAGACAGAGACACATTTGGAAACAAAGAAATAGAAACCTTGTCAGCTTTTTATGGGGAGAAGGCTGTATCTCGGAGTGGGAAAAGAACAAGTGACCCTCTGATCAGGAAGGAAGAGTGCATGGAAGAATGGGCTCTTGCCAAGGAAACAGTACTACAAAACAGCTACCCAAGAGACTCCACCCAGACCCTCTACCAGTTGCTCTTTCAGTACCACAGGGAGATTCTACCTAATCTGTTGGTGCTCGCGAACTTGGCATTGATCATGCCATATCACACAGCAGATTGTGAGAGGGGATTCAGTTCCCAGAATTCAATCAAGACAGACAAAAGGAACAGACTACAGGAGTCCAGTCTCAACACACTTATGACCATCAAATGTGAAGGTTCAAGTGTTTTCCAACAAGACTTTTCAGGTGCCTGTCTCCTCTGGAAGAACAAGAAAGAGAGAAGGCTCACAAAGAAGACTGTTAAACACTGACAGAGACCTCTGCACACATAACTTGTGTAAATGTGTATATTTTCTTAGTGTTACTGTTAGGCTTGTGTTCTTGAGCAAACAAGGCCACTGATTAACTATAGTACAATAACAATCATGGCTGTTCAGTGTTGGTAGACTGCTAAATACTAAGACTCCATAAACATTCATCAGTGCTGTAGAAACTTTTGAGTCAGCAGAAGTAGTTTTAATAAGTGAAAATGATAAATTTTATTACTGTTAGGCTTGTGTTCTTGTAGCAGTGGAAAGACACTAAATATTAATTGTACATCAACAATCATGACTATTGATAGAACTTTACAAAGAAAAATCTTCATCCTCCATCGGTGTGTGTGGTTCAGCTGGATTTGGCAAAATGTGGATGGGGTGTCTGATGTCAAAGGTAAGACATGTAACTTGTGAATATTCTGTCTGTCTCTGCTGTATTGTTTGGCTTGTTTGTTGACTTGCAGTAGAGAAATCAGTTTGTCTTCTTGGACCCCATTTTTTTAACATGAAGTGTCCATGGGACCCTCTTTTTTCATCTGAAGGGGTCCTTGGACCCCCTTTTGTAAAAGTCTAGAATCAACACTGTAACGACTGGAATGAATCGGACATTGATCTCGACTCTGTAGACAGCGACAGTGACTATGAAGTTGCAGAAGGAGTGAATGCGAGTAGTGACAGTGACAGTGACTCGCACATAGGCGACGCAGGTGCTACTGATGTCGGTGGATGTGCACAGTCATCGCAGTGGTCAAACGACGACTTTCGGACTGAAGTTCGTGTGTTTGATGCATACAGGGGCCCCCCACGTCCACAAGTGAATCTTCGAACACCTTTTGATTATTTTTCACTTGTTTTTCCTTTGGACGCATTCCATCTCATGGCCAGGGAAACCAACCTGTATGCAAGACAAACGCTCATGGCTGCTGGTCTTCCTGAGGATAAGTTTCAGCCAACCACTGTGGATGAAATCAGAGCTTTTGTTGGTCTTCTCATGTTTATGAACATGGCCCCTGTTCCTCATCGTGATTTTTATTGGAAAGACTCTTCTCCTTTCTTCAATCCTTGGGTGTCAAGTGTCATGTCGAAGAACAGGTTTGAACAGCTGAACCAGTATTTTCACCTCGCTGATACCACTCAGTTTGTTCCCAGAGGTCAGGCTGGGTATGACCCCCTGTTCAAAGTCAGACCTCTCATTTCCATGACACAAGAATGTTTTGCTATGCAGTTTCTACCTGGGCAAAACATCACAGTAGATGAGGCAATGATCAAGTTCAAGGGTCGTTGTGGTTTTCTGCAGTACTTGCCTGCAAAACCAACGAAGTGGGGCCTCAAGGTGTGGGCTTTGTGTGATGCCGATTCTTTTTATATGCTGAATTATTCAGTATATACTGGGAAGACCAATGATGTGCCTGCTGGGACAGGTGATGCCCTAGGGGATCGTGTTGTCAAACACTTGGCAGAATCCCATTATTTCAAGTGGCACACCATCTACTTTGATAATTATTTCACGTCAGTCCCCCTCATTCAATATCTGTTTCAGAAGAAAACCTTGGCATGTGGAACTGTGCGAAATAACAGGAAGGGTCTGCCACAGGATATGAAGCCAGCAAAATGTGTCAAAAAGTCTGGGGACACAAAGCGCTGGTTTCGTGAGATTGGCTATGATGATTTGAAGGGCAAGCTTCAGGCTGTTGCTTGGTTTGACCGTTGTAAGGTCACCCTTCTTACTTCTGTCCATGATGGAACCGATGGAGAGCTTGTCAGAAAAGGTGCAGGGGTGTTGAAAAAGCCAGGTATTCTAGGCCCCTGGCTGTTGCTGATTACACCAAGAACTACAACGGTGTTGACAAGCATGATCAATTGCGATCATATTATTGTTCCAAGCAGAAATTCATGAAGTGGTGGAAATATGTGTTCTTCTTCTGCCTGGACACTGCTGCAGTAAATGCCTTTGTAATCTACAAAAACTCTGCAGATGCCCCACTGAAACTGCATGTGGATTTTCACACTGAGATTGTCATGGGCATGGTGAATGGTTTCAAGGGTCGAAAACGGATCGGCCGTCCCGTTGTTCATGACAATCCAGACAAGCACAAACACTTTCCTTCCAAAATCCAGTCTGCCAGAGGCAAGAAGGACTGTGTCTGTTGCAAGAAGGAAGGCAGGAAAACCCCAGCAGGCAATGCCATCCAGTCAACACATGAGTGTGTGATGTGTAAGGTGGCTTTGTGCAAGGATCGTGGCTGCTTTTTTTCTTTTCACCAGCAGTGAGTAGGTTCCTACACACTCATTCCTAGCAGTACACCTGATACTTGACTAAATCAAGGACTGGACTTTGTCATTTTTGTTTTGTACAGACTGTTTTTGGGTTGACTAAATATTGAAAGTGCCACATACAAAAGTACTGGAATTTGTGCATGTAAGAAAAGTGCACAACGGAAAGAAAATTTCATGTCGGTGGTCTGTGTGTGACAAAAGTGATCAAAAGCAAGAACATTTCCAGTGACTGTGTTGTTTGTGTGTGATCACATTTGGATTATATAATTCATTACATCTGGAACCATATGGTGAGTACAACAAAACTATTTTAGTGTTGTTTTGTGTTGTGATGCCTGCCTCTCTTCCTTCCTACTAACACCTGCATATAGTTAGAAATATTATCAGTCATAGGAATTCTTTTTCTCACAAACACAAACTAACTCATGCAGATCAACAAGCATGCACTCCAATACATTTTCAGTAAATATGGTATGATTTTGACTTCATATTTTATTTTATTTTATTTTTTTCCTGCTATGTGACTTAAAAACATCACAAAAATTTCGCGTATATTCCTAGCTACCTGTGTAACTACTAACACCTCACAACACCCATCAGTTCTTTTCAGATGGTGAACCTGACCACTTGCCACCAAAAAGGTAGGTGTTATAAAGTTGATGGGTGTTGTATTGCCTGTCTATCACCTATTTCACTGACGTAGGTGTTTTCCAGGTAAAATCAGTGAGCCCACAGTGTGAACCATGCAGGTCTTCCAGCACAGTGAGCCCACAGTGTGAACCATGCAGGTCTTCCAGCACAGTGAGCCCACTGTGAATCATGC
>CM031596.1:109860449-109956241 GCA_018398815.1 Conus ventricosus
AGCAGTTGAACTGAGCAAACAGCAGCTACTTCTGTTGTAGTTTATTGATGAGTAAGTGAAAAGCATTGGCACTGTTGACGTTGTATAACAATATGATGTGTGAGCACAGTGGTTAGTCACATATGTCAGCAGCACACAGACACCTGCACATCACACTACCAGCCACTGCTGCTACAACCAGATTCTTCCACAAAAGTTGACCTGACCGGTTTACATTTTCGGGTTGGGATGCAGTTTGTTTTGAACAGTTCCCCAGTTTCTCTGGTGCAGTAGAAAATTGGTATGGTAGTGAGGGCAAATATATGTTCTCCATCCATGTATGTGTGTGTGAGTGTGTGTCGCTCTGGCTCTCTCTCTCTCTCTCACAATATATATATATATATGTGTGTGTGTGTGTCTATATATATGTATATATACATGTATATTGTTTGTGTGAGAGTGTTGCATAGATAGTTTGAGTTTTTAATCTCTTTGTTTTTCCATAATCTTTGTGAAAAGACCAGTGACTGTGTGCGATATTGAAGTGACCTACATAGACCCATCACAAGCTATGGGCACTATTTTTGCACACAGAAATCACTCCAAGATTTGTGCTGCTGTGTTGATACATTTTAGGTCAAAACATGTTTAGATTGGATCATGTTCCATGGCTGAGGTATTTGCGTTGTTTGTGAGTGAGTGTTGTACAGACACTGAGTGATTATAACCTCCCCCTGTAGTTATGGAGAGACTGGGTCAATACATGGCTGGATCAAGTCAGCGAAATCTGCGTAAGTCTCGTCAGAGGCCAAGAGTGTAGTTAGCTGTGTGTATATGTTGCCTGCTGTTCTCCTCAAACACATTCATGTGTGGGTTACAATCACCACTTTCATTGTCTAGCATAGTAGCTTGCACTTGTTAGTAAAACAGTTGATGAAAAACGTTTCGAGTTATCACCATTGTCATTGTCTAGCATAGTAGCTTGCACTTGCTAAGTAAAAACAATTGATGAAAAACCTTTCCTTTGCTTTGATCACATTTTTGTTAAATGCACGATCAGTCAATAGACCCGTCTAAAACTGTCCCTTTTGCCTCGCTTTCATCACCTCTGTAAAGTGGCCCACTCACTCTCTGGGGCCACATAAACACACACACCTGCACACACACACACACACACACATATACACAAACATGCGCACACACACACACAATACACACACACACACACACACACACACACACACACACACACACACACACACACACTGTCAAGTGCATAGTGCTAATCTGTAAACACATACACACATATGCATCCACACACACACACACAAACACACTCTCACAGACACACACACACTATCAAGTGTATATTACTAATCTATAGAAACACATGCATGAGCACACATGCACACACACATGGGTGCACACAGTTTCAGTTTCATCAAGGAGGCGTCACTGCGTGCGGACCAGTCCATAAACGCTACACCACATCCGCTAAGTTTTGAGACCACACTACGCATGATTTGAAGCTGATGGATAAATGAATTAACAACTAAGATGAGAGAATTGAAGAAGAGGCTCGTGGCTATGTCTCAGCGGATGTCTGACCTACGCATTAACCCAACGTGCTGGTCAGATCTTAGAGTGCCTACCTACCATGGTTTTTTTTTTTTTGTATATGTGCGTTGTGAATGTACACGTGTGTGTATGATGTGTGGGCCCATGTGTGTGTGTGGGCGCATGTGTGTGTGTGCCTGTATGTGTGTGTGCGCGCAGGCGTGTATGCGCGTTTGTGTGTGTGTGTGTGCCTGCATGTATGTGTGTGTGTGTGTAATTTGTGGGTTTGTGTGGGCACACAGACAAACACACACATATACACACACTATCAAGCATATATTACTAATCTGCAGACTTAAAAATGCATGCACACACATACTCGGTCACTTACACACAACGAATATACACATACACACACACAGCATGCACGTGTATGCATGCATTTACTCGCCAGCAACCCTAACAAACATACATGTGTGAAGTGAATGAAAATAGAAGAGCCCAAGGCTCGCCAACCAACCAACACACAATGTAAGAACACCATGCAGACTGGGACAAACAAAATGGTGACAGGGGTTAGGCATTCACTAAGGATTTGCTCACACCAGGCTGCACGCTCTTTGTACACTGTGTGGAAACCAGTCCCACAAGTGTGGACATGGCAAGAGGGCTTTTCTTTGAGAACCATACGCTTGTGATGTAGGATGTCGCTATGATTTGAACGTTTTGGATGGCCATCCTTCAAAACACTCGGACATGCTGTGTAGCCACTGCTCTATGTTCTGGTCAGTTGTGGCTATATGTTCTGGTCAGTTGTGAAGAGGACAGGGTCCATGATCCCTGGTCAAGGTGATAAAGGCACTGGTCAGTGTCGCTCTTCAATCTGAACACAACTGAGCCCTTCTCTTTCAACAAGTGATTGCACTGGGAGCGCTCACGTCAAGACACACTTTTTAGCAGGAATAAGAAAGATGTTTTTAAAAAGCCATAAGCAGAGTGCAGTGTAGTACAGAAGTTGGCACAATAAGTAAAACTAATGCTGACGACAGCACTGTGTTTAATACTGAATGTGATATTGAATGCAACAAGCCACATGAAATGTAATGTAAACGCAATGCTGCAACACATGCTGAGCGTGCGCCAGCATGTGACATTGATTATGTGTAACAGTGAGTCTTCAACATTTTAAAGTAACAGAGAGTGTGCAGCCAATGTATCCAATGGGCAATCAGAACAGTACAACGCTCTGGTCTGTCGTCTCTGCCCATTAAAATACGGACATTCCATGCCCCAAATGTCGGAGGCATCTGCGCTTTCCTGTGCTCTGTCTTTCGACCGCCTTGCTGGTTGACCAGACAGGCGAGGTAACCCATCAGGTACTGTGAGGGGCAGGCTTTGTTTAGGGATCCTTTTATCCCCCCTGTGTGGGGAGAGCAGTGCTGTCCCTGAATAGGGCTGCTCTGTCGCTGTAGGATACTAGCACCGCATCTGCCCTGGTGTACGATGAACGACCATCGGCCTACAGCCGCCTACGTGCTAAGTTATAGCTAGGGACCTCCAGCAACATCCTTGTCTGTCCCCCTCGCCACTTCTCCATCGCCGCAGGATTTGAAAGTAGCTGGTAAAGGCATACATGCTTGCCTGCCCAACACTTCTGAAGGAGAAGGAGCGTTGCGTCGTCTCTTCTCCACCCTCTCGCCTTCTCGGGCTCATTGCCCCACAGGTGCAGAAGCTGCCACGTGTAGGACAGCCCCAGACGGTGCAGCTTTGTTGTTCGGAGTATCCGTCTCCTAGAGGGATGGCTGACTAAGGCTGAAGAGCTCCCTCTGCCCTGCTATTTGCCCATAGCTGGGGGTTTGGTTCATGAACGCCAGGGCATGTCCACACGGGGTGGGCCTGCACGTTGCATGTTTAGGGGCCAGCCTCCTCCAAGTTTCCTGTACTTTGGTCTGGGCCTGCAAGGCACCCAGTGGACCAGCGTTGCCACGCGAAGGCACTATACAGGGCTGGTAGTGGAGAGGCTGTGTACAGGCAGGAGAGGCTTACGCACTCTGCTCTCTTTTCGCAGTGCTGTTCACAGCGGTGCTAGCCAGCGATGAAGACAGAAAGCGAGAGGTGACAAGCACGCATACACTTCGCCATCACACTAGGCGCTTTACACTACCAGAAATACACACACACACACTTACATGTATATTTATGCATGCATACATACGTACATACATATTTACATACACGTTTCAGTTTCATCAAGGAGGCGTCACTGTGTGCGGACTAGTCCATATACGCTACACCACATCCACTAAGTTTTGAGACCACACTACGCATGATTTGAAGCTGATGGATAAATGAATTAATAACTAAGATGAGACAATTGAAGAAGAGGGTCTCGTGGCTACGACTCGGATGTCTGACCAACGCATTAACCCAACACTCTGGTCAGACCTTGAGTGCCTACCTACCATTGTTTTTTTGTTTGTTTGTTTTTTGTATGCGTGTATAGTGAATGTACACATGAGTGTGTAAGGATGTGTGAGCATGGACCCATGTGTGTGCTTGGGCGCATGTGTGTGTGTGTGTGCGCGCGCGCATGCGTTCGTGTGTGTATGTGTGCACGCATGTGTGTGTGTGCCTGCATGTGTGTGTGTGTGTAATTTGTGGGTTTGTGTGAGCACGCACACGTATCTACATATATAATTATGTGTACATATATGTGTGTCTTTGTATGTGGGCGTGTACGCATGTGCGTGTGTGTATGCATTTGTGCATTCATGTGTATGCGTGCATGTGGGTGTGGACGTGCACATCCATGCATGTGTATATGTGTGTGTGCGTAGGAGCGAGCGAACGTACGTGCACACGTTTGTGTGTGTATGTTCGCGTGTGCATATGTGTGCACTCGCGCGCGTGTGTATGTGTGTGTGGTGACTTTGTGTGTAAATGTTCAGAAGATAGCCCAGGATCAAGAACAAGACCATCAAATACAACATATACGTGCACTCGCATGCGCGCGCACACATACTCATAACACTAAGAACAACTCCTCCCCCTAACTCACACATACACAAACACACACACTCTCTCTCTCTCTCTCTCTCTCACACACACACACACAAACCAACATTTGCACACTCATGTCCGTGGACTCTAATTAACACGCTGGCATCACCCCACTGATACACACACACGCGCGCGCGCGCGAGTGAGCGCGCGCGCCCATACACACATACTCTCTCTCTCACACACACTCACACACCAGCGCTTGCACACTTTTTTTCTATGGACTCTCTAATTAACACGTTGGCATCACCCCAGTGATGAACACACACCAGCGCACATAGGTCTACAGTATGCGCTGGGGACCCTGAGAGATTCAAAGTCTTATCTCAGTTGACATGTGTTTCATCTTTTGTGTCTGTTATTGGAAAGGCCCAGTATGAGTTTGCCCTAATGTCTAGGAGTCTTCGCAGTGCTGGCCTTGAGATTATTCCAATGTTTGTTTGGTTGGTGATGTTTCTTGCTCTTTCCTTAAGTCTGGATGTGCGGCCACTTCCTTTCTTGATGTTCAGATCTGAAAGATGGTCAATGGTATAGTGGCTTTGCTCTTGTTTGCTTAAGTGATTCTTCAGATTCCTTATCGCATCAGATCAGCCAAGCTGTAATCCAGTTCTTATTGTTGCCTTGCCAGTCAGTGTGTCTGCTCTCTCGTTTCCTTTAACTCCAGCATGTCCAGGGCAGTACATCCATATGAGTCTCTCCAATGGAAGGCTGCGCATTAGTTCATTCCAAGCAGGGCTTCCCATTCCACTTTTCACTTTCTGAAGTAGGTTCGTGGAGTCGGTCAGTATCGTGGCTTGTTGAGTTTGAAATTGGCCTGTGGATGAAAGCCAGTGGAGTACTTGTGTCACTGCTTCTATCTCCATTGTTAGACTTGAAGTTGTTAAACTGTGCGCACCATTGTCTTCCTGGATAGTTCGGCCATTTTGCTTCACTGTGTATCCCCAGCCTGACTTACCTTTGATGACATAACCTTCAGTGTGTATTACAATATCATCTTTTGTGCAAAGGTCTTCTACCTGCATCAGAATTTCTGCGTTTCTTTTTCCTTCTGGCCATTCTCAACAATGTCACCAAGTTCTTGAGTCATGGCAATTTGGTAGAGGTGTTTCAAGTGGTCTGGATATTTCTACCGTTCCCTGGTTTCTTTGAGTTCTGCTAACTGGCACACAAGCTGTATACTGTCTTCTGCCTGTCCCATCCATGATTTTCAAGGTCCTAGCCGAGTGCCTTTTGTTCCCTTGACCCCCGCATGAAGTGGGTTTTGGGGATTTTCAAGGGCTCTGAAATATGCCTTCACCTGTTCCAGCTTGTGTCTTGTCTGCATTGAAGGAAGGTCGAGCAGGTATCGCATAGTTTGAACTGGTGTGTCCTTTGTGGTTCCCAGGATCAATGTCATTGCTTCATTTTGAATTCTTTCTAATTTAAGAAGAGTGCTGTTGGACAGTGTTGTAAGCCCTAATCTATCACACTGAGATCAAGTGCGTGACACTGTCGGTAGAGATGGCGCTGTTTAGTGCCTTTAGCTGCCATTGCTTTCATGGCAGATAAGCCTTTTTTTGCATCTAAGAACAACACTCGCAACATGCTTTCCAAAGGTAAGCATTCTGTCAAAGCCTACGCCAAAATAGCGTAGGTTGTTAGTTGATTCAGTTGGTATTTCATTGAAGGAAACTGGTAAGGGTATTAATTGTCCTTATGTCTTGTTGTTGAGGGTGCAGACTAATGTCTGGGCTTTTGTAGGGTTGATGGACGATCCAGTTTCTTGACACCACTGAGCAATGTTGTTCAACTGTTGCTGAACTGCTTTCGTTTTCTTGAGCATTCTTTGATGTTTTGTAGATCAGGCCGTCATCTGCTAATGTCAACACTTGAGCAATTCCGTTTCTGTTGAGGTCTGCAAGGCCTTCAGTGTAAACATTGTACAAAACAGGGGAAGAGGAGAACCTTGAGGTAATCCCATAGAAGTTTATGAGGCTCAGATGTCCAATCTCCAAATCGTAGGATGACGGTTCGCTCCTGAAGTTCCGCTGCTATCCATCGTGCAAGTGTCTTACTGACTCCATAGTCAAGGTGTAGTTCCATGAGAAGCGAGAACTGGACTTTGTTGTATGCGTCTTCCAGATCTATTGCAACAGCTAGTGTTTCTTCCTTTCTTTGGAATCCTTCGTATACTTCACTGGCAAAAGCGGCCGCATTTTCCCATGTATTTTTACCTGTTCTGTAGCCTCCTTGATTTGATGGGAGGATTTGTCGACTTTTAAGATCTCTTGCGATTTTTCTTGCTATAATTCGTTCCATGAGCTTTCCTGTTTTATTTTGCATAGTCAGTGTGCAGTAGCCATTTATCCGATGATGATCTTTTCCTGGTTTTACCTGAGAAAAAAAGGTGTAAAAATATAAAGACTGTGATGTTCAGCCTGACATTCTTCCCACAGTCTGCTCATAAAACAAACTTCAAAAACATGCTTGAAAGATACGTGAGAAGTCGATCTGAGAGGGATTAATTTCTCTCTCTCTCTCTCTCTCTCTCTCTCTCTCTCTCTCTCACACACACACACACACACACACACACACACACACACACACACACACACACACACACACACACACAGATCGAAAGAGGCGCGCGCTCATAACTCATGACGGCACACATAACCTCCGAAAACACACACTAACAGTCATACATAGCCTGCATTAGCATCTACCACAAATCCTCCCAACCCCACCCCCACTCTCGCCCTCCACTTCTCCCCACGTTCAGTCATTTCACCTCCCACCCTCTCCAACTCCTAATTTACTCAATCGCACGTGTATTGATTGATACCTGTGGCGCATTGCGTTCGTGGCCAAGACTCGCAGTTTGCGTTGAAAAAAGCCCCCCCAGTGTTAGCGTTGTCAAGACAGCTCGGGATTTGTTTTGTCAAGACAGGTCTTCCAGTGTTTGTGTTACCAAAACAAGTCTTCCAGTGTTACTGTTGCCAAGACAGGTCTTCCAGTGTCTGTGTTACCAAGACAGGTCTTCCAGTGTCTGTGTTACCAAGACAGGTCTTCCAGTGTCTGTGTTACCAAGACAGGTCTTCCAGTGTTACTGTTGCCAAGACAGGTCTTCCAATATTTGTGTTACCAAGACAGGTCTTCCAGCGTTTGTGTTACCAAGACAGGTCTTCCAGTGTTTGTGTTGCCAAGACAGGTCTTCCAATGTTTGTGTTGCCAAGACAGGTCTTCCAGTGTTACTGTTGCCAAGACAGGTCTTCCAATATTTGTGTTACCAAGACAGGTCTTCCAGCGTTTGTGTTACCAAGACAGGTCTTCCAGTGTTTGTGTTACCAAGACAGGTCTCAGTGTTTGTGTTACCAAGACAGGTCTTCCAGTGTTTGTGTTGCCAAGACAGGTCTTCCAATGTTTGTGTTGCCAAGACAGGTCTTCCAGTGTTTGTGTTACCAAGACAGGTCTCAGTGTTTGTGTTACCAAGACAGATCTTCCAATGTTTGTGTTGCCAAGACAGGTCTCAGTGTTTGTGTTGCTAAGACAGGTCTTCCAGTGTTTGTGTTACCAAGACAGGTCTCAGTGTTTGTGTTACCAAGACAGGTCTCCCAGTGTTTGTGTTGCCATGACAGGTCTCAGTGTTTGTGTTACCAAGACAGGTCTTCCAATGTTTGTGTTGCCAAGACAGGTCTCCCAGTGTTTTGTGTTACCACGACAGGTCTCAGTGTTTGTGTTACCAAGACAGGTCTTCCAATGTTTGTGTTGCTAAGACAGGTCTTCCAGTGTTTGTGTTTCCAAGACAGGTCTTCCAGTGTCTGTGTTACCAAGACAGGTCTCAGTGTTTGTGTGACCAAGACAGGTCTTCCAGTGTTTGTGTTGCTAAGACAGGTCTTCCAGTGTTTGTGTTAGCAAGACAGGTCTCAATGTTTGTGTTACCAAGACAGGTCTTCCAGAGTTTGTGTTGCTAAGACAGGTCTTCCAGTGTTTGTGTTACCAAGACAGGTCTTCCAGTGTTTGTGTTACCAAGACAGGTCTCAGTGTTTGTGTTACCAAGACAGATCTTCCAATGTTTGTGTTGCCAAGACAGGTCTCAGTGTTTGTGTTGCTAAGACAGGTCTCAGTGTTTGTGTTACCAAGACAGGTCTCAGTGTTTGTGTTGCTAAGACAGGTCTTCCAGTGCTTGTGTTACCAAGACAGGTCTCAGTGTTTGTGTTACCAAGACAGGTCTTCCAGTGTTTGTGTTACCACGACAGGTCTCAGTGTTTGTGTTACCAAGACAGGTCTTCCAGTGTTTGTGTTACCAAGACAGGTCTCAGTGTTTGTGTTACCAAGAAGTCTCCCAGTGTTTGTGTTACCACGACAGTCTCAGTGTTTGTGTTACAAGACGTCTTCAATGTTGTGTGCTAAGACAGGTCTTCCAGTGTTTGTGTTACCAAGACAGGTCTTCCAGTGTTTGTGTTACCAAGACAGGTCTCAGTGTTTGTATTACCAAGACAGGTCTTCCAGTGTTTGTGTTGCCAAGACAGGTCTTCCAATGTTTGTGTTGCCAAGACAGGTCTTCCAGTGTTTGTGTTACCAAGACAGGTCTTCCAGTGTTTGTGTTACCAAGACAGGTCTCAGTGTTTGTGTTTACCAAGACAGGTCTTCCAGTGTTTGTGTTGCTAAGACAGGTCTTCCAGTGTTTGTGTTAGCAAGACAGGTCTCAATGTTTGTGTTACCAAGACAGGTCTGCCAGAGTTTGTGTTGCTAAGACAGGTCTTCCAGTTTTTGTGTTACCAAGACAGGTCTCAATGTTTGTGTTACCAAGACAGGTCTTCCAGAGTTTGTGTTGCTAAGACAGGTCTTCCAGTGTTTGTGTTACCAAGATAACTTGGGTTTTGTGTTGCTAACCAAGGTATCTCCTTGTTTGTGTTGCCAAGACAGGTCTTCCGGTGTTTGTGTTACCAAGACAACTCGGGTTTTATGTTGCTAACGCAGGTATCCCCTTGTTTGCGTTACCAAGACGGTCTCAGTGTCTGTGTTACCAAGACAGGTTTCAGTGTTTGTGTGACCAAGACAGGTCTTAAGTGTTTGTGTTACCAAGACAGGTCTCAGTGTTTGTGTGACCAAGACAGGTCTTAAGTGTTTGTGTTTACCAAGACAGATCTCAGTGTTTGTGTTACCAAGACAGGTCTCGGTGTTTGTGTTACCAAGACAGGTCTCAGTGTTTGTGTTACCAAGACCGGTCTTCCAGTGTTTGTGTTGCGAAGACACGTCTCAGTTTTTGTGTTGCCAAGGCAGTGTTTCCGTCGCAGGACGGGTAGGGCAATTAATTGTGATTGGCCAAGTTTGAGTTGAAAGAACGGTACATTAAATTACAAACTACTGTATTACAGGTAGCAGGCAACAAGAAATTACAAACTACTGTATTACAGGTAGCAGGCAACAAGAAATTCAACAAAAGTGCATCCTCGTCGACAGAAAAATGGAGGTGACGCTTGATTTTGTAGAATCAATCAAAACCGACCACCAAAAGCCGTTTGTAGAATCAATCAAAACCGACCACCAAAAGCCGTTTGTAGAATCAATCAAAACCGACCACCAAAAGCCGTTTGTAGAATCAAACAAAACCGACCACCAAAAGCCGTTTTAAAGCCATCGTCAAATAGAGGGAGGGCAGAAAAAGTCCAGTTCTAAAAAAAAAGCTTCTTCTTTTTTAATTCAAAGGCCATTATGCACAAAACTGCACTAATTAATGGCGTGATTGCTAAATTGTCAACACAAAATATAAAACCATAAAATAAAAAATAAAATCATAAGCCTGAGAAAACGAATCGCAGTCCTTCATGTGTATGCAGGTCTTATGCCCTCTTTCTTTGAGAGAAGCTTTCTTTACATGTCTTTAAATGTCTTAGTGTTTTGTGTTTGTGCTGAAATCAAAGCTGTAACACTTACCGGCTACTTACATACTGGATCTTTTTTTACTCTCTCTCTCTCTCTCTCTCTCTCTCTCTCTCTCTCTCTCTCTCTCTCTCTCTCTCTCTCTCTCTCTCTCTCTCTCTCTCTCTCTGTATTCCCCATGGTCGCCATTGACCGTCAGAGTGATCATGAAGTTTTGAACTGTTCGTCTTTTTTTTATATTCGTTTTTCTTTTACCATTAATTTAAACCCTTTTTGTATGAGTGTACCAGTGAACAGGTTGGTTTGTCGAACGGTTTGTTCAAGATGTGTATAGTATAACTTGTATCAGGGGAACATCTCTCATGAGATATTCCCAAACTATATGAATTTACAAATGTGTGTGTTTTTTGGTGAAAAGACCGCAGTTCACTCAACTTAGACAGCTTTCCTTTTTGATTGATGGCAGATTTATTGAGATTATGATGGTTGTGCAGTGGTCACTTTCTCCTTTGTATTTTGAACGTTTACTGAATGGCTTGCTCATGCTGTTACTATTTCCTTCACACTGCTGAGTTTTTTCTTTCAATGTCTCACAGACTGACGTGTTTGTGTTTTTTTTCCATAAACGAATGGACTTTTTTTTTTTTTTTTTTTACTTTGTTCGTTCTAAACGGGATTTTCAAATTGTATGTTGACAAGAGTCACACTGGCGGCTCAGACTGAAGCTTTTATAAGGGCCAGTTGGGGATACAACGTTTGGCTCAATGGCCCCGAAACGAATAAAAATCTAAGTGCTATACTCTTTAATAACAATTTGAATACAAAGTGTTTGATTTGATTAGAGATCCAATGGTTGTTTACTGTCATGAGTATTGAAATGTCGAAGGGAAAAAATCATTAAAAAATGTGTACGGACCTAACAGTGGTGACAAACCAGAATTTTTCGATATAATTTGTGAATGTATAGAACACTTTGACAATGATTTTGTTATTCTAACGGAAGATTGGAATCGTGCCCTAGATGCAAAACTAGACGAACAAAACTAGGACAGTTCAGAGAATCGCCCCAGGACTCGGAGAAAAATTATAGATATTATGACAAAACACAACTTTGTTGATGTTTATAGGAAATCGTATCCTAATGAACGAGCTTACACATGGCGCAATTTTAATTCTGTAAAACAAACAACGCTTGAATACTTTTTACTTGATAATGACAAGATAACTGAAGTGACTGATGTGCTTATTGAACCAGGATATCGATCAGGTCATTCGTTTGTTGTATTGGCATTAACAAAAGAACAATTCAAACGTGATCGAGCTTTCTGGAAGTTCAATAACAGCTTATTAAAAGACAAAAGTATATTATGCAAAAGAAAAATACCATTAAAGAAGTTACAAAAAACTACATGTTAGCAATTTACAACTTTGACAATGTTGATATCATTTCAAATGATAACCCTAATTTCCAAGAGAGTGATCATTTTTTCAAGCCTCACTGATAGAAATAAAACGAAGAACAATTCCACATGCAACATACAAGAAAAGAGTGTGGCAAGCAAAAAAGAATTAGATAACAGGAAGAAAAGATGTTGAACTAGATTTAAAAACAGATGACTTACCTGTGTTAGAGGAATCGAAAATACAATTACAATAATTAAGACAGTCTAAAGTGCAAAGTATTGCAGTTCGATCAAAAGTTCGATGCACCGAGCAAGGGGAAAAAACCAACAAGTACTTTTGTAATTTAGAAAATAGAAATTTTGTTGACAAATCAATTCCAGTTTTCGAAAAGAATGATGGCACTGTTATCTCAGATCAGATGGGCATTGTAGACGAGGTGAAATCCTATTACGAGCAGTTGTACAGTTATAAAGATGTGGTTGATATAAATTTTGCAGTTGTATTAGTAATAAAGATGTGGTTGATAGAAACTTTGCAGTTGTATAGTTATAAAGATGTGGTTGACAGAAACTTCGCAGTTGTATAGTTCTAAAGATGTGGTTGACAGAAACTTTGCAGTTTTATAGTTATAAAGATGTGGTTGACAGAAACTTTGCAGTTTTTTTTTTTTTTTTTTTTTTTTTTTTTTTTTTTTTTTGCTGTCCCACTCTCTGCGCCACCTCAGAGGCAGCGCACCCACGCCGCTCATTCCGACACCCCGTCCACAGCCACAGCCCGGTCGGCCCCGCCGCAGTCCCGGCACCGGCAATCCACAGGGAACAGTCAATGTCAAGTCGTCAAGAGGCAACCCACCGGAGGAGACACTGCACTGCTGCCGAGTCACTTCGGTGGTGTTCAGTGGCGCCTGTTCTGATCTAACATACGCAGGACACCACCTACTAAGCCCCCTACTGACGACAATAATTGCTTAGTCGCGGAGCCGGCGTGAGTGAGCTCTCCCTCCGGAGGGCGCCACCACGTCCGTCCAACGACAGCCCCCATGGACTCGCCGATACCGGTGACCTCGACGGAACCAAAGCAAGGCCACAGACGTGGAGAGGACATCGAAATTGAGGTCACCATGAGAGCAGGCATGAAGGGCCACAGAATTTGAGACTTTTTTTTTTATGCTGATCGATGATAATGAGGATGATTAAGATGATGCTACGGATTTCCGTTTCGGTCTGAGACTACATGACAGGGCTGTACTCTACGCTTCCTTTCATAATATATCCCGGCGTCAACCAGGCCCGAGAGATACAGGCACCTGCAGTGTTGGTCATGAAATTTGAGCAACACTCTCAGAAACGCATCCATTAAGTGGATGAAACTCGACTGTGTGGTCCCAGTCTTCCCAACTGAGTCCGCAGCAACTCAACTCTGGGTAGGAGCCGGTCGGGCAGAAAAAACCCACATGACTTCTGATGGGATTCGAACCCACGACCTCCCAGCCGGGAGTCCGCGACGCTGACCACTTCGCCACGGCGGCTGGTAACTTTGCAGTTTTATAGTTATAAAGATGTGGTTGATAGGAACTTTTCCAGTGGATTACCTGAGGCTCCAACTTTAACCGATAAGGAAAGCAAATTTATTGAAGGGCTTACCACGTGTGAAAAAGCAGCCGCCGCTTCAAAACAAATGAAGAATTTTAAGCGTCCCGGCCCCGATGGGTTTTCCATGGAGTTTTAAAAGTTGTTCTTTAGAGATGTTTGTCCTTTTCATGTGCGTTCTGTGAATGAGGGATTTCAGAGAGGACTGCTGCCAGTATCACTGAGGCAAGGAACCATTATATGCAATGAGGGGTTTCAGAGAGGACTGCTGCCAGTATCACTGAGGCAAGGAACCATTATATGCAATGAGGGTTTCAGAGAGGACTGCTGCCAGTATCACTGAGGCAAGGAACCATTATATGCAATGAGGGTTTCAGAGAGGACTGCTGCAAGTACCACTGAGGCAAGGAACCATTATATGCAATGAGGGGTTTCAGAGAGGACTGCTGCCAGTACCACTGAGGCAAGGAACCATTATATGCAATGAGGGGTTTCAGAGAGGACTGCTGCAAGTACCACTGAGGCAAGGAACCATTATATGCAATGAGGGGTTTCAGAGAGGACTGCTGCCAGTATCACTGAGGCAAGGAACCATTATATGCAATGAGGGGTTTCAGAGAGGACTGCTGCCAGTATCACTGAGGCAAGGAACCATTATATGCAATGAGGGGTTTCAGAGAGGACTGCTGCCAGTATCACTGAGGCAAGGAACCATTATATGCATTCCTTAGGAAGAAAAACCGAGATGATTTAGTAAGAACTGGCGCCCTATGTTGCTTACAAAATCGCTTCTGTCTGTATTGCAAATCGTCTAAAAACAGTTTTACCTTCCACAATGCATGATAGTCAGCCGATTTTCTTTATGGCAGATTCGCTGATGAAAACATTAGGTTACTTTAGGATACCTTGATGAACTATATGCTGAAAAAGAAATTTATTAATACTTCTAGTATGTTTCTTCTGGTTGATTTTTGAAAAGGCATTTGGTAGTGTTTGTTGGTCATTCCTAAAGAAATGCTTCATTTTTTAAATTTTGGACCAGACATGATAAACTGGGTCAAAACCTTTCGCTCTGATGTCTTGCCTTGTATGTCTGTGGATAGGCAGCATTCTTCCTGGCTTCCAATACAGAGAGGAGTGAGACAGGGGGACCCCTCCACACCATATCTCTACTTGATTTGTGCAGAGATTGTTTAACTAATGCTTTTCGTAAAAATTCAAATATAACAGGAATCAGCGTAAAGAACAAGGAAATTTTATTGTCTAATATAACAGGAACCAGCGTAAAGACCAAGGACATTTTATTGTCTGATATAACAGGAATCAGCGTAAAGAACAAGGACATTTTATTGTCTGATATAACAGGAATCAGCGTAAAGAACAAGGACATTTTGTTGTATAAGATAACAGGAATCAGCGTAAAGACCAAGGACATTTCATTGTCTGATATAACAGGAATCAGCGTAAAGAACAAGGACATTTTATTGTCTGATATAACAGGAACCAGCGTAAAGAACAAGGACATTTTATTGTCTGATATAACAGGAACCAGCGTAAAGAACAAGGACATTTTATTGTCTAATATAACAGGAATCAGCGTAAAGACCAAGGACATTTCATTGTCTGATATAACAGGAATCAGCGTAAAGAACAAGGACATTTTATTGTCTGATATAACGGGAACCAGCGTAAAGAACAAGGACATTTTATTGTCTGATATAACAGGAACCAGCGTAAAGAACAAGGACATTTTATTGTCTAATATAACAGGAATCAGCGTAAAGAACAAAGACATTATTTTTATTGTCTCAGTTTGCAGATGATACCTCATTGTGCTTGGATGGAAGTGAGAAATCCTTTGACGAGTCAGTGCAAATCCTTTGATGGGTCAGTGTACATTTTAACTAAATGGAAATGAGAAATCCTTTGATCGGTCAGTGCACCTTTTAACTAAATGGAAGTGAGAAATCCTTTGATGAGCCAGTGTGCACTTTAACTAAATGGAAGTGAGAAATCCTTTGATGGGTCAGTGTACATTTTAACTAAATGGAAATGAGAAATCCTTTGATCGGTCAGTGCACCTTTTAACTAAATGGAAGTGAGAAATCCTTTGATGAGTCAGTGTGCACTTTAACTAAACGGAAGTGAGAAATCCTTTGATGAGTCAGTGTATATTTTAACTAAATGGAAGTGAGAAATCCTTTGATGGGTCAGTGCACCTTTTAACTAAATTTGTTGAAATTTCTGGTTTGGAAATAAACTCCGACAAAAGCCAGGTTGTTTGGATAGGGAGTGGGGAAAAAAACTCAGATATTCAATACAAGAGAGACAGAAATTTTGTTTGGGACCCTAGTACTTTCAACATTTTAGGAGTGTTTTTTTTTTGGACTGTTATGAAGACCTTGGTTCTGTCAAAATTGTGCATTTGTTGATTAATTTTCCTGACCCACCAGATGATTTCATCGCTGAGTTGGAAAATGAATTGATGACATTTTTATGGAACTGGAAGCATAGGTTGATAAAGAAGAGTGTGGTGTTTAAACAATACAGTGAAGGAGAGACTGAGAACGACAAATGTCCGACCATTCTTGTCCTCCGTGAAAGTAGGTCGCTGAGAAGACTCTTAGATGAATCTGAATGGAAGAATTTTACAATCAGTATGTTCCCAGAGTTGGAAAAGTTCAGATATTTTGGTGCTGATTATGGACATGTGCTTTTAAAGAAAGTTGACAATTTATTTTGGAAAGATGTAATGAAGCATTACAAAAAACTCTCTGATAATAATGGCACAACCAGTGTTAGGCAGGTACTCATGGTTTGACCAGTGCGCTGAGCTAATATGTAGGTCATTCATCTGCTAAGTCATAGCCACGAGACGCTCTTCTTTAAATTTCTCTTCTTAGTCAATAATTCATTTATCCGTCAGCTTTAAATCATGTGCAGTGTGGTCTCAAAACTTAGCGGATGTGGTATAGCGTATATGGACAACTCCGCACGCAGTGACACCTCCTTGATGAAACTGAAACTGACCTGAAACTCACTGAAATGCTGTCCAACGACAGTTCCTGAGTTCATGGCACAGTATATTCAACAATATTCCTATATTTAGGGAGAGAAAGGTGGTTTACTAACAAGAATGGTGTAATCATAAAATCTTCTTTGTGAAACAGCTGAGCAATGCTGGAGAGTACCTTCATGACTTACAGTGAATTTTTGACCAGTTTGCCCGATGTTAGAACAAGGCGTTTAGAATGCGTTGCGGGCATACCATCAGAAATTAAATGTAATTTTGAATGATAGTTATAAACTTTCAGAGAAAATAAAAGGTAGTAAACTCATACGGAATAATGTTGAATGAAAACGGAAGCACCCCAACTGCCATTTCCGGTTGGAATTATTTATTTAAGGATTTAAATTGGAAAGACATTTTCTCACATTCCCATAGAATATCTGGTGATGTGCAGCTGAGATGGTTTCAATTCAAATACAAACTTTTCTTACATTATTGAAGGACAGATATGACTTAGAACATTACGTGGCAATCATAAATGGTATTGCATCTGTAATCTTATCACATTCATCAAGATCTACAACAGCTGCGGGTTTTTTGAAAATAGTTGAATATTTGTATGTGTATGATTTACGTTCTGCATGAGTGAACCCCTCCTCATCCTCTTCCCTTGTCCATCTGCCCCCCCCCCCCCCCCCCCCCCCCTCCCGTCCCCCTTTTGTTTTTGTGTGTATGGACATTTTTTTTTCTCGTAATCTGTTGCTATATAGGTAATTGGTTTGAAATGTACGTGTGCTCAAAAATGATTTATTGTCAAATGTTTTGTTACAAAAAAAGCTCATTAAAAGAATAAGCAATATAAATAATAATAATGATAATAATAACAATAATGATAATAATAATGATGATGATGATGATATAATAAATGATAATGATGATGATGATAATAATAATGACGACGATGATGATGATAATAACAATAATGATAATAATGATAGTAATCATCATCATCATCATCATCATCATCATCATCATCATCATCATAAGTGCAGCAAGTAAGCCAGTGTACGATTCTATGTGCAGGGTTGGAATGATCCACTCGGATATTATACTAATGAGAGGATATACAGAAGATGAAATAACAATGCGAAAATGATCAATAAACAAATAGATTGATCAGTTAATTATCAATTAATTAATTGACAACTCTCAAACGAAAGGTTCCCCTGCCAGTCGTCTCTAAGTGTGTGTGGACTTTGGTGTGGAGAACTTTTCATTGCCGGCACCAGCCAGCCCATCTGTCACGTTCTCACCGTCACACCTCTCCTGACCCCTCTCTACACAATGGTGAGGATAAAGAAACTGCGCCTTGCCACCTACACTATCATCAGCCTCAGCGCCTTTCTCCTGGTCGTCACCTACCACAGGCTGCCCTCCAAAGTGAAGCTCCTGACCACGTCCCCTGGCCGGCTGCACCCCCCAGGTCAGCCTGCTTTGTCCCCAGGTCAGCCTGCTTTGTCCCCAGGTCAGCCTGCTTTGTCCCCAGGTCAGCCTGCGTTGTCCCCAGGTCAGCCTGCTTTGTCCCCAGGTCAACCTGCTTTGTCCCCAGGTCAACCTTTGTCCCCAGGTCAGCCTGCTTTGTCCCCAGGTCAACCTTTGTCCCCAGGTCAGCCTGCTTTGTCCCCAGGTCAACCTTTGTCCCCAGGTCAGTCTGCTTTGTCCCCAGGTCAGCCTGCTTTGTCTCCACGTCAGCCTGCTTTGTCCCCAGGTCAGCCTGCTTTGTCCCCAGGTCAGCCTGCGTTGTCCCCAGGTCAGCCTGCGCCCAGGTGGGAGGAGGCGGACGTGTCGGCGTGGCAAAGGCGGAGAGGTATCGGGAGCATACCAGTGCACAGGAAGTCAGGGACTGCCAACATGTCGGCACTTCCGCTCGGCAGTCAGGAATCCGGATCGGGATTTTTTTCACGCACGATGATTGGCCTCATTTGTGAGTGTATTGGTTTGGCCTCATTTGTGAGTGTATTGGTTTGGCCTCATTTGTGAGTGTATTGGTTTGCCTCATTTGTGAGTGTATTGGTTTGGCCTCATTTGTGAGTGTGTTGGTTTGTGTTTCATTCACAGAGAGAGAGAGAGGGGGGGGGGGGGGGCGGAGAGAGGAGAGAGAGAGAGAGAGAGAGAGAGAGAGAGAGTGTGTGTGTGTGTGTGTGTGTGTGTGTGTGTGTGTGTGTGTGTGTGTGTGTGTGTGTGTGTGTGTGTGTGTGCATGCTTCACAGATTGCGCGCGTGCGTATGTATCTTTGTACAAACACACACATGCGCAGACGCGTGTGCGCGCACACGCACACGCACACACACACACACACACACACACACACACACACACACACACAACACACGCACGCACGCACGCACGCACGCACACACGAACGCACCACACACACACACACACACACACACACACGCACACACACACGCACAAACCTACGCATGCACTTACACACAAGCGTACATACATCCACACGCGCGCGTGTGCGATTGCACGCATGTACACACGCACGCCTGCACGCGGGCAAAGACACTCAAACTGAAGACGCGTTCTCTGTCTGTCTGTCTGTCTGTCTGTCTGTCTTTTCCTCTCTCTCTCTCTCTCTCTCTCTCTCTCTCTCTCTCTTCTCTCTCTCGTCTGTCTGTCTCTGTCTTCTCTTTCTCTCTCTTCTTTTCTGTTTCTCTTCTCTCTCTCTCTCTTCTTTCTCTCTCTCTCTCTCTCTCTCTCTCTCTCTCTCTCTCTCTCTCTCTCTCTCTCTCTCTCTCTTCCCTCTCTCTCTCTCTTAATACATGCCAAATTTTATACGTTATAGTACATTTCCATATATTCCCCCAGCTCAGCCCACCCCCCATCCCCACTCTCTCCTTCCTCTTCATTATTGTTATTTTCATTTTTATTTCTTTTTTTTCTTTTTGTTTGTTTGTTTGTTTGTTTTGTTTTCATTTTCATTTTTCTTCTAATTTCATTTGATGTTCCATAATGATTGCATCACTGCTTTGTTTGCTTTCTTACATTATTTCATTTCACTGCATGTTGTAGTCCCTACTCAGGGCGAGGGCTGGATGTAAAAAGCACGCCAGTGCTTATCTATTATCCTCGTTAATAAAGAATTTTGTCTTTCTCTCTCTCTCTCTCTCTCTCTCTCTCTCTCTCTCTCTCTCTCTCTCTCTCTCTCTCTCCTCTCTCTCTCTCTCTCTCTCTCTCTCTCTCTCTCTCTCTCTCTCTCTCTCTCTCTCTCATTCAAGGTCAAATTTTAATCCAATAAGCTATAGTTAAACTCACAAAATGTTTCAGGTTAATATTAGTCAAACTTGAAAAAGAACATAAACAGAAAGAAGAAGAAGAAGAAGAAGAAGAAGAAGAAGAAGAAGAAGAAGAAGAAGAAAAAGACGAAGTAGGAAAACTGAATGTTAAATGAGTGTAAGTGGGCTCACGCTCAACAGCCAAACGCATACCAAAGCCATCTCTGTAAGATACCAAAGCCATCTCTGTAAGATACCAAAGAATCCTGCATCCATCCTTACTTCAAGGGATTTTGCATGACCTGACAGACTGTGCATGACCTGACAGACTGTGCATGACCTCACACACTTTGCATGACCTGACAGACTGTGCATGACCTGACAGACTTTGTATGACCTGACAGACTGTGCATGACCTGACAGACTGTGCATGACCTCACACACTTTGCATGACCTGACAGACTGTGCATGACCTGACAGACTGTGTATGACCTCACACTTTGCATGACCTCACACACTTTGCATGACCTGACAGACTGTGCATGACCTGACAGACTTTGCATGACCTGACAGACTTTGCATGACCTCACACTTTGCATGACCTGACAGACTTTGCATGACCTGACATACTTTGCATGACCTCACACTTTGCATGACCTCACAGACTGTGCATGACCTCACACACTTTGCATGACATCACACACTTTGTGTGACCTGACAGACTGTGCATGACCTCACACACTTTGCATGACATCACACACTTTGCATGACCTGACAGACTTTGCATGACCTGACAGACTTTGCATGACCTGACAGACTTTGCATGACCTCACAGACTTTGCATGACCTCACACACTTTGCATGACATCACAGACTTTGCATGACCTGAGAGACTGTGCATGACATCACAGACTTTGCATGACATCACACACTTTGCATGACCTACAGACTTTGCATGACATCACAGACTTTGCATGATCTGACAGACTTTGCATGACCTCACAGACGTTGCATGACCTGACTGACTTTGCATGACCTCACAGACTTTGCATGACCTGACTGACTTTGCATGACCTCACAGACTTTGCATGACCTGACAGACTCATCCCCACGCCGCCCCCACTGCCCTCCATCCGACCTTGGCTCGTTTCTTACTGGATGTTCAGTTGTATTAGCATCGACACTGTCTTCCCTCATCACTTTTTTCTGGTACTTCTTTCCCCCGGAGTATCCAACGAAACTCCAGCTTTTTAATGAACATGAAACCCCATCGCTATTCGCTCCTACTTCGTATGCTGTGACTTGATTGTTCAGGAAAGTTTGAAAAGCCAACATATCAGAAGCCATGCAGTGTTACCAGGGCCTCTACTGATAGTGTCGTGAAGTTCGGTGTTTTTCTCTTGAAGAAGATTTGCTCCTCTGTCTATTTGCTGTTCTGGGAAAATTTGTGCGTAAAGGACGAAGCAAACACAGCATTTATTCAAACAATAATTGAAATCCTACACATATGGTCTTCAGGCCTTTATGAATTAACGTAACACAAAGCAACACATATGTGTAACTCTTAGAAAACGTATGTTCAAGGAATTCGAATGCGCCCTGAGCATTTCAGGAAAGTGCATAGTTCTGGTTTACTCGGAGAATATACATTTTACCTGAAATAATCAAGGGAATGTATATTCCTGAAAATTCAGTCCTTTACATGGAATTCTATCTCATGAGGTTCTCACAGACGTTCTTTCTTTTTTTATTTTGAGGGTGTGAGGTGGAGGGGGCAAAGACAGTGACAGAGACAGACAGACAGACAGACAGACAGAGAAATAGTGTTTTCAAGTCTACGTGTGTGTGTGTGTGTGTGTGTGTGTGTGTGTGTGTGTGTGTGTGTGTGTGTGTGTGTGTGTGTGTGTTATATATATATATATATATATATATATATATATATATATATATATATAATATATTATATATATATATATATACTACTTATTTGTTCAGCATTATATTGTTTGGTCAATCAGTGGCGCATTGCATCTCTTAGGAGATCCAAGTAAAGGTTGCTCTGCACAATTCTTAGCGCTGACAATGCTTGGGTTATTGAACAAGCACAGCTGACACTCAGGACTGTTCCATATCTTTTGATCTCCCTTGCATCTTGAATGGATTCCTCAAGCATAGGCTCAAAGATTGTCCCCTACATTTTATACTGCTTGCATAATGGTTTTAGTTTTTTCAGCAACTTTTTTCCTCTCCACACTATCGTTTTTTGGGTTTTTTTTACTACCTTTCGCTGGGTGTTGTTGGATTCTTTTTTGAACCCTTGGTGGTGAGAACACCACAGAATTACGCACTGTGGTGTGTCTCTATTTGACGCCAAGAGCACAGACACAATCAGCCGTGTCTCCCTGATGAGTCCGATCCAGCGGACGAAAGGCCTAGGAGCAGGCGATACATAAAGATCTGCCTTCGAGACGGATTGTGATGGTTCCCTCATGCAGCTAGTGAAGGGTCTTTTTTTTTATATTTATAATTTACATTTTCTTCATCTTCATTTTTTTTTTTTTTAAATTTTAAATCTTTGCCAAGTCATTACTATAATGATGGAAGAATTGTTAGCCTGCACTTGTTTTCCCCACTACATAATTGTTCAGCTTATATATATATATATATAATATATATATATATAAGTGAATATGATTAAAAAGCCTAAAATGACTTTAAAAGTGCTCGACCCCTTGGGGAGCAACATTAGTTAAAAGAAGTTAAAAGAGGAATCTTAAAACTATCTACAATTTGTTTCGAGCGTGTTGCGCTGTCATCAGCTCGAAACAAATTTGTAGATGTTTTAAGATTCCTCTTTTAACTTCTTTTAACTATATATATATATATATATATATATATATATATATATATATGTAACTCTTAGAAAACGTATGTTCAAGGAATTCGAATGCGCCCTGAGCATTTCAGGAAAGTGCATAGTTCTGGTTTACTCGGAGAATATATATATATATATATAACGTTACGACGCAAATAAGCTGCGTGTAAAACAGGGGGTAAAATGCAGGCAAGCAAAACGTTGCTCATTGATTGACTGCAGCTGTGTCCCATTCCATGTAACGAGACTCCCAACTTGTGTCGCGGGTAGTGGGCGTTACGAATGTGACGAATGAATGGCTGGAGAGAGAGAGAGAGAGAGAGGAGAGAGAGAGAGAGAGAGAGAAGAGACAGAGAAGAAGAAAAGGAGAAACAGAGAGACACAGACAGACAGACAGATAGACAGACAGAGACAGACAGACAGACAGAAGCGGGCCGAGGGTCGGGGGTGGGTAGATGGAAAGGAGATTGGAAAGTGAGACAGAGATGGAGGGAGTGGTGAGGGAGAAAGACACATGGACGCGGAGAGAGACAGAAGAGCAGAGGGAAAGACACATGGAGGGGGAGGGAGACAGAAGGGCAGAGGTGAAAGACACATGGAGGGGGGGGGGGGGGAGGAGGACAGAAGGGCAGAGGAGGAAAGACACATGGAGGGGGGGGGTGGGGGGGAGACAGAAGGGCATGAGAGAAAGACACATGGAGGGGGGAGACAGAAGGGCAGAGGAGAAAGACACATGGAGGGGGAGGGAGACAGAAAGACAGATGAGAAAGACACATTGAGGGGGGAGGGGAGACAGAAGGGCAGAGGGGAAAGACACATGGAGGGGGAGGGAGACAGAAGAGGAGAAAGACACATGGAGGGGGAGGGAGACAGAAGGGCAGAGGAGAAAGACACATGGGGGGGGGGGGGACAGAAGGGCCGAAGAGAAAGACACATGGAGGGGGGGGGGGAGGCAGAAGGGCAGAGGAGAAAGACACATGGAGGGGGAGGGAGACAGAAGGGCAGAGGAGAAAGACACATGGAGGGGGGGGGAGACAGAAGGGCAGAGGGGAAAGACACATGGAGAAGGAGGGAGACAGAAGGGCAGAGGAAAAAGACACATGGAGGGGGGGGGGGGGGGAGCAGAAGGGCAGAGAGAAAGACACATGGAGGGGGGGGGGGGGAACAGAAGGGCAGAAGAGAAAGACACACGGAGGGGAGGGAGACAGAAGGGCAGAGGAGAAAGACACATGGAGGGGGGGAGACAGAAGGGCAGAGGAGGAAGACACATGGAGGGGGAGGGAGACAAGAGGGCAGAGGAGAAAGACACCATGGAGGGGGAGGGAGACGGAAGGGTAGAGGAGAAAGACACATGGAGGGGGGGGGGAGACAGAAGGGCAGAGGAGAAAGACACATGGAGGGGGAGGAAGACAGAAGGGCAGAAGAGAAAGACACACATGGAGGGGGGAGGGAGACAGAAGGGCAGAGGAGAAAGGACACATGGAGGGGGGGGGGGGAGACAGAAGGACAGAGGAGAAAGACACATGGAGGGGGAGGGAGACAGAAGGGCAGAGGGAGAAAGACACATGAAGGGGGAGGGGAGACAGAAGGGCAGAGGAGAAAGACACGTGGAAAAGGGGGGAGAGGAAGAAGGGCAGAGGAGAAAGACACATGGAGGGGGGGAAGGCAGAAGGGCAGAGGAGGAAGAAACACATGGAGGGGGAGGGAGACAGAAGGGCAGAGGAGAAAGACACATGGAGGGGGAGGGAGACAGAAGGGCAGAGGAGAAAGACACATGGAGGGGGAGGGAGACAGAAGGGCAGAGGACAAAGACACATGGAGGGGGGGGGGGGGGGTTAGGAAGACCAGAAGGGCAGAGGAGAAAGACACTTGGAACGGAGGGGGGGGGGGGGGGAGACAGAAGGGCAGAGGAGAAAGACACATGGAGGGGGAGGAGAGAGAAGGGCAGAGGAGAAAGACACATGGAAAGGGGGGAGGGAGACAGAAGGGCAGAGGGGAAAGACACATGGAGGGAGAAGGAGACAGAAGGGTAGAGGAGAAAGACACATGGAGGGGGGGGGGAGACAGAACGGCAGAGGAGAGAAAGACACATGGAGGGGGGGACAGAAAGGCAGAGGAGAAAGACACATGGAGGGCGAGGGAGACAGAAGGGCAGAGGAGAAAGACACATGGAGGGGGGAGGACGAAGAAGGGCAGAGGAGAAAGACACATGGAGAGGGGAGGAAGACTGAAGGGCGAGAGGAGAAAGACACATGGAGGGGGAGGGAGACAGAAGGGCAGAGGAGAAAGACACATGGAGGGGGAGCGAGACAGAAGGGCAGAGGAGAAAGACACATGGAGAGGGAGGGAGACAGAAAGGCAGAGGAGAAAGACACATGGAGGGGGAGACAGAAGAGGAGAAAGACAAATGGAGGGGGAGGGAGACAGAAGGGTAGAGGAGAGAGAAAGACACATGGAGGGGGGAGGGAGACAGAAGGGCAGAGGAGAGAAGGACACATGGAGGGGGAGGGAGACAGAAGGCAGAGGAGGAAAGACACATGGAAGGGGGGGAGACAGAAGGGCAAGGAGAGAAAGACACATGGAGGGGGAGGAAGACAGAAGGGCAGAGGAGAAAGACACATGGAAAGGGGGGGGGGGGGAGACAGAAGGGCAGACGAGAAAGACACTTGGAGGGGGAGGGAGACAGAAGGGCAGAGGAGAAGACACATGGAGAGGGAGGGAGACAGAAGGGCAGAGGAGAAAGACACATGGTGGGGGGGGGGGGAGACAGAAGAGGAGAAGGACACATGGAGGGGGAGGGAGACAGAAGGGCAGAGGAGAAAGACACATAGAGGGGGAGGAAGACAGAAGGGCAGACGAGAAAGGACACATGGAGGGGGGGGGAGAACAGAAGGGCAGAGGAGAAAGACACATGGAGGGGGAGGGAGACAGAAGGGCAGAGGAGGAAGACACTGGAGGGGGGGAGACAGAAGGGCAGAGGAGAAAGGAACACATGGAGGGAGGGAGGGAGACAGAAGGGCAGAGGAGAAAGACACATGGAGGGGGAGGGAGACACAAGAGCAGAGGAGAAAGACACATGGAGGCGGAGGGAGATAGAAGGGCAGAGGAGAAAAGGACACATGGAGGGGGAGGGAGACAGAAGGCAGAGGAGAAAGACACATGAAGGGGGAGGGAGACAGAAGGGCAGAGGAGAAAGACACGTGGAAAGGGGGGAGAGACAGAAGGGCAGAGGAGAAAAAGACACATGGGGGGGGAAGGCAGAAGGGCAGAGGAGAAAGACACATGGAGGGGGAGGGAGACAGAAGGGCAGAGGAGAAAGACACATGGAGGGGGAGGGAGACAGAAGGGCAGAGGAGAGAAAGACACATGGAGGGGGAGGGAGACAGAAGGGCAGAGGACAAAGGACACATGGAGGGGGGGGGGTAGGAAGACAGAAGGGCAGAGGAGAAAGACACTTGGAAACGGAGGGGGGGGGGGGGAGACAGAAGGGCAGAGGCGAAAGACACATGGAGGGGGAGGAGACACAAAGGGGATAGGAGAAAGACACATGGAGGGGGGGGAGGGACAGAAGGGCAGAGGAGAAAGACACATAGAGGGGGGGGGGACAGAAGGGCAGAGGAGAAGAAGACACGTGGAGGGGGGGGGGGGAGACAGAAAAGCAGAGGAGAAAGACACATGGAGGGGGGGGGGAGACACGAAGGGCAGAGGAGAAAAGACACCATGGAAAGGGGGGGAGGGGGAGACAGAAGGGCAGAGGAGAAAGACACATGGAAAGGGGGGGGGGGAGGACTGAAGGGCAGAGGAGAAGACACATGGAAAGGGGGGGGAGACTGAAGGGCAGAGGAGAAAGACACATGGAAAGGGGGAGGGGGGGAGACTGAAGGGCAGAGGAGAACAGACATAAGAAGGGGGAAGGAAACTGAGGGGTGGGAGACAGAATGAGGTTGTCGACGGTCCCTAAGGGTGTCGAGAGGTCTTAAAACACAAAGAGCTTCCCCGCCTACCAACAACTTCCGCTTGTTGCTCTCTCTCTCTGCTCTTCTCTCTCGCTCTCTCTCTCTCTCTCTCTCTCTCTCTCTCTCCTCTCCTCTCTCTCTCTCTCTCTCTCTCTCTCTCTGATCCATATCGTGTTCAAATACTTATTTTAGGCACTTCCGTCGTCGTCGTCGTCTACTGATTTTCTGCTGTTTTGTCGTCTTTCTTCTGTCTTCTTTTCTCCTTCATGGGGAGTCCTCTGTGCAGCACACTAATGAAATACTTCACCAGGTTCCTCCACTTCTGTTCACCAGGTTCCTCCAGTTCTGTTCACCAGGTTCCTCCACTTCTGTTCACCAGGTTCCTCACTTCTGTTCACCAGGTTCCTCTACTTCTGTTCACCAGGTTCCTCCAGTTCTGTTCACCAGGTTCCTCCACTTCTGTTCACAGGTTCCTCCACTTCTGTTCACCAGGTTCCTCCACTTTGTTCCCGGTTGAAGAAAATTTTTCTCCTCTGTCTTTTTGCTGTTTGGGAAATTTTTTGCGTAAAGGGGGGAAAACAAAACACAGCTTTTTTCAAACAATTTTTTTTAAATTTTCCACTTTTGGGGGCTTCGGCCTTTATGTTTTTTTGTTTTAAACCCCAAAAAAACTTTTGTTTTAACTCTTTGAAAACGTTTTGTTCAAGGAAATTTTGATTTGGCCCCCGAGCATTTCCCCGGAAAAAAGGGGATAGTTCGGGTTTTTTTTGGGAATTTACATTTTTTCCTGAAATAATCCGGGGGAAAGTTTTTTCCCGAAAATTCAGTCCTTTTTTTGGAAATTTTTATTCTTTAGGTTCTCACGGGCGTTTTTTTCTTTTTTATTTTGGGGGTGTGAGGTTTGGGGGGGCAAGGGCAGTGACAAAAAAGACGCGGGCAGACAGACGGGAAAAAAGTGTTTTTTGGGTTTTTTTGGGGTGTGTTGGGTTTTGGGGTGTGGGTTTTGGGGGGGTTTTGTGGGGTGTGTTGTGTGGGGTGTGTGTGTGTTGGGGGTTTTTATTTTTTTTTATTTATTTTTATTTATTTTTATTTATTTTATAATTTTTTTTTTATTATATAAACCCTTTTTTGTTCCGCATTATATTGGGTTTTGGGCAATCGTTTGGGGGATTTTCATCTCTTAGGAGATCCCAATAAAGGTTGCTCGGGACAATTCTTAGCCGTGCAATTTCTTTGGGGATTGAAAAGAAAAGCTGACCCCTCAGAAGTTCCATATTTTTGTTTTCCCCTTTCATCCTTGAATGGGGGTCCCAAGCATAGGGTCTAAGTTTGTTCCCCCAAATTTTTTACTGCTTGCATAATGGTTTTTTGGTTTTTTTAGGGAAAATTTTTTCCTCCCCCACCTTTCGTTTTTTTTTGGGTTTTTTTTTTTCTACCCCTTTCCGGGTTTGGGTGTTGTTGGATTCTTTTTTTTAAAACCCCTTTTGGTGGTGAAAAAACAAGAATTCGCCCCCCGGGTTTTGTCTCTTTTTTGCCCAAAAGCACAGACCCCCAATCAAACCGTTTTTTTTCCCTGATGAGTTTCCCATCCAGGGGGGAAAGAAAAGGCCTTGGAGCAGGCCCCATAATAAAGATTGCCCTTTGAGACGGGGTTGTGAGGGGTTTCCCCCATGCAGCTAGGGGGAAGGGTCTTTTTTTTTAAATTTATAATTTAAAAAAAAAAATTTTTTTCTTCCCTTTATTTTTTTTTTTTTTTTTTTTTTTAATCTTTTTTCCTAGTTTTTCTTTTTGTGGGGAAAAATTGTTTTTGCCTGCCCCTTTTTTTTCCCCCACTACAATTAAAATTTTTCCGCATTAATTTTTTAAATTTTTATAATTTATTTTTAAGGGAATTTGATTTAAAAAACCAAAAGGGCTTTAAAAGTGCTGACCCCTTGGGGGAGCCCATTTGTTAAAAAGAAGTTAAAAGGGGATTTTTTAAAAATATCTACAAAAATTTTTTTCGAGGGGTGTTGCGCCCCGTCTTTTGCTCGAAACAATTTGGGTTTTGTTTTTTGATTTCCCCTTTTAAAATTCTTTTAAATTTATATATTTATATATATATATATATTTATTATATATATGTAACTCTTAGAAAACGTATGTTCATGGAATTCGGAATGCGCCCTGAGCTTTTTAGGGGAAAATGCATAGTTCTGGTTTAATGGAGAATTTTTATATATATATTTAACGTTACGACGCAAATAACTGCGTGGTAAAAGGGGGGAAAATGCAGGCAAGCCAAAACGTTTTCCCCATTGATTGACTGCCCCCCTGTGTCCCATTCCATGTAACGAGGGCTCCCCCCAATTGTTCCGGGGGGGTTTTTTGTGGGCGTTACGAAATTTTGACCCAAAGAATGGTGGAGGGGGAAAAGGAGAGAGGAGAGGAGGGGAGAGGGGAAGACAGAGGCAGAGAGGAAACAGGGGAGAAAAGAAAAGACACAGGGCAGGGGAGACAGATAGACAGACAGAGGGCCGAAAAACAAAACCCGAAGCGGGCCCCAGGGTTTGGGGGGGTTGGGGAGATGGGAAAAAAGGGGATTTGGAAAAAAAAAAGGGGACAGGATGGGGGGGAGTGGTGAGGGAGAAAAAGAATTGGGCCGGAGGGAAGGGGGGGAAGAAATGGGGCAGAAAAGGAGAGGGGAAAAAAAAACATGGAGGGGGGGGAGGGCAGAAGGGCAGAGGTTTAAAGAACTTGGGGGGGGGGGGGGGGAAGGGGGGGGAGACAGGGAAGGGGGAGAGGAGGGGGGGGGAAAGAACAAAGGGGGGGGGGGGGTGGGGGGGAGACAGGGAAAGGGGAGAGGAAGGGGAAAAACAAAAATGGGGGGGGGGGAAAACAGAAGGGCAGAGGGGGAAAAAAAGGGAAAAATTGGGGGGGGGGAGGGAGACAGAAAGACGATGAGAAAAAACACATTGAGGGGGGGGGGGGGAGACAGAAGGGAGGGGGGGGAAAAACACTTTGGAGGGGGAGGGGACAGAAGGGGGGAAAGGGAAAAATGGGGGGGGGGGGGGGAGGGAGACGAAGGGCAGAGGAGAAAAAACATGGAGGGGGGGGGGGGACAGAAGGGGGGAAAAAGAAAAAACTCTGGAAAGGGGGGGGGGGGGGGGGGGGAAAGGGGGAAAAGGGGGGGAAAAAAAACATGGGGGGGGGGAGACAGGGAAGGGGGAGAGGGGGGAAAGGGCACCCTTGGGGGGGGGGGGGGGGAGGGGGGGACAGAAGGGCAGAGGAAAGGAAGACACAGGGAGAAGGAGGGGGGGGAAGAAGGGCAGGGAAAAAAAACACATGGAGGGGGGGGGGGGACAGAAGGGCCCCGAGAGGGGAAAGACACCCTGGGGGGGGGGGGGGGGGGGGGGGAAACAGGAAAGGGGAGAAGGGAAAGACACACGGAGGGGGGGAGACCGAAGGGCAGAGGGGAAAGACAAAATTGGGGGGGGGGGGGAAGAAAGGGGCCCGGGGGGGGGAAGGGGGCCCTGGGGGGGGGGGAGACCCCCAAGGGGGAGGGGGAAAGGGGAAAGGGCCCCCAAGGGGGGGAGGGAGACGGAAAGGGGGGAGGGGAGAAAAAAAAACATGGAGGGGGGGGGGGGGGGGACAGAAGGGCCCGAGGAGGGGGAAAAAACACATGGGGGGGGGGGGGAAGACAGGAAGGGGAGAAGGAAAGAACATGGAGGGGGAGGGAGACGAAAAAGGGGAGAGGGGGGGAAGGAAAAACATGGAGGGGGGGGGGGGGGGGGGGGGACAAAATAGAAGGAACCAAAAGGGGGGAAAAACACATGGGGGGGGGAGGGAGGGCGAAAAGGGAAGGGGGGGAAAAGGGGGGGGAGGGGAAAAATGGGAAGGGGGGGGGGGGAGGGGACAGAAGGGGGAGAGGAGGGGAAAAACACGTGGAAAAGGGGGGAGAGAAAAGAAGGGCAGGGGGGGGAAAAAGCAAATGGGGGGGGAAGGGAAAAGAAGGGCAAAAGGGGGGGGAAAGACACATGGGGGGGGGGGGGGGGGGACGAAGGGGCAGAGGAGGGAAAAAAGGGGGGGGGCACATGGAGGGGGGGGGGAGACAGAAGGGGAGAGGAGGGGAAAAACACATGGGGGGGGAGGGGGGAAGAGGGCAGGGGGACAAAGGGCACAAGGAGGGGGGGGGGGGGGGGGGAAGACAGAAGGGGGGAGGAAAAAAGGCCCCCTTGGGAAAGGAGGGGGGGGGGGGGGGGGGGGGGGAGACAGAAGGGCGAGGAGAAAAGGGCACATGGGGGGGAGGGAGAGGAAGGGGAGGGGGGGAAAGACAAAAGGGAAAGGGGGGGGGGGGTGACGAAGGGAGAGGGGGGGGAAAAACACATGGAGGGAGAGGGGAGACAGGAAGGGTTGAGGAGGGAAAAAAACACTGGGGGGGGGGGGAGGGGCAGAAAACCGGGAGAGGAGGAAAAAAACACCTGGAGGGGGGGGGGAAAAAGAAAGGCAAAAGGAGGGAAAAAACCCTGGGGGGCCCAGGGAGACAGAAGGGCAGAGGGGGAAAAGACACTGGAGGGGGGGAAGGGGGGAAAGAAGGGCAGAGGGGGAAAAAACCCCTGGAGGGGGAGGAAGACTGAAGGGCAGAGGAGGGAAAAACCCCCTGGAGGGGGAGGGAGGGAAAAAGGGCAGAGGAGAAAAAAGGGGACAACCTGGAGGGGGGCCCAGACGAAGGGCGAGGAGAAAAGGGCCCCATGGAGGGGGGGGGGACAGAAAGGCAGAGGGAGGAAAGGGCACATGGAGGGGGGGGGACAGAAGGGGGGAAGGGGAAAAACAAATGGAGGGGGGGGGGCTGAAGGGTAGAGGGAAAAAAGACACATGGGGGGGGATGGGGGACGAAGGGCAGAGGAGGGGGAAGAACATGGAGGGGGGGGGGGCAGGAAAAGGGGAAGGGGGGAAAAGACACCCCTGGAAGGGGGGGGGGGAGACAGAAGGGCAGAGGAGAAAGACAAAAAGTGGGGGGGGGGGGAAAAAACGAAGGGCCAGAGGGGGGAAAGGGACCCCCATGGGAAAAAGGGGGGGGGGGGGGGGGGGAAAAGAAGGGCCGACCCAGAAAGAACCCTTTGGGGGGGGGGGAGAAAATGGGCAGAGGAGGGGGGGAAAGGGGGAACATGGGAGGGGGGGGACCGAAGGGCAGGGGGAAAGAAAATGGGGGGGGGGGGGGGAGGGCAGAAGAGGAGGAAAGGGGCACAGGAGGGGGGGGGGGAGACGAAAAGGGCGGGGGGTGGGGAAAAGGGGGGGAGGAAGACACCCCCGGGGGGGGGGGAGAAGAAAAGAAAGAAAACATGGAGGGGGGGGGGGGGGGGAGGGCAGAAGGGCCCGAGGAGGGAAAAAAAATTTTGGAAGGGGGGGGGGGGACCGAAGGGAGAGGAGGGGAAAAACCCCAAAAGGAGGGGGGGGGGGGCCCGAAGGGCGAGGAGGGGAAAAAAAACAGGAGGGAGGGAGGGAGACAGAAAGGGGAGGGAGGGAAAGACACTGGGGGGGAGGGGACCCCAAAAAGGGAGAGGAGGGGAAAGGCCATGGAGGCGGTGGGGATAGAAAAGGGGGAGGGAAGGGGAAAAAACCCAAAGGGGGGGGGGGGGGAGACAGAAGGGCAGAGGGGGGGGGAAAGACAAAAGAAGGGGGAGGGGACAGAAGGGCAGAGGGGGAAAGGGCCCGTGGCAAAAGGGGGGGGGGAGGACAGAAGGGCCCGAGGAGGGAAAAACACATGGGGGGGGGAAAGGGAGAAGGGGAGAGGAGGGGGAAAAACACTGGGGGGAAAGGGGGGGAAAGAAGGGAGAGGAGAAAGGGGCAAAATGGAGGGGGAGGGAGACGAAGGGCCAAAAGGGGGGGAAAAAACACATGGAGGGGGGAGGGGGGAAGGGAAAGGGGAGGGAAAAAAAGGGCACTGGGGGGGGGGGGGGGGGGTTTTAGGAAGACCCCGAAGGGCAAGGGGGAGGAAAGACCCCTTGGAACGGAGGGGGGGGGGGGGGGGGGGGACGAAGGGCAGAGGGGGAAAAAACAGGAGGGGGAAGGGGGCAAAGGGATAGGAAAAAAGACACATGGGGGGGGGGGGAGGGGGACAGAAGGGCAGAGGGAAAGGGGAAAAAAACCAAAGAGGGGGGGGGGGACAGGGAAGGGGCAGGGGGGGGAAAGGGAAAAACAAGGGGGGGGAAGGGGGGGGGGGGGGGGGGGAGCCGGGAAAAAAAGGGAGGGAAAAAACATGGGGGGGGGGGGAGCAGAAGGGAAAAGGAGGAAAAACACATGGAAAAGGGGGGGGGGGGGGAGGGGGAGACAGAAGGGGAGGGGGAGAAAGGCAATGGAAAGGGGGGGGGGGGAAAAGGAAGGGAGGAAAGGAAGGGGGGAAAGGACACATGGAAAGGGGGGGGGGGGAAATGAAGGGGGGGGAAAAGACACATGGGGAAAAAGGGGGGGGGGGGGGGGGGAGAGGGGGGGGCAGGGGGGAAAGGGGGAAAGGGGGAAGGGCATTTAAGGTGGGGGGGAAAGGGAATGAGGGGTTTGGGGGACAGAATTTTGGTTTTTTTCGACGGGCCCAAGGGTTTTTCGGGATTCTTTTAAAAAACCCAAAAAAGGGTTCCCCCACCCCCCCAAAAACTTCCCCTTGGGGGGGGCCCCTCCCTCTCTTCCTCCCCTCTCTTCTCTCTCTCCTTCTCTCCTCTTCCCTCCTTCTCCCCTCTCTCTCTTCCTCTCTGAAACAAAATTTGGGTTCAAATTCTTATTTTAGGCACTTCCGTGTCGTTTGTCGTCTACTGATTTTTTGCTGTTTTGGGCCCTCTTTTTTTGTCTTCTTTTCTCCTTTATGGGGGGTCCTCTTTTGCAGCCCCACAATGAAAACTTCACCAGGGTTTTCCTCCCTTTTGTTCACCTGGTTCCTCCGTTCTGTTCACCAGGGTTTTCCCCCATTTCTGGGCCCCCAGGTTCCTCCCCTTCTGTTCACCAGGGTTATCTACTTCTGGGCCCCAGGTTCCCCCAGTTCTGGTTTACCAGGTTCCCCACTTCTGTTCCCCCGGTTCCTCCCTTCTGTTTAACCCGGTTTTCCCCACTTTTGGTTTTACCAAAGGGGTTCCCGTACTTCTGTTCCCAGGTTCCTCCCCTTTTTTTTTCAAACCCGGTTCCCCCAGGTTTTATTCACCAGGGGCCCCAGTTCTATTCAACCCGGGTTTTCCCCTTTCCGGGTTTACCAGGTTCCTCCAAATTCTATTCACCGGTTCCTTCCCGGTTTTATTCACCAAAGGGTTCCCCCAGTTTTTTTTCACCAGGTTCCTCTAACTTCTTTTTCACCAGGTTCCTCCCCTTTCGTTCACCCCGGTTCCCCACTTCTGTTCACCAGGTTTTCCCCCAGTTCTATTCCCAGGTTTTCCCCTTTTTTTTGTTCACCGGTTTTCCCCAATTCTGTTAAACCCGGGTTTTCCCCGTTCTGTTCACCAGGTTCCTCACTTATGTTCACCCCGGGGTTTCCCCTAATTCTGGGTTTAAAAGGTTTTTCCACTTCTGTTCCCCAGGTTTTTCCCCACTTTTATTCCCGGTTCCCCCACTACTGTTCCCCTGGTTCCTCCACTTTTGGGTTTACCAGGGTTTTTCCCCCACTTCTGGGGTTTACCAGGTTCCCCAGGTTTTTATTCACCTGGTTTCCCTTTCTTTGGTTTTACCCGGTTTTCCCCCAGTTTTGTTCACCAGGGTTCCTCGCTTTGTTCAAACCCGGTTTTCCCCACTTCTTTCCCAAAGGGTTTTCCCGTTCTATTCACCAAAGGGTTTCCCCTTTAAATTTTGGGTTCCCCCAGGTTTCCCCCAGTTCTTTTCACCAGGTTCCCCCCCTTCTTTTTCGGCCCCGGTTCCCCAAATTCTGTTCCCAGGTTCCACTTCGGTTTAAACCGGTTTCCCCTTTTTCTTTTGTTCACCGGTTTTTCCAAATTCTTTTTCACGGTTCCCCCAAATTCTGTTCCCAGGTCCTCCCGTTCTGTTCACCAGGTTCCTCCGGTTTTTGTTTAATGGTTCCTCCCCTTTTTTGTTTTACCAGGGTTTCCCCAAAATTTGTTCCCAAAGGGGCCCCCCCTTTTGTTCCCGGTTCCCTTTCTTCGGGGTTTAAAAGGTTCCTCCATTCGGGTTTACCCGGTTCTTTCCAATTTTGGTTTACCAGGGTTTCCCCTTTCTTCTGTTCCCAGGGGTTTCCCCTACTTTGTTCCCAGGGTTTCCCCCCAATTTTTTTCAAAACCCGGTTCCCCATTTTTTCTCCCCGGGGTTTCCCCTTTTTTCGGTTTCCTGGGGCCTCAAATTTTTGGGGGACCCGGGTTTTTCCCCCACTTCTTTTCACCAGGTTCCCCTACTTCTGTTCACCGGGTTCCCCCCATTTGTTCCCAGGTTTCCCTTTTTGGGTTTCCCGGGTTTTTTCCCCCCCTTTAAATTTACCAGGTTTCCACTTCTGTTAAACCCGGGTTTTTTCTACTTTTTGGTTTACCAGGTTTTTACCCCTTCTGGTTTTCCCCGGTTCCCCAAATTCGGTTTACCGGGTTTTCCCCTTCTTTGTTCTCCAGGTTCCTCCCCTTCTGGGCACCAGGGGTTTCCCCACTTTGTCACCAAAGGGTTTCCCCCAACTTTTTCACCAGGGGTTTCCCACTTCCGTTCACCAGGTTCCTCTAATTCTTTAACCCGGGTTTCCCCCCATCCCGTTCACCCCGGTTTTTCCCCCCACTTCCCGTTTTTTACCCGGTTCCTCTACTTCGGGTTTACCAGGGGTTCCCCCTACTTCTGTTCACCGGTTTTCCCCCCTTTTGTTCACCCCGGTTCCTTTCCCCTTCTGTTCACCAGGGTTTCCTTTTTCTTCTGTTCACCAGGGGCCTTCCTTCGGGTTTACCAGGTTCCCCCATTTTTGTTCAACCCGGTTCCTCACTTCTGTTCAACCGGTTCCCCCCATTTTTTCCCAGGGGTTCCCCCACTTCTATTCACCAGGTTCCTCCAAAAATTTTTCACCCCCGGGTTTCCTCCAGTTTGTTCAACCCAAAAAGGTTCCTCCACCCCGTGTTCCCAAAGGGTTCCTCCAAATTTTTGGTTTTCCCCCAGGTTCCCTTCTTCTGGTTTACCAGGTTCCTCCATTTGTTTCCCCCGGGTTCCTCCCTTCTGTTCACCAGGGGGTTTACTCCCTTTTGTTCCCCCGGTTCCTCCACTTTGTTCACCCGGTTCCCCCAGTTCTGTTCACCTGGTTTTCCCCCCCCCTTCTGCCGGTTCTGTTGCCCCGGCCCGGATCTGTTTCAAGTTTGTTCTTTTAAAAAAAGCAATCCTCGTTTTAGACATCGTTGGGCCCCCAAAGGAACCCCTCCTCGAAAGGCTGGGCCAACAAGACACTCCTCCCGAACGTCGGGGGTCCACACGACCTTCAGTGAAACGTTTGCCCGTCCACACAAGAATTTCCCCCTCAGTTTAAAAGTTTTTGGAAAAACAAGAAATTCCCAGTTTAAACGTAGTGGTTTCCCACCGGGCCTTTCCTAGTTTAAACGTAAGGGGGTCCAACAAGGGCATTCCCCAGGGGAAAAGTTGCTGTCCCCACACCAAAAATATTCCATTTGAAACGAGCTGTCCAAACCCCTCTTAAACCAACAAGAATTGGTCATTTCCGGGGGGGATTTCCCACCACCAAGGGGTTAACCCCAAAAAAAAATCCATTGGGCTACCCAAAACAGAAAGGGAGGAATGTGGAGATGAACTGCCCTGACCCCACAAAAACCGAAAAGGGGAGAGGCATGCAGAGAGTGAACTCAATGACCCCCCCAAAACCCCAAAGGAGAGAAAATGCAGAGAGATGAAATGCCCCAAAGAAACCCCCACCCAAAAAAAAAAAAGGAGAGAGACATGCAGAGAGATGGACTGCAATTTTAAAACCCAAAAAAGAAAAAGGGGAGAGACTTTCAGAGAGATGGAAAAAGCAAAGACAACCCCCAAAAAAGAAAAGGGGAGAGAAAATGCGAGGAATTTAACTGCCCTTTACCAAAAAAAACAGAAAGGAGAGAGGGCATTTCCCGAGAGATGAACTGCAATTTTACCCACCAAACAGTAAGGAAGGAAATTTTCAAAAGGGGTTAGTTAAATTTGTTTGTTTGTGTTTTTTGGGTCCGCGGACTATAGGAAACCTAATCCCGGCCCCCCCGTTTATTTTCTGAGTCTCCTTTGTTTCAAATACCCCCATAGTTTTTTAACCTCACTTTAAAATTTATTTTTGGGGCAAAGCGCAAATTTTTTTTTCTACTCCTTTTCGGCCCTGTGTTCATTAATTTTTTCCCTATATTTTTTTAAAAAAGTTTTCCTCTTTCAAAAAGAAAAAAAAAATTAAAGATCCACTGAAATTCACCCAAAATGAACCGATAAAACAATGGTGGAAAAAACTCTCCCTAAATTTTTCATCAAAAAAAAGCCATTTCCCGTCAAAAAATTTATAAACCTGAAAAGCTGTCACCGCCAAAACCCCCTGGGGGGGTTTTCCCCCAATTCTAAAATCCCAATGTGCGTTTTTTTTTTTTGTGGTGCCCCCAAAATTTTAACCTGCAAAAAACGATTCCTTCCCTTTTCGGTTTGTCCCCCGTTTGGGAAAAGGGTTGGTTTTAAAACCCGGGCAAATTTTTTAAAAATTTTTTTTGAATTTTTATTAACCATTCCCCTTGCCCAAAATTTTAAAGACAAAACCCCAAAAAAGGGTTTTATAAAGTGGTTCAGAGTGAGGAAACCCAAAATGAATTTGGGCCCCCCCTGGAAAGCCCTTTCAAACCCAGAGCTTGGTTTTTGGGTTTTCCTTTTTTCAAACCCCTGGTTTTTCCCTTTTATTTTCCCCTGTGCTGGGGCCCCCCAAGGGAAAAAAAATTTTATTTTCTTTTCCCGAAAAGACCAAACTGAGTATGAAGTCAAAGGTTTTCCGTAAAAACTGGGATGGGATAATTCTCTTGTCGACAAAACTGGGGCAATGCCGACAATGAATCCGTTAAATTTAAAGGGAAAAAATTTTTGATCTGATTGGACACCGCACTTGGGGGGGCCCCCGATTTTAAAAGCCTTCGTTTTTGCAGTATTTAACAGATGCCAAACCCGAAATCTTAACAAGTAGGCTCCTTTAAAATCGCTATCCTCCAATTTGGGAGCTGCAGCCCCCCTCACCTTTCTTTGAAAAAAATTTAGTTTAAAAAAATTTTATAAAAAATTTAAAAAGTTCACATTGCCCAAAAAAAAAGTTGTTTTATGCAAAAAAATCGAGGGGGACCCCCCTTTCGAATTGAGATAAATATAATTTTAAACTCTGGTTGGCGACTTTCCCCCAAGGGGGGTAATCGTCTGTAATGGACCATCATCCCGCCCTCAAGGTCAATGCCAAAAAGGCCCCCAAATGGGGCCAAAAAACCCAAGGGCCCAGTGGAGGAATCTCCTTTGGGTTTAAGTCCAAAATTTTTGGGTTTAAAAGGGGGATTCGGGCAATATCATAGGGAGGGGTTTTCCCGGGAATTTTGCCCTCAGTTTAGGGGAATAATTTGGAAAAACGAACCTCCCCTTAAACTCCGAGGGGGTTTTAACCCCATTCAAGGGATACAAACTTTTTTTTGGAGGGTGTGGGGAAGTGCTAAAAAGCAATTTCCCAGTCCTTTTAGGGTGGTTGGGTCAAGAGCTTTTTAGGTAAGGGCTTTCGGCAGAACCATATCCCCCACACCCCTAATTTAGCTTTGGTTTTCACCAAAACCCCATTAATCGCAACAAAGGTTTTGCCCTTTTCTGCACCCCAATCCGTGTGAATAAAAACCTTCAAAAATTTAACAGGGCTGGCTGATTGTTTAATTGGGACTTATTTTTGAGGGGAAAAAAGGAAAATTTTTATCAAAAATTTAAACCCCCAAAAAAAATTTTACTTGTTTGGAAATTTAATTACCTGACCCCTTGAGACTGATAGTTGGGTTTTAAGACCCGGTTTTTTCCTTGGAATTTAAAAACACTCTGTCTTCGTAGCTGAAAACTTAAACCATTTTAGTTTAACCCCCTGCTGAAAAAACGTTAAAAACCCCCCAATTGAAAATTGACGTCAGCTGCAGCCCCCCGTTTTCCCCCTTTGGGAGAGAAGGAGATGAACCCTCAACAAAAAAATTTAATTATCAATTCCCGCTTTTCTGCTGGGGCCCTTTTTATTTAAATTTAGTTTTAACGAAGTGGGAAAAAAGGTACTTAAACCCGAGGGACAAACCCCTCTCCCTTTCCCCCAAAAAGGATCTGAAAAGGTGAATGAGTCTAACACCGAAATGCCTGTTGGACAAAATTTTGCAATAATCGTTGGTAAAATTTTCCCTTTTTAAAAAAAAGTGCCCTTTAAGGGCCCGGAAAAATTTATGCCCCTGTTGTTTTCATAAACTTTTTTTTAAATTTAAAAGAATTTTAAACTACCCTGTTTTCCTTTTTCAAAGCTTTCCCGTTTTAAAAATCATAACGAAACCCCCGGTGATCGTGTAATGGGTTGTTCCCAAATCCTCATGGGGAAAATTTTTAAGGCCCCCCCCGGACTTTTAAATGCCATGCAATGAGAAAAATTCCCCTTCCTCCAAAAGTTTTTAAAAAGAATTGTGGGGGAGTATAGGACCCTTGTTGTTAGGTTTCCCTTTTATTTTTTCCCTGGGGGGTTTGGGGAATTGGGGATAACAAACCGCCTCCCCCCAAAAAGGCGGAAAATTTTCCCGAAACCCCAAAGTTTAAAAGAGGACACAACCTTTTTTAAAAACCCCCAGCTGGCCCAAAATGGTTTAAAAATTTTTTATTTTAAAGAAATTTCATTTTGGTAAAAGGGGTGAGGTTTTTGGGGTTTCAAAATGGCGTCCCCCTTTAAAAAATTTCCCTGCTGGGGAAAACGCGTTGTTTCCCCAAAACCCATTTTGGGGGCCCCAAGGACCCCCGGGTTTTGGGCTTGTGTTTTTTTGTTTCGGGGAATTTTCCTTTTTTCAATTTAAAGGAAAAGCCCGACGAATTTTGATGAATAGGTAGCGCTAGCAAGGGTTTGAAACCCCCTTTTTATTAGTTAAAAATTTGATCCGTTTTTTGCAAACTTTTTAAAACTGAGGGAGCGGGCTTTCCCCTTTTAAAATTTCGGAAATTTTTTTCCAGATTTCCTTTAAATTGACCTTTTTTAAAAAAAAGATTTTAAAAAAAAAGTTTTCCCGTACTTTCTTCTTAGTTTTTTAAAGTATTTCGACCTTTTTCCCTACAAACCTGTTTTTTAAATTTGTTCCCACCAAAAGGAAACCCAGCAAAAAAATTTTTTTTGGCTTTTTTTCTCTTAACCCCTTAAAGTTTTGCAACTAGTATCCCTTCCAAAAGGGGGTTTCAATTTATTTGGTTTTTTAAAAGGATTGGGGGAAAAGCTTCCCTTTGCATCTCCCACTATCACTTTTTTTTTAAATGTTTAAAAAAGGAAAAATTATAAAATCTGCAACGGTTTTTTAGGCAAATCTAAATTTAAAACTGCTGTGATTTAAAAACTCCAATTTTGCCCGAGCCCAAAACTTCCATGTTTCCCGGGGGACTCTGTATTTGCTTCGTAAAAGAATTTTAAAAACCCGGGGGGTGATCCCTCCCGCTTTGGGGCCCTATGACATGCCCCTTTAAGTCCCAAAAATAAAAAAGGGGGGTCCAACCCTTTGGGCAAGTCCAAGGGGGTCAAAGAACCGAAAGGGAAAAAAAAGGTCCCGGGGAGCCCGAATTTTAAAGCGAGACATGATCCCTTTTAAAAACTTTTAAGAAAATTTTCCTTGAGAATTTTTTGTTTCGGTTTCTTCCCCCTGTGGAGGGAAGGGCCTTCCAGTCACCCCAATTTTAAAAGAAATGGGTTGGGAGCTGGAAAATTTTTAAAAACCCCCCAAAATGACTCTTCGAACCTCAAGGAAAATGGAGATAAATACAGACAAAATTTTCGTAACGTTGTTTAACGAGATACGAGTGCCCCCTTTCCTCCTTTTCCCGGGCCCGAAGTGGAAATTTTGTATGGTTTGTACCGAAAATTTTTGAATTTTTTTGAGAAAGCCTCTCCCTGAAAAAAACCCGCGAGCTGGTTTGGAAAACAGGAGGAAAAAAAGGAATTCTTTCTTCTTCTTTCGGGTTAAAAAAGGGGTTTCCCGAATGACAAAATTTCCGAGATTTTATACTCTGTCAATTATTGCTAAAGGTCTGACAAATTTTCTTTAAATTTCCCCCTTTTGTTCCCAAATGGGAGTAGTCCATGTTTGGGTTTTTAAAAGAATTTTGTAAACTTTCCCCCTTTTTCCGAAAACCCCCCTGTCCCCCAAAAAAACCCCAAAACGGTTTTTTCCCGGGGATCGATGCCGATTTCCTTGTTTAATTTTTTAGTTGTTTGTTGCCCTTTTTGGAATTGGCTCTTACCGGACCCAAAACCTCTGGGGCCCAAAAACCCGGCTTCAGTTTTCCCTTTTGGAGGGGGCTGGATGTCCCAAAAGGGGCGCTCTCACTGCTTTCCCGTCCCCCACTGCTGCCCTTGGGGCCCGCGAGGAGGGGCTCCCCCTTCCCCCCGGTTCCCCCCACCCCTGACCTCGATCCCCTAAACCTGCACAACGAAACACCTCCAAACCCCCCCCCGTAGGGTTTGAAGCCCGGTTTTACCGGCCCGGTTTTAACCCATTTTATTTCTGAGAACCCAAAACCTCCCCCGCCGTTCAAGAAGGGGAAAAACGATCCAAAATGATGCAACCCTTTCTGTCAAAATTTTTTTTCTAGAGTTTTTTTAAAGGGCTGGGTCCTTGATTATCGCCCGTTACCGGTTTGCGAAAACATTTTAAACCCCCTTTGTGGGATAGTTTCTGTGAAGGGTCCTGACCCCCAATAATCTTCTTTTGCCCCCGGGGGAAAGGGAAAATTTCTTTTTCAAACTTTACTTTTTTAATTTTTGCCTTTTCCCTTTTTTAAAACGGGGCAACTTTTGGAAAATTTTCTGGATGATCACCCTTACAATTTTTTCGCAGGATTTCCAAAATTTGGGACAAATTTCCCCTCATGGGTTTTTTTTGCCCAGTCCCCGGGAGATCTCCCGCCCCGACAGGTCGAATGGAATGCCCAAAACGTTTTGGGTTGAAACCTCTCAAAGGAGATGGAAAAAAAAAGGTTTAAATTTTACACGAACATTGCCCACTTTGACAAACTCCGGGGGGAAAATGACATTGCCCAAAAATCCCAAGGGAAAAACCGGTTTTTTGTTTCAATTACATTACTTCCCTTTTGGGGATTTTGACTCTATGGGCCTGTAACCCCCCTGGGCTTTTCTTTTCAGTTGAATTTCTGATTCAGCAAATCCAAACTAGTTTAAACCCCAAATTAAACACCCCCCTTTTGAATAGTTAAGAAAAAGGGTGAATAGGGAAAAATTCAATGTGGTTTTGCATAAAACGGGGATCCCTCTCTCTTCAACAAAATTTGGCCCGCCCTTTTGTTTGCCACCCAAATTTCAGGTAATTCCTGATCTGGCTTTTTTTTCATTTTGAAACCTGGGGAAAAAAAACTCCCCAAAAACCCCCTTAGGGAAAAGGCAAAAAGGGGGAAATTTGAGCTTGGATTGGGTTTGGGTCTTTGGGGTTCCTCCAAAAGGAAACTTGGCCTTTCGTTTGGTTTTTCCTTTTTTCTTTGCCCCTCTTTTTTCCTTGTTTTGAATCTGAATTTCTATTTTCTTTGTCTTTTGGAATGGGGGCCTTTTTTTTCTTTGATAACTCCTTGGGGCCCTAGGGTCTTTACGGGAGGAAATTTTACCGTCCCCCTAGGAGAGCTGCCCTGCTAGGGAAAAAGGGCAATGGTGGTCCTACGGGACAGTGGGGATGGGAAAAAATAGGGCGGTTTCCCCCTTTCCTGATATCGTCCCCCCCCAAAAACCCGACGGACTGCGGGAGGGGGACTCAAATAAAAGCCGAGCCATACTCTCTCGGCCAAATTGGGCAGCACCTTTAAATTTCGGGGGGCCCTTTGGGGCCCCCTCGATTGGTCCAGGAAAAAAAAGCCCTTTAAAAGGAAAAAGACTGGAAAAAAAAAAATGAAAGAACCGAATGAAAAGAACCCGGGGGGAAGAAACAAAACGAAAATTTGAGGCTGCCGTGTTTTGGGGAGACTTTATGGTTTGGAAAAAAGATAGCAAAAAAACATGGTAGGCAGAAAAATTAGGAAAGCAAAAAAAAGGGGGGTGGGGGACGGGGTTTGGGCTAAAAAAACACCCCCGCCACCGAGGGAAGGGGCCCGGGCCCCCGGGGGAATTTCAAAGGGGGGATGTACCCGGGCCAAAGACCCCCCAAAAAAGAAAGGAGAGGGCATGCAGGGAAGTACTGCAATTTTCCACCCAAAACAGGGAAAAGGGGAGAGACCCTGGGGAGAGTTTTACTGCAAGACCCCCACAAACAGAAAGGAAGAGGTTGGGCATGAAAAGGGGATGAACGCAAAGGGCCACCCCAAAAAAAAAAAAGGAGGGGAGCATGAGATGAGGGTGAACTGCAATGGGCCACCAAAAAAAGAAAGGAGGGACATGCAGAGGATGAAAATGCAATGACCACACAAAAACAGAAAAAGGGGGAGACCTGCTGAGGATGTACTGCAATGGGCCCCCAAAAAAACCGAAAGGGAGGGGAGCCCTGCAGGAGTGTAAAAGCAAAAGACCACCCCAAAACAGAAAGGAGAGGACATGCGAGAGTGTACTGCAATGACCCCCCCAAAACAGAAAAAGGGAAAGGGGCCCGCAGAAGGGTGTACTGCAATTTACCACCCAAAAAAAAAGGAAGGGGAGAGAATGCGAGAGGTGTAATGCAATGACCCCCCCAAAAACCCGAAAAGGGGAGAGGGCAGGCCCGCGAGGGTGAAGCCACCCCTAAAAGAAAAGGCGGGGGCGAAACCCTTAGAATTAAAAAGAGGAGAACCTAAAACAGCTGGGGAAAAAAAACTTTTGACCCATGCTTTAGCATCCCCCGTCACATGATCCACCCCAGTTCACAAATGTCCCCTTTATCCAAACAGTATAAACTGTCACATGTCCAACCGTTTCACACTGGGCACGTGATCAAACCCGGGATCCCCCCTGTCCATGATTTTACACAGTAAACCCCCACACCAAATTCGGACAGCAGCCCAACCAAAAATTTAAAAAACAAAACACGACGAGGGGTTTTAAAACCCCTTTGGTTTGTCTTTAAAAAAAAGATTTTTTAAAAAGAAAAGAACCCTTCTGGAGTGGAAAAAAAAAGAATTGGCGCAAGGGTGGAGTTGAATTTAAAACGAGGGCCGCCGGGGAAAGGGACCCTTTCGAGCTAAGATAATAAGCATGATGATAAATACTACTACTTTTCTTCTTTCTACTTCTTTAGTAGTAGTAGTGTAGTAGTGTTGTTGTAGTAGAATGTGTTTTGGGAGTAGTAGTGTAGTTGTAGTTGTAGTAGTGGTGGTGGTAGTTATAATGATAAAAAAAAATAATAACAATATTTTAAAAGTAATTTGATGAAGATGATAGGAATATCCCAAAAGTTGTAAAAAGAGGTTACCACCCCTTTTGGTTTTCCTTTACGATAGTATTTGTAAGTAGTATTTAAAAAGGGGTATAACCTCAAGGAAGAAAGGAGATGGGTTAGAGGATTTTTGAAAGCTGTTTTTTTGGGAAAAAAGTGGGTGGTGGGGGGGTTGGTGGTGGTGGTGGTGGTATTTATGATGATTTATGTGAGATGTGATGATGATTTATGATGATGTTTGGGGGGGTGGTGGTGGTGGTAACAATAAAAATTTTAGGGAAAAATAAGAGGGGAAACCCTTTTCCCCCTGGTGAAAGATCACGGGAACCCTTTTCAGGGCCCCCTTTCCCGGGCCCTTCCATCTGCCGCCCAAGCGTCGCTTTCCGCCCCGGGCCCCTTCAACCCGGGTCCAAACCCTCCATGGGAGTTTTGACAGTCAGCCTTCCTGCCGCCCCAAATTTGGGGTGTCGGCCCCAAAATTAAACAAACCCGGTTTGGTCCCCTCCGCTTTCCCCCCCAAGATGCCCCCAGCCCGTGCGCGCGCGTTTGCCCGGAAAAAATTTCCTTTCCTTTATTTTGGGGTCAGATCCGCGTACGCCAAGGCCAGTGTGCTCTGGTTTTGGGGGGGGTTTTCCCGCTTTCCTGGGAGGGCTTCCCCCAGCTAGGAAAACTGGGGGGAAAACCAAAAAGAGTTGTCTCCCCGGGGCGTGTCCTTTAAAACAACCCAGATGGGGGTCCGTTCCTTTAAATCAGCGGGTCTGCGTCAGTGGGCCTTTTTTTATCAAGTCTGTGTTTTCATCATGTCTTTTGTATTCTTTTTTGTTTGTAAAATTTTCTGTATGTCATTTTCTGTTGGGCATCATTTTCTGTTTGGGGCATCATGTCTGTATTTTTGTCTTTTATGTCATTTTGTTGTTTTGCAAATTTTCTGTTTGTAAACCCCCTTGTTGTCATAATGTCTGTGTGTCAGTGTTTGGGCCTTTTGGGCATCATGTCTGTGGGTCATCCTTTTCTGTTTGTAAACTTTTCTGTTTTTCATCATGTTGTGTGCCAGTGTGGCCTTTGTCATAAAGTCTGTATGTCACCTGTATGTTTATCACCATGTCTGTTTTTCCCCATGTCTGTGAGTCAAAGTGGCCATTTTGTCTCCGTTTTGTGTGTCAGTGTGGCCATTTGACATTTTGTCCCGCGTGTCAAATTTTGGCCATTTTGTTTCCTCTGTCTGCGTGTTTAGTGTGGGCCCTATGTAAAAATGTCTGTGTGTCCCGTTGGCCAAAAGTCCTTTATGTCTGTGTGTCGTGTGGCCCTTTGTCCCTCAAGGGCTGTGTGTCATCAAACTGTTTTGTCTTTATTTTCGGTTTTGTACCCTGTTGTATGGGCCCCCGTCTGTTTTGTCCCGGGTCTGTGTGTCATCATGTTTTGTTTTGGGCAAATGCTGTGTGTCCATGTCTGTATGTCATCCCGGCTGATGCGGATTTTCTGTTGCGACCGTTTTGTGTGTCATCATGTCTGTGTGGGCATCCCTGTCTGTGTGTCATCGGTCTGTGTGTCTTGGGTCTGTTTTGTCATCATGTCTGTATGTTTACATTTCTGTGTGTCCGGGGGTGGCCTTTTGTCAAACATGTCTATATGTTTCTTTTTCTGTATGTCCTTTATGTCTGTGTGCCCTCGTGTTATTTGTCACCATGTCTGTATATCACCCGTCTGTGTGTCAATTTTGGCCATTTGTCATCATGGGGTTTTGTGGTTTTTTGGGGTGTCAGTGTGGCCCTATGATATGTCTGTTTTGTCCTATGTCTGTGTTTTCGTGGGGGCCATATGTCTTCATGTCTGTGGGTCAGTGTGGCCATGTGTTTATGTCTGTATGGGCCTTTTTGTGTGTCAGTTTTTGCCCTTATGTCTTCATGTCTGTTTTGTAAACGTGTCTTTTTTTTCACCATGTCTGTATTTCCCATGTCTGGGTGTCAATTTTGGCCATATGTCATTTATGTCTTTTGTGTCATCATGTCTGTGTGTCCTAAGTCTGTGGTCCGGTGGCCTTTGTTTATCATGTTGGGAGTCGTGGTTTTGGCCCCCGGGCCTGTCTTTTATTTCATCATGTCGTGTTCGTGTGGCCCTATGTAAACAAACCCGTGTGGGCTATGTCTGTGTGTCTTTTTGTTGGTGTCATTCCCTGTCTGTATGTCAGTTGGGGCCCTTTTGTCTCAAGTCTGTGTGTCATCATGTTGTTTTGTCTCAAGTAGTTTTTCATCATGTCTGTGGGGTTTATCTTTTCTGTGTGTCAGTGTGGCCGTAAAGTCCTCAAGTGTGTGTGTATTTATTTTTGTGTGGCCCGTGTGGCCCCTTTGTTTACCTTTTTCTGTTTATCCCATGTCTGTGTGTCATGTGTCGTGTGTTTATCGTGTTCCCGGTTTTGTCATCGTGGGCTGTGTGTCATCGGGTTGTCTGTCCCCCGTGTCCTATGTCCCATTTCGGAAAAGTCCCGTTTTCTGGGTTTTTTTTTACCCCTTTTGTATGTTTCATGGGCTGGGATGTCACCCTTTCTGTTAACGTTTATCCTGTTGTATGTCACCATGGGCTGTTTGTCACCGTTTCTGTATGTAATCATGTCTGTGTGTATCCCTGTTGTATGTCAACCCTGTCTGTATGTCCCCTGGGGTCTGATTTTTTATCCTGGTTTTGTGTGTCATATTTTCTGGGTTTTCACCGTTTTGGTTTTTCATCTTTTCTGAAAGTCCCCCGTTGTTGGTATGTCACCTTTTCTGTATGTCAGTGTGGCCCTATGCCCCAAGTTTTTTATGTCACCCTGTTGGGGTGTCACCCTGTCTGTGTTTTCCCTTTTTGGGTATATGACATTAATGGATGCCGGGGAAAGCGCCGAATATGGGAAAGGGTTTAAATGGTTTTTCGTTTTTCGTTTTCACTGTCCCAAAAGTTGTTTTTGTTTTGGGCCCTTTTTAAAAGGGGCCCAAAGAGGTCGAAGACGCGTCGTTTTTTTGTCCTGTAATCTGTTTGTCTGTATCTGTGGCGGATATGCTTGTAGTCACCGGTTTTTTCTCTTTGTTGGGGGGGTAAACGTTTTGGGTTGGGGTTAGGGAGTTGGGTAAAAATTTAAAATTTTTCCCGGGGGAAGGAGTAGGGTGGGGGGTTGCATATAGAGGACCGTGGCCCAAAAGGACCCCCTAAACTATAGGGCCCCCGGGGGATTTATGCATGCTGCCCATCATTTTATTTGACCTTTGGGGATCTATAGGGGAAAGCGCCCCCCCCTCTTTTATGACCCGGTGATCTATAGACCTGTGCCCCCCACTATCTATGGGGCATGGGGGATCTATAGCCCCTCTGCCCCCCTTTAATTTTATAGACTGGTGATCTATTTGGAAATGCTGCCCCCCCCCATCTTTGACCCGGGGATCTTGACATGCTGCCCCACTCATTATAGACCTGGGGGGAATTTTATTGAAATGCTGCCCCACTCTTTTATTGGGCTGGTTTATCTATAGCCATGCTGCCCCACTTCCCCCTATTGGGCCTGGTTTATTAATTCCTGTTTCCCCCTCATTATGACCTGGTGATCTATAGACAGCTGCCCCCCCCATCTATAGAACCCGGTGAAACTATAGAATGTGCCCCACTCATCTATAGCCTGGTGTTTTAGACATGCTGCCCCCCTCATCTATAGGGCCTGGGATCCCATAGCATTTCTGGGAAAAATCTTTAAACACCTGTTGGGCATAAGGGAAAGTTATAACGGGTTTAATATAGCCTTTTTTTACCCACTCATTCTTTGACATGGTGACATTTTAGACATGCTATAGACCTGGTGATTATGACCTACTGAAACCCCCTCTTTTATTTTCACCCGGGGGACCCTTTTATTTCATTTCTATAGACCCGGTGAAAATTTTGGCATACTGACCCCCTCATCTAAAAGACCTTTTGACCCTTAGACCCTGCTGTAGAAACCCGGGATTATGACATACTGACCCCCCTCTCCCTTCCCCTGGTGCATTTAGAATGTTTAGACCTGGGGACATTGATACTGACCCCGTCTGATTTAGACTTTGGGGAATAAGTCCCTGCTGGGGCCCCCAAATCTTCCCAAAAGGCCTTTGGGGACAAGCTGACCCCTCTCTATTTGACAAAAAATGCATATTTGACAACTGCCCCCCGGGATTCCCTTTCACCTTTTGGTTTACATATGGAATTTTATAGCCTGGTGAAACTATAGACCCTACTGACCCCTCATCTAAAACATCTTTGGGGAATTAGACATTTCTGGGCCCCTCATTTAGACCTGGGTAATTTTAAAATCATGCTGACCCACTCATCTTTACCCGGGGGAAATTAGGACGCCCACCCCCTTATCTTTGGGGCCGGTGGGCATATTGAAATGCCCATAGATGGTGATCTATAGGAATATGACCCTCTTTTTCTTTTTCCCCTGTGATCTTAGACCCCCTGGGCCCCCCACCCATAGAAAACCCGGTGACATATAGACCCTGCTGACCCATTATCTTTAAAAATTTGTTTACATAGATATGCTGATCCACTATCTATAGACCTGGTAACACATAGACTGCTATAGACTTGGTGACATAGACATGCTGTCCCACTCATCTACAGACCTGGTGAATATAGACATGCTATAGACCTGGTGATATAAAGACATGCTGACCCACCGCATCTATTGACCTGGTGACATATAGACATGCTGACCCACTCATCCATAGACCTGGTGACATATAGACATGCTGACCCACTCATCTATAGATATGCTGACATATAGACATGCTGATCCACTCATCTATGACCTGGTAGCACATAGACATGCTATAGACCTGGTGATCTATAGACATGCTGATCCACTCATCTATAGACCTGGTAACACATAGACATACGGGCCCACTCATCTATAGAAATGGTGACATATAGACATGCTGACCCACTCATCTATAGACATGGTGACATATAGACGTACTGACCCACTCATCCATACACCTGGTAACATACAGACATACTGACCCACTCATCTATAGACCTGGTAACATATAGACATTGTCACGGTCGCTAAGCCGGACGGCCCACCACCCCTACCCACGCCTATTACACACTAGAGCAGACAACACAACACACTAACACAGCTTTACAATCATGCGCACTTCTTTATTTCACACACACACACTATGGCGCCACCACTCACGTCCATCCACAACCACACACCGGTATCCCACTTCTTCACTGACCCACACTACCCTGCTACGACCCTGAACCTTAACATATGCTAAAGCACCAGTTGCGGTATATCACTCCGACCTAGGGATGCAGAGATAGCCCGCACACGTGGTGGCTAACTACTAGGAACAAGGACCAACCCAAGGACTCTAATCTCTAAACTACTACCACCCACACCTCTCCCCAGGCCCAGCCTTCTCTTTTGACCCGGGACCACTACCGAACTGGTCGCTGCGTCCCTAAAGGAGGCAACGACCAGTACCCTACACCGTGCTGGCCACTACGTCCCAAAAGAGGCAGTAGCTAACACCCTTAAACCCTACTGCCTAACGCTACACCCTTTCTACCACAACCATGGGAAACCCATCCCGGCCCGGAGAGCTCCAGTCCTCGTCGCTGTACGTGGCCCCTCGCAGGCTGGCACCTCCCCGGAAGATTCTGCACCCCGGCGCTGACCGTGGCTCCTCGCAGACTGACTCCTCCCTGCGATGAGCGCGACACCCAACGCACACACACACCAGACGCCCTCTCGACGGATCCGGGGCTCGACGCCTCCTCCTCTGAGGGCCCCCCGGACACTGAGGTGAGGGAAGGCCTGGTGCAGCGCCCTCTCACAGGACGCCTGACTAGGGAAAAGTAACAGGTGCCGGAGAACTTCCAGAGAGCCCCGGTAGCAGGAGGAGAACTGCCTCACAAACGGCAGACGGCCTGGGTAGTCTCCCTCTCCCGGGAAAACAGCGGGTACAGAAAGCCGCCGCTCACCTGCCGGCACGCGGCAGTAGACTGCAGTGATCTGGCCCCAGTCTCAGGACGTATCAGGATACCTGCTGACACAACTGTAGGCCACTACTGTAATTTTGCTACTACCCGAGTCATCAAGGCTCATAGGCTACTTGGTAAAGCTTTAATCCTCCATCTCCCTTGCCTACTTCCCACTCGGGCATGAGATGACCCCTTGAATTTCGAGTACACCCCCCCTAACCCGTTACTTTGGGGTTATCAGATCCATTCCCTGCCAACCCTTACAACAGCAGTAAAACAATATTCTCTCTGAGCCAATCTACGCTATTACATATGAAATTATGAATCACACCCCATTCTCGGAGAAATAAAACCAATCTAAGCACTCCAACACGGACTCCATGGGCCCCCTTAGGAAATACTAAATAAACTAGGAACTGGGCAATCTCACAAGGAAATGTTTCCACATAGTAATCAGTATAATACACATCTCAAAAAAACAACAACCACAAAAGAACAAAAAAAAAATCAATTTTTAAACGGTTCAACAGTTCTAGCATATTCATACAAGAGAATCGGCTCGCAGACACAATCCTTCACATTCTTACCCCTCTTTGCATTGTCAATTATAATCATATATCAACACAACATGATTTGTTCGCCAAAATTCCATCCAGCACCCCCACTCTCATGTCATCTCTTGTCAGATAACCCCAGTGGTTAATCCTTGTTATGCCAACACAACCATACTTCATACAATATTACATGCTGTACATCCTCCGTTTTTATCCTATCAACTGCTGGAGCTACCCGCCCTTCCTCACCCTTCTTTCCGACTACTAAAATTCATAATGGGAATGTTTCCCTACAACCTAAGATACCTTTCTCCAACCCTATTCTGTCACAACCACGTACATCCCTGCATGTGTGACGACTGTCATTTACTTTAAAAAAAAAAAAAACAACCTCTAACCATATGGACTCACTGTCCTGTACCAATTACGTACGTTACAGATACAATCCGCACGCGCACGACACCCGCTTCGAGAACCAAGACTCGTAACGAAAGTGAAAAGACACCAATATAAGTTGAATGGTCACGACCGTACTCCAGTATAAACCACTCGACCACAATCAGCCTTGGCCCTACTGCACAGTTAACCGATTCCAACGCTGTGCAGGTCAACTCCGAAATCGTTAATCAATTCCACCGAACTACTACTATTTACAACTGAAATTGAGCACAATCCCTTTACGATTCACGCAGACACATCTGCACCTGACTCATACTATGATCCTCAACAAAATGCACCCTCGTATTACCTTCTTACTGACCCCCCTGAAATTAACATGAACTAATCACAACCAATATCTACATCACCGTCCATCAACGGTTATTATATCGAACCCACATTATCTAGCCAAACTGTCACATGACAATCGAACTCAGGAACCACTATGACACTACTTACAGAATATACAGAAAAGAGGTAACAACACAAACCGGCTGACAAGAAGTTTTAATCACAGAACCACGACATCATACCAGACAACCAGTATACGCCACAAACATAATACAACTAAACATAACATGAGACAACTACAGTACAACTCGCCATAATACCAGACAACTGACGAACAACAACACTATGAACCTAACAAATCACCAACCTGGACAAACAGACGTTCAACCACACCAGTTCTGCAACTGGCTGAAGTGGCTGCCAACAAAGACGACACTGACTCGGCACAGGCCAAGGGCACCCAAACCCGACGAGGACCTGGCCCTAACTATGACTCGAAGTCACTCTCGCTAAAGAACTAACGGCGCTGCCGCCACACCTACAAGGAGTACGTCCACTCCGACGAACACCAGGACCGAAGTGAAGCTACCCCAACAGAGAACAGGGAAATGTCTGTTCTACCCCACTTGCTCCTCCACCAAGTTTTGGGCGAAAGTAACCCAGGATTGGCATTTATACGTTCTCTGACAAGTAAGACTTCAATAACCAAAAAATAACGATTATCTACAAACAAACATACTGTGTAGGGTTATCCGTTTTCAATACTAATTTACTAAACTTTCAGATTTCAGTTTTTTGTTTAATCCTGTGTTTTTTCCTGGTCATTTCAATAACATCATTTTCACGCAAACATTCATCAAATGAGTCTCTGTCTTTCAGTGAAATAGAACTACAGTCTTTAACTGTTCTCTAAAGTCTTTTAAAACTGAGTTATATTTTTGACATAAAATCCACACACTTATTCCAGCATGTCTTCCACTGAAAGCCAGTTTTGACAAAGTATTTCTTTTTTTAACTATGTCTTTTTCTGCCGAACAGTCATCTATAATAAATAGTGTCTGCGTTCCTTCAAACAGTCTATAAAACTGTTCTAAAAAACTCACTCAGTTTATTGCTGGGATCAACTAAATATATTCATCATCTGTCCATATAAACCTTCTATTATGATATGCTTTGTTCCATTTAAGTGTTGGACAGAAAACCACAATATGATTAAAATTATAACGATAAACTGTTTGTAACAGGTTGAGGATAAAAAATTTTTTTTTCCACAACCAGTTTGCCCACAAATTAATGAACAATGAGGGGTTTTTGTCATAAAGTTTAACTGCTCCATAGTTTTATAATAGAATTTAATCTAATCCAGTTATTATTTTTATCATACTCTCTGTCAAAACTTTTTTCAGTATAATAAAACCCTACGAGGACTAAATGTGTAAGATTAATCCAATTCAGTTCTGTAAGATTGTTTCTATTTAAGTCAACATTGATTTTGTTGCTTGTTGTTATGATCTTAATATCCTCGCCATTGTGAAGAACGACGACAACAACGTTAAGGCGTTTAACGTCTAAGTTTTGCCAGCTAATATTAATTCCTTTTATAAGGTCATCACTAACGCCCACAACCCCATCCCCTCCCACATCTTTAAAGACAGAAATTTCAAATATCATTGTGAACGTGTCTCCTAATTTTCTGCTTGGAAAGAACTGTAATTTGTAGAAGCTTTTTTTACAACTGTTTCTTTTCTGTGGAGGATGTACTGTTTTTTCCCATACGGCGTTATTTCAATTTCTTTCCGACTATTGTCGTCCGGTATAAGACTTACATGTAAAGGGCCAGAGTTGAATGCTTTCTGAAACTTTTTTGACGGCTAAAATATGAAATGGGCTTATGAATTCAAATTTTATGTCCCATTCTAAATATTGGTTCTAAATGCCATTTGAGGTCAGGTTTTCGAAACTATTTTATATTCATACTGGCCAACATTATTGCCTCTAGATTGCGCAGTTGTTTAGTTTAGGAAACTTTTTGCTGTCGCTAACCTCTTTGCGTTTATAACACCATCTTTAGTGTACTCAAAACCATACAAAGCGCCTATCTCACCGTTCTGTTCAAAGTCCGCAACGTCTGCAAGGTCTTTAATTCTAAAGTTATACACCTCACAGGCGCTAATGTAACTCCCGATTCTTCTGGCCCACGCGACATTATTTTTTAGTAAACGTATTATTTTATTTCCAAAACAATGTGCAGGTTATCACATTTTACAACTTTCCCCGCTTTGTCTTTGATTTTATATTAAATGATCCGACCCTCCCACAAACTAATCCTTTAAACTGTAAATTAGGGCATTGTATAATTTCATAATCGCAATATGCAGCTTTCCCTGATGGAAGAGCTCTTAAAACAGTTGAGGGCCTTCCATCATATAAAATTTTCATCAGTGCTCAGCTCATCCAAATGAACATAGAGTAATGAATGTAATGCAAGATCGAGCGGGCTTTCCCCCTCATAAGTAGTTTTGGTTGGTGTAACTCTAAATATATAATTGTTAGCTGTAAAGCCTAACATTTTAGCTAGTTCTTTATCAAAATAGTAACCTACTTCTTCTTCAGGCTTGAATGTTAACATTGTTTTTAGATTCGCATTGTTAAGTTTGAGAGTAATGTCGAAGTTACTCATTGCTTCTTTTAGTGAGCAAAACCCGTAATAACCATCGCTATTGTTAACTGGCTAACTAATGTTCCTGCATTATCAATTTTTTGAATCTTATTATTCTTCCTGGATTCACTATATTAAACCATACGACTTGTAGAATATTTCATGGAGTGCGACCATTCTGCTTCCGCAATTGTTATTAATAGCATGTTCTAAAAACGAAGGACGGTCTTGAGTTGTTATTGTACAAACATTTTTTAAACGAAATAAAAATGAGTGCATTCAAATATACTGGCGCAAAATATTCTGTTGGGCCGCACTACAATCTTAAAAATATAGCACTGATACTCTTGACATTGCTGTGACCCAGACTGCCTCTTTTCATAAAAAGGTGAGTACTCCATTGAAGAGCTATCTTAACCCCCCTATTGAAAACGACCACATCAAGAAAGCGTGGTTTAGTCATCCGATGCAGTTTTATCAGAACCAGTTAAACTTTGCTGTGTTTTGCGCATAAACTGGTGTGGGGTGTGTATGCTGATCATTTAAATCACCATGATCCTTTGGTGAGGTCAGTGTACAGATTTCATTTCTATTACACCTTCAGACGTATTTTGACTGAACTGCAAGCTCCATTACCAAATGACAAACCGTTTAATCCACTCAGCAACAGAATAGACATGAAGGCTTTTGAAAGGATTTGTAACGAATTCAATATTAACATCAAGACAGGCTTTAGACAAAAGTTGGATCATAATCATGGCCTAGGCGACCTTTATTTTCGGGGCACGCACAGAAAGTATAACTATGACTGGCATCCTCCTTTCAAATCTTTCTTTTTTGGCACAACTGTTGAGCCCGGGTCCCTACAGCAAGAGCATAAAACAGCATGGACAACATTTATCTTAGACACTTCTAAGGCCTAAACTAGGGCGGGAATAGAACGAATATAACGACTCTATTCGTACTTTACGTTGGTGTTTGCTAGTAATTCGCAAGCACAGGCAAGATCAAGCATAACTGATCCTTCTACTGGCTTTGACGCACAAAAACAATACTTAGCAAATTTAGAGGACGCCATTAATTCTACAGTTGATTTACCTTCAAGTATTTCAAAGGTACCAACATGTTTTTACAATACGCAAGATCGAAAGTAGACTTTGCTGTTGGCACTGGTTTATACATGCTGCCTTCTGACCTCAGACTCCAGATAGGTACAATAATAAACTATAATAATGAAATTTCTTATAGCAGGCAATGAACAGAAGGTTGGAAAAACGACATAAATTCTGAGCCAGTAATATTACAAACAATAAAAGAACACCCAAGATTAAGTCATCTAATTCCCGAAGTCAAAACCCCAAAGTCATTGAAGACTCAGCAAAGCTCGCGGACTCTGTTCGCGATGACCATGAATATGAAAAGACAGCGCTTGTTCTTGGATTAACTGGCCTAGGATTACTTGGTCTTTATCTTACTAAATAGTAACCCAACTATTACAAGAACTAATGTCCATAAGTGCTCGGCCATAAAGCCAACTACTTTGCTTGCAGTAGACAAAAGCCAGCTGACAATACTCCCCAATATTCCTGGTAAAGCGTCTATAGCTTTACCAGCTAATTTTTTAATAAATTCGCAAGATGATCAAGCTGTTTTTTTACCCATGATTTATCAGGTGGAGGCGATGGCGGTGGCGGCGGAGGCACTGGACTTGACCTCCACCGCCGCCTGTAATAGCCAACACCAAGTGTGCTTATTGCAAATCCTAAGGCTGTTATAACGCTTGCTAATGTGACACCTTGCTCTCTAAACAGTGTTCTATATTCTTTCTGCTAGTGTCGTGTCTTCATAAAATTTTTTCGATAGTTTCTCTTATTCTATCACTTGAGTTCGTAATTGGTCTCGGTTAGTAGTCAGCGCTTCTAGTCTTGCGATCTTTCTTGTTCAAGATTTTTTAGTCTTTGTCTTATTCTTTCTTTAATATCAGGCCCTACGATGGAGTTCGTCAGCCTCAACGAGTTTTTCTTTTTCTCTTTTTATATGCTCATCTAGTTCACCTAGTTTTGCTAAATTGTTTGTTAATTCGCCTTTGATGCTTCTCAAAGCATGATCAAGGGCTGCTATTTCTCGCATGGTAGCGGTGAGTCGTTGTATAGTCTTTAATGCTGTTTCTTTCTGAAAAACTGGTTTCTGCTTCTATTGCATTTATTATTTCATCTGTCGATTGATTTAATTCTTCAAGTTCCATGTTTTGTATTTGGTTAGCTGTTGGGAGTCCTGCAGTGTGTTTTGAAGTTAGAAACTGCCTCCGCCCTTAATTTCGGTCTAACAAGACCAAGGCGATTTGATCTTTCACACTGAGTCTTTGTATATTGTACTCTTGGCTAAAAACTTTGATGGGTCTGGTTTAGTTGTAAGCCGAACAAGTTGCCCTTGGTCGTTTTTCACAGACAAATGACCATCTCTAATTCAAAATCATTTGGGTCTATAAATTCGGGAGGTTCTTGGGCCTAAACTTTTGTAAAATGCTTCGACCGTACTTTCTGTTAATTCACGCCGCATTGAGAGGGGTTTGAGCGATGCTGTGTCAAAGGGATCATTTCACTCATGTCGTCTCCACGATCAAAAAACATCATAATCTTCTTCACCTTCAATGCCTGCCATGGTTTTAAATAATTAATTAATTTTTTATTTGTTTATAAAAAATGTCACAGCACATGCTCGATTCTTGACCCGCATAGAAGACTGAAAGAACCCTTTGGCGTGAAGGGAAATAAGCGGACTATTACTGTTCCAAATAATCCATCTACTATTGATGCAGATCAAATTCTTACTGTCAAATTTCCAGACCTAGGAGCAAATGACGTGATTGTGCCAGGCTCTGCGCGTCTTACTTTCAAATAGCGCTCGCTTCAACAACAGACCCAAACAGGACAGTTGTACAGAATCTGGGGCGGGCAATCGTTAAGAAAATATCTATAAAACTTGAGGGCAAGAAATATTTTCTTTACACAATGCAGACATATTTTTAACCTATTCTGATCTATGGCTAACGGGACTGAAAGGGCTGACTTTGCGTTTCAAGGAATAGAAAATGAAGAAGCACTAAAACATAGAAAGGTGCCGCAGATACTAAAGACGGCAAAAAGTATGTGGCTGTAAATTTTGCGTTTGGAAATCGCTTTTCCATTCCCTTAGATTTGAGTTGTTAAAAGCGCATGCGCCATACTTTCAAGGAGCATTAAAAGACAGATTGTCATATGAACTAACTTTTAATGAATTACAAACGGGTTATCAAATCATCAGACCACCGAAGCAAAGTACAGCATTTCTGACATCTCGTTAGAGTTTGACGTTGTTAGCAACCCTAATTTAGCAAGGCTGATTGAACAACAATATCAGTCAAAATTAGCAATATATTACGAAAGAGTGATTCATCATACAACATATCCTAGAAGCAGGGCAGACACTATATGGAATTTTAGTTTTAGCGTCTCAGCAAGATCGCTTAAAGGTTTTTATTGCTGTGTGAAGATGAAGAAACCATTCAAAAGAGGAAGTGAAAAGTTTTTTAATCCAAAAATAACGAAAGTACAATGTTCGATTGAGGGCAGTCCTAACCAAATCTATGCTAGCGGGCTTAAACCTTATCAGCATTTTGATGAAATAAAAGAAAATGTTTGGAGGTGGGAGGTGTAGAAATCCAACAGTTGACCTTGTGGCTAAAGATCTACACCTTCACAGTGTAAGACTTGATGATTATTTAACAACAAAATACGGTTTATGGATTGACCTAAGGTCAACGGAGGATAATCAGTTACATGGAAGCGGGGAGAACTGTGAGAGACGTAATAAACATTCAAATATGATAAAGAAGAAGAAGCCGATAAAACCGCTTAATGTACATTTGTTTTTAATATATGATGCGCAGCTGAATATTGAAAATAACAGATTAAAAGATATACAATACTAAATTATTTTTATTTTATAAAAAGCATGTCTGTTAAACATTATCCAAATGTGCCTACAGCGCCGCCAAGAGAAGAGATAGCAGGCAATTCTGCTGTTATAGAAACCCCTGAAGTAAAAACCTTCAGATTAACAAACATTACACAAATGCAACAAAAACTAGAGCAGGACCTTTCAAAATACAGCAAAACCAAACGAAGGTATTCTGCTGCCTTTAATGCTGTTACATATGTTAATACTGGAACATCGACTATAAGCGCTCTATCAGCAGGAACGAGTGTTGGTCTTTTAGCAACGGGCATAGGCGCACCCGCAGCTTTACCTCTAGGCGGTTTGTCTTTAGCTCTCGGCCTGTGTTCATTAGCCGTAGGTGCTGCTAGCAAAAAAATAAAAACTAAACTCCAAAAGCACACAGCTATGGTTCAACTAATAACGGCTAAACTTAGTTCGTTCAAACTGACAATAAATAAAGCGCTAGTTGACTCAAACATCACGGATGAAGAATTTAATCGTTTACAGGCCGATTTTGATGACTACAAAAGACAAAAGTTTGATCTTCAAAGAAAGGCGGGGACAACTTTTTCTCAACAGCCAGACCCCGGCAGATAAAAAAGGAATGCTTAAAAAAAGTAAAACGAGACATTAAACTCTGTTCTAAACAGCTCACATTAACAACACAAAAGGTGTTTATACTTTAGTTTATGAGTCCAAGCACAAAAAGGCCGTCGATATTGATTCTGATTAAGTATTTTTTTTTAATTTAAATAAATATTTTGGCTTAGAAAAGAAAGACAGCATGGCTAAGATATATGAAGGTCCAGATGAATTGTTTGAAGGAATGCTTTGAGAGAGAGCGTTTATCAAGAGCTTTAAATGATATTGATTTAGAAGTCATTGACCCAACAAACGTACAGGCAAGTGTTGTTCATGCAATTTCTCAAGTTCCAAGTAAACTAACAATAGACCCGCCAGTTAAAGTAATGTTAGCTGTTTTAATCGACTATGTAACAATAAATGAAGAAAATCTAGAAGTCTGGGTCTCGACTAAACAACAGACTATTCTTTCCTCTAATGACTTAACACCCGGTTGGGCAGACGAACTGCTTACAACAGTTTGACGCTGCCGCTGAAGAAGCTAAAATGAGAGGCTCTGGTGGTCAGAGGGCGAAGTCTTAGAGATCAGATTTAAAACAGTCTAAGTATGCACCAATTGTAGGCAAGGCTTACATTCCGCTACCTCGAGAGTTGTTTTAAAGAGAGCAGTTTTAAACATAAAGAATTCAGACGACAAATGTTTCATGTGGTGTGTTTCTTGCAAGGCTGCATCATGTCCGCGAACACGCAGAGAGAGTGACTAACTATGAACCTTACAGCAATGATCTCAACTTTAGTGGAATATCCTTTCCCGTTAGTGTAGACCAAATTAATCAGTTTGAAGAACAAACAAACCAATAACTGTTAATGTCTACACATGGGATGAGAAACAAATCTACTGCCTATTAAGTGTCCAAGAACAGCCCAACAATAGGTGATCCAGGCAAAAATTATGTTGACTTACTGCTGATGCTTTCACCAGCAGGGCTACACATTACACATTGATACGAACAATGAGCAGATTATTGGCGCATACTTCAAAAAACACTAACAAACAAGAATTCTGCAGAAAATGTTTAACAAGAATGCCATCGTTAAAGCAGCGAGCGAACATAAAAAACATGTAAAAGTTCTGTAGACTGTAATACAGAACTATTGACGCCCCCACCCGGATCTAAAGTTAGTTTTAAGAACTGGAAACGGCTGCAACATTCTCCATATGTTGTTTACGCAGACTTTGAGTCGCTTATTGTTCCTTATGAAGGGCCGGCGCCACAAAAACTTCGAAAAACAGTCTTAATGAGTAATCATCAAATTTGTTCATTTGCTTTCATTGTTGTTAGGTCAGACGGTGTCCATTCAGAACCAAAATTGTATAGAGGGCCTAATGCTGCAGAAACATTTCTTAGAATGCATGCAGCAACGTGCGTAACGCCTGTTCTAATAAACTGATCTCTCAGACATTATTATGACTCCTGAAGACCAACAACAGTATGACTCAGCCACACATTGTTGGATTTGTGGTTTAGGCCTCTCATCAGACGCAGCGAATCCAACAGTAAGAGACCATGATCACATTAGCGGAAAGTTCAGAGGAGCAGCGCACAGTAAATGCAATCTTCAACTAAAGTTTGATCCTAAGACATGGAGCTGCCCATCTTCTTCATAACTTGCGAGGTTACGACTCCCATCTTATAATGAAAGCAGTGGACGATGCCTTCAGGGTGTCATGCATTGCACAGTCATCAGAAAAGTACATGTGTTTCACTTAAATAACATGTCTTTTTATGACTCTATGCAACACATGATGGGTTCATTAGAGTCACTGGCTATGTCCTTAAAGTCCTGCCCAATAACGGAAGAATATTTTGACCCAACTCTCGTTAGAAAGGGCGTTTACCCTTATGAGTACATGAACAGTTGGGAAAGGTTGATGAAGACACACTTCCTCTAAAGGCGCGTTCTTTTCTAGTCTCAGAGGAAAGGACATCAGTGATTCAGATTACCAGCATGCTCAAGATGCGTGGCAAAAGTTAGAGTGTAAAACGATGGGAGACTATCATGACTCCTACTTGATGGCTGATACATGTTTGTTGGCGGACGTCTTTGAAATTATAGAAAAGACCTGCATGAAACATTATAGCCTGGATCCTGCGCATTATATTTCTGCGCCCGGGATGAGCTGGGATGCTTTCTTAAAGTTTACTGGAGTACAGATTGATTTATTGTCTGATTTACCAATGATTCAGATGATTGAAAACGGATTGGTGGGGGAATTAGTATGGCGTCGCATCATTACTGTAAAGCAAACAACAAATACTTGGACGACTATGATCCAAGTAAAAGGTCTAACTATCTCATGTATTTAGATGCAAACAATCTGTATGGATGGGCAATGGCGCAATCACTTCCATTACGTAACTTTAAAATGTACACAGGCGGCAATCCGAATAATATTCAAAAGGCATTAAAGTGGTTGAACAGTTTAACGCCCGATCAACAGCGTGGTTTCATTCTAGAAGTTGACTTAGAATATCCTCAGGAACTCCATGACCTGCATAATGACTATCCATTAGCAGCAGAAAGTCTAAAGATGGATCCAAGAGAACCGCCTAAACTTGTGCCTAATCTTCGAGGCAAAAAAAATTATGTCTGTCATTACAGACTTCTGCAATTTTATTTAAGACATGGTTGAAGTTGACAGCAGTTCATCGCATAATTGCTTTTGATCAAGAACCAGTTCATGAAACCATACATCATGAAGAACACTGATCTCAGAACCAAATCCACAGATGCTTCAGAAAAAGACTTTTCAAGCTGATGAACACAGCTGTTTTGGAAAGACTATGGAGAATCCGCCACAAGCGTAAAGATGTCAGATTGGTCACCAAAGAGAACGAAGCAATTAAGCTAACTTCAAAACCTAATTATCAGGACTTAGAAGATTTCCATGATCAGCTTTTGGCATAATGATGAAAAAAAAGAAAGTCAAATTAGACAAACCTGTATTTATTGGGTTTACTGTTTTAGAATTATCAAAGCTTTTGATGTTAGAGTTTCTTTTTGACTACTTAAGCCCTCGTATCCTGAGTCCAGAGTACTTACACAGATACAGACAGTTTTGTTATAGATATTCCTACTGAAGACATCTATAAAGACATGGAAATGGAAGTAGCTAAAGGACATGCGGGATGGTATGATACATCTGATTACCCTAAAGATTCGCCTTTGCATTCAATTACTAACAAGAAGGTTTTAGGAAAGATGAAGGATGAATTATCTGGAAAGGTGATCAAGGAGTATGTGGGGCTAAGGGTAAAAAATGTACAGTATTTCGAGCCAGGAGAAAATCATTAAGAAAGCAAAAGGAATATCCCGCAGCGTTGTGCAGTCAAACATATCACATGACAACTACAAAGAAGCATTGTTTGGCAATAAGACTTTTCATCATGACAACGTAAAACTGCGATCTAATCTACATGAAATCAACACAACAGTTGTAACAAAGAAGTCTTAGATAGAACAACACAAAACGGGTGTTTGTTAATCCGGAGTTTTCATATGCAATCGGGCACTGGAGGACCGCATAAACAGGGGGTTTTATATTTTTCATCAACTTTTATTATAAGATCAATCATAGCTTCATCCAATTCATTTAAATCTTTTCTCATGTTTGCTTGACGAGTTCGAATTTTTTTTATTATTTCAAGATATTCTTTTCCAATTGGGGGTTTGAGTTGTAGGTGATCTGGATGATTTAGCATGCATTGATTAATCCCCGAAAATGTTTCCTTAATAGCATTACACGCATGAAATGATTCCCGTATCATTTTCAAGGTCTCTTCCTTTACCATTCTTGTTTCGTTCTGCGCTTCCTTCTGGCCTTCCATTTTAAACCAAAATATGTTTACGTAAATTAATTAAAGCGGAACTGTGTCTGGCGGAATTATCTGCAGTTCTTCTTTCACAAAAGATCTTTGAGGAGCTGGTTGTTTTGTTGTGTCAGTTTCTCGTAAATAATACACGGGCGGATTCATTTTTACAATTCTTTTTATTTCATATGGGTCAACACTCCAAACTGGATCGGTTGCCCTGATGCGAGTGTCCCCTTCTGCTTCTCCCGGTAAATAAAGGTACCTTACTTTCAAACCAAACGGTAATAGTTTGCGGGGTTTGTACTAGAGTCTTCAGCAACATTTATTGTTTTTCTTTGATTGCTTGTACTGGTTTTACCCCTTTAAATTCTTCATTATTCATTGCGCGCAAAACTGAGGGCAGTCTTCTAACCCATTCTGTGTTGCGAGAGTTGTCAATAAGCTCTCTGTGATACTGGTAGGAGAAAAGTCTTTCAGCTAACTGTTTGTTAAAGTTTTCAACTAAAGCCTGTGATCTGTGAACTCCCGGAATGCCTCTTCTAATAGTAACTCTGTGTTTTAACAATAATTGATTCACTTGGCCTTTAAATTCTTTCCCATCATCGACTTGAATCATGCGAGGATAAGTTAAAGGGCCTCGTTGGTATATCAGCTGTATGGCAACAGCAACAGCAGAAGCACTCTTTTGTGTTAATGGTTCTGCATCTTTGTACCTTGAAGCTATGTCAATGACTGTGAGTGCGTACTTAAATCTTTTTCGTCTAATCCTATCAGAGGGTAAATATAGAAGATCCATTTGATGGGTGTCGTTTGGAGTTGTATTGACAAAGTGTGGTCTCTGTATTCGTCTAGGTGCAGGTAAATAAATTTGCCAAATCGCTTGTTTAGATAACCATTCCTTTGCTGTTTGTTCGCTGACCCCCGCTGCTTGGCTTAGCTTTTTAATTGCCGTGATTCCCTTCCAATATCCTTTTGGCGAGTAATAGATTTTGTTCATTTTTTATTCAGCCAATATTATTGTGCAACAAAATACACAACAGTCATACCAAAGGCAATAAACGCGATTTCTTGCATCTTTTGTTTTTCTGATGGTTGATAAAAGTCACTGAATTTTGGTGGGGGCAATGTCTCGATTGGTTTGCCTGTTACTAGATAATATTGTTTTATTGCTTGATCAACATTTTTAAATGTGTAAGCTGCATGCCCCTGTTTTTTCAGTGTGTCATTAATAAATCTAACTGCTCAAGTCTCTGCTTTTCATAGGCGTCTTGTGCAGCTGCTAGTTGCTCCATAGCTTTGTTATGTCTTTTTCTCTCGCCGTCATTCCTCAGTTTACTAAATGCGAAATTACTTCCGCTAAAAGCAAGCGCATTCACCACAGCGCCGCCTATCATTATTGCGAGTGCAGCCTTTTTTTATAAATGTATTTTTTTTTATTTACATATTTATACTGTCTGGAATTATTCCTTGCTTAACTAGAAAATCTTTCGTAGCAAACGAAGCTGCAATGATAGCAATTAGCTTTGCTGAATCCTCAAAGTCTAGTTTGCCAAGATCTGCTGGTTTAATTCTTAACAGGCTTTTACCAAGCATTGAGTATCCTACACTTAGTCCTCCAATAACAGCAGAATGGTATACAAGGTTGGTAACAGTTTTTTCGGTGCTCATTTTTATAAAATAAAATAATTATAATTTAATAAAAAAACATGAACAGCGATGATCTCCTACAGCTACAAGGCAGCCTAAACCTTCCTGAACTTATGAATGACCAAGTTGATGGCCAAGCTATTATGCCCAAAAAGGAGAGGCTGTATTCTTTGGCAGCATGTGGGAAAACAAAACAGTTCCTCGGAACTGAATTCAGCATAGAACAGATTCAACAAATGTCGCCACAAGACATTATAAAGTATCATAACAGGTATGAAGCGCAGCTAGGGTCTAGAATGGTGAAAAGTGTGGGGCAAACGGTTCTTAGTTTGTACACTAAACTAGTCAGTAGATTTGCTCCCATTGATTCTGAACAAGATCTTACGTATGATTTAACGCAAGATCCAGTTTTAACAAAGTCATTAGAGTCTCTAGATGTGATCTATACTACAGATTTGGAACATTGTTATCGCCATTAATCATGGGATTAATAACTTTTAATCATATAGATTTTGTTTCCCTTCAAAATGAACGAGCTGGAAAATCATCAGAACCAGGAAACATTGAATCAGGTGGAGAAAGTAACCAAGCCAGAAAATCAGCAGAAAACACTGAACCAGGTGGGGGCCAGTGAAAAGTGTCCTCATCCTGGGCGTGTTAAAGCAGGAAAAAAATTAGCAGAGTGGAACAGACAAAAAAAATTAATGTTACAGAATATAACTCATCATGAAAACATAACACCGCCAACGTCAGAACAAGTTGATTCAATGCCAGCTATAAAAACTCCATGTGATACAAGGGCCCCAAAGTCTTCATGGAATATTGAACTTAAAACTGTTGCCATTTTTGGCGCCATTGCTGCTGTTGGGGCAGTTATTACGGTTATAAAATATATACACAATGGCAGCAGAAACAAAAGCAATCAAAAAAATCTGAACCACTAAATACAGAAGGCAACAGCACGCCAAAACCGCCAATAACAAAGCATCATTTTGATCCATTTATAATGCAATAATATTTTAAATTTTTTTAATAAAAATAGATCATGGCGTATTATAAAATGATAAAGTCAATAAATAAAGACATGGAGTCTATAAAAGACATTTCCATAGACCAGAATTGTAATCAATGTGGTTGCTTAGGATGTAAGAACTTCCTTAAGATCTATGCAGAGAACGCTGGGCAAGACATCCTCAACGATGCCGCGTTTTTTGAGGCGTGTGTGTACTATATTAGCATCTGCTATTTAAGATAAAAACATAGATTGTATTTTTTTGATAATTATAAGATAACTTGGTTGTACTTAAAGGATGACTTAGTTTATGATCTTGAGGTGACTTAATCAAGAACTTAGAAGTTACTTGATCAAGAACTTATTAAGAACTTGAAGTAACTTAATTAAGTTCTTAATTAAGTTTTTAATTAAGAACTTGGGGTGACTTAATTAAGAACTTGGGGTGACTTGGGGGGTGGGAGTGTGTGGGGTGTACACAGAGCTTTATTATTTGTCATGTGTAACACCACTTGGCGCAAGACGTCTGAATAGACAGCCTTTGTATGTGAAGTGGAGCGTAGACAGCAAAGCGACGAAGCAGCAAAAAAAAAGTCTAATCTTCTCACTGCTGATAACCTTTGACCGCTCTAGGGTAGAGCGCTGGATCTCTCAAACGGCTTGCCACTGTAACCTTTGAGCGCTCTAGGGTGGAGCGCTGGAAAACGGCTTGCTACTGTGACCTTTGACCGCTCTAGGGTGGAGCGCTGAAGAAACGGCTTGCCACTGTGACCTTTGACCGCTCTAGGGTGGAGCGTTGAAGAAACGGCTTGCCACTGTGACCTTGACCGCTCTAGGGTGGAGCGTTGAAGAAACGGCTTGCTACTGTGACCTTTGACCGCTCTAGGGTGGAGCGCTAGTTCTCTCTCACTGCTGCGGACTTTAAGAGGAGTGTGTTTGGAGTTGCATTGGTTCTTGTACGGGAGTAGTCCAATAGTTTCTATCTCCTCACTGCTTAAAAACATTAAATACAAATCCTTCCTCATAGAGTAGACTTCTATGAAAGAAAGACCAACTGTAGAAAACCTTTTAGCATATGGATTCAACAAACGAGCAATCTCTCTTAGTTTGCGAGAATATGAAGGGCCTGCCGCTCTCAACTCATCCAAAGCACTAACAAATTGTGCATGGTACTCAACATGCTCGTCAAGTATTGTCAGCTTAGAAATCTCCCACTGTCTTTGTTCTGCCATGATCAAAATATTATATAAACAAAACCAACCTGCACAAAACCCGGTAAATTCTTCTCACTACACCACACACCTTCAATGACAATACAACCCAGTCTTGCTGACGTGGCGGCCCCAAAGTGGGAGTGACACGTAACAGTCTAGAACATTCGCTAACGACACCTGGCGCGCTGTCAACCTGAAATGAATACACCCCCCCACCCCCACCCCTCACCTGGCAAGCCCAGTCTCCCGCTTTATTGATTTTTTGGCCGCTTGCCGTGCGCTGTGTGAACGAAGGTCACGCGTCTCGCTAGCCGTAAATTAAGCGATTAGGTTTCGGCCTCGTGTCAGCCTATCTGTTACACATAGTTTTGTAGGTTAGAAATTAGTCAGAATAAGTGTGCGGATTTTATGTCAAAAATATAAAACTTATCACTTAGCCTAGTTTGCTGTGCTCCTCTTTTCTCACCAGGCTTGAAAATTGGCAGAGTTACAGCAATTACTGCCGTAGCCAAGCTTTTATGGCGGCTCTAATCGCCAGTAGTAGTACATCCGTCATTGTATATTTGAAGCATTTATATGAAGATAGTGCTAGCCACACACTACTCCTCTCCATACTGGTAGATGTACTAAGGTCTGCCTAACCCTATCTAGTTTGTTTGCCAGAACATTCGAAATCGCCATTCAGTTGCATAAGGGCACACTTAAAGGCAGATGAACTGGTTAGAATTAAAAAAGTAGAAAAGTATACACATCTTAATACACAGATCAGCTTGCCACATGAACACTGAATCTGTAGTTAACAATCAATCAAGTCTAATACAAACTGAGAACATTTTTTACTTGGGAGGAACAGCAAAAATGTTTCAAATATAAGTTTTTTAGCATACGAATCAGCCGTGTTTACCTCCGCCTTAAGAAATGAACGCCATGTTTTTTAAACATGGCTTTAGCTGTCTCAAGCCAGCTCCCAACAATCAACGCGTGATGGATTGTTTTGCTTCGGCCGACTTTCAACAATGCAGCGCCATTTATTAGATAAGAAACCATCTCATCAATAGTCAAACACGTATTAAAAACTAGCTACATCTTGTTTCATTCCTTGAACCAACAAACCTTTAAGATAGTCGTTCATTTCCAAAGCAGTTAGTTCACTTTTTTCGTTTTCTAAAAAACAAACTCTCCGGTTTCACAACATGCTTCGCCTAATTCTTTCAACAAATACTCTAACATGCAGTTAAAGTAAAACTTATGGCCTCGAATAACAAACCTGTTCTTCAGTAACGTTTTAGCCATTTTAAATAACACAAGTAAAACACAGTGGTCACAACAGAGCGCAGTCAAAACACACAGCCTTCTTGTGCGGTGGCTCAAACAACAATGGCGACCCCAGTCGTGTCGCGTGACAGCCTCGATACGGCGTGTCGACGTGGCAATCTCGAATTTTCCAAATGTGGTGCAACCCAGCCGAGTGTGCTTCGTTTACACAGCGCAGGCTAGGCACTCTGGTTGCAAAACTGCCGCGAGCCGTAAATTAAGTGATCAGGTTTTAGCCCCGTGTCTGCCTGTCTGTGCAAAGTTTGTAGGCAGAAATTAGTCAAAGAAGTGTGCGGATTTTATGACATTTAATTGAGAGAGAGAGAAAGAGAAAGAGTGTGTGTGTGTGTGTGTGTGTGTGTGTGTGTGTGTGTGTGTGTGTTAGTGTGTGTGTGTGCCCGCCTCTCTGTCTGTCTGTCTCTCTTCTCTGTCTGTCTGTCTGTCTGTCTGTTCTGAGGGCAACTTAACCTTAACGGGCTTTGTCAGGGTTTCTCTCTCTCTCCCCACGCTGTAATTAACATACCGCGAAGTAATCGGATAGCCTGGTGCACCCACCGTGTATATGGGCGCGTTCAGCCACAACTGCTTTTCCCCTGCGTTACTCTATGGGGCGTGTTCAGTCCCGGCTACTTTCCCTACGTTACTCTATGAAAACTTTAGTAAATTAGTATTGAAAACGGATAACCCTACACAGTATGTCTGTCTGTAGATAATCGTTATTTTTTGGTTATTGAAGTCTTACTTGTCAGAGAACGTATAAATGCCAATCCTGGGTTACTTTCGCCCAAAAACTTGGTGGAGGAGCAAGTGGGGTAGAACAGACATTTCCCTGTTCTCTCCAACGCATTCCGCCCTGGTCGGAATCAAGCGAACTCTACTCACAACACAAAACAGCGATTGGTCAGAGCAGCGTATCCCTCCGCAGAGCTGACACGCCCGACCAACGGACTAGTTGTTGCTCGTGCAACAACACGACAATTTACCACAACAACTCACAGACTTGACAACACCAACAACAGCCGATATCCTGCCCCGCCTTCTCTGGTGTAGAACCAAAGTAACAAAAGGGTAACAATCGGGAACGAAACCAACCTCCCGCTTCCATCCCTTCAACAAATGAAGATTGGAATTCAAGAATATTGTATGTCTTATTTCGTCGGCCCCCTACCTAGCCTAACCTTCCACCTTAACCAAAACCCCAATCTTACACACGCACGCTCGCACACACACATATACACATATGCACACGCGCACCCGCTCTCTATTTCTGAACTACCATTACTCCCAACACATGGACGGCTAATTTAGTACCGCCGATCGGTGACAGACATGCTGACCCACTCATCTATAGACATGGTGAAATATAGACATGCTAACCCACTCATCTATAGACATGGTGACATATAGACATGCTGACCCACTCATATATAGACATGGTGACATATAGACATGCTGACCCACTCATCTATAGGCATGGTGATATATAGACATGCTGACCAACTCATCTACAGACCTGGTGACACATAGACATGCTATAGACCTGGTGACATATAGACATGCTATAGACCTGGTGACATATAGACATGCTATAGACCTGGTGACACAGAGACATGCTATAGACCTGGTGACATATAGACATGCTATAGACCTGGTGACATAGACATGCTGACCAACGCATCTACAGACCTGGTGACATACAGACATGCTATAGACCTGGTAACATATAGACATGCTGACCCACTCATCAACAGACCTGGTGACATATAGAGATGCTATAGACCTGGTGACATATAGACATGTTATAGACCTGGTGACATATAGAAATGCTATAGACCTGGTGACATATAGACATGCTGACCGACTCATCTATAGATATGCTGACATATAGACATGCTGATCCACTCATCTATAGACCTGGTAACACATAGACATGCTATAGACTTGGTGACATATAGACATGCTGTCCCACTCATCTACAGACCTGGTGACATATAGACATGCTATAGACCTGGTGATATAAAGACATGCTGACCCACGCATCTATTGACCTGGTGACATATAGACATGCTGACCCACTCATCCATAGACCTGGTGACATATAGACATGCTGACCCACTCATCTATAGATATGTTATGGCATTATAGCCAATGCAGCAAAGCACAGTCGAGCCACATGGCTAACCAGGTCTTGTGTCAGTGCTGGAATCCAGCTCAGTGCTGTCGTCTGGAGAATCAGTTCCAGTGTTGACTGGAAACGTCTGCTATGCTGGTCTCACATTGCACAATACACGGGGGCGGGGGGGGGGGGGGGGGGGGGGCGGGGGGGACCGCCATTGTCCTAATCTCCGTCTGAGTCCTTTGTGAAAGGAAGCGCTGTAGTGTTATTTTTCTGTCTGATTAATGAATACAATAATCTACATCTAAAGCTTGCTGCTACACTCCACGCAAGAAGACATTCTTTGTTTTCGTGTTTGAGAGAGAGAGAGAGAGAGAGAGAGAGAGAGAGAGAGAGAGAGAGAGAGAGAGAGAGAGAGAGAGAGAGAGAGAGAGAGAGAGAGAGAGACAGCGCAAAGAGAAAGAGACAGGTATACAGACAGACCGGCAGACATGAGGGAAGTGGCAATATCTTCATTCATACCATTCCTACGATAGAAAATTGTTTACATGTAAACAATGCAGATCCAATGACCATCCGATTCATTTTGCTTAAAGCTTATCCCCATGCTGAAAATGAAATAAAATAACGAGAGACAGACAGACAGACAGACAGACGGACAGACAGACAGACAGACAGACGGATGGTTCGACAGACTGGCATACACAAATCTGACAAACTAACAGAAATCGTAGTACGCTAAAGGACACAGTAACGGTTAGAACTTGAACAGTTTGAATACAAGCCTAAGTTTTGAACAAACGGGAAGGCACTATGTGCATATACCTCAAACAATGATGGGGATAGATTGAGGGAACGTGGACCATATTACACAGTGGTGGGGATAGATTGAGGGGACATGGACCATATTACACAGTGGTGGGGATAGATTGAGGGCACATGGGCCATATTACACAGTGGTGGGGATAGCTTGAGGGGACATGGACCATATTACACAGTGGTGGGGATAGATTGAGGGCACATGGACCATATTACACAGTGGTGGGGACAGATTGAGGGGACATGGACCATATTACACAGTGGTGGGGAAAGATTGAGGGGACATGGACCATATTACACAGTGGTGGGGATAGATTGAGGGGACATGGACCATATTACACAGTGGTGGGGATAGATTGAGGGGACATGGACCATATTACACAGTGGTGGGGATAGATTGAAGGAATATGGACCATATTACACAGTGGTGGGGATAGATTGGGGGGACATGGGCCATATTACACAGTGGTGGGGATAGATTGAGGGGATATGGATCATATTACACAGTGATGGGGATAGATTGAGGGGACATGGACCATATTACACAGTGATGGGGATAGATTGAGGGGACATGGACCATATTACACAGTGGTGGGGAAAGATGAGGGGAAATGGACCATATTACACAGTGATGGGGATAGATTGAGGGACATGGACCATATTACACAGTGGTGGGGATAGATTGAGGGGACATGGACCATATTACACAGTGATGGGCCGGGGTAGATTGAGGGGATATGGACCATATCAAACAGTGATGGGGGTTAGATTGAGGGGATATGGACCATATCAAACAGTGATGGGGGTTAGATTGAGGGGATATGGACCATATCAAACAGTGATGGGGGGTAGATTGAGGGGATATGGACCATATCAAACAGTGATGGGGGGGGGGGTAGATTGAGGGGACATGGACCATATCAAACAGTGATGGGGGGGGGGTAGATTGAGGGGATATGGACCATATCAAACAGTGATGGGGGTAGATTGAGGGGATATGGACCATATCAAACAGTGATGGGGGGGGGTTAGAATGAGGGGACATGGACCATATCAAACAGTGATGGGGGGTAGATTGAGGGGACATGGACCATATCAAACAGCGATGGGGGATAGATTGAGGGGACATGGACCATATCAAACAGCGATGGGGGATAGATTGAGGGGACATGGACCATATCAAACAGTGATGGGGGGTAGATTGAGGGGACATGGACCATATCAAACAGTGATGGGGGGTATATTGAGGGGATATGTACCAAGCACACACAAAGAGAGAGAGAAAAGTCCAAAATGTAAGGTGGTGGTGGTGGTGGTTGTTGTTGTTGTTGTTGCTGTTGTTTGATACGACATGAGCGTACGTAGAACGTAAAATGTTTCATAGCAACATGCAATTTAAAACAGAGAGGAGAGAGAGAGAGGAGAGAGAGAGAGAGAGAGAGAGAGAGAGAGAGACGGGGGGGGGGGGGGAAGTGGAGGGAGGAAGGGAGGGAGAGAAAGAGAGAGAGAGACGGGGGGGGGGGAAGTGGAGGGAGGAAGGGAGGGAGAGAAAGAGAGAGAGAAAGACAAGGAGAGAGAGAGAGAGAGTTAGGAGAGAGAGAGAGAGAGAGAGAGAGAGAGAGAGAGAGAGAGAGAGAGAGAGAGAGAGAGAGAGAGAGAGAGAGAGAGAGAGAGAGAGAGAGAGAGAGAAGAAGAAGAAGAAGAAGAAGAAGAAGAAGAAGAAGAAGAAGAAGAAGAAGAAGAAATGAAGAAAATCATGAAACAAATACAAAGGGAACCACTAATTAAGAAAATCAGATTAAAGACGAACACGTGAGTAGTATGTGCGATATAACACGCGAGAGAGGCTTTACAGCTGAATCATACAAGAAACAGAGAACGAAAGAAACAAAGAACTCACTAAAAATCATAGAACAAGTAGAAACCATTAACGAAAGAACTCACTACAAATCATAGAACAAGTAGAAACCATTAACGAAAGAACTCACTACAAATCATGGAACAAGTAGAAACCATTAACGAAAGAACTCACTACAAATCATAGAACAAGTATATTTGAAACCATTAATGAGCACGGGGTAGGTCATTAATGTAAATCGAGAATAGTAGAGAGCCTAGAACGGAGCCTTAAGGAACGCCATATTTAAGGGTTACTATGGAAAAGATAGATATGCCCAAAGTCACATAGGTTGTTTTCTTTTTTGTGATCTATGAATTTAGAAGTATAAGGGCAGAGGTTGATAAACCGTATAGTTTCTATTTCCGAAAGAGGAAATTGTGGTCAATGTCATTAAAAGCTTTTTTTTAATCAACAAATCGGACACCAAGGTATCAGTTGTTCTTATTGTTACTAACCCACTCACTACGAACTTGATTAATGCAGTATGACAGGAATGATTTTGTCTGACACCAGATTGTACGGGATGGGGCAAATTGTACGTGTTGAAGTGACAAAGAATGAATTTATTTACATGTTTTATCTAGAGGTTTGGAAAGAATAGATGTGATTGATATCAGCCTGTAGTTTGATGGATCTGAAGTATCATCAGATTTACAAACGGTTGTAACTTTTGTTTTGTTTTTTAATGCATTTAGAAAACATTTTATATATGCACAAATTGAAGATATTCGTTAACGTATCAGTTGGAACTGCAACCGAAGTTTGGTGATTTAGCCATCTACGTCATGGATGAAATGTGTAGTTCAGATATGAATTATTCATGACAAAATCGTTGAAGTTCTCTAAGTTCAGTAGAGCTTGAATAGTCAGTCGTAACAACTTTATCTGCAATTGTGGAGAAGTGAGTGCTAAGTTGTTCAGAAGAGATATTTTCATCACAGTTGATTTTAATGAAATGTCATTGTCATTTAGATGCATTACTGCTTGCCAAACCACTTTGGATTAGCCTCAATATTATTTGGTTGATTTTTTTCCTTGTGCTTCTGAGAGTTTGATAATATTGACTCTTTTTCATAGCATGTTCCTTCAAAAGGTCTCTAAAGTAGCATGCCTCCTGTAATTCTTTCATTCACCATGGTATGTTTTTCTCTGATTGTTTTTAAGGGAGCATGTTTATCATAGATTTCTGTAAAAGACTGGATCCAACAATCAGTTGCTGAATCTGGATCCATGATATTGTGTACTGTTGTAAGCTTTCAGTTCATTATGTCAAACAGAAAATTCTGGTCGTTAGATTTCGATGAGCAACAATACGTGATGGTTTTGTGGCCTAGTTTAGGGATTGTTACTCCATATTTAGTCCATGTAACACGCACTGAGAATGATCACGTGAGCTGAAGACTTGTCCGTAAGCTTCAAATATATTAATTTCATTTGAGACATAAATGTGGTTAATAGGTGTCTCTGGTGTGCTCTGATGGGTATTAACCAGGCTTGTTGTTTGGATTCATTGGCTGTTTGGTTTCATAAGATTTAAGTTAAGGCTGCTGTGTAAAAAAAAAATCTTTAGATTCTAAAGAAACTGTGTCCATCATAGAAACAAATTTGTTAGCCCAGTTGACTTTCTCTGCTGCGTTTCGATATCAAAACCCGATAAAAAGGATGGACCATGATTTGTTCAGCGCAGTTTCTATCCACACCGACTCTGTGTCCTGCCACTCCAGGTGGGACAGTCGCTTGATGTTGAGAGCTTCGCTGACAGACGGCACGGAGCCTGGCTCCTTGTCTGTAGAGGGTCTTTTCCAACACTGTTTCATTCCAGTTTGAGTACGCCTTTGTGGCTGACGACTGTCTACCAGCTGTGTGTATGTAAGGTGCTGATACAGTGTTAAACGGCAGTTGGGGCAAGCCGTTGTGGCTGGCGTCTGTCTAAGGAAGATGTATACATCTCATTCCTGGGGCTTCACTCCGAGCAAGACTGGAGTCCGTGTTGTTTAACAATGCAGATGGCTGTTCCCCGCATGCCTTCACAAGATGTAGCTGGGACTGTATAATGACTGGGTTCAATACCTGGCCACCTCCGGCAGGCAGGATGGAGAAGCCACAGCTGTTGCGTTGGGCCCTGTTGTTTTACACGCGCAAAGGAGAGCCATATTCACTGGTGTGTGCACTCAATGATTCCAAAGGAGAGCCATTCACTGGTGTGTGTGCACTCATTGATTCCCGCACGTCAAACAAGCCTGGTGATATGGGAGGTTGGGGGGGGGGGGGGGGACTCCAGCCAGTGGTGCATGTGTCACAGCAGTTCAGACCTGTCAGACCCGAGGGTCATTTTTGTGTGTATTCATATCACGTATCTTATCCCTGACCAAACAGTCCGTCTGTTCTTCCTGTCATGTTAGCTGGGGACACTGGGGAGAGCAGGGAGGGGCTGCTTGTCTTCGAGACATAGACAGAAATGGACTGATGATCAGGTGGCGAAGGTGACGGATCAAAACGGTTTATAACTGGGATGGAATAGATGCAAACACTGTCTAACTCTGCAGGGGTGGGACTGACATGGAAGGGAGGTGGGAATGGCTGGGTGCAAGGAGAGTTTTGACTTGGATTGAGGTGAGACTTGGTTGACCGCTTGGTTGTTGGGAAGGGGTGGAGGGGTGATGGGTCTTTGACAAGTCAGGCGATGTGTGAATCCACAGTGTGTTCATAGCTTGTTTCAAGGCAGGAGACAAAAGAACAGGGGCAGTGGACATGGGAGGGTCATTTGCAGGTGGCAATGGAGGCGGGGGAGGGGGGTATTCACAAGGGAGGCAAGCTGCTTCTTCAGATCAGCAATACTTCTGCTACATTTTCCAGCATCAAACTTCATTTTCTGATTTTCACATTCTACATTCTAATGTTTTGCACAGATCTTCAAGAGACTTTCTCATTTGTCTTTGGCATCGCTCCTGGGTTCGTTCTTTTAATCTGCTCTTTTAAATCTGAAATACGACTTTGAATACTGTTATCAGCGTTAGACAATCTGTGTGTATTTACAGTGCAGTGACCTAATGATGGTGGGGGAGGTGGGGGAGGTGGTCACTTTGACAGGGCGGCGAAAACATCTGATGAACGATCGTCGTCTATGGGCACGTTTCACACTGCAGCGATCAATGTCTGGTTGTAGTGCAGTGACACTGCGGTGATCAATGTCTGGTGCAGTGACACTGCAGTGATCAATGTCTGGTTGTAGTGCAGTGACACTGCAGTGATCAATGTCTGGTTGTAGTGCAGTGACACTGCAGTGATCAATGTCTGGTTGTAGTGCAGTGACACTGCAGTGATCAATGTCTGGTTGTAGTGCAGTGACACTGCAGTGATCAATGTCTGGTTGTAGTGCAGTGACACTGCAGTGATCAATGTCTGGTGCTGTGACACTGCAGTGATCAATGTCTGGTTGTAGCGCTGTGACACTGCAGTCATCAATGTCTGGTGCTGTGACACTGCAGTGATCAATGTCTGGTTGTAGTGTTGTGACACTGCAGTCATCAATGTCTGGTGCTGTGACACTGCAGTGATCAATGTCTGGTTGTAGCGCTGTGACACTGCAGTGATCAATGTCTGGTGCTGTGACACTGCAGTGATCAATGTCTGGCTGTAGTGCAGTGACACTGCAGTGATCAATGTCTGGTTGTAGTGCTGTGACACTGCAGTGATCAATGTCTGGCTGTAGTGCTGTGACACTGCAGTGATCAATGTCTGGTTGTAGTGCAGTGACACTGCAGTGATCAATGTCTGGTTGTAGTGCTGTGACACTGCAGTGATCAATGTCTGGCTGTAGTGCTGTCACACTGCAGTGATCAATGTCTGGCTGTAGTGCAGTGACACTGCAGTGATCAATGTCTGGTTGTAGTGCTGTGACACTGCAGTGATCAATGTCTGGTGCTGTGACACTGAAGTGATCAATGTCTGGTTGTAGTGCTGTGACACTGCAGTGATCAATGTCTGGCTGTAGTGCTGTGACACTGCAGTGATCAATGTCTGGTCGTAGTGCAGTGACACTGCAGTGATCAATGTCTGGTTGTAGTGCTGTGACACTGCAGTGATCAATGTCTGGCTCTAGTGCTGTGACACTGCAGTGATCAATGTCTGGTTGTAGTGCAGTGACACTGCAGTGATCAATGTCTGGTTGTAGTGCTGTGACACTGCAGTGATCAATGTCTGGTTGTAGTGCAGTGACACTGCACTGATCAATGTCTGGTTGTAGTGCTGTGACACTGCACTGATCAATGTCTGGTTGTAGTGCTGTGACACTGTGCAGGGACGTGACATATATGACAGTGTCGCTCTGTAAAAACTGTGCAGGGACGTGACATATATGACAGTGTCGCTCTGTAAAAACTGTGCAGGGACGTGACATATATGACAGTGTCGCTCTGTAGGACACACTGTGCAGAGACGTGACATATATGACAGTGTCGCTCTGTAAAAACTGTGCAGGGACGTGACATATATGACAGTGTCGCTCTGTAGGACACACTGGGCAGGGACGTGACATATGACAGTGTCGCTCTGTACAAACTGGGCAGGGACGTGACATATATGACAGTGTCGCTCTGTACAAACTGTGCAGGGACGTGACATATATGACAGTGTCGCTCTGTAGAACACATTGGGCAGGGACGTGACATATATGACAGTGTCGCTCTGTACAAACTGGGCAGGGACGTGACATATATGACAGTGTCGCTCTGTAGGACACATTGGGCAGGGACGTGACATATACAGTGTCGCTCTGTAGGACACACTGTGGAGGGACGTGACCTATATGACAGTGTCGCTCTGTAGGACACACTGTGCAGGGACGTGACCTATATGACAGTGTCGCTCTGTAGGACACACTGTGCAGGGACGTGACATATGACAGTGTCGCTCTGTAGGACACACTATGCAGGGACGTGACCAATATGACAGTGTCGCTCTGTATGACACACTGTGCACGGACGTGACCTATATGACAGTGTCGCTCTGTAGGACACACTGTGCAGGGACGTGACATATGACAGTGTCACTCTGTCGGACACACTGTGCAGGGACGTGACCTATATGACAGTGTCGCTCTGTAGGACACTCTGTGCAGGGACGTGACCTATATGACAGTGTCGCTCTGTAGGACACACTGTGCAGGGACGTGACATATGACAGTGTCGCTCCGTAGGACACACTGTGCAGGGACGTGACCTATATGACAGTGTCGCTCCGTAGGACACACTGTGAGGGGACGTGACATATGACAGTGTCGCTCTGTAGGACACACTGTGCAGGGACGTGACCTATATGACAGTGTCGCTCTGTAGGACACACTGTGCAGGGACGTGACATATACAGTGTCGCTCTGTAGGACACACTGTGCAGGGACGTGACCTATATGACAGTGTCGCTCTGTAGGACACACTGTGCAGGGACGTGACCTATATGACAGTGTCGCTCCGTAGGACACACTGTGCAGGGACGTGACATATGACAGTGTCGCTCTGTAGGACACACTGTGCAGGGACGTGACATATGACAGTGTCGCTCTGTAGGACACACTGCAGGGACGTGACCTATATGACAGTGTCGCTCTGTAGGACACACTGTGCAGGGACGTGACCTATATGACAGTGTCGCTCTGTATGACACACTGTGCAGGGACGTGACCTATATGACAGTGTCGCTCTGTAGGACACACTGTGCAGGGACGTGACATATGACAGTGTCGCTCCGTAGGACATACTGTGCAGGGACGTGACATATGACAGTGTCGCTCTGTAGGACACACTGTGCAGGGACGTGACCTATATGACAGTGTCGCTCTGTAGGACACACTGTGCAGGGACGTGACATATGACAGTGTCGCTCTGTACGACACACTGTGCAGGGACGTGACCTATATGACAGTGTCGCTCCGTAGGACACACTGTGCAGGGACGTGACATATGACAGTGTCGCTCCGTAGGACATACTGTGCAGGGACGTGACATATGACAGTGTCGCTCCGTATGACACACTGTGCAGGGACGTGACCTATATGACAGTGTCGCTCTGTAGGACACACTTTGCAGGGACGTGACATATGACAGTGTCGCTCCGTAGGACATACTGTGCAGGGACGTGACATATGACAGTGTCGCTCCGTAGGACATACTGTGCAGGGACGTGACATATGACAGTGTCGCTCCGTAGGACATACTGTGCAGGGACGTGACATATATGACAGTGTCGCTCTGTAGGACACACTGTGCAGGGACGTGACATATATGACAGTGTCGCTCTGTACAAACTGTGCAGGGACGTGACATATATGACAGTGTCGCTCCGTAGGACACATTGGGCAGGGACGTGACATATATGACAGTGTCGCTCTGTACAAACTGGGCAGGGACGTGACATATATGACAGTGTCGCTCTGTAGGACACATTGGGCAGGGACGTGACATATACAGTGTCGCTCTGTAGGACATACTGTGGAGGGACGTGACCTATATGACAGTGTCGCTCTGTAGGACACACTGTGCAGGGACGTGACATATACAGTGTCGCTCTGTAGGACACACTGTGGAGGGACGTGACCTATATGACAGTGTCGCTCTGTATGACACACTGTGCAGGGACGTGACCTATATGACAGTGTCGCTCTCTAGGACACACTGTGCAGGGACGTGACCTATATGACAGTATCGCTCTGTCGGACACACTGTGCAGGGACGTGACATATGACAGTGTCGCTCTGTAGGACACACTGTGCAGGGACGTGACATATGACAGTGTCGCTCTGTAGGACACACTGCAGGGACGTGACCTATATGACAGTATCGCTCTGTAGGACACACTGTGCAGGGACGTGACATATGACAGTGTCACTCTGTAGGACACACTGTGCAGGGACGTGACATATATGACAGTGTCGCTCTGTAGGACACACTGTGCAGCGACGTGACCTATATGACAGTGTCGCTCTGTAGGACACACTGTGCAGGGACGTGACATATACAGTGTCGCTCTGTAGGACACACTGTGCAGGGACGTGACCTATATGACAGTGTCGCTCTGTAGGACACTCTGTGCAGGGACGTGACCTATATGACAGTGTCGCTCTGTAGGACACACTGTGCAGGGACATGACATATGACAGTGTCGCTCTGTAGGACACACTGTGCAGGGACGTGACCTATATGACAGTGTCGCTCTGTAGGACACACTGTGCAGGGACGTGACATATGACAGTGTCGCTCTGTAGGACACACTGTGCAGCGACGTGACCTATATGACAGTGTCGCTCTGTAGGACACACTGCAGGGACGTGACCTGTATGACAGTGTCGCTCTGTAGGACACACTGTGCAGGGACGTGACCTATATGACAGTGTCGCTCTGTAGGACACACTGTGCAGCGACGTGACCTATATGACAGTGTCGCTCTGTAGGACACACTGTGCAGGGACGTGACATATGACAGTGTCGCTCTGTAGGACACACTGTGCAGGGACGTGACCTATATGACAGTGTCGCTCTGTAGGACACACTGTGCAGGAACGTGACATATGACAGTGTCGCTCTGTAGGACACACTGTGCAGGGACGTGACATATGACAGTGTCACTCTGTAGGACATACTGTGCAGGGACGTGACATATACCGTGTCGCTCTGTAGGACACACTGTGCAGGGACGTGACCTATATGACAGTGTCGCTCTGTAGGACACTCTGTGCAGGGACGTGACATATACAGTGTCGCTCTGTAGGACACACTGTGCAGGGACGTGACCTATATGACAGTGTCGCTCTGTAGGACACACTGGGCAGGGACGTGAACTATATGACAGTGTCGCTCTGTAGGACACACTGTGCAGGGACGTGACATATGACAGTGTCGCTCTGTAGGACACACTGTGCAGGGACGTGACATATACAGTATCGCTCTGTAGGACACACTGCAGGGACGTGACATACATGACAGTGTCGCTCTGTAGGACACACTGGGCAGTGACGTGACATATATGACAGTGTCGCTCTGTACAAACTGGGCAGTTACGTGACCTATATGACAGTGTCGCTCTGTAGGACACACTGGGCAGGGACGTGACCTATATGACAGTGTCGCTCTGTAGGACACACTGTGCAGGGACGTGACCTATATGACAGTGTCGCTCTGTAGGACACACTGTGCAGGGACGTGACATATATGACAGTGTCACTCTGTAGGACACACTGGGCAGGGACGTGACATATATGACAGTGTCGCTCTGTACAAACTGGGCAGGGACGTGACCTGTATGACAATATGAACTATGAACTGATTTCGTTCAATACTGTGTTTCCTCTACGTTGGAAGGGGCATATGATTTTGGTTTATGTCAGTGAGCCATCTGTGTCGTGCCAACAGCCAAACATGGGCCACCAGCATCCTTACTCTGACGCTCCCACCGCCGTGGACGATAAATGCTTCTGAGTTGTATGAAGTTAAGGTTCAATGCTGTTTGTGAGGCATGTAGTACAGCACACTGCATGTCATTTTTATTGATTTTGATTTTTGTTGTTGTTGCCAATTTGGTGTATGACGCCAGTGTTAGTCATATACAAAAGTACTTGATAGTGAAATTGAAAATGTGTATTTGGCCACGTGTAATGAAACGTCTGTTACGCCCCAAATTGTCGCCTGCCTTAATTGTCGATAGCGAAAAATTTGGGCTGGCCTCGTTACCTCAGTTGTCGCTATAACCTAAATTGTTGCCATTTGTGGCTGTAACCTAAATTGTTGCCCTTTGAGACCATAACCTAAACTGTTGCCCTTTGTAAGACAATGGGCAGGCACGTGACATATTTGAGAGAATGAACTGTAGGACTGAATTCGGTTCTATACTAGATTACCTGTATGTTTCCACTATGTTGGAAGGGCCGTGTGGTTTATGTCAGTGAGCCGTCCGTTTTGAATGGAATCAGGGGTCAATGCTATTCTTCATGCGTGTTGTGAAGCAAACTAGGTATGATTGTCATTACTTATGAGTGTGTGTGATCTGGTGTATGAAGCTAATGTTAGTCGTGTACAGGAATACTGGAAAGTCAAACTAAAAGTGTATATTAGGAAACATTTAATCAAACGTCTTTTACTCCGCTTTTAGCATACATTGGAGTGTCAGTGAAACGGCAGACAAACCAAAGAATGAAGGAAATAACCTATAAACAATCAACAGAAGAAATTCAAACATTGACAAACATAATGAAAAGGTGTGTGTGAAAACTGTCCCTTCTTTCTCTTGTTTGGAATTTTAATTAACACGACTAGTAGTAGTAGTAGTAGTAGTAGTAGTAGTAGTAGTAGTAGTAGTAGTAGTAGTAGTAGTAACAACAGCAGCAGTAGCAGTAGTAGTGATAATGGCGGTAGCAGTGGCAGCAGCAGTAGCAGCGGAAGCAGGAGCAATGGTAGCAATAGTAGTGGCAGCAAAGACAGTAGCAGCAGCTGCAGCAGCAGGAATAGTAGCTGTTGTCGTGGTTGTAGCAGCAGCAGTAGAAGTAGTAATAGTAGCAGCGGAAACAGGTGTTTGTGATCCACAACGATGAGTCTGACCTGACCCGTTGACTTCATCTGTTTGTGATTGACATGACCCTGTTGACTTCATCTGTTTGTGATTGACATGACCCTGTTGACTTCATCTGTTTGTGATTGACATGAACCTGTTGACTTCATCAGATTATCATTGACATGACCCTGTTGACTTCAGGTGTCAGTGATTGACATGACCTGTTGACTTCATCTGTTTATGATTGACATGACCCTGTTGACTTCATCTGTTTATGATTGACATGACCCTGTTGACTTCATCTGTTTATGATTGACATGACCCTGTTGAATTCATCTGTTTATGATTGACATGACCCTGTTGACTTCAGGTGTCTGTGATTGACATGACCCTGTTGACTTCATCTGTTTATGATTGACCTGACCCTGTCGACTTCAGGTGTCTGTGATTGACATGACCCTGTTGACTTCAGATGTCTGTGATTGACATGACCCTGTTGACTTCATCTGTTTGTGATTGACCTGACCCTGTCGACTTCAGGTGTCTGTGATTGACATGACCTGTTGACTTCAGATGTCTGTGATTGACATGACCTGTTGACTTCAGGTGTCTGTGATTGACATGACCCTGTTGACTTCAGATGTCTGTGATTGACTTGACCTGTTGACTTCAGATGTCTGTGATTGACATGACCCTATCGACTTCAGTGTTTATGATTGACATGACCCTGTTGACTTCAGTGTTTATGATTGACATGACCCTGTTGACTTCATCTGTTTATGATTAACATGACCGGTTGACTTCATCTGTTTATGATTGACATGACCCGTTGACTTCAGATGTCTGTGGTTGACATGACCCGTTGACTTCAGGTGTCTGTGATTGACATGACCCGTTGACTTCAGATGTCTGTGATTGACATGACCCGTTGACTTCATATGTTTATGATTGACATCACCCTGTTGACTTCAGGTGTCTGCGATTGACATACCCGTTGACTTCAGATGTCTGTGATTGACATGACCCGTTGACTTCATCTGTTATGATTGACATGACCGTTGACTTCATTGTGATTGACATGACCGTTGACATTCTGTTTTGATTGACATGACCCTGTTGACTTCATTTTTGTGATTGACATGACCCTGTTGACTTCAGTGTTTAGATTGACATGACCCTGTTGACTTCAGTGTCTGTGATTGACTTGACCTGTTGACTTCAGATGTTGTTTATTGACATGACCCTATCGACTTCAGTGTTTATGATTGACATGACCCTGTTGACTTCAGTGTTTATGATTGACATGACCCGGTTGACTTCATCTGTTATGATTGACATGACCCGTTGACTTCAATGTTTATGTTGACATGACCGTTGACTTTTAGGTGTCTGTGATTGACATGACCGTTGACTTCAGATGTTGTGATTGACATGACCGTGATTCGATGTCGTGTTAATGACCGTTGATTATATGTTTATGATTGACATGACCTGTTGACTTCAGGTGTCTGCGATTGACATCACCCGTTGACTTCAGATGTCTGTGATTGACATGACCCGTTGACTTCATTGTTTGATTGACATGACCCTGTTGACTTCATTGTTTGATTGACATGACCCGTTGACTTCAGGTGTCTGTGATTGACATGACCTGTTGACTTCAGGTGTCTGTGATTGACATGACCCTGTTGACTTCAGTGTTGTGATTGACTGACCCTGTTGACTTCAGTGTCTGTGATTGACTTGACCCTGTTGACTTCAGATGTCTGTGATTGACATGACCCTTGACTTCAGATGTCTGTGATTGACATGACCCTGTTGACTTCAGGTGGTGTCTGTGATTTACATGACCCTGTTGACTTCAGGTGTCTGTGATTGACATGACCCTGTTGACTTCATCTGTTTATGATTGACCTGACCCTGTCGACTTCAGGTGTCTGTAATTGACATGACCCTGTTCACTTCAGATGTCTGTGATTGACATGACCCTGTTGACTTCATCTGTTTGTGATTGACATGACCCTGTTGACTTTATCTGTTTATGATTGACATGAACTTGTTGACTTCAGGTGTCTGTGATTGACATGACCCTGTTGACTTCAGGTGTCTGTGATTGACATGACCCTGTTGACTTCAGATGTCTGTGATTGACTTGACCTGTTGACTTCAGATGTCTGTGATTGACATGACCCTATCGACTTCAGGTGTTTATGATTGACATGACCCTGTTGACTTCAGGTGTCTGTGGTTGACATGACCCTGTTGACTTCATCTCTTTGTGATTGACATGACCCTGTTGACTTCATCTGTTTATGATTGACCCTGACCTGTTGACTTCAGGTGTCTGTGATTCACATGACCCGTTGACTTCATCTGTTTATGATTGACATGATCCTGTTGACTTCAGGTGTCTCTGATTGACATGACCCTGTTGACTTCAGGTGTTTATGATTGACATGATCCTGTTGACTTCAGGTGTCTGTGATTGACATGACCCTGTTGACTTCGTCTGTTTATGATTCACATGACCCTGTTGACTTTATCTGTTTATGATTGACATGACCCTGTTGACTTCAGGTGTCTGTGATTGACATGACCCTGTTGACTTCAGATGTCTGTGATTTACATGACCTGTTGACTTCAGGTGTCTGTGATTGACATGACCCCGTTGACTTCAGGTGTCTGTGATTGACATTGACCCTGTTGACTTCAGGTGTCTGTGATTGACATGACCCTGTTGACGTCAGGTGTCTGTGATTGACATGACCCTGTTGTTTTCAGGTGTTTATGATTGACATGACCCTTTTGACTTCAGGTGTCTGTGATTGACATGACCCTGTTGACTTCAGGTGTTTATGATTGACATGAACCTGTTGGACTTCAGGTGTTTGTGATTGACATGACCCTGTTGACTTCATCAGTTTATGATTGACATGACCCTGTAGATTCATCTGTTTATGATTGACATGACCCGGTTGACTTCATATGTTTATGACTGACATGACCCTGTTTACTTCATCTATTTATGATTGACATGACCTGTTGACTTCATCTATTTATGATTGACATGACCCCGTTTATTCAGGTGTTTTTGATTGACATGACCTGTTGACTTCATCTGTTTATGATTGACATGACCCTGTAGATTCATTATTTATGATTGACCAGATCCTTTTGACTTCGTCGGTTTATGATTGAAATGACCTGTTGACTTCATCTGTTTATGATTGATCTGACCTGTTGACTTCAGGTGTCTGTGATTGACATGACCCGTTGACTTCAGGTGTCTGTGTCTGACATGACTCTGTTCACTTCAGGTGTCTGTGATTGACATGACCTGTTGACTTCATCTGTTTATGATTGACATGATCCTGTTGACTTCATCTGTTCAAGATTGACATGACCTGTTGACTTAATCTGTTTAAGATTGACATGACCCTGTTGACTTCAGGTGTCTGTGATTGACATGACCCCGTTGATTCAGATGTTTATGATTGACATGACCCTGTTGACTTTATCTGTTTATGATTGACATGACCCTGTTGACTTCAGGTGTCTGTGATTGACATGACCTGTTGACTTCAGATGTCTGTGATTTACATGACCTGTTGACTTCAGGTGTCTGTGATTGACATGACCCTTTTGACTTCAGGTGTCTGTGATTGACATGACCTGTTGACTTCAGGTGTCTGTGATTGACATGACCCTGTTGACTTCAGGTGTCTGTGATTGACATGACCCTGTTGTTTTCAGGTGTTTATGATTGACATGACCTGTTGACTTCAGGTGTCTGTGATTGACATGGCCCTGTTGACTTCAGGTGTTTATGATTGACATGAACCTGTTGAAATTCAGGTGTCTGTGATTGACATGACCCTGTTGACTTCATCAGTTTATGATTGACATGACCTGTAGACTTCATCTGTTTATGATTGACATGACCCTGTTGACTTCATCTGTTTATAACTGACATGACCCTGTTGACTTCATCTATTTATGATTGACATGACCCTGTTGACTTCATCTATTTATGTTTGACATGACCCTGTTGACTTCAGGTGTTTTTGATTGACATGACCCTGTTGACTTCATCTGTTTATGATTGACGTGACCCTGTTGACTTTAGGTGTTTGTGATTGACGTGACCCTGTTGACTTCAGGTGTTTATGATTGACATGACCCTTTTGACTTCATCTGTTTATGATTGACATGACCCGTTGACTTCAGGTGTCTGTTGATTGACATGACCTGTTGACTTCAGGTGTTTGTGATCCACAACCATGAGAGTCCGCACGACGGATGGTCATCCAGCCCTGTCTTCCCCCTGCCTGGGCCTTGCTCTTCAACTGGACCATATCTTATAGGTAAAAACACAATCGTCAATGGACCATGTCTTCTAGGTAAAAACACAATCGTCAATGGACCATGTCTTACAGGTGAAAACACGTCAATGGACCATGTCTTACTGGCGAAAACACCGTCAATGGACCATGTCTTACAGGTGAAAACACCGTCAATGGACCATATCTTATAGGTAAAACACAATCGTCAATGGACCACGTCTTACAGGTGAAACACCGTCATGGACCATGTCTTACAGGTGAAAACACCGTCATGGACCATGTCTTATAGGTAAAAAACACAGTCGTCAATGGACCATGTCTTACAGGTGAAAACACCGTCAATTGACCATGTCTTACAGGTAAAAACACCGTCAATGGACCATATCTTACAGGTAAAAACACCGTCAATTGGATCATGTCTCACAGGTGAAAAACACCGTCAATGGACCATGTCTTACAGGTGAAACACCGTCAATGGACCGTGTTTTACAGGTGAAAACAACCGTCAATGGACCATATATTACAGGTAAAAACACCGTCAATGGACATATCTTACAGGTAAAAACACCGTCATTGGACCATATCTTACTGGTGAAAACACCGTCAATGGACCATGTCTTACAGGTGAAAACACCATCGTCAATGGACCATATCTTACAGGTGAAACACCGTCAATGGACCATGTCTTACAGGTGAAAACCTCAACGCCAGTGGACCATGTCTTACAGGTGAAAACCTCATCGTCAATGGACCATGTCTTACAGGTGAAAACACAATCGTTAATGGACCATGTCTCACAGGTGAAAACGCTGTCAATGGACCATGTCTTACAGGTGGAAACACCGTTAATGGACCATGTCTTACAGGTGGAAACACATCGTCAATGGACCATGTCTTACAGGTGAAAACACCATCGTCATTGGACCACGTCTTACAGATGAAAACACCGTCAATGGTACAGGTGAAAAACACCATCGCCAATGGATCATGTCTTACAGGTGAAAACATTATCGTCAATGGACTAAGTCTTACAGGTGAAACACAATCGTCAATGGACCATGTAATTACAAGTGAAAACATTATCGTCAATGGACCTTGTCTTACAGGTGAAAACCTCATCGTCAATGGACCATGTCATTACAGGTGAATACACTATCGTCAATTGACCATGTCTTACAAGTGAAAACACCGTCGTCAATGGACCATGTCTTACAGGTGAAAACCTTAACGTCAATGGACCATGTCTTACAAGTGAAAAACGTAGATCTGTTCTTTTCCCAGGGTCTGCTTTCTGAAACACCATTGTCAATGGACCACACTCACATGTGAGAACATTCATCTTTCCTTTCCCTAATATTCTCAAGCCAGTCCTCAATTAGACCCTATCTTACTGGAAAGAAATGTCAATCTTTTCTTTTCCTAACATTCTGTCCGAAACAGTCTTCGTTGATCGTATTTTGCAAGTAAAAAAGAATCTCAATTTGCCTTTAAAATAACATTCCCTTCTCTGAAACAGTCGTCAATGAGGTCACATCTTATAGGAAAGACACATCAATCGCCCCTTTTCCCACCATTCTCCTCTCTGGATACAGACTTAGAATGGATCATATCTTGCAGGCAAGAAACCTCAGTCTTTCCTTTTCCTGGGTTTCTCCTGTGTAAACATAGTCGTCGTTTGGATCCGAGTCAACCTTTCCTTGTCTAAACTTTCCTCTCTGAAAAGTAGGCTTTCAATTGTGCAATATCTAGCATGTGAAAAGGGCTAATCTTTGTTTTTCTGTCATTTTTCTTTCTGAAACATAGTTTTCAGTAAATCTCGTCTTAGGTTGGAAAATGCAGTTTTCTTTCTTCGTAAATTTCCCTCTCTTTTTTTTTCAAGCCGAACAGACAAAACAAGGTGCAAAGTAGGGCTTGTTTAGTTTACAATGAACAACAGATAAGTAGATTTTCAACAATTATGGCTTCTTCAGAGTTATAAACAACAGACTTAAAAAATGCACGAACAATGCTTCCAGATCGTAGTTATCATAAACATAGAGAAATACAACCAGTGTTTCACTCAGACTTGCTATGTAACCTTGCTATCCAGATCAACGGAAATAAGACTCCACGAAATCGGCTAAAAAGTCAGGCCAAAAGGATTAAAAAGTGACAGACTACAATTTGTCCACAAATCAAACGGTGAGAATGCCCAGGACAGCCTATGCTGGCCAGCAGCCAGAAAAAAACCACAAGGATTATAAAACTACTTTGAAGAAATCCCTAGCTAATAGCAGCTTACTCAATAAGCTGAAGGACTCAAAAATTAATCAAGATACCCACGATTAGAAATGCTAGTAATGCCTGCCCTAGTGCCCTCCCTCCCTAGAAAGAGTAATGTGAACTTCAAAGACTGTCCAAGTCATGACATATCACTGTCAAAATAGACACGCGTTTACGTGGAAGGGCGCAGGAAAAGGGTAGCGAGTGCTCTCTACTCTCCAAGTTTCACCAGAGCTGACGCATCGGACCAGCACGCGCCAGCTGTTTGGCTCTATGAAGAGTTCATCAGGCCAGCACTTCCAGATAGAGAGAACGTCGGCCTGAAATTTGGTAATCCTCAAGCCTACAGGAAAGGTCTCTCTAAAAAAGCAAAGATGAGCGCTCAGTGAATGAACAATGGTAAAAATGTACAGATTAGCCACTGACATTTGTCCACAAAAGAGAAAAGTGGAAATGTAACAGACACAGCTTACGTAAGCCACTAACCAGAGATGGACAATCCACAAGAACTGCACATTACTGCAGTGAATTCCCTCCTGTAAAATAATGCAGCCAGAAGTCTGAGGGACTCAAAGGTTGATGCCAGACATGCACGATTCGAAGCAATAATAAAATCTGACCCTAATCTCTTCCATCTTCAAAGAATGATAATGTAAAGGTCAAAGGCCATACCAATGATGAAATATTTTCAGTAATTGATAGGCTACATTTACTGTCAGGAAGGCACAAAAGGGCCTCACCTGCAGTTAATATTCTGTACGCATTTACGCAATTGTGTCACTTTACAATTTCAAAATACAGCTGATTTGATTATCATGCTGCACTTTACTCGTTTGACAATTTAGTTGCACACGAATTGGCATGCAACATAAGTAAGTCATTGTCTTTGCTTTGTGTGCAGTTTGATTGTCATGTGAGCTATTTTGCGTGGTGGTTTTTCATACAGGCGTTTTTTTGGGAAAATACAATGTTAGTTTGAAAAAATGCACTTCTGACAAAGTGTAGTGGTAACATAAACGTTTTATACAACCTGAAGGGTTTCCATTCATTCACATCCTATTCTTGGCAGAGGGGTGCCACAACTGTCACATGAAAGAAATGTCACAAAATTTATCTTAATGGCACAAACTATTCATATGAGACTTTTAATTGGTCAGATGCAAACAGTTCTTTGTCAGCCACAGTCACAAACACTGGTTGGGACAAACATAAGAAAAACTAATGCACAGTGTTAGTATCAGCTGGCCGTTCAGAGTTTGGCCAAAACCAGAGTACACCCCTTTCCCTTCCTCGGGCACATGTGGTCTGGTTGCCTGAGTGTCGCGGTAGCTGATGGCTGGTCATGGTCTGAAGGGTTCAGCATCTTCTGGATGCCATGAGTGTCGCGGTAGCGGATGGCTGGCTCATGGTCTGAAGGGTTCAGCTCTTCTGGATGCCATGAGTGTCGCGGTAGCTGATGGCTGGCTCATGGTCTGAAGGGTTCAGCATCTTCTTTTTGAAATGCTCATTTTCCACAATCTCCCTGCTAACTCCACTGTAATCCACCCCTTCCTCCCCCTCGGGAAAAAGCCATTTTCCCACACACCAGAAGTGAATGACGGAGCTCAGGAAAGCCGTTTTCCCACATAAAAGGGAAGTGAATGACGGAGCTCAAAAAAACCCATTTTCCCACATACAAGAACGTGAATGACGGAGCTCAGAAAAAGCCATTTTCCCACATACAAAAAGTGAATGCGGAGCTCAGGAAAGCCTTTTTCCCCACACCCCAGAAGTGAATGACGGAGCTCAGGAAAAGCCATTTTCCACATACAAGAAGTGAATGACGGAGCTCAGGAAAGCCATTTTCCCACATACAAGAGTGAATGACGGAGTCAGGAAAGCCATTTTCCCACATACAAGAAGTGAATGACAGGGCTGAGGGTCAAATCAGGTGTGGATTATGATGTCACCCCGGGACCCCTTCCTTTGCCCGGGTCCACCGGCAGTCTGGTGAGGGGCGCCCCGATGCCTGCCTGCACTGAGTTCTGGTGAGAGACGCCCGATGCCTGCCTGCACTGACTTGTGGTGAGAGACGCCGATGCCTGCTGCAGTGTGTTTGGTTTGAGAGACCCCCGATGCCTGCCTGCACTGACTTTGGTGAGAGCGCCCGATCCCTCCCCTGCACTGATTTGGTGAGAGACGTCCGATGCCTGCCTGCAGTGACTTCTGGTGTGAGACGTCCCATGCCTGCCTGCAGTGACTTCTGGTGAGAGACGTCCGATGTCTGCCTGCACTGACTTCTGGTGGAGAGACGTCCCTGCCTGCCTGCACTGAGTTCTGGTGGAGACGTCCGATGACTGCCTGCACTGACTTCTGGTGGGACGTCCCGTGCCTGCCTGCACTGACTTCTGGCGGCCAGTCTGGCTGGACACAGCCCACCGTGTGACAGACGTCCCACTACGGGATGGGCGGTCTGGGAGACGGCATGGGACATCGCCAGCCAGAAGACAGAGTGGATGACCAGTACAACACCACCATCAACAGCACTATCAACCCACCATCAACACACCATCGACTACACCATCAACACCATCATCAACACCACCATCAACACCTCATCAACAGCCCCATAAACACCACCTTCAACCCACCATCAACCCCCACCATCCTTTACGATGAAGACATTTGATAACCAGCCACAACACCCCATCAACACTGATCATGGAAAATAGCCAGAAACTGTTCAAATATCATTTACCTGGGATCCACCCTTAGCTGCGAAGGATCCAAACCGATTTCCCCCATTAGCTGTGAGGGATCCAAAACCCGATCCACCATTAGGTGTGAGAGATCCCCAAAACCCGGGTCCGCCCTTAGCTGTGAGGGATCCCAACCAGATCCACCATTAGCTGTGAGGGATCAAACCAGATCCCCCATTAGCTGTGAGGGATCCACACCAGATCCACCCTTGGTGTGGGGATCCCAACCAGATCCACCATTAGCTGTGAGGGATCCAACACCCGGAATCCCCCCAAGGGCAGCAAAGACAACCCCAGCACTGTCCAGAGTAAAGCCTGCAAGGAAGGTCAATAACCTCTGCATGAACTACAAGTCAGGCTTCTCTATGCACTGGTGCCTTCCTCTTTCATGTACTCATGCCGACATGGACCCCACATGTAGATCGCTCAGAATATACCACAACCTTAGTCTGTTTCGTTGAAGTTATTTGTCCAAACTGTGATTCATCCAAATGATCATAAAGAAACTAGACATGGACTCCCACATGTAGATCGCTCAGAATATACCACAAATTTTTAGTCATATTCTTGTTGAAGGTTATTTGTGCAAACTGTGATTCATCCAAATGATCATAAAGAAACTAGACATGGGGCCCCACATGTAGATTGCTCAGAATATACCACAAATCTTGTCATATTCTTGTTGAAGGTTATTCGTGCAAATGATTCATCCAAATGATCATAAAAAAATTTTTGTGTCGTGGAAGGCCGTCATTTTTTTCTGCAACACCTAAGAACTGTTGACAGCCTCGACGTTGGGCCCATTGTCGACAACACAGTAGGTTCCCATTGTTTTACCCCTGTGTGTGTGTGTGTGTGTGTGTGTGTGTGTGTGTGTGTGTGTTGTGTGTGTGTGTGTGTGTGTGGTGCGTGCGTGCGTGCGTGCGTGCGTTTGGGGCGTGCGTGGTATGTTAAGCTGACAGCCTGTTTCTTTTTGACACCTCCCAAAAAAACAAAAGGGAAAAACACACTTTGCTGGGCGTGTTTCAGGGAGGATTCAGACTTTCTCAGCCTTTGGGGATTTCTATCGTCGACCTTCACCCCAGCCAAAAACTACACCGCCATTGTGCTGCAGAAGAGCAGGTGGCGGTTGTGGATGGCCAGTCATGTTAACGCCCCGCGACGAGAGAAGTTACGTCACTCTGCTTCAGAAGTTTGTGTCTGGGACATCATCGGGGGGGTGTGGCAACGACACGTGCCAGCGCAGAGGAGATGATGAGTGTGGAGATCGCATCAGCCGCGAGTTTCAAGTTCTACCTGGCCTTGAGAACGCCTTGTGTCCCGGGCTACGTCACGGAGAAGGTGTTTCGCTTCTTCGCCATTTGGACCCGGTCTGGGGGGTGCGTGCTGGTGAAGGTCACAAAAGGGAACACTCCTCTGCCTTCTGATTCTTTCCCTGTGATCGGTCTGTTCAATCAGTCTCTCTTCTCTCTCTCTCTCTCTCTCTCTCTCTCTCTCTCTTTTCTCTCTCTCTCTCTCTTCTCTCTCTCTCTCTCTCTCTCTCATGGATGTTGCAATGAATTTATTAGAAAGTTTAATGTAATGATGCTGATATATTTCATAATTGCATGAAAGAAAGCGCCGATGGTATTTAAAAAGTGTGATATCTGGTAAAAAGCAAAAGAAATACAAGGACTGGTTGATCGCGAATTTTTTACGCTATAAAAGGAAGGCAATGAGATTGTTACGAGTTAGTCGTCGTACTCGTGACAAAGTTTGACAATGATGCTTATTCAATTGCCCGGCGCGAGAACAAACATTTTATAGAGGAGAAAAGAAGGAATTTTAATAAATCTTTATTGGAAAAGCTTGTGGCATCTGTAGAATGTTTTAAAAGGACTTCTAGGACCCGTTCATAAGAGATCATTTAATGAAAACAGCCCAATAGTCACATTAAAATTGATGCATGGTTTTAAACATTTTCAAGCGTTATTGCAAATTAATGTTTTAAAATGAGCATAACGACGAAATACCCCAAAAGGATACTGATAGTTCTATGAATCGTTCATTTCTAAAGAGGAAATCGTATTAGCATTAAGAAGGGAAAAAAAATACATGACAGCTGGCCCGATGGTATTATTGGTGACTAAAAAAAAAAACTCTTCTGAATAGGTCTTCCCGTTTCTTCCCCAAAAACTGTTCCCAAAAAATTTTTTATGAGGTGTTATCCTGATATCTGGACCGAATCGATGATATTACTTCTGTTTAAGAAAGGCGATGTCAATAATCCTAAGAATTATGGAGGAATCTTTTTAAGCAATATTTGTAGTCAGCTGTTTGGGGCGATTGTAAACAATAGATTGCAAGAATCGGTAAGTGGAACAATTTACGGATGAGTATCAAGCTGGTTTTAAAAAAAGGCTATTCACTGTTGACCACAGTTCACTTGTTAGCGTTAGTGCAAAAACAGCTTTCATACAATTGAAAACTCTATGTTGCTTTCATAGATTTTCAAAAAGCATTTGATTCTATTAATAGAAATATTCTTTGGCCATCTTGCTGAAAGCCGGTATACAGGGTAAGCTTTACAGATGTATGGAGCATGCATGATGTTGTGACAGATGCATGGAGCATGTATGATGTTGTGACAGATGCATGGAGCATGTATGATGTTGTGAGAGCATGATGATGTGAGAGCATGTATGACGTTGTGAGAGCATGATATGAGTGCGCTGTGGTGCTAATTAACAGACTATAAAAACGTGCACAACTGGTCTTAAACAGTCCAATTTGTTTTCTTTGTTTATTAATGAGCTGGCATTTGAGGTAATTATTAAGGGGAAGACTGGTTGTTTTGATGCTTTTGACTTGTTTATTCTTTTACTAGCCGGTTATGTGATTTTGTTGTCGGAGACATAGCAGTTTTACAAACGCAGTTGAATAGCTTACAAAGGGCTGCTGCATCTTTCCAACTAAAAGTGGATTTAAATAGAGTAACATTACAGTATTTCGAAAGGGAGGCTGTTTAAGTGCACGAGAGGGTTGTTGTATGACGGTGACTTAATGCCTGTAGTTAATGCCTATGAATATCTGGGTATAATTTTCTTACTCGTTTGTGTTTTGTTGGTGGATATCAAGAACTAGCTAGTAGGGCTAAAGGTGCTTTCTAAAGATATTTGATGGTCAAGTTCAGCCAATTGTTCAATAGGCTATGGCTTTGAGGTATGTGGTCTTGACAAAGCTGCCATCCACTATGAAGCAGTACATACGTTTGCTTTGAAGAAATTTTGGGGTGTAGGCCTAGATAGGCTAACTCCTAATGATCTCTTTTACGGTGAGACCTATAGTTTCCCTATGTATCTAGTTTCAGATGTTCGATGTGTTCGTTACTGGCTGGAATTGCTATAAATGGAAAGACAGTAGATACCTCGCAGAGCCTGGTAATATTCTGTAAGACTTGATGCAAGAGGAAAGAATACTGGGTAACTAAAGTATGTCTTTGTTTGAGTATGGGTTTGGTTTGGCGTGGCTCAATCAAAGTGTTGGAACTGCACATGAATTTTTATGCCTATTCGCCTGATTGATTGCCATTGTCAAAAGTGGTCTGCCACACCCAGATAGCGAAGATTTGGATTTGACAAAGTTTTTGTAATTTTCATGATCTAAAACCTTCCTGCCTCTCGACATGGATAGACATTTAAAATGTGTAACCCCGATATTCGGACTTGGTGTCTCAGAAATAGTGTTCATCACAGTAGATACAGATCTGCTGATAGCAATGGGCTGTGATGTCTCTGTGTAAAGAATCACCGGAGAATGAAGTACATTCTGTCCTTTGTTGCCCTGCTTACAGTAATATTCCAGCTGAATTTATCAGGCAAAAAACTTTTAGGCAACCATCATTATTTCAATGGTTTTGTTGAGGTCATCATCCTCTGCCCAAGATGTTAAAAATGTTCTCCTTGTTTTTATACAAGGCATTTAAGGTAAGAGAATTATCTGTTTCGTAATCAGAATGATATGCTCATATTATTCTTATTATTGTCAATAATTTCAATTAAATGCAGGTCTTTTTGTGTTTTTGTTTCGTTTTCGTAGGTTTTGTGTATAATGTACTCACCTCCTTCATTAGGGGCTAAGATCTATGAATGTTCAAACTATCCGAATCCGAAACAAACTCTCTCTCTCTCTCCTCTCTCTCTTCTCTCTCTCTCTCTCTCTCTCTCTCTCTCTCTCTCTCTCTCTCTCTCTCTCTCTCTCTCGCTCTCTCACTGAACAATGGGAGAGAATTATTCAGTCTTGTTGTTAGGTTTTCATTTTACAAAGATCGCATTTAGTTCGCTGATACCAGCCAAGGGCAAGCAAAACTTTACATTTTCCCTCATTCCTTCGAAACCCAAAACCCGTCACGTTTTTTCACGGGAGAAACGTGA
>CM031596.1:109957241-110022241 GCA_018398815.1 Conus ventricosus
CTGCTATATCCACTGCTGTGCCCTTTCTTTCTGCTATATCCACTGTTGTGCACTTTCTTTCTGCTGATGTATCGACTGTTGTGCCCTTTCTTTCTGCTATATTGACTGGCGCGTTTTCCATTCACTGCTGTGCCCTCCTTTCTTCTATATCGACTGTTGCGCCCTTTCTTTCGCCATGTCGACTGTTGTGCCCTTTCTTTCTGCTATATCGACTGTTGTCCCAAGTCTTCCTGCTATATTGACTGTTGTGCCCTTTCTTTCTGCTGTATCGACTGCTGTGCCCTTTCTTTCTGCTATACGACTGTTGTGCCCTTTCTTTCTGTTATAATGGACTGTTGTGCCCTTTCTTTCTGTTATATGGACTGTTGTGTGCCCTTTCCTTCTGCCACATCGACTGTTGTGCCCTTTCTTTCTATTATATCGACTGGCACGTTTCCATGCGCTTTTTTCATCCCTGTTTGTTTTCAAGTCTGCAATTTGCTTATCTAATTATGTAGGCGCGTGTGTTAGAGAGGAGAGAGAGAGAGAGAGAGAGAGAGAGAGAGAGAGAGAGAGAGAGAGAGAGAGAGAGCATGTGCCATTTGCTTATCTAATACCCCCGGTTAAACACAATTTCTCTCTCTCTCTCTCTCTCTCCTCTCTCTCATCTCTCTCTCTCTCTCTCTCTTTAACACACGGTCCATGTATCACCTAGAGTGCGCATTGACCCGAGTGTCAATGACTCAAGCCAGACCTCACCATCTGTTTTCCTGCTTACGTTTCACACAGTGGAGCTGACCATCCTGACGGTCGATGAAACCCGCCAGTGTGAAAATTTAATGTGTTGTTTGCCGCACGGAGCTGCGCGAGCTAACGACTGACTAGCTAACTAACTAGCGTGCGTGCGTGTGGGTAGGTGGGTGGGTGTGCGTGTGTGTGTGGTGGGTTAGGGATTTGGTTAGGGTTAGGGTTAGTTAAATGATTGATTCTTTTTGCGCTTTTCCATTTCCTTCAATTCAACTCTATGAAAGCGGGACTTCAGATCGCATCACCTCACATTGTATCCTGTTGTTATTGTTGAGGAACATCCTCAGATCTGTGAATGTCTCAATCCCCACCCTCCCTCCCCACCCCACATTGTATCCTGTTGTTATTGTTGAGGAACATCCTCAGCTCCGTGGATGTCTCAATCCTCCCCCTCCCTCCCTCCAGAAGTTCATTCCCCCCGGCACCTACATCGACACTGCCGACTTCGGGAGCGTGCGGGAGCTGGCTGACCACCTGGTGCACCTGGACCGGCACCCGGAGGACTACATCAAGATCCTGCAGGCCAAGGACCGCTACCAGGCGCTGTTCCTGGACTACCCCATGAGGAGCAGGCTGGGCAACGTCATCTACATGGTCTACCACTACGAGGCTGTGGCCCTCTGTGAGCTGTGCCGGCGACTCTGGGAGCTGGACTCCTACAGGAACACAGTGCCAGACATCAATGACTGGCTGGTGCGGGGACAGTGCGTTCCACCCAAGGACCTTCACTGAACACACACACACACACACACACACACACATCAAAGACTTTCAATCGAAAAGAGGTGGATGTTGATCGCGGTAGCGATGTGCAAGTGAATGTGGTTTGTGACATGATCAGGAGAAGAAAAAAGAATGCTGTTTATTGTTTCCTGTCTGTTTATTGAACGATGCCGTATTCTCTATAAATCATTTTTCACTACACCCATTATCTACATACGTTTGTAACCGATATGGGTCTATATACTCTGAAAAGTTCGTGTCATAAATATTTCTATTGTTTTTTTGTGTTGTTGTTTTTTATCAATGCTTTCGAGTGAACATGAAACGTTGCTAAATATAACGAGTGGATCGTTTTGTGTGAAATGACTGCACACTACAGATGCAGAAACTGTTCCGCCATACACAATTGAAACGTTTGTATTGCGTATGCATTTTGACATCTGTTGAACATAGGGCCATCAAGTAACTGACTCACGTAGTGAAAACAGGTCAGTCTTGTTAGCTGGCTTCAGCCGCCCGTGTGCCTGTGTATGTCCCTGGATAGGTTTGCCTGTGACAAACTGTGCATGTCCCTGGATAGGTTTGCCTGTGACAAACTGTGTATGTCCCTGGATAGGTTTGCCTGTGACAAACTGTGTATGTCCCTGGATAGGTTTGCCTGTGACAAACTGCGTATGTCCCTGGATAGGTTTGCCTGTGACAAACTGTGTATGTCCCTGGATAGGTTTGCCTGTGACAAACTGTGTATGTCCCTGGATAGGTTTGCCTGTGACAAACTGCGTATGTCCCTGGATAGGTTTGCCTGTGACAAACTGTGTATGTCCCTGGATAGGTTTGCCTATGACAAACTGCTGTCCTTTTCTCTGGATCCACAAATGGTAGGAAAAAAACTAAGACTGAGTTTGGTACAAGTTTCAGGTTCATGAAGGTGTCACTGCGCGCGGACTAATCCAAATACGAGACCACAGTGTGCATGATTTAAAGCTGGTGGATAGATGAAGTAATGATTAATAACTAAGATGAGAGAATTGAAGAAGAGGGTCTCGTGGCTACGACTTAGCAGATGTCCGACCAACACATTAGCCCAACGCGCTGGTCAGACCTTGAGTGCCTACCTAACTCTGGCTGTGCCATTATTATCATTGTCTGTACATGTGATGAGTGTGTACGTGGGGGGGGGGGGGGGGGGGGGGGGTTATTCGTGTGTGCCTGGGTGTGTGGGCACGCGCCTATGTGTGTCTGTGTGCGTGCGTACGGTTCGCGAGTGAGTGTGCGTGTGTGTAAGGTGTGTGTGTATGCGTGTGTGTGCATATGCTTGCGTATGTGTGTGTGTGTGTATGCTTGTGTACGTGTGTGTGTGTGCATAAGGTATGTGTGCATGTACGTGTATGTGTTTGTAAGGCGTGTGTGTGCGTATGCGTGTGTGTGTGTGTCTGTGTGTGTGCGTGTGTGTGTGTGGCGGGGAGTGGGGGTGGGGTGGGGGAGCTGAACGCCAGAATGCCCGTTGTTCAGCACCTTTAGCGCCTGGCAGACTGACTCTTCTGAGAAACTTACGCACATTGTCCAGCTGGCTTGATGACTACCAGACCACTCTGAGCAGGACCCAGATGTCAGAGATGAGCGTGGAACGACTGAATGCAGCAGGACACGCAGGGTAGTTCTCCAGCGATTCTCAATGATAGCAAGACTCTGTCCAAGCTGACCGAAGAACAGTCCTCGTGATTCATGTGTTCACACAGGGACAGTGCTACTGGCCAGAATACTAGCGCCGTGTCTTAAAGATATGTGTGTCGTGAGCAATTGCATCCAAGCCTCCTGCACTGGAACTTCTTGTGCTTGTAATTCTCTACTGCATTGTGCAGCGACACTGTGACCCTGACACAAGGTCAGCACAGAGGTCTGTGTCATCAGTGACAGCAGGTATTGCATTGTATGGTGACCCTGACACAAGGTCAGCACAGAGGTCTGTGTCCTCAGTGACAGCAGGTATTGCATTGTACGGTGACACTGTGACCCTGACACAAGGTCAACACAGAGGTCTCTGTGTCATCAGTGACAGAAGGTATTGCATTGTACGGTGACCCTGTGACCCTGATACAAGGTCAGCACATAGGTCTGTGTCATCAGTGACAGAAGGTATTGCATTGTACGGTGACCCTGTGACCCTGACACAAGTTCAACACAGGTCTCTGTGTCATCAGTGACAGAAGGTATTGCATTGTATGGTGACCCTGTGACCCTGACACAAGGTTAGCACAGAGGTCTCTGTGTCCTCAGTGACAGCAGGCCACTGAAGTGCTGCCCCTTCCTTGTGATGCACCTGCATGTCATCTTTTCAATAAATCTTAGGTGCCAAAAATACCACCTGCATGTCATCTTTTCAATAAATCTTAGGTGCCGAAAATACCACCTGCATATGATCTTTTCAATCAATCTTAGGTGCCGAAAATACCACCTGCATGTCATCTTTTCAATAAATCTTAGGTGCAGAAAATACCACCTGCATATGATCTTTTCAATAAATCTTAGGTGCCGAAAATACCACCTGCATGTCATCTTTTCAATAAATCTTAGGTGCCGGAAATACCACCAGAACTATCTCATGTTTTGTCTTAGGTTTGTAATACACCTTGCGATACATCATTCATGCCTACTCTTCCACTGTCTGTTTGTTTTGTTTTGCATCAAACCTGAATTTTCAGTAGAATTTTGCCTACACAACTCCCATGCTGCATGGTTCCTGTAATATAGGAAAATACGCTGTGATAGGAACTTTGGTTTATCTCATCCTCTGCAAATGGTTCCTCCCAACCACAATACAAATTCCATTTCAATGGAGGCTGTCAAGTCATGCCGTAGGGAAAGGTAAGGTAATGTTGCTTATAGCCCCGCCGACCGCAAGGGGTCTGTCAAGTCATGCCGTAGGGAAAGGTAAGGTAAGGTAATGTTGCTTATAGCCCCACCGACCGCAAGGGGTCTGTCAAGTCATGCCGTAGGGAAAGGTAAGGTAAGGTAATGTTGCTTATAGCCCCACCGACCGCAAGGGGTCTGTCAAGTCATGCCGTAGGGAAAGGTAAGGTAAGGTAATGTTGCTTATAGCCCCACCGACCGCAAGGGGTCTGTCAAGTCATGCCGTAGGGAAAGGTAAGGTAAGGTAATGTTGCTTATGGCCCCGCCGACTGCAAGGGGCCATATCAGGGCTGTCACCACGTTATGCCGTTGGGTAGAAACACTCTTCAAGAACCATAGACACAAAGCCTTTCCCAGACCACCAGAGAGAAAATGACAGGCGACACTCACAGCAGTGACAGGCTGACACAGGGTTTATTTCAGACATGGAATGCTCAGTTAGAACATTCTTCTTCTTTGTCAATACAAATTTCATCTGTTTACAGAAATCATAGCACAATGCAAGCACAACTGGTGTTCATAATAAACATTTATCACTGACCTAGCATTTAATTTTCTTCAATACAAACACAAAAAGAATTCTGAGCAACGAAACCGAGAAACACGGACTAATTCTATTCGTAGAGTGCATAAGGCCAGAGGCCACAAAGAGCTAGAAATTTTCTTTTTTTTTTAATAATTTCTACGCACAGAATGCGATCCACAAACTTTTGTTCACAAGTGCAGCAGGGCTCAGATAGGAGAAAATGAGTTCATACTTACAGACTTTTCAAACCTGAGCTCTGGCCGTTTCTTCAGCCACAGTTTCCAGAGGATGGACGAAGGGGTGTGGTGGCTTACAGACTTTTCAAACCGAGCTCTGGCTGTTTCTTCAGCCACAGTTTCCAGACAGAGGATGGACGAAGGGGTGTGGTGGCTTACAGACTTTTCAAACCTGAGCTCTGGCTGTTTCTTCAGCCACAGTTTCCAGAGGATGGACGAAGGGTGTGGTGGCTTACAGACTTTTCAAACCTGAGCTCTGGCCGTTTCTTCAGCCACAGTTTCCAGAGGATGGACGAAGGGGTGTGGTGGCTTACAGACTTTTCAAACCTGAGCTCTGGCTGTTTCTTCAGCCACAGTTTCCAGACAGAGGATGGACGAAGGGGTGTGGTGGCTTACAGACTTTTCAAACCTGAGCTCTGGCCGTTTCTTCAGCCACAGTTTCCAGAGGATGGGCGAAGGGGTGTGGTGGGGGTGAAACAAGGTGAAAAATACCAAGCCCTTCATGTCTTTAGAATCGGACAGAATTGGGCCAACTGGCGCGTCAGCCATCAGCCAAAGATCAACATTGTGTTGACAGCTGTGACTCTGAACTGCTGGAACATCTAGTTCTACCTTTGCTGGACTCTGAACTGCTGGAACATCTAGTTCTACCTTTGCTGGTCAATGGGCATTCTGCCGTCAGTAGTGACTGTGTCTGTCGTCTCCATCTCCACTGCTGAAAACTGCAGTCTACCACCAAAATCAATATAACTGTTACCTGGGCTATCAGAAACTTGAATCACATAGCTTAATACCAACCCATGCCTATTTCCAAGAAAAAAAATTGAATCTCAGGTCACAACTACAGTAGTTGTTTTATCTTCTTAACATCCTCATCAAGATCATACATTACATTTTTTGATAAGCCACAGCTATTAATAACTAATCAACTGAAAGCAAAGGCTAACCAAAACCATGTTCATACTATGTTCAATACTCTATCTGCTTTTAACTCAAACCATGTCCATACTGACTATGTTCAATACTCTACTTTTAACTCAAACCATGTTCATACTGGTTGTGTTCAATATTCTATCTGCTTTAGAGTTGTCACCTACAACATATTCCTTCGACAGTCATGTCCATTCTGTGCTCAATATTCACTCTGTTTTGTAGTTTTACCATTGTCTTCATGAACATTAACTTGTAACAACGGCCTGCTAGTCTTTTAACGCTACAGAAGCTTCCCAAATAATACTTTGCTATTTGGCACTGAAAAAAAAATTACAATGGACATCTTATTAAATCCTATTCTTGGTGCAGTCTAATGCGTCTCTGAACAGTACTATCTGCAAGAAACAAAGATGCATCCTATCAAAATCTTCATCTTTCTCACGACAATGGAAATACTCACAGTTCTTTCGTCATCGGCTTGCCAACTCAGCAGGAGAAAATCATTTTCCATGCTAGACATCTCAGCCCAAGCTGCAAGTGGAAGTGGAAAGCTCTTCACTTTCCTTCTATTCTATTGTTTTCCCAACTTGATTACATCACTGGAATACCCATTTGTATGCTAGATCATACAATGTCAAACTATTTATCCTCCAAAAGCACATGAAACCAGGCACAATACAAAAGTATCAATCTACTACTGGGCATATGAAATAAGACATTTTGTTGCCAATGACTGCATAGCTGTTGCATGAGGGAGTGGGGAGGAAGGAATGGGCAGGTGGAGAGGAATGAGGGGTGGAGCTGATAGATCATTTACATTGTACAGCAGAGAGTATAGATCATTTACGCTGTATAGCAGAGAGTATCTCATTTACACTGTACAGCAGAGAGTATAGATCGTTTACACTGCACAGCTGAGAGTATAGATCATTTACGCTGTACAGCAGAGAGTATCTATATAGATCATTTATGCTGTATAGTAGACAGAATATATCATTTACGCTGTATAGCAGACAGAATAGATCATTTACGCTGTATAGCAGTGAGAAAAGATCATTTACGCTCAACAGCAGAGTATAGATCATTCATGCTGTATAACAGAGAGAACAGATCATTTACACTGTACAGCGGGGAGTAAAGATCATTTATACTGTACAGCTGAGAGAATAGCTAATTCACACTGTATAGCAGACAGAATAGATCATTTACACTGTTTAGCAGACAGAATAGATCATTACACTGTATAGCAGACAGAATAGATCATTTACACTGTGTAGCAGACAGAATAGATCATTTACACTGTATAGCAGGCAGTATAGATCATTTATACTGTTTAGCAGACAGAATAGATCATTTACACTGTATAGCAGACAGAATAGATCATTTACACTGTGTAGCAGACAGAATAGATCATTTACACTGTATAGCAGGCAGTATAGATCATTTACACTGTATAGCAGAGAGAATAGCTCATTTACGTTGTATAGCAGACAGTATAGATCATTTACACTGTACAGCAGAGAGAATAGATCATTTACGCTGTATAGAAGGGGGAACAGATCATTTACTCTGTATAGCAGATATAATAGATCATTTACATTGTATAGCAAAGAGAATCTAGATCATTCACACTGTATAGCAGGCACAATAGATCATTCACGCTCTATTGTAATTTGTATAGCAGAGCAAATAGATAATTTACACTGTACAGCAGAGAGAAGTGCCCGAAGCTTTATTTTCAAAGATAACAGGTTAGAAGCGGTGTGAGAGAGAGAGAGAGAGAGAGGAGAGAGAGAGAGAGAGAGAGAGAGAGAGAGAGAGAGAGAACAGTGTGGGGGTAACTGGAATGAAATATTGAAACAGGTGAAGAAAAAGGATGGGGAAATCAAAAGCAGCATTTAATGAAGGAGAAAATCAGACAGTGGGGAAGATCAAGGTAATGAAGGGGATGCCAGTGACTGCAGATCATTACAACAGGCAGGACCGAGCCAGGGAGAAGGGTGGGGAAGAGGAGGGAGGGACATATATTGTGGTATCAACCACAATTCACAGCCACAGGATTCATCACAACCCCGTAGTCACCGATTTACAGATTTATCATTCAGCACTTAAAGAAAGGGAGAGAGACAGAGAGAGACATGAAAAAAAAAAGTAGGGGAAAGCGGGGGAGGGGGGGGGGGGGGGGGGGGGGGGGGGGAGAATGAGGACAGACTGGAAATGAAGAAAAAAAAAAATCAGCATATTCCAAACGAATGAAAGCACCAATACCCTATGGATTTCACTGAGAGACCGTCTGATTATCATCAGCTCTGGTCATAGATGAGCAACCAGTAATGAACACTGGTACACAGTGGACTAAACAATCGGACACTACCATGCCACGCACTGCACACTAGAGCAAAGACACCTCCACAAACGGCACTGTATAGTTGTTACATGATGTATAAACAGCATTCTGACTTGTCAACAAAGGGTAACACATACAGTCAATGTCACAAGAAGTTTCAGAGGTCAGAAGTCATTTGCTTTATGTTAACCACGACTTGTGCAAAGCAAACCAAGTCAAATAACAGTTTCCAGAGTAAACAAAAAATAATGTGTGAAAGCCAAAGGCTGACGACAAGACAATCAGTGTCCCTTACTTGAGCTGTTTTTTCCCAATTGATCCATTGAGCTGTTTTTTCCCAATTGATCCATAACGACATAAAATCCTGTTAAAAAGTGCATCAGAAGTTCACATGGCCTCTGCTTCCATTTACAACCACATCTACAAACCGTCACAGAAAGGACAGCGTTATGGAAAGGCAGGGACAGCGTTATGGAAAGGCAGGGACAGCGTTCTGGAAAGGCAGGGAAGGATGAACGAGCAGTCTGACTGTAGACTGAACCGCTCAGCTTCCCTTCGGCCTGTATGCATTACTGAGGGCAGAGTTCAACAACGGGCCATCACCATTTGCATGCAATATGACGTCAGCTGTATGCATTACTGAGGGCAGAGTTTAACACACGGGCCATCACCATTTGCATGCAATATGACGTCAGCTGTATGCATTACTGAGGGCAGAGTTCAACACACGGGCCATCACCATTTGCATGCAATATGACGTCAGCTGTATGCATTACTGAGGGCAGAGTTCAACACACGGGCCATCACCATTTGCATGCAATATGATGTCAGCTTAGGTCACTGTCAGGATTGATTTTCTTTCTCAGCTACTGTGCATAAACTGAACTGCCAATCGCCTTGTATTGCTGTTACCATGACTACATTCTTCTCCACCAATTACAGGACAGAACACAGCAGTCATGTGAAAGAACGAATCTAAAGAGAGAAAACAACTGTTCGGCTCCAGTGTCTAACTGCTGACATTGCCAGCAATGACTTGTATTCATCGGGAAATTTCCGTATAGGCAAACAAGGGTCTTGGTCAAGGTCAAATTTGTTGGTGTACAGCTGGTCCTCCAAGGTATAGGATTCACGGCAATTTTGTGGTGCACCTTACACCGCTTGGAGACAGGTATTTAAAGATATTTACAAGCTCAAATGCTGAATGAATCAGGTATTTATGCAACCCCCTCACCATTTAATCAATCCAAAATATGCACATCCGACATCTGAACATATAATCTTCAACATCAACAGCAATGATGGATTTGTGGTATGACATACAACTATAACGGCACTCGGACAAATACATAGATTAGTGAGCCAGACCAGCAGTTGACAGAAGCTCACAGACATGCATCCAGTCCATCAATGCAAAGTATACACAGAAACAGCCTCTGAAAATTGGACTGTTTCAGTATCTGCCGCTTACTTTCGTGTAAAATATAGTGAAGGTAGGCAAGGGTTTACAATTCTTCTCGAAGACAAAACAAAAAAGAAAGACAAAGGGAGGCAGAAGAACCATGACTACAAACATCAGTGCCAAAATGTTATTCTCACCCTTCTTCCATCCTCCTTGCTCCTTAAGTTCCATATCCTGATCATGCCTGCATTGCTTCAACCAGAGCAGCCTGGTCACTATCCTCAGTCACCACAGAGCACAGGTGCAGACACACCAGACTGGTCACTATCCTCAGTCACCACAGAGCACAGGTGCAGACACACCAGACTGGTCACTATCCTCAGTCACCACAGAGCACAGGTGCAGACACACCAGACAGCACGAACCATCTTTCAGGTGGCATTCACCACAAAGTTGGCTGTCTGGAGGTACCAGCGTCAAGAATCCTTGATCAGGCGAGGAACAGCCATAACTTTTTTCTACTGTCCGCATACAGTGTGTGTGTGTGTGTGTGTGTGCGTGTATGTGTGTGTGTGTGTCCGTGTGCGTGCGCGCATGCGTGCGTGTGTGTGTGAAATTTCTTTTCAAGAATCAACTCACTTTTGTCTTTGTTGGGGGGGGTTGCTTTTCTTTTTTGCTCATCTTAAAACTTTAAAAATTAATATTCTATGCAGTTTTTCTTCTTTACATGTGTTTTCTTATGTCAAATGGCTTCCTTAATTGTTTGAGCTACAAAAAAAAAAAATCTAAATTAAGCCTTTCTTCACAACTTAGAGATGCACTTGCCAGCTGATAGCAAGACTTGCAGCAACAAATGTATTTCTTGTCCTTAATGTACTGTATATACATCAAATACATATATGCACATTTTTTGGTATTACCTACCTGTAACTCTTCATCCTCAAGAAGAAAAGGGAACTACCGCTAACCAGAGACGCTTTGCATTTATGTCACCTTGCACACTGCTAAATACAAGATACACAAAAAGATGTCCAGAATCTTGCAGCATTTAACAATCCTTGCCCAAATCCCATCAGATTCACTCTGCAGTGTGAGTCCACTGTCGAGGATGATGACCAAAGGCATTTCCTAGACGGCCATATCCAGCGTATCCACACCATGCCTGCCCACGGATGACCGACTACTCTACTTGGGACATTCCAGTGACTCCAGCATGGGCAACTCCTGACAGAGGAAATCCTGGGTCAGGCTCCATATTGTGGTGATAGCCCACTTAGATCTGCACCATTTTGCATCAGCTGATTGGGATGCTTCAGGCGCATTCACCGAGTCATAAAGGCACATTTACTGAGTGATCATGACCAGCTGTCAAAGTTTATTGTCCGCTCCATGAGAATCCCATGCCTGGTGTTTGGCTCTCTCTCCTTTCATAGTGTACACTGAGGTCCATATTTTGTCTTCATCTGTACATTCTGTGCTGCATGCTCTGTATCAGCACAACTTTTCACATTCTGTGCTGCATGCTCTGTACCAGCACAACTTTTCTGGTCTTGTATAAATGCTAATTCTTCTTTTTATAATATTCAGCTGTAATGCCAAATGAATAGTGTATGAATGTTTTCCAGTGTGTGTTTAGATTTGTTCCAGAGCAGCCTTTACTACTTCATGAAAACTGTTGGAGGATGTGATTTTCATGTAAGTCACTCATACACAGCTGCTGCATCCAGAAATGACACATTACTGTTGTTGCTAAGTATGCAGGACATTCTCATTTTCTAATCTAAGTGTAATTCAAATTAAAATATTCTCTCGACCTTGATCCACAGTTGTTGTTTTTTGTGACAGCCAGATAAATCCTACTCCTTCAATGCACACCTGCACCTAAGCTTGACTCTGGTCCATCTCAGTAAATTGTCCTCCAGTTTCCACTTTCCATTTTCACCCAGTGTTGTTTCCCCTTGAGCAGACCACAAAGCCCTGAACCCCCTAAACCTGCACCTTAGCAATACAAAGCCCTGAACTCCCTAAACCTGCACCTTAGCAATACAAAGCCCTGAACTCCCTAAACCTGCACCTTAGCAATACAAAGCCCTGAACTCCCTAAACCTGCACCTTAGCAATGCTTCAATGCTTGGGCAACAGAACTAATGGACTCAAACCAGTATCACTCCGAAACTATGCAAGTTACAGTTTTCAAATCTGACTCAGGTAAAACTAAACACTTTGTTAATATGTTTAAGTTTTGAAGTCTTTGGACCAAAATTGAGTCTGCCATTTTCACTCAAAAAACTGTAAGTCTAAAGATACCAATGGTACTTCAATAAGTTGCCAAACAATAACTTTGTTTGAACAGTGTGGAAGTTTTCACATTTTGGTGCAACTGTTTTCTGATACTTCCAGCTCAAAAGAAGTACCCAGTCTGTTCATGTGATAATATAAAAATGTTTTGTTAATCAAAACCTCAACCTCCAAAAGCACATCATATTACATGAAATTGTTATATTTTGCTTTTCAAGTACTTGGCAATTACCATGACATTTTTTCCCTTTTCGCACACTAGTTGTTGAGACAACAGAATGAAAGTGAGTTATCCCCTGCATTCCAGCACACCAGCCCCAATGGCCAGGCAGGACAGGCTGTTGTGGCTGTAAACTAGGAGGGGTTGACAGGGTCCAGGGTATTGTCAGAAGACCTTGGGACATGCATGTTCACTGTCCAGGTCACACTGCAATCACTACAACGGTTCTATGAGAAGTAGCTGTCCATGCATGCAACTAATTCCCCCCTTGGTAAAATTGTAAAACCATGTGTCCATGGGCTTAAGTTACACTGAAACTGGTTTACACATGGCAGGAAATCTCTACCAGAAGACGCAAGCACAGGCATACACACATCAGCCTATTGAGTCCATGGGAGTTGAGCACAATATAGTATTCATGTTCATAATACAAAAAGAAAAAAAGACATGACTGCGAACATACTTATTTGTTATTACAGGTAAACCCAGTGACGGGGAAGGAAAAGCCAAAACATGCATCAGCACAGTAATAATACCCGACAGACCACACTGCCACAGGTAAAATAGATGAAACAGTTGTTCTTTACCACACCATGCATCAGCACAGTAATAATACCCGACAGACCACACTGCCACAGGTAAAATAGATGAAACAGCTCTGTGCTTTACCACAACATGCATCAGCACAGTGATAATACCTGACAAACCACACTACCACAAGGTAAAATAGACGAAACAGCTCTGTGCTTTACCACAAACATATCTGCTTCAACAGAAACAGAACATTCATCAACATGTATCCCATTACAATACAAATTCATCTTTCTATCACAAATCTCATTGTCAATTATACAACATTTACATATTCTTTTGATTCTGATGAACTAACAGTGATCGCACAATCAAAAGAAACCACAACATTACACACACACACACACACACACACACACACACACACACACACACACACTCGTCATATACATACATGTACATATGTTGTTATTGACCAGACCCTCTCTCCTTTAGCTGAAGAGAAAAGTATATTCAACACAGTCTGCTCACTAAAAATCCTCTGTTGTTTTTGCTTTGATAATCTTTGATTTTTCTGGCACATTTGGCTGAAAAAAAAATCAGTCAGTAGAAAACCTCCACTACAGATATTCCAGCAATCTGAATGCAAGCTCTAGAACAGTAACAAACAACAACAAAAAAAAAACCCAACCCTACGACTGAAATTTCAGAAAAAAGACTTTTTTTGGCCATGCCAGTTCTGGGAATTTCAATAATCTTCTTGAAAAAGAAATACAAATAAAAAAAAAAGCACAAATAAACAATGAATAAAAAGAAATCTTCCACAATGTTTCACAAGCCAATCAACAGTGTCCTTTCAACCTCACAAATAAACAATGAATAAAAAGAAATCTTCCACAATGTTTCACAAGCCAATCAACAGTGTTCTTTCAACCTCATCCTTTCTCCATCACCGCTCGATATACAGATTGCTTAGTTTTTATAATCAACAGCACTAGCTTTCACATACATACACTCTCTCTCTCTCTCTCTCATGCACATGTTTCCTCCTCTCCTATTCGTCTTTATCAACGACCTCAAACCACGTCCTTCTAGGAAACATTCCACCTTCCAGAGACACACTGAAACAAGAGCTAGTCCAAAGACTACACCCTAAAGAGAGACTGAGATACACCTCCCTCTTCTACTCGTCTGCTCACCCCCCCCCCTCCCCCACCATGCCTTCCACTGCTTGCTCCCTTCTCCACCTCCCCCGGCAACAACTATGAACTGAAAGACCTTGTAGCCTCCCTTACTGAGGAACCTATGAACTGACAGACCTTGTAGCCTCCCTTACTGAGGAACCTATGAACTGAAAGACCTTGTAGCATCCCTTACTGAGGAACACAGTGTTTGCTTCCCATTCCTATTCCTCAACGATCTTCTCAAGAATTTCACGTTTCATCCCACTTCCACTGCTCAAAGGTCAAGCACATCGATGAAACTTGCACTTGAGCCATCATGCCCGAGATGAATCATCTGGAGCACTGTCTATCTGCCATCATGCCCGAGATGAATCATCTGGAGCACTGTCTATCTGCCATCATGCCCAAATGAATCATCTGGAGCACTGTCTATCTGCCATCATGCCCAAATGAATCATCTGGAGCACTGTCTATCTGCCATCATGCCCAAGATGAATCATCTGGAGCACTGTCTATCTGCCATCATGCCCAAGATAATTCATCTGGAGCACTGTCTATCTGCCATCATGCCCAAATGAATCATCTGGAGCACTGTCTATCTGCCATCATGCCCAAGATGAATCATCTGGAGCACTGTCTATCTGCCATCATGCCCAAGATGAATCATCTGGAGCACCGTCTATCTGCCATCATGCCCAAGATGAATCATCTGGGGTATTGTCTATCTGCCATCATGCCCAAGATGAATCATCTGGAGTATTGTCAATCTGGATAGGGTCAGGAAGATATCCTTGTTTTGGTCTTCATGGGAAATCAACATCAAGACCATTGACTTTACACATTTATGCTGTTTTCTACTATCAGCAAATCTAACACGAGAACAATGTTTTAAACGGATGCAAGAAAGAACTTGCGCTTGCACTTCTTCACTTCCTACCTGACCACCATCAAGTAGAGAAACGAAAAGAACAAAAAAGGCTGAGGTACAGAATGTGGTAACAAAGCCAACAAAGCAATCAACTGTCAATTTCTTTGTTCCTTGAAATCAGAAAGGCTGGGACATCTGAAGAGATCTCCAACCCTTTTCACCTCAAGCAATTAAAGGTCTAGTTGTTGCAAGCAGCTGTGGCAGGTCCCCTTCACTTTGGCAATCTTCCCCTTTCTTGCACTGCCTCTTTCCCCATAACACGTCTTTCTCTCCTGATCCAACACAGGTTCAAGTGCTTCCTGTACAGCTGGACTTGGAATGCATGCAGAAAACAAATAGAGCACTGTCCATCCCATCCAACACTGTGATCATGCTGCCTGGGGCTCGGTGACAGCACAGCCGTTATCATCCTGGTGATTACTTGCAAAGTAACTACCATTCCACAGATGTTCAACACAAACAACACTACAACAAATCTGAGACCCAAGGACTGATTGTATTTATCTGCATTCAAAGTACAGGTAACATTCACATTCTCCGTACCCCTCCCAACTCAGAGCACTATTAAAGCTTGGAGAAAACCGCTGTTAAACAGTGGAGAATGGAGCAACTCAGCAACTAAGCGTGCACAGTCTTTGATAAAACAGATTCATGACAAGAACATGGCAGACCAACATAATGTCACAAGTCTGGGGAATTCTACAGTCAATGTGCACAGGCACACACACACACACGCACACGCGCGCGTGTGCGCACACACACACACAGTCATCACAAAGCAGACAAATGAGACTCACCTATTCAACTAAATAAAAACACAGAATATTCTGCCACTCAGAGGAAACTGTTTCCAGTACACCTCTGAAAACGGTTCTCTTCCTTCGAAGATGTGCTTTGTGTTGTTTTTTCTTTCTTCTTTGTTTTCCCCAAGTCTTGAGCTGCAGCTAATCACACCTCCTCAGTGATGCAGTTTTACCACCAACATATCCACGTGTATTTCATAAAGGGAGGATCTAAGTCAATGGTATGAATGTAATCGCTGAGATATCCAGAGACATCACCTGAACTCAATGAACATGTCCAATAGAAGAAGGTATAGAGTTACTGTCACCACTACGGTCTGTCTGTCGTCATGACCACTACACTCTGACACACTACTGCTGGAACACAGCAACGCCGTTCAAGGAAACTTCACTCATGAGCGAAGGAGATGACACAAGAACTCAAAAAAACAAACAAACAAAAAGGAAACAGAGCCAAGCCAAACAAAGGACTCCCAAGCTCTGACCCAGGTAATGAACACAAGCAGCAGGAGCAGCAGAGGACAGTGCAGTCTGCACAGACCGACTGCTGGGTCGGTTGGTCTGACAGCCAGACCTAATCCCCCCCCCCCCCCCCCCTTCCTTCACCACCAGGAGATAAATGCACTGTGGATGACGGGGGCCTCAGGGAGCCTGTCCAGGTGAAGTCAGTGTAGAGTCCAGGTCTCTGTGGATGTGTGTGTGTGTGTCAGCGATGCAGTGAGCCGCCCGTCCATCCCTCGCATCACACCGAGAGCTTCAGCCCTTGCTGCACAGGGACGGGGGCACCACGGGGTAACCTCTTAGTCCTGGGGCAGACACAAACAACACAAGCACATCAGAAAGTGGGCAGATGAAAAATGTCACCTAAAAACAGTATGTACTTACTTACATATTATACGAGTCCATATTGAAAAAAAAAAAAATGCAGTCCCCTCTCCTGTAAACCTTTGCTGGCCTAACTTACACACTGCTCATTGTGACCACCTGCGGTCACCTCAAGGCCTGTCTTGTCTACTGGCCAGCGCCAGTCAACAGAGAGAAATCATCAACAGGCCAAATTAAGGCAACCCACCACAGCGCCGCAGTCAACAGAGAGAAATCCTTAACAGGCCAAATTAAGACAACCCACCACAGCGCCGCAGTCAACAGAGAGTAATCCTTAACAGGCCAAATTAAGACAACCCACCACAGCGCCGCAGTCAACAGAGAGTAATCCTTAACAGGCCAAATTAAGACAACCCACCACAGCGCCGCAGTCAACAGAGAGTAATCCTTAACAGGCCAAATTAAGGCAACCCACCACAGCGCCGCAGTGAACAGAGAGTAATCCTTAACAGGCCAAATTAAGGCAACCCACCACAGTGCTGCAGTCAACAGAGAGTTATCAACAGGCCAAATTAAGACAACCACCACAGCGCCGCAGTCAACAGAGAGTAATCAACAGGCCAAATTAAGACAACCCACCACAGCGCCGCAGTCAACAGAGAGTAATCTGGCCAAATTAAGACAACCCACCACAGCGCCGCAGTCAACAGAAAGTAATCCTTAACAGGCCAAATTAAGGCAACCCACCACAGTGCCGCAGTCAACAGAGAGTTATCAACAGGTCAAATTAAGGCAACCCACCAGAGCGCCGCAGTCAACAGAGAGTAATCAACAGGCCAAATTAAGGCAACCCACCACAGCGCCGCAGTCAACAGAGAGTTATCAACAGGCCAAATTAAGGCAACCCACCACAGCGCCGCAGTCAACAGAGTAATCATCAACAGGCCAAATTAAGACAACCCACCACAGCGCCGCAGTCAACAGAGAGAAATCCTTAACAGGCCAAATTAAGACAACCCACCACAGCACCGCAGTCAACAGAGAGTAATCCTTAACAGGCCAAATTAAGGCAACCCACCACAGCGCCGCAGTCAACAGAGAGTAATCCTTAACAGGCCAAATTAAGGCAACCCACCACAGCGCCGCAGTCAACAGAGAGTAATCCTTAACAGGCAAAATTAAGGCAACCCACCACAGCGCCGCAGTCAACAGAGAGTAATCAACAGGCCAAATTAAGACAACCCACCACAGCGCCGCAGTCAACAGAGAGTAATCAACAGGCCAAATTAAGGCAACCCACCACAGCGCCGCAGTCAACAGAGAGTAATCAACAGGCCAAATTAAGGCAACCCACCACTGCGCCGCAGTCAACAGAGAGAAATCCTTAACAGGCCAAATTAAGACAACCCACCACAGCGCCACAGTCAACAGAAAGAAATCCTTAACAGGCCAAATTAAGGCAACCCACCAGAGGAGACACAGCGATGCTGCCCAGTCTCCTTGTGGGTACGGTGCGCCCTCTGTTCTGATTAAATACATGCGGGCCACCAGCAATAACTGCTTAGTCATGGAGCCATGGGCAGTGGCAAAGGATGCTACCATGTCCATCTGCTGATACAGAAAATGCTGACACATGAACTCCCATGACTTTGACATGAACCAACCACAGGTATGGACATCAAGAGGAATTAAACACGGAGACCACCATAAGGTCAGGCGTGAAGCCTCAGAATTTGACCTTCTTATACCATCAATAATGCTATGGATGGCAAATATCATGCCACACGTGGAGTCTCAGAATTCGACTTTCTTATGCTGACCAATAATGCTGTGGATGATGAATATGATACAAGTGAAGTCTCAGACCTTCTTACGCCAATCAATAATGCTATGGAGGATGACTATGATACTGCACGTGAAGTCTCAGAATGTGACCTTCTTATGCAAATCAATAAATTTCAGGGCTTAAAACAGGAGGAGGAAAAAACCACTGAAACTAGGGGGTCCGGGGGCATGCTCCCCCGGGAAATTTTTTTTAAAAACCGAGTATAAATCTATGCCATTTCGCGCTTTCTGGACATAATTTCAAGAGTTATTTAGTGCATAAAAATTGCTGTAAACACATAATTATTACAGGAAGACATATTTGAGACAAGGGGAGAAGGGGTTAAACACATAATAAAATGAACACTCCCCCTTTAACTTGAGTGTTTTACAGGTGTTCACCAACTATAGTCTTTGGATGAAATCTCACTTCTGGGTTGCTCAATAAGTTTCACTTTTCAGGTTTAAATGATCACACAATATCAAGTTTGAAGTTGGTGCACACAAAGTCAGTAACTGCATCAAACACTTTAAAGTTCAGTCTCATATAACAGAGATCAACTTGCGGAATCAGCACATTTTGAAAGTCACAATATCCAAATTTTGATAAATGAGAAACTTGTGGAATCAGCACATACTGAAAGTCAAATTTTGAAGTTCCTAAATTATAATAAACACTGAAATACAGGATTTCACAAGGACACACACACACACACACACACACACACACACACACACACACACACACACACAGGTTTGTCATTTGGGTGTTTGGGTGGTGGAGGCATTAAAGAAACATAGCAAGGAACTCTGTTTCTTCTTGCTGCTTGCATTGTCTGCACTGTCTTTGCCATCCACCTTCTTGCTTACTTGAATTTCAACCCTATCTTTGTCTGCTGTTTCCTTGCTTTCTCCTGTCTGGCTTTCACACTCTCACACTCTACAATTTTTATTTCATTCTCATCCACCTTCTTGCTGACAACTTGACTTTGATTAGTTTGAACCCTATCTTTTTCCTTGCTGCCCCCCCCCCCCCCCCCCCCCCCCCCCCGCCTGGCTTGCACTCTCCACATTTTCTATATCACCCTCTTTTTTCCCCACAGGATTGCAATGTTCTATCCTGGCACGTTGTACTGCTGCTAAAGTGTCTTCAGTGACCTTTCTTGTAGTTCCACTCAGCGCCTTGACGTTTGACACGTGCTTCGCTGAACGAATGTGATCAAGAGCTTTCTTCCCGCGACCACCGTAACACTTCCCTTAAGCACAGTTTGCACCAAGCTAAACCTGGTGCAATAACTTTGCGAAGAAAGTCTCCAATGACTTCTTCGTCAACTTTCTGAAGCGTCCACTCCCATTTCCACTTGCTTTTAATTGCAGATTCGTCAAAAGATCGACCCGCATGAACAATGACTGCGCGCTCCGCCATTTTGTTTTTTCCGGAAGTCCGACCGGAAACTTCTTCCAAGAATAATCAGGGGCCATAACTTGCGCGCAGTTGCTATGAACGCTTGCAAGCCAATCACGGATACCTTGCTCCTGTCGGTTTTTTTTTTTTTTTTTTTTTTGACAAACCGAAATCGCGGAATTCCGCCCAGACGCGGAACGTTTTAAGCCCTGAATAATGCTATGGCTGATGAAGAAGATACCAGAGTTCCATTCTGGGCTGAAACTCTGTGCTTCCTTCCATAACAATCCACTAGTACTGAAACACCTGCAGCCTTGATCAGAAAATTCCAGGAACTCTTTAGGACATAACCATTAAATGGAAAATCTCTTATGGTTCCAACCTTCCTGTCTGAGCCCCTCCACTCTGAGTAAGAGTTGGTCCAGGCTGACAAATCCCACAAAGAAAGGCCTCTCCAGGGGACTTGAACCCACAGCTGCCCAGCTCTCCATTCTACAACATTGTCCACTGCACCACAGCAGCTGATTCTATCTTGCTTCTACACCAGTGACACAGTGCACTGTTGTTTGGTGAGGCATCCCTGCAACAACCATGGATACATACCAATGGCTTTTGTCTCTTTGCCACTGTCAACGTATTAAGAATGTGTCATACAGTTTTCATCAACTGAGGAAATTTGGTGAAGAAAGAGGAATCCCTTTATTGTTAGGGAAAAAACAATCATATGTGACCAAATCTTCCTTGTTTTGATCAACATGGTCAAGTTCTTTAGTCAACAAACAAATCTTATATGCACAAAAAAAGACCAATAAACCGCTTCTGGAAGTGACAGTACAGGGGTGAGGTTGTGTAGGAGGGGACAGGGGGAATCATAGATATATATCAACACACACATGTCTTCCTGTGTTCAATAATTGAAGGTCAATACCTAAACATCCGGAGTCAGTGAAAAGGTAGGCAACGCCACATTTTGTCATTTCTGGATTCAATAATGCATACAAAAATGGCCAACACGTTCAACTTTCGTCTGGTAAGGATACATTTTTCTACTCTAGAATTAAGTTCTAAAAGGTGTGATAACTATCTGACAAAACACAACTGAATAACAGAACTACAACCACCATCTGATGAATCCACAATTCAGAAGAAAAAAATTCACCCTTTGCGCAAACTAGATCCCTTGTATGTTCCTCAGTATTAAGTTGTTCTATGTGCATGAGATAAAAGTGATGTGTATTGTATTGTTGATAATTATGTTGCTATGGACTTTGAAACAAAAGATCCTGTTACGTTAAGGTGAAAAGCAAATCATGTACACAGTGCAGTCAACCACGAGGTCCATGACTCAACTAGAAGCATGAAATTACAGATCAATTCCATAAATATATTTAAAAAAATTAATAGAAACAGAACATTCACGTTTTTAAAAAAAGCAATAAAAAGACACTTTATCAGAGGGGTGTGTGTGTGTGTGTGTGTGTGTGTGTATGTGTGTGCATGCGTGCGTGCGTGCGTGCGCGCTGATCAGAATCAACTGCAAAAGATCTGCTCTCTTGCTTTACAGCATCCTTTTTTTCATCGATACATCTACTTAAGCATTTTCATTTAGAAGTTAAAAAAAGGTTCCAACAGGGCACCATATAGCTTCTATCCTTCATTACACATCATCAGATGAGCTGGTGTCGAGAGAGGTGATATATGCACGAGTCACCTTCTCTGCAGCATGCTGCTAGCATGCAGTCAAACAGTCAGTGGCACACAGCCTTTACCACCATAGGCAACACTTTGTCAATGCACGTAAGTGGCACACAGCCTTTACCACCATAGGCAACACTTTGTGTCAATGCACAACAGTCATGAGATAACAGAGAACAGAGAAGGGGTTCTAGGGGTAGGGTTGGATGGAACTGAAAAGCAGGATATGCAACGGCAAGAAATCGACATGCACCATGTGATGACCTTGACCTTTCACCTCTGACCTCCAGCATGGTTTGTTAAGGCTACAATCAATCACTGAACTTAACATGCTATAAATGGAATGAGATGCATACTCTATCATGACTGTAACTTTGCTATTTTGTCATGTTATTTGATCTGCGACTTTTGACCTTTACCAACTAATAAATTGCGGCGCTCACTTATTTCATGCACAGACTCTCCCATCAGCTCTAGTTTCTAAGCATGGGTTGTCACCACAAATGTAACAAAGAATTCAGAGAGCAGTCAACTCTTTTGATCACAAAGGTAGCTCATGTGACCTTGTGGGCAATGCGTCAAACTCTTGTTCCAAGTTCAGGGTTCAATACCATTACCTATTCTAGGTACTCAGCTGACCTTGAGGGCAATGTGTCAAACTCTTGTTCCAAGGTCAGGATTCAATACCTATTCTAGGTACTCAGCTGACCTTGTGGGCAATGCGTCAAACTCTTGTTCCAAGGTCAGGGTTCAATACCTATTCTAGGTACTCAGCTGACCTTGAGGGCAATGTGTCAAACTCTTGTTCCAAGGTCAGGGTTCAATACCTATTCTAGGTATTCAGCTGACCTTGTGGGCAATGCGTCAAACTCTTGTTCCAAGGTCAGGGTTCAATACCTATTCTAGGTACTCAGCTGACCTTGTGGGCAATGCGTCAACCTCTTGTTCCAAGGTCAGGGTTCAATACCGATTCTTGGTACTCAGCTGACCTTGTGGGCAATGCGTCAACCTCTTGTTCCAAGATCAGGGTTCAATTCCCAGTCAAGTTAGCACGGTCGGCAGAGATTTTCTCTTAAAAGTGAACATCAGTAAAGACTCCAGTCCCTTCCTAGTTCTTCAGACCAAAACTTTACAGCCAGGTCCCTTGCATGAACACAGGCCTAAAAATATCTAGCACACACACTGAATCCGTTCCCAACTTTTTCATCCTGATAATATGACCATGTTTCATGCCGAGCGTAGATACAGCAGTTGTCTGGACAGGTGTGCCATGTACACCACCATTCCCAGAGACAGAATGTGGCTGCCTTGATATAGGATTACCAATAGCTGCCTACGTCACATCTCACCAATGATAAACCTTTGTGTTCTGGTCAAGAAACGAAGAGAGGGTTGAGACAATCCCTACATTCTTTGCTTAATGTCATGATGTGCCCTTGAACTCTGACTCTTGATTTACAACAACTTGAAAGGTCTTAAATAAAACATCAACTTGCCTGCAACGTTTGGTGGTGGATGGCGGTCTTTTTTTTTCTTTTAGTAACTTGTAAATCATAAGAAACTGATGAACACACACACACTAACAGCCAAAACAGGCTGATTTCATGTTCTCATTTTGTTCAAAACGCAAAAGTCAAAATGGGTGTTTCCCTCGATATGCATGTATTATAACTCTGATACTTTGAACAAATTATGCCACAAAGCCTGAGTTGGGGTTGTTTTTTTTTGTGTGTGTGTGTGTTTTTTTTGTGTGTGTTTAGAAGTTAGTACCATGATGGATAGATAAGCGGCACACATACCTAAAACAATGAACCAGCAAACTTACTGCATTTCAAATATACCTCCAAACTAGAAATACCAATGTTCCCTATGACCGACAAATCCACAACAAAGTCATCAGCACACTCAGAGTCAATGACCATGCCAAAGAAAGGGAAACACTGGTCATTTCAAGGAGTCAGTCAAGTCTGCACACAAGCCAAGCCATTCCTGCTTCACAGCACCCCTGAGCTGCATCCACACACAACAGCTACTGCTCTACAAAACAACACAAACAGGTCTGTATTAATAAGGAGATTGTCTTTCATATGTACATGACAAGAGAAAGATACAAAGGAAAGAAAGAAATGTCCAGACAGAGGCCTACAACTGAGGGAAAGCAAAACAACACGACACAACCACAAACTGAGCATCTGCAACACGGCACAAAATGTTGACAAGTGCAAGACTGAGGAAGGAACAAGAGAGGGAAAATAATGAGAGAAAGAGACTGACTTTAAGACAGAGAAACACAGACAGACAGAGAGAGAGCTAGAGAGAGAGCAGGAGAGAGAGAGAGAGATAGCTAGAGAGAGAGAGAGAGAGAAAGAGAGACAGAGGGAGAGAGCTAGAGAGAGAGCTAGAGAGAGAGAGAGAGAGCTAGAGAGAGAGAGAGAGAGAGAGAGAGAGAGAGAAAGCTAGAGAGAGAGAGAGAGAAAGGAAAGTGCATGAAGGGAGGCCAGAGAAGCACAATGCACAAGACAGCAGGCCCATTCCAACACCTGTGAGTCCTAAAGCCTCTCAAATGCTCAGACCTGTGGAACAGTCATCTGTGCGGTAAATACTGCTGCCTCTTTCTCCTTCACCTGCTCAAAAGCAGCCACGCAACACTACACATTTCACTCCCATACAACAATGTGAAACATGACTACTGGCACACTAACACACATACGCATACACACACGCACACACACACACACACACACACACACACACACATGTTCACATATAAACACTCACACACACTTGAGCGTGCACACACATTGTCTCTCTCCTTTTTCACCCAACTCCCACATCCATTTTAACTATATTTTTTCCTCACATTAAAACAAATCAACTACCAAACACATCACAATTGCCTTTTTGTTTTAAATACTACGGTGCTGCATCATCTTCATATCCTCACTATCATCCTTTCTTTTCCCGCATTCTGAGCCTTCATGCTCTGCTGCTGTGGTGACCTGAAACCTTTCCTAAAACTTTACAAGAATTTAACTTTTCAGTGCCTTTTGGTTCACAAGTCTGAGATCTGACACAATAATGGTTTGCACAGAATAAAGCCTGCCTAGTAATACTTCCAAAAACGGTATTCCTGGGTAAGAAAAACAGTCACCATCTTTACCAGCCGAAACTTCCCCCAGTGTTTTTTTTGTCAAGAACAAATTAAGGACCATTCCACCAAGAGCGAAAGAATTTTACATTGTTCTGCAGCTATGAAAGAATTTACTGCATGACAAAAATAGTACTGAAAATCTACACACAAACACACACATGATTGTACATTGTTGAATCCATGGACTTGACTTTATTTTTTCCAGACCTTCTAATCCTTACTTTTCTTCTTTAACCTCTTCACTGCGCTGTTGACGTACAGTGTACGTCATGAAAAGTGCCGCCTGCAATGCGCTGTTGACGAACATTGTCCGTCATGATTCAACACTCTTTCTGTTTCGTCCAGCATTGCCGAAAATCCCTCTATTTATGATTTGATAAGCTCCCTTGACCACTCTTTGCTTTTGGTGTACCATTTGTTCAAGGTAATTGGTTCATTTACATAATTTATGACGATCGATAAGCAAGGTACTGTGAAGTCCTACTTTCAGTATTCGAAGCCATGGCTGGCGCACGACGAAGCTATACAGTTGCAGAGGTTATTTACGAAATTTACCGAGATGAAGAAGTGGAGATGAAGAAGATTTTGATCCAGCTGGCATCGAACTTCGTGAAGTTGATGCTAATGACCCAAGAGTTTGATCTGGAAGTGGAAGAAGCTTTGAGTGACTCGTCGTCTGAGTCAGACTCAGAGCATGGAGATCCAATAATTCAAGACGCAGGTGAGTGTATTTGAGAGATTCATTCAATGTTATAACATAATGGTGTTTTTCTTCTCAGTATAATTATGAATAGAACAACCAAGTGTGTGTATTGTATGTCTGTACCGCTGATCGGGGCCGCGTCAGCGAGCGAGCCGGTCATCAATGACCAGTGTGCTTGACCGACTTTCAAGGCGTTGGGCTCGTGTGCCAGTGTCAGTCGCTCGCTCGCTCGCTCTCAGTCACGCTGCGTGTGTTTGGTTTGCTTGTGGTTTACAAGTGTTTCTTGCCGATGTGTGCCCAACTCTTCCCTATGGCCTGTGTGTGTTCGTGTGAGGGGCAGGGTGGAGTAGGGGGAAATGTGTGTGTGTGTGCGTGGGTAAGTGTGTGTGTGTGTGTGTGTGTGTGTTGATGATACTTTTTCTAGAAAACAGAAAGCACACAGTGATAAATAACACTGATCTAAACAATGTTGCAGTGAAGTTTCTTGTTCAGAAGCATAACTCATTGGATTGTTTGCAGTGTTTGCTTGATGAAAATGAAAGGGGGCGTGTCATGCTAATGACCCAATTTCAGTTTGTGTATGTTTGTTCGCTTATGGTGTGTATGTGTTTGTGAATATTTTCATAAACTGAAAGCAAGAGTAGATACAAAAAATTGTTATCATTTTGAAGTGATTTTGTATGCCGTTTATTTGAGTTTTATTGGACTAACAGAAGGGGGTGTGGCTTGTTTACACTGTGTGTGTGTGTGTGTGTGTGTGTGTGTGTGTGTGTGTGTGTGTGTGTGTTCATATGTGTGTGTGTGTGTGTGTGTGTGTGTGTGTGTGGGTGGGTGGGTGGTACATTTTCTTTTTATTTCATGAAATATTTCTGTAGAAAATTGAACTCTTGCTTTCAATGTGTTACAGTTAGGCTGATGCAGCATGGAGATGATGTTCAGCCTGGACCTGCTGGTGCTGGGCCTGTTGCTGGACCTGCTGGTGCTGGATGCAGAATGAACACATTGTGTTCAGGAAGGATGGTCACAGCAGCTTCTTCCTTGACTTCCAGAAAGAAGCCATGAATGAGATGATTTTTGGCGACAAAGATCCAGCTAATGCTGAGGATGACCATGCTGTCAGGTTGTGTGCTCGACACTTCATCGGTGTGCTGCCCCCTACCCAACATAAAGCACGGCCATCAAAGAGGTGCCGTGTCTGCTGGAAGAAAGGGCAGAGGAAAGACACCAGGTATTACTGCCCAGACTGCCCCAGCAAACCAGGATTGTGTTTGGAAGACTGCTTCTGGAACTATCACACTCAGTGTTTCTACTGGCGATAGAAACTGGGAGATCTACACACCTTTCGTTCTTTGTGTGGCTAGGCTGTGGTGTGGTGTGGCTGGACACTGCTTCATGGGTCTTTGTACACTGTATAACTCCAACACAAAGTGTGCTATAAACTGCTGTGAGGTCAGCATCATCTGATTATATCATGATTGATGTCTTCATTTCTTTATATTGCGTTTCAAGGAGTTCATGTGACATTCCGGCATACCATTTCATTATATTTTTGTTACAAACAGATTTTTCATTCATTTTCCTTTCATATGATATAACTTTTATGTAGCTATCTTCAATATCTTCAGAACTATAAGCAAATGAAAGTCATAGGCGTGATTTTTGTGTTTTTCGGAATTCTACAGGTGACAGAAACTGGGAGATAAACGCCTTTCATTCTTTGTGTGGCTAGACTGTGGTATGTTGTGACTGGACACTGCTTCCTGGATCATTGTACACTGTAAATGTTCAATACAAAATGTGCTATGAACTGCTGTGAGCTCCAGCATCACCTAATAACGTCATGATTGATTTTTTTCATTTTTTGTATTGTATTTCAAGGAGTTCATGTGTCATTCTAGCATATCATTCCATTATGTTATTGTTACAAACAGATTTTTCATTCAATTTCCTTTCATGTGATATATACTTTTATGTAGCTATGTTCAATATCTTCTGAATTATAAGCAAATGAAAAGCATAGGCGTGATTTTTGTGTTTTTCTAAAAAATATCTTAGCATGGGACTTAGCAAAATATGATAGCAGCGAAGGGGTTAATAACAGCACAAAATGATATGTTGTCAAATGTGTTCATATGACACCAAGACAACTGTGAGACAAAGAGAGAGAGAGAGAAAGACAGAGAGAGAGAGAGGGAGAGAGAGAGAGAGAGAAAGAGTAAGAGTCCAAATCCTCAATATACATGTTTGATCAGGGTGTTTTTTTAACAAACTTAAAAGAAGAATTACTGTTCCGCTGAACAAAAGAGACAAACAAATCACAAGCCAAAACACGACGCGTTTCGACCTCTTTGATCTTCTTCAAGCAAGACAAACAACATTCAAGACAATGAAAATGAACGATGAACAATCACTTACTTCCTCAAATCAGGTGCAAAATGGATATAGAAAATATTGAATGCAGATGTGGGGGGGGGGGGGGGGGGGGGGGGGGGGGGGGGGGGGGGGAGGGGGGGTCAGGGGAGAGGGGGTTGGAGGCTTGGGGTGAGGAGGGAGGGAGGGGGAGCTAGGGATTGTTGAGGGTAGGAAACCCTTCTTCCCCCTCTCTCTCTATTTTCTTTCTGTGCTGTGTGATCTGTTGGCATCAGGGGCATTATCATGTGGCTCATCTGGGGCATTATCATGTGGCTCATCTGGGGCATTATCATGTGGCTCATCAGGGGCATTATCATGTGGCTCATCAAGGGCATTATCATGTGGCTCATCAGGAGCATTATCATGTAGCTCATCAGGGGCATTCTCATGTGGCTCATAAGGGGCATTATCGTGTGGCTCATCAGGGGCATTATCATGTGGCTCATCAGGGGCATTATCATGTGGCTCATCAGGGGCATTATCATGTGGCTCATAAGGGGCATTACCATATGGCTCATTCTGGCTCATCAGGGGCATTATCATGTGGCTCATCAGGGGCATTATCATGTGGCTCATCAGGGGCATTATCATGTGGCTCATAAGGGGCATTACCATATGGCTCATTCTGGTTCATCAGGGGCATCATGTGGCTCATCAGGGCATTATCATGTGGCTCATCAGGGGCATTATCATGTGGCTCATCAGGGGCATTATCATGTGGCTCATTCTGGCTCATCAGGGGCATTATCATGTGGCTCATCAGGGGCATAATCATGTGGCTCATCAGGGGCATTCTCATGTGTCTCATTCTGGCTCATCAGGGGCATTCTCATGTGGCTCATTCTGGCTCATCAGGGCATTATCATCTGGCTCATCAGGGGCATTACCATATGGCTCATTCTGGCTCATCAGGGGCATTATCATGTGGCTCATCAGGGGCATTACCATATGGCTCATTCTGGCTCATCAGGGGTATTACCATGTGACTCATTCTGGCTCATCAGGGGCATTACCATATGGCTCATTCTGGTTCATCAGGGGCATTATCATGTGAAATGAAAAAAATAATAAAGTTTATAAAAACCTTTTGGTGGTAGTCAAATCCATTAGTGAGAAAACTGACGTTTCAAGCCATAGGCCCGTTGTCAAAGTGAAAAGAAGAGGACAGTGTAGACAGGAAAGCCTACGTGAGAATTGGGTGAGAACATTTCATTTAATGATTAATTTAAGTTAGACCAGAATAAAGTCACTGATCACTGTTCAGGTGTATTGAGCTCACAGACACACACCGCAGTTCACACAAAGACACCAACACACACACGCCCCCCGCCCCCCCCTTTTTTTTTTCATCATCATCATCATGTGGCTCATCAGGGGCATTACCATGTGGCTCATTCTGGCTCATCAGGGGCATTACCATGTGGCTCATCAGGGGCATTACCATATGGCTCATTCTGGCTCATCAGGGGCATTACCATGTGGCTCATTCTGTCTCATCAGGGGCATTATCATGGGGCTCATTCTGGCTCATCAGGGGTATTACCATGTGGCTCATTCTGGCTCATCAGGGGCATTACCATATGGCTCATTCTGGCTCATCAGGGGCATTACCATGGGGCTCATTCTGGCTCATCAGGGGCATTACCATATGGCTCATTCTGGCTCATCAGGGGTATTACTATGGGGCTCATTCTGGCTCATCAGGGGCATTACCATATGGTCATTCTGGTTCATCAGGGGCATTACCATGTGGCTCATTCTGGCTCATCAGGGGCATTATCATGGGGCTCATCAGGGGTATTACCATGTGGCTCATTCTGGCTCATCAGGGGCATTACCATGTGGCTCATTCTGGCTCATCAGGGGCATTACCATGTGGCTCATCAGGGGCATTACCATATGGCTCATTCTGGCTCATCAGGGGTATTACCATGTGACTCATTCTGGCTCATCAGGGGCATTACCATGTGGCTCATTCTGGCTCATCAGGGGCATTACCATATGGCTCATTCTGGCTCATCAGGGGTATTACCATGCGACTCATCTGGCTCATCAGGGGCATTACCATGTGGCTCATTCTGGCTCATCAGGGGCATTACCATGTGGCTCATCAGGGGCATTACCATATGGCTCATTCTGGCTCATCAGGGGCATTACCATGTGGCTCATTCTGGCTCATCAGGGGCATTACCATGTGGCTCATCAGGGGCATTACCATATGGCTCATTCTGGCTCATCAGGGGCATTACCATGTGGCTCATTCTGGCTCCCTCATGCACAACCACGTCTAGGTTGGTCTTGTCCCAGCCCAAGCCTGGCAGTCCTCAAGGAGCAGTCAAGTCATCCTGAGGCACTTTTACTTAGGAGACACACTGTTGGTGGCAAGTCACTTGGCTGACGTTCAGTGCTGCTTTTTCTTCTCCAACACTTGCAGGACACCACTGACAGAGTCCCCCACTGACAATAACTGTTTAGCAGCACAGCCAGCGTCAGTGTTCATTCACCTCGGTAGGGAGAGGGTGGGGGTGCCATGACATCCATCCAAGGTCAGTGACATGAACTTCACAATGCCGACCACTCTGACACCAACTCCACACTGGAATGGACACGGAAAGGAAAGAAAGCCCAAGTCATCATGTGATCTGGGATGAAGGGCCTGGAATGGACACGGAAAGGAAAGGAAGCCCAAGTCATCATGTGATCTGGGATGAAGGGCCTGGAATGGACATGGAAAGGAAGCCCAAGTCATCATGTGATCTGGGAGGAAGGGCCTGGAATGGACACGGAAAGGAAAGGAAGCCCAAGTCATCATGTGATCTGGGATGAAGGGCCTGGAATGGACATGGAAAGGAAGCCCAAGTCATCATGTGATCTGGGATGAAGGGCATGGAATGGACATGTAAGGAAAGGAAGCCCAAGTCATCATGAGATCTGGGATGAAGGGCCTGGAATGGACATGTAAGGAAAGGAAGCCCAAGTCATCATGTGATCTGGGAGGAAGGGCCTGGAATGGACATGGAAAGGAAGCCCAAGTCATCATGTGATCTGGGATGAAGGGCCTGGAATGGACATGGAAAGGAAGCCCAAGTCATCATGAGATCTGGGATGAAGGGCCTGGAATGGACATGGAAAGGAAGCCCAAGTCATCATGTGATCTGGATGAAGGGCCTGGAATGGACATGGAAAGGAAGCCCAAGTCATCATGAGATCTGGGATGAAGGGCCTGGAATGGACATGGAAAGGAAGCCCAAGTCATCATGTGATCTGGGATGAAGGGCCTGGAATGGACATGTAAGGAAAGGAAGCCCAAGTCATCATGTGATCTGGGATGAAGGGTCTGGAATGGACATGTAAGGAAAGGAGGCCCAAGTCATCATGTGATCTGGGATGAAGGGCCTGGAATGGACATGGAAAGGAAGCCCAAGTCATCATGTGATCTGGGATGAAAGGCCTGGAATGGACATGTAAGGAAAGGAAGCCCAACCCAAGTCATCATGTGATCTGGGAGGAAGGGCCTGGAATGGACATGTAAGGAAAGAAGGCCCAAGTCATCATGTGATCTGGGATGAAGGGCCTGGAATGGACATGGAAAGGAAGCCCAAGTCATCATGTGATCTGGGATGAAGGGCCTGGAATGGACATGTAAGGAAAGGAAGCCCAATTCATCATGTGATTTGGGATGAAGGGCCTGGAATGGACATGTAAGGAAAGGAAGCCCAAGTCATCATGTGATCTGGGATGAAGGGCCTGGAATGGACACGTAAGGAAAGGAAGCCCAAGTCATCATGTGATCTGGGAGGAAGGGCCTGGAATGGACATGGAAAGGAAGCCCAAGTCATCATGTGATCTGGGATGAAGGGCCTGGAATGGACATGGAAAGGAAGCCCAAGTCATCATGTGAACTGGGATGAAGGGCCTGGAATGGACACGTAAGGAAAGGAAGCCCAAGTCATCATGTGAACTGGGATGAAGGGCCTGGAATGGACACGTAAGGAAAGGAAGCCCAAGTCATCATGTAATCTGGGATGAAGGGCCTGGAATGGACATGTAAGGAAAGGAAGCCCAAGTCATCATGAGATCTGGGATGAAGGGCCTGGAATGGACATGTAAGGAAAGGAAGCCCAAGTCATGAGATCTGGGATGAAGGGCCTGGAATGGACATGGAAAGGAAGCCCAAGTCATCATGTAATCTGGGATGAAGGGCCTGGAATGGACATGTAAGGAGAGGAAGCCCAAGTCATCATGAGATCTGGGATGAAGGGCCTGGAAATACAGCGCTGTTTCTGTGATGGGAAATGACATGAGGATGATGGGAATGCTGCTACACACTTTAATGACGAAACTGGACTGTACTCTACACTTCCATTCGTAACATTTCTAAGTATCAACCAGGTCAAAGAGCTGCAAATCTTCTTTCCTACTGAATGCAAAAACTTCATTAATTGAAGGAGAAACACATACAAACCATGAACCCCCTGAAAAGCACAACAGTTGTATCAGACAGGTGAAAAAAGCATAGCATACCTAGGGGAGTTCACTGGGCTGTTCCCACCCACTTTCCCTGAGCGAGGCTGATCCTTCACAAAGTTACGACACGTGGCAAGCTTAGCTTCTAAAGCCTGCAACAAATCAGTGACATGCAACACAACATCGTCAGTGGACTGCTCGGTCCTTGGCAGTGAAGTCCAGACACACTGTACAACACACAATACATCAGTGAAGGCAATGATCTTGCATAATGCACACTACAATAAGAACGCACATTATTTTCTAATTTTGCCTCAATGCAAAATCACACTCTGAATCAATCATTTTCCCTAAAAAATAAATCTTTTGACTCATAAAACCACTTATTCTACCATCATAGTTCTGAAGGTGATAAGAAAAATTAACAAACAAAGCAAATAAAAAAAGAGAAAAAAATTCAAAATGAAAAACGCACAACAGCCTAACTGAATTAAAGTGCTAAAGTTTGATCCGATGAGACCAGAGGTTTTACTATTAATAGAAAAGAGAGAGTGAGAGAACTTTTTTTATCCCAATATTATGTAACAACAGATGTAAACAAAACATTTCATGAGCAATTCTAAACACAGGTTCTGAAAATCATTCTTCTTTGATATTTGAGTACCAGTCCCATGATGCACTTCATGCCAGAAAGAACAATACTTCTGCTGATGTTCAACACAGCTTCACTAAAAGGAATCATCTCCCCTGTGTGTGTGTGTGTGTGAGTGTGTGTGTGTGTGTGTGTGTGTGTGTGTGTGTGTGTGTGTGTGTGTGTGTGTGTGTCTGTGTCTGTATCTCTCTCTGTCTCTGTATGTGTGTGTGTGAATTTTTTTTTTTCTTTTAAGAGCACATGCAAAACATTGAAATATGTTTCTACCTCTAGAAAGTTGTAGCATTCCAAAAAAAATAACTTTGCAACAGTAACTTCTGACTGTGTGCATTGGTTCAGGAGATGTACTGTATAACAATGTCATCCATGATGTGAACAGTAACTTCTCAGTGTCTGCAGTCATTCAGGAGATTACTGTGTAACAATGTCATCCATGATGTGAACAGTGTAACAATGTCATCCATGATGTGAACAGTAACTTCTCAGTGTCTGCAGTCATTCAGGAGATGTACTGTGTAACAATGTCATCCATGATGTGAGCAGTATAACAATGTCATCCATGATGTGAACAGTAACTTCTCAGTGTCTGCAGTCATTCAGGAAATGTACTGTGTAACAATGTCATCCATGATGTGAACAGTATAACAATGTCATCCATGATATGAACAGTATAACAATGTCATCCATGATGTGAACAGTAACTTCTCAGCGTCTGCAGTCATTCAGGAGATGTACAGTATAACAATGTCATCCATGATGTGATCAGTAACTTCTCAGTGTCTGCAGTCATTCAGGAGATGTACTGTGTAACAATGTCATCCATGATGTGAACAGTAACTTCTCAGTGTCTGCATTGGTTCAGATGTACTGTGTAACAATGTCACCCATGATGTGAACTGAGCCTGGAGGCATTTTTCTGCCCAGGGGAAGTAAATGCTGGTTGGGACTGGAGTGGTTGCCCTTAGTGCGCTGATTACTGTTCCTGATCGATCCTGGATCCCGGGTGTGATTTGGGTAACACCACAGATCCACTTCAACATTTAATGTGTTCGTCTCTGGGCCATAATACATGTTTCCTACAAGTCTTGGTATAATCTTTTAGTTACTTTTGGCATAATCATGTTCACAGACACACAACAAAATAAATGAATAAATCAAGAGAAAAAAACATACTCTCAACTACTCTATACATACCAATCATATTCCCCATCTCTATGATAAATTGCTTTGTTTAATAAGATTATCTTCCATACTAAACATCCCAAAGAAATTATTCAGATTGAAATGTTTTGGTGGAAAAAGAAACAGAATCATTCTCATGATTGATGAAGCATTCTTCCTTAAAGCAGCAATTCATAATTAGTTAATTCTAAACATTAACAGCCATGTCTCAAATAAAACTACACAAAAGAGAGGCAAAGACTCCAAATACGAAATGATAACCACTCAATCACAAACACCTAAATTCACAACTTATCACTAAAAACTTTCAAACACAATCAGAGGGAGACAGGGAAAGGAAGTCATCTGGCAACTGATCATCACTGGACAGCAGAAAAAAAACGAAACTGGTAAATGATGACCAAAACCAAAAACTGCCATAAACTGAAGGGAAAAGAGGAAAGGAAGGGGATGCTGTCTAAGGAGGACAGGCTGACATTGCCAACAGGGGTTACAAGCTTCTTTTTTTTTTCCAGGTACACAACAGTGCAACACAGGCAAACTTTCAAGGCAGGGACATCAGGACACAAACACCTTCTGCAGGTGAGTTACTAACAGCATACTTTGCAAGGGAAATAGAGGCAGGATTAGTGGAAGCCCCCCCCCCCCCCCCCCCACCCCCCCCACCCCCAACACATAAATAATACACTAGTCATTCCCCAGATTCTTTTTTATGACACTTACGAAACAATGCACACAAAAAAAGGCTTTCGGTCTATTTCCTTATTAAATAAAACAGAATCAGAAGTAAATGAAACAATACTTATATCAAAAGTTGATTACCCTCACTGACAGACCATACAAAATCATGATCACAATCAGCAAATAAAGCAAACACTGTCACAGCCTCTCTACTGGAATAGCCTTCCCTACAACAGGTAATCAATACACATAATAATGTATGATTACTGCAGAGGTGGCGCTATGAAACACCCCCCCCACACACACTTTTTTTTATGCAGTCTCTCAAGTTGTTTTTTTTATATACTTACCTGTCCAAACAAATGTCACATCCACACTAGGCATGGAAGATCATATCACCTGGATCCAAAACAAAAATGAAATTGGGGGAGCAGGGAGCTAATCTCATCTCTATTAATGAGTGATTGCCATCAACAAGTTTCCTTCATCGTCACATATTCTAACTCGCTCAGATCTTTTTTCCCTTCATGGCGGATAGAGGAACTCACCTCGTTTTCTCCGTCTACAGACTTCATCACTTTTTCCACACACAATGCATTCCTACTGGCCCTCTCGTTTCAGCTCACCTTAGCTTCTGGAGGAAAAAAGCAGCCTTCCTTCTGCTTCTCAAGGTGAATTCCACTGGATGTTCTTTCCACAAAGATCCGGCAACTCTCAGTTAAACCCTCTTCTCTCTGGGCTTTCTGGTCAATCTGGAGAGGGCAGAGTTCTCTCAGGTTTTTGTTCTTCAGGGCACGCATTTCCATGGGTGTTTTTGTGTCTTCAGGACGCCAGTGTGGATGGATCCGTCTTTGGCTCTGTCTCCCCCTCAATCTCAGTCCACATCCCCTTGCATCATCCACACAATGCTTGGGCTGGCGTCCTCAACTGCCAAACTTGTTCCTCTGGGTCGTCTTTCACTCTGACCTTTTTCAAGTAGACCTTGAGTGATGCCTGGGTTCAGTCTTCGTCCAGTTTGGTTGTTCTGTTACTCATGACTCATGATTTCCTTCTAGCCCTTCAACCTTGGCTCAACCTGTACCCGAGGTACTGTGAATATGTTCTGATGAAATGAACTCACTTAGAGCAATCACTCTTGCTGGCTTCCTAGGCATGGAGACAAGATTAGCTCCCTGCTCTCCAGTTTTTAGGGTGGGATCCTTATGACATGGCGATGTTCCATACCAAATGGGGATAGGGCATTTCTTTGAACAGGTAAATATTGCCTACAACTATTTTTAGCAGTAAAGTTCCTTTTTATACACAATTATGTTGAAAAACATTTGAAATCAAATGTTTATGTGATTTCAAAGTTCTGTTTTATCTGTGCATAATAAACAGGCAGAACTAAAAATTAACAACTACAGCACACAGAAGAAACAGTGCAGCAAAGACTCCAGAAAAAATATTCCAGCATCTTTTTTTTTCTTTTCTATTCTTTTTTTGTTATGCCAGGGTACATCTATGCAATGAGAATGGGGATTTGATGTACATCTATGCAATGAGAATGGGGATTTGATGTATCTATTCTGATCTCAGCCATCATCTGTATATGGTATCCCTCACAATTATGCCCGTTTTTTTATTTTTTTATTTTTTTTGACATATTTATCCTGCAAAATAAATCTCACATGGCACTTCACAAAAGATAATTTGATTACAGAATTAAAAAAGAAAAATCCTCGTCTAACATGACTGCATTTTAAGATATTTTGTTCCTTATGATTTCATCTGTGTCTAGATCAAACAAATAAAGAAAAGAAAGATTCTGACTAAACATTAATAGCAAGGTTTCACTTTCATAACTGCCACACACAAAGCTATGGGTCAGGGCGGCAAATACAAAACTACGTTGTACAAATACAAAACTGCATTGTACAAACACAAAACTGCATTGTACAAATACAAAACTGCATTGTACAAATACAAAACTGCATTGTACAAATACGCAGTCAGGCACCAAACATGTCTTTCTTTGCCCACGAAAAAAACCATCAGTTGTGGTTGCTGTGCACCTTAATGAGCGCAAACATTCACGTTAAAATCCTCACCATTATTGCTGATGGAAATTTGTCAAAATTTCACGCTATCTTCCTTCAATTCATGCACATCCTGTTTGCCTATTCTTCAGTAAAAGATTTTATTTTGTTCTGATTTAACAAAGTAAGTACAGATATTCTCAGATGATAACTTCTTACATCTGCATGTCTTAGCTTTCTTCCACTCCTAAATCAAGATCTTTTGATCATTTCCATTCCCAGTTTAACTATTCCAAAGGCATTCAACCCACAAAAGCCATGACCGCTTGCCTCAACATGTGAATGTCACTGGGTTTATTCAAACCTCTCATGCACTGTCTCTCAAACCTGGCACCATGCACAAAAACAAACAGATGCATCAACTCCTTTCTTTTTTCTTTGTTTACCGCTTCTGATTCAGCATGTGTACCGCCTGAAATCTGACAGGAGGAACAACGTTACCACAAGACTCACACCACAAAATATGGAAGATAACAATTACTACACTTTAACAACAATTTTAGTTCAAGACTGTACAAGAAAAATAAACATACAAAGTCAGGAGTTTGAAAGCTGTCATCTATAGTCATAGTTCAAGAATTTCTTTTGACCCAGTTGTCTACTGAACCCCCAGGACAGCAGATCAAAGTGCATTGATTTGAGACAGTTCGTTTTCTTCATGAAGTGCTACACCATCCAGCTAAATGAGGTTCTCTTATAGAAAGATGATTACAGTGGTGGAATCCATTTCCTGATCCCTCAATCTAGCTGAATGGGGTTCTCTTATTGAAAGATGATAACAGTGGTGGAATCCAATTCCTGATCCCTCTGTCTAGCTGAATGGGGTTCTCTTATAGAAAGATGATTACAGTGCTGGAATCCAATTCCTGATCCCTCTATCTAGCTGAATGGGGTTCTCTTATAGAAAGATGATTACAGTGCTGGAATCCAATTCCTGATCCCTCTCTCTCTGCCCACCCCTTCACAAGCATGCTGCAGTTTCTCTCTCCTTCCTGTCACAAGCAGCCATGGGATTCATATCTGACGGACAAATGTGTCTGCAGTAAACCACTTCATCCAAACTCTTGTACATTTTCTCAAACAGATCCCTTTCTCTGCTAGACAAGCTTCCTTAACCCTGACAGTGTCATGTGAGTCTGTTCCCAAGGCCTTCAGAACTCGCCAGAACCTGTCAGTGAACACACTCCTCGCAGCCAGTGACAGACAAATGATGGAGTATGGAGTGCACATGGGAAAGGCAGGGGGAAGCTCAATGCACTCAAAGGGGTGCCTTTACCTAGAAGCCATAGGAACAATAACTGGAAAAAAAAAATAATGGTGACAGACCTGATTAGGGATAAAAACTCCACATAAATATACACACAAAAATTTTTTTTTTTTAAAGGAAACTGAACAACAGCCTAAAAAAGGAGAAACTATGTGGAAAAGCAAAGCCATGAAAAAGACTAAATCAACTAAATTACTGAGATACAACTATTGCTTACTGATCTTTCTTCAAGGCATCATATATGTTTCTTTGAATATAACATTTTTCTAGTAGCTGCATACATTGTAACCTGAGTTTGTTTTTGTTAAAGCGTCCTTACATTCATTCCAAATGCATTATCATCAAAAATAGGCCTGTCATCATCTCATGATGGCCTTGTTTTAAGACTTCAACAGACTGACATAAAATGAGCAAAGCATACAGTCTATACATGATTTAATGCACTGTCCCTTCACCCTGTCACTGTGTCTCAAGTCCTATCATACAGTCTATACATGATTTAATGCACTGTCCCTTCACCCTGTCACTGTGTCTCAAGTCCTATCACACAGTCTACACATGATTTAATGCACTGTCCCTTCACCCTGTCACTGTGTCTCAACTATCATACAGTCTATACATGATTTAATGCACTGTCCCTTCATCCTGTCACTGTGTCTCACCTATCATACAGTCTATACATGATTTAATGCACTGTCCCTTCACCCTGTCACTGTGTCTCAACTATCATACAGTCTATACATGATTTATTGCACTGTCCCTTCACCCTGTCACTGTGTCTCAAAGTCAGGCCCTTCATTTATCATACAGTCTACACATGATTTAATGCACAGTCCCTTCACCCTGTCACTGTGTCTCAACTATCATACAGTCTATACATGATTTAATGCACTGTCCCTTCACCCTGTCACTGTGTCTCAACTCTCATACAGTCTATATATGATTTAATGCACTGTCCCTTCATCCTGTCACTGTGTCTCAAGTCAGGCCCTGTGTCTCAACTATCATACAGTCTATACATGATTTAATGCACTGACCCTTCATCCTGTCACTGTGTCTCACCTATCATACAGTCTATACATGATTTAATGCACTGTCCCTTCACCCTGTCACTGTGTCTCACCTATCATACAGTCTATACATGATTTAATGCACTGTCCCTTCATCCTGTCAATGTGTCTCACTTATCATACAGTCTATACATGATTTATTGCACTGTCCCTTCACCCTGTCACTGTGTCTCACCTATCATACAGTCTATACATGATTTAATGCACTGTCCCTTCACCCTGTCACTGTGTCTCAACTATCAAACTATCATACAGTCTATACATGATTTAATGCACTGTCCCTTCACCCTGTCACTGTGTCTCACCTATCATACAGTCTATACATGATTTAATGCACTGTCCCTTCATCCTGTCACTGTGTCTCAAGTCAGGCCCTTCACCTATCATACAGTCTATACATGATTTAATGCACTGTCCCTTCATCCTGTCACTGTGTCTCAAGTCAGGCCCTTCACCTATCACAAGTCGCACTGCTTCTTGACATGGACAGTGCCTTCTCCATGTGGACACCCACCTCTCCTTCAGGCAAAGCATGACCTCTGATCTGTGTTGAAACTACACACACTATCAGAGAAATCAGCACAGTTTGGGGTTTACTGGAAAGAACCCTGTACAGCTGACTGATCAAATTAATGTCTTTTTCCTTGAACTGAAACTCACATTTGCACACAAAGAATTCCACATGCAACCAACGATATAACGTCAGCACATTAAGGTTTTTGTCAGAGGGATTTTGTCCAAAGGGTGCCACTCTTCATCACCAGTGAGTCTGAATTTGGCATCTGTTCCACTGCTTTGAACAGTACCAATACGTCAGACCAAAATCAAATGTCTGAAACTGCGCAGATGTTTATCATTTTCACATACTTCTTGTCACTTGTGAACAACCAAGTGACACATAAGAAACAGTAAATCTTTGAGGTTTAATTTTCAGAAAATATTGTATGCAATGGGGAAATCACGAGTTTCAGGAGAAAGGGTAACACTTACTCCAACTTTTCGTAAGAGATCCCCAACAATGTTGAGAGCTGATATTCGTGCTGAAGGCGTCAATGGAGTGGTGCCGTTTGTGCTTGGGGGTATACCTAGGTAAAGGACAGTGACAGGTATCTTCATCATCATCATCATTACCACATCAAAAACCAGTCTAGTCAAGTCATCCTCATCATCATCATTACCACATCAAAAATCAGTCAAGTCAGTTCATCCTCATCATTACCACATCAAAAACCAGTCAAGTCATCCTCATCATCATCATTACCACATCAAAAACCAGTCAAGTCAGTTCATCCTCATCATTACCACATCAAAAACCAGTCAAGCCAATTCATCATCATCCTCATTACCACATCAAAAACCAGTCAAGCCAATTCATCATCATCCTCATCATTATCACATCAAAAACCAGTCAAGTCAACTCATCCTCATCATTACCACATCTAAAACCAGTCTAGTCTAGTGGGGCCGGAATAGCTCAGTTGGTAGAGCGCCGGACTCGTGATCCTGAGGTTGCGGGTTCGAATTTCGGTACAGGGGGATTTTTCCCTCTGAGTTAACATTGGTTCTGACTCCATTCCCCATACAGTCTTTCGAATGAGACTATAAATCGAGGTTCCGTGTGTGAACGCTCGCACAACATCTTGCACACACGTAAAATCCCATCACCAACTTTCGGAAGAGAAGGCCAGTTTGGCCGTTGGTATGGATGACACGTTACACATAGCATGCACCCTGAGTGAGAAATGGAAAGAATGAAGGAAATAAAGAAACTGAGTGCACGATATTGACCGGATGACACGGGAAACGACTGAATGATGTGCCGGCAGGCAGCTCTTCAGTCGGCACTACCCAGGTAGGCAGCCCGTTGTGAAAACAAGTGTTTGTTACATTATATGTAAAGCGCTTAGAGCCCTAATCTTTAGAGAATAGGCGCTATAAAAATTAACATTATTATTATTATAATTATTATTAGTCAATTCATCCTCATAATTACCACATCAAAAACCAGTCAAGTCAATTCATCCTCCTCATCATCATCATTACCACATCAAAAACCAGTCAAGTCAATTCCTCATCATCATCATCATTACCACATCAAAAACCAGTCAAGTCAATTTATCCTCATCATCATCATTACCACATCAAAAACCAGTCAAGTAAATTCCTCCTCCTCATCATCATCATTACCACATCAAAAACCAGTCAAGTCAATTCCTCCTCATCATCATCACCATTACCACATCAAAAACCAGTCAAGTCAACCATCAGGCCATCAACAATAAGTCGCAGTAGAAATAAGCAGAGGCAGAAACATTGTAGGTTAAACATACGTGCGAGTGTGTGTGTGTGTGTGTGCGTGCGTGCGTGCGTGCGTGTGTCTGTGTGTGTGTGTGTGCATGTGTGTGTGTGTGTGTGTGTGTGTGTGTGTGTGTGTGTGTGTGTGTGTGTGTGTGTGTGTAACAGTGAGAGGGGGTGCCTGTGTAAACGTGTGCATGCATATGCTGCAGGCTGTACTGGCATTCACTCCTTTTTAAATCTGAAAACTGCACTTGTGGGAAAAAAAACCCCAAGATGCAACCGTAAGAGCATAACTGATCCTTGTAATTCCAGATGGCCTACACCTTAAAGCACTATGTGTGCAACAGTCATTTATGTCTTACCTTTACAGGTGGGTGTGGTAGGAGTCAGTTTGCCTGTGGGAGTTTTGGGGAGGTGGGAGAGGTGGGTGTGGGCACTTGGTGGTGATGTCCATCATAGCCGCTGTCGGCCATCCTGGAGTCCCCCTGGTCCACAGGACTCTCTGGGGCCTTCACTGTCAGACGCTGCTTCACGTCGATCTCCGACTTCAGGTCTGCAACATACTCTGGACTTCAGTGCTATGTTCCCATGTTACCATCCCCTGACATTCTGCCACAAGACCTGGTAGTACACCAGCTACCTGGACCTGCCTCAGCCTGCAGTGTGCATGTTCCCATGTTACCACCATCCCCTGGTATTCTGCCACAACAAGACCTGGTAGTACACCAGCTGCCTGGACCTGCCTCAGCCTGCAGCAATGTATGCATGTTCCCATGGTACCACCATCCCCTGGCATTCTGCCACAACAAGACCTGGTAGCACACCAGCTACCTGGACCTGCCTCAGCCTGCAGTGTGCATGTTCCCATGTTACCATCCCCTGGTATTCTGCCACAAGACCTGGTAGTACACCAGCTGCCTGGACCTGCCTCAGCCTGCAGTGTGCATGTTCCCATGTTACCACCATCCCCTGGTATTCTACCACAACAAGACCTGGTAGTACACCAGCTGCCTGGACCTGCCTCAGCCTGCAGCAATGTATGCATGTTCCCATGGTACCACCATCCCCTGGTTTTCTACCACAAGAAGACCTAGTAGTACACCAGCTGCCTGGACCTGCCTCAGCCTGCAGTGTGCATGTTCCCATGTTACCACCATCCCCTGGCATTCTACCACAACAAGACCTGGTAGTACACCAGCTACCTGGACCTGCCTCAGCCTGCAGTGTGCATGTTCCCATGTTACCACCATCCCCTGGCATTCTACCACAACAAGACCTGGTAGTACACCAGCTACCTGGACCTGCCTCAGCCTGCAGTGTGCATGTTCCCATCCCCTGGCATTCTGCCACAACAAGACCTGGTAGTACACCAGCTACCTGGACCTGCCTCAGCCTGCAGTGTGCATGTTCCCATGGTACCATCCCCTGGCATTCTGCCACAACAAGACCTGGTAGTACACCAGCTACCTGGACCTGCCTCAAACCATGCATCTTCTTGTGACAGTGACAAGAAGCTAATGCTCTGTGGAATTGTTCTGCTATGGGAGATGTCTTCTTGCGACAGTGACAAGAAGCTAAACGCAATGCTCTGTGGAATTGTTCTGCTATGGGGAGATGTCATCTTGTGACAGTGACAAGAAGCTAAACGCAATGCTCTGTGGAATTGTTCTGCTATGGGGAGATGTCTTCTTGTGACAGTGACAAGAAGCTAAACACAATGGTCTCTGGAATTGTTCTGCTATAGGGAGATGTCTTCTTGTGACACTGACATGAAGCATAACACAATGCTCTGTTGAATTGTTCTGCAATGGGGAGATGTCATCTTGTGATAGTGACATGAAGCTAAACACAATGCTCTGTGGAATTGTTCTGCAACAGGGAGTTGTCTTGGATGAAAGTGTACTTTATGACTTTTCACACAAGTCCTATGTCACTTCAAGGTGTTGATTAATAAACAAATAAAGAAAAGAAACAAATCTGCATACTTTGTTGCACTATTCCTCCATGCTGACCCTTTTCCACTTTAGCAACTTCAGGACTAGTCTCCTCAATGATTACATACAACAGAACACACTGTAGTGTTGATGGGGATACTGTCACCTGACCTCAGTCCCCTCAATGATTACAGACAACAGAACACACTGTAGTGTTGATGGGGATACTGTCACCTGCCCTCAGTCTCCTCAATGACTACAGACAACAGAACACTGCAGTGTTGATGGGGATACGGTCACCTGACCTCAGACACATCAATAGCAACTTCAGGACTAGGCTCCTCAATGACTACAGACAACAGAACACTGTAGTGTTGATGGGGATACTGTCACCTGACCTCAGACACATCAATAGCAACTTCAGGACTAGGCTCCTCAATGATTACAGACAACAAAACACACTGTAGTGTTGATGGGGATACAATCACCTGCCCTCAAGACACATCAACAGCAATGTCTGTTCTCCCAGTTTCGATGTTTTCTCATTAGTTATGAAGGTTTAAAACGAAAAGTGTTTGCATCCTAAGCTGTATGGTATTCAAGATTCAAAAACTCACTTGTTCATTTTAAAAAATTGGAAGAACGAAGGACTTTACACATCATTCCCAATTATATATCATCACTTTTTTTTATCATGACAAATGATAATCCATACCATTGAAAGTAGCTGAACCAGTGCCTACGTTCTAACCACCAAAGGACTGTACCTCTGGCCTCATCTTTCAGCCGTTGAACAGTCTCCAGCAGAGTTTCCTTGTCATCCAGTTCACTTTCCAGAAAGGCATTCCTCTCAATGGCCTGCACCATTCAAAGGGGAGAGAAAACATGTCACAGCAGATGAAAAAAAAAAGCAATTATACAGGAATTTTCAACCACATTCAGATGTTGCACCCATAAGGTACCACTGAAATTAATGAGAGAAAAAAATGCAGAAAAGAAAATTCACATATCTTTATCAGTTTTCACTTTACATTGATCTTAAGTTTGGGGAATGTCAGCAATCAATGAAAGGCCACACCAGTTGAACTCCAGAGAAATGCAATGAGCAAGCAGGCTTGCCGAAAGCATGCCAAAAATGTCAGTCAGAGAGAGAGAGAGAGAGAGAGAGAGAGAGAGAAACACAGAGAGAGAGAGAGAGAGAGAGAGAGAAACACCGAGAGAGAGAGAAAGAGAGGGAGAGAGAGATGGTTTTCTCATGCACAATCATATCAGTATGCATTCATGTAGCATCTGTTATGGCAAACAGACAATGACTTATGATATAAGACACTGTTTGCAAAACATTACATCATACACGTGAAAAATACCATCTCAAATTGCATGTATGCAAGTGTACTTGCCTGTTTCTATATGCAAATGTTTGCATGTACATTGCAGATTTGTGAGAAAACACCACAGGCTCAGTATTTGTCATGCCATGCTATTTCCTTTCCAATTCATGTCAAGTTGTTTTCAGCCCAGCCGACCACTACGGAGCACATTTGGGCTGTCATGTTAAAATCCAAAAGTGAATTCCTGAACTAAAACATATCTGCTTTTGTTATATTTCTTACATCAATCATATGAAATAAAGAAAAACTATTTCCTAAAAACAAAGAAAAGCAAAAACACACATACATATCCAGTGGAATATCTCTGATTCGGAACAAGCTCTTCAAGATGTGTGCAGTCAAATACTTGTGCCTACTTAGTAAGTCTCAGCTTTCCATAACATTCTTACCTGGTTTAATCTCAGCTCAAAGTCTTCGAGTGAAACCACTGTTGCCCTGAAAATTTAGAGAATACACATTTTAAAGCATGTGCATGTTAGATCTGTTCCAACTTGTATTAAAAGGATTTTTACAAAATCTACAATTAGTGTACTAATTAATGTGACTAATCAGCACAGACACCTGCAGGGTTACCTTTCCTGCCTTACAGAAAACAGTAGCCTTTATTGCATGAACAGAGAGAGATCTAATCCTCAGGGTAAGGTAAACATTGCAGTAGCATCCTCCTTTGTGGCAGCCATTTTTCATTTCCTGTCTGACTCCCCATCACAGCAAAGTATGTCCAACATCACACCCAACACTTCACAAGCCTGTCCTTTGCCTCCAGGCTTCCCACACCATGTGCAGACATCTCCTGTGTTCACCCATGGCTCTTGTTTTTCCTCACTTCACACACCATGTGCAGATATCTCCTGTGCTCACTCATGGCTCCTGTTTTTCCTGACTTCACACACCATGTGCAGATATCTCCTGTTTTTCCTGATCCCCACACCATGTGCAGACATCTCCTGTGCTCACCCATTGCTCTTGTTTTTCCTCACTTCACACACCATGTGATGATATCTCTGTGCTCACCCATGACTCCTGTTTTTCCTGACTTCCCACACCATGTGCAGACATCTCCTGTTTTTCCTGACTTCCCACACCATGTGCAGACATCTCCTGTGCTCACCCATGGCTCCTGTTTTTCCTCACTTCCACACCATGTGCAGACATTTCCTGTTTTTCCTCAATTCCCACACCATGTGCAGACATCTCATGTTTTTCCTCAATTCCCACACCATGTGCAGACATCTCCTGTTTTTCCTCAATTCCCACACCATGTGCAGACATCTCCTGTTTTTCCTCAATTCCCACACCATGTGCAGACATCTCCTGTGCTCACCCATGGCTCCTGTTTTTCCTCAATTCCCACACCATGTGCAGGCATCTCCTGTGCTCACCCATGGCTCCTGTTTTTCCTCAATTCCCACACCATGTGCAGACATCTCCTGTGCTCACCCATGGCTCCTGTTTTTCCTCAATTCCCACACCATGTGCAGGCACAGGGCTGCCTACCCCCTTCCGCCACTTTCAGGGACATACATTTTCAAAACCAGGGACACAGACTGATTTCCAGGGACACATGCAGCGGTAGCACATATCACAACCACATCAACATTAAAGTGAAAGCTTACCTTTATTTACACTATGTACAACTTCTACCATGGCTTTTGGTTAATTCAGGTCCTGCACTGCAGGCTGAAGAGAGCGGTAATAGGCACTCTTCAAATCCTGCAGCTGTATAGTGTCTCCATAGTGTCTGGATCAACAGTCCTCACAATCAGTGGAAAAAGTTTCTGTCCTCCTTTGTCATTGCTTCCATCTGTTGAAATTGTGAAAGGCTGTTTTTTCATTCTATCCCCGAGAGTAAGGGTAACTTGGGCAGCATTTTCTTTCAAAATCGCCGTGCCTTTTCTTCTAGCGCACTGAAATTTCTTTGCGATGTCCGAGTCAGGAAACATCAATTTAACTCCTTTGTTTAACTTGTCCAACGCGGCCATCGGCAAATTCAGTTCAGCTGCAAGGTCAACCATCAACGTTTCAGCTCTTATGACGTCAAAAGTTTCCTGACTGGTTGACGTCTGAGCACGTTGAAAGAATCCCCTAATGTTGCAAGATTTCTCGCTCTCACGGATTTTTGTGTTCTTCTTGTGCTTCTCAGTAGCGACGTGACGGGTTATTTCGTCCCTACCTCCAGATCCGATGGAGAACTCACACGCACAAATTTCACACGACTCGTATGTCTCGATCTTACCACGCTTGATGAACGGCCAGGTTTCCGTATATTTCGACAGTTCCTGCTGACGTTTCTTCTTCTTGACAGTAGCCCCATTGTCGAGATCGCCATCGGCATTTTTTCGTTTTCCCTGTTTCGCGTCCATTTTTCTCGCTTTCAAAACTCGGGAAGACGGTGTATGCGCATGCGCACTGATCAGTTCGGCAATGTTCGGGTCTTTTCGACGGATTTGGTCGGGATGGCCACGACCAAAGTCGGTCAGTCAGTGATCGGCTAACGAACTCGACTTCGTTTTTTTTTTTTTTTTTTCTCCCGATTTTTTTTTCGCGGGACATCGAATAAAAAAGTGGATTCCAGGGACAGGCTGCATGATTTTATTATTTCGGGGGACAAATACGGATACTCCGGGACGGTAGGCAGGTCTGCAGGCATCTCCTGTGCTCACCCATGGCTCCTGTTTTTCCTCAATTCCCACACCATGTGCAGACATCTCCTGTGTTCACCCATGGCTCCTGTTTTTCCTGACTTCCCACACCATGTGCAGACATCTCCTGTGCTCACCCATGGCTCCATGGGCCAGCTGTGTTTTTCCTGACTTCCTTCTCCACCGACACCTCCCACTCACACATCATTCTGGTTGACACAGTCTACTGTCAAGTGGCAGCTTCCCCACACCTCAGCCTTCATCGCCCCTGCACACATCTTTACTGACGCCGAGTCCAAGGCGTAAGGCTCTGTACAGGGACATTCTTATTGAGTTCAGCATCTCCCTCAGCAGGTCAGCATGCTTCCCACTGTCTTCTTTGATATTCTAGCACTCCTTTAGACAGGTAAGTATGAGAAAAAGGACTTTCACTGTTAAAGGTAGTTTTACAAACTACGTACCTGTCCAAACACTAAGACACCCTCTCATCTCCTCGCTTTGTCTGGAAAAAGCACACAAAAATTGAGCTAGTTCAAATATGTTTTGATGAAGTGAACTCACTCAGGGCGATCACTTTTGCTGGCTAACAAGGAATGGATGTGAAGTTCTCTCCAGTCTCTCCATTTTTTTTTCTTCTGATCATGATAATATGGTAATGTTCCATGCCAAGTGGAGGTGACATATTTGTTTGGACAGATAAGTATTCCTTTTTATCATGTTAATAATTCTAAATAATACCTTTTATTTCTCGTTCCTGTCGAATTTCATTTTTCATTAATTCAATTGGAAAGGGAGAAGGAGTGGGATGGGAGGGAGATCGGGAGAGAGAGAGAGAGAGAGAGAGAGAGAGAGAGAGAGAGAGAGAGAGAGAGAGAGAGAGAGAGAGATAGTTTGAATGCATTAGTGTGTACATTTTGTCTGTCTGTATGTTTATCTAGCTGTAAGGCAGAGACATAGAGAGAGAGTGTGTGTGTATGCGCAAGTGTGTGTGTGTGTGTGTGTGTGTGTGTGTGTGTGTGTGTGTGTGTGTGTGTGTGTGAGAGAGTGTGTGTGTATGTGTGTGTGTGTGCATGTGTGCACATGCGCATGAGAGACAAACAGAGTGTGTGTGTATGTGTGTGTGTGAAGTAATGTCTTGGATACTATTAAATGAAAAAGAGAGGAAAATGAATATAAAAGGCAACAGAAACGAAACAGTCCCAAACATTCAGACTCCAAGTGACAGTGGCTGGAATCAGGTACCTTTACAATGTTGACCATGGAGTCCCACAACCCTTTAGAACTGTAGTGTTGGGGATCTCCCACACCGCTTTGTACAACAGCCGTGGAGTCCCACAACCCTTTAGAACTGTAGTGTTGGGGGATCTCCCACACCGCTTTGTACAACAGCCGTGGAGTCCCACAACCCTTTAGAACTGTAGTGTTGAGGATCTCCCACACCGCTTTGTACAACAGCCGTGGAGTCCCACAACTCTTTAGAATTGTAGTGTTGGGGGATCTCCCACACCCCTTTGTACAACAGCCGTGGACTCCCACAACCCTTTAGAGTACTGTTGGGGATCTCCCACACCGCTTTGTACAACAGCCGTGGAGTCCCACAACCCTTTAGAACTGTAGTGTTGGGGATCTCCCACACCGCTTTATACAACAGCCGTGGAGTCCCATAACCCTTTAGAACTGCAGTGTTGGGGGATCTCCCACACCGCTTTGTACAACAGCCGTGGAGTCCCACAACCATTTAGAGCTGTAGTGTTGGGGGATCTCCCACACCCCTTTGTACAACAGCCGTGGAGTCCCACAACCCTTTAGAACTGTAGTGTTGGGGGATCTCCCACACCCCTTTGTTAAACAGCCGTGGAGTCCCCTGTACTGTTTTCTGTCATCTTGTTTTGAGGTGCACTGTATTTCACTTACAACTTAAGTTGCCTGCTAAGTGTATTGGCTTTAAGCCCTGTTGTATTGCACAGCAGTTAATGAGTTACAACAGATTTCTCATTGAAATTTGGTTGCTCTGAAATTTCATGACACTGAATTAACAGCACTATCATTTCAAACTGCTGTCAAACTTGAAAAACAAAGTTCTATATTAAATGACTCCAAAACCTCCAATGTTTCTCAATGTCAAAACAATAAGAAAGCTAACAGCAACGGGGAGACACCAAAGGAAACAGACAGACAGACGGGGAGAAGACATGAACTGGAGGCAGTCGGACTCTATGGATAGGGAGAACAAGAAGTTCACATGACCACACCGTGCAGCGATGGCCTGTCACTGCTCAATGACGTACAGCCTGAAGCTCTACCTCTTTGCTCTTTCCAGGTCATCGTTGGCCTGTTCCAGTTCCCGGATGTACTTCTGCAGCTCGTCTTTGTAGGCCGCCACCTGGGCCAGCTCATCCTCCAGCTCCGCCGCCTTCTTGTGGCTGGATGTCTGCAGCTTCTCCAGTTTCTCCTGAAACAGAAAACAGCTGTTGGTGTTAATCAACAACAACTACCATAAAACAACAACAATAATAGCAAAACAGAACACATTAATGTCAACCACTGTAAAGTGGCTTTTGCCATCAGTTACCTTGTAATGTGCGTACCTGTTTAAGTGTGTGCAAGTGTTTATGTGAAAACTGATTTATATTGATCACCAGATTTCTATCAACTTCTATCACATCATCTTACTTCTCACTGAAGAATAAATAGTCAAGTCACTCCGAGAGATGTTTTTAAACTAAGAACAGTCTTCTTAGTTTGTGTGTTTAAAATCAATGTGCAAAAGGTGGCAATCTTGTGTGAGACAAGCTATTAACATTTATCTGTATTAGTTGATATTCAATCAACAACTACTACAAAACAATAAACAAAACAAAAATACCAAAAGAGAACAAATGAATGACAACCATTGGAAAGTGGCTTTTGCCATCAGTTACCACTTGCCCCTATGTCACAAAAACGTTTTTCTCCTTCGGAGGAGAGCAAAGTAAATTCTTGAATTATTGTGAACAAATTCATAAACAAAAAAACAAAACAAACAAACAGAACCCTACAGTTTAGATCATGACTAGTCCGATCACACTTGTGGATAGTTAAGCGACAACAGAAAATTATTCTAGCCTACCAATTGTTATTTGTCCTACACAATAAACCATCGCCTGAAAGTCAAATTGCCTATAGTTACTTATTCATATGGTAAGTCTTGTGAGAGTTATCTTCTCTTGGCAAAACTGTAATGATGATTTTGACTTGGACGAAAAAAGGCCAGTTCATCAACTCACCACACACCATGATGTCAGTTTCAGAATAACATCATTGCTGCAGAAATTCCTAATAAATTCCCGATAGATAAAATGCATAATAAATCATGGACTAAGATGGTAAAACAAATTTTGTTTATACATAATATCATGTCAAAATAAAAAAACAAGATTATTATCCCCTAACCCCCCTCCCCTTCTAAAAAATAAATGAATAAAAAGATTTTTTTTTTAACCAGAAGGAAAGCGACGAAGGAAATGGAAATTATCTCTGCAAAGGCTTGTCAAAAAGAAAGCTGTGCAAGCCATGACTCTTGACACACAAAACATGTCTGGCGTACAAACCTGAATAATGGAATAACCATTCTTTCTCATGGACACCAGCCTGCATGGAAAACTGACAAAAGAAAATGCATCCTTGCCAGCAAGATGTTCATAGCAAACATGTGTTTTCCTGTTAAATGTTACACTGACCAGCAAACTGACACTGAGCCCTAAACAGAAGAGGTTCTTCAAAGTTTGTGGTCAGAATTGAATCTACTTACTCTGAGCGAGTCCACTTCCACCTTCAGCCTGGCGTTGTTGCTTTCCAGCTCCTTGTTGCGTTTCTCCAGCTGTTTCAGCTGTGCCTCCAGTTCGGCCTCCAGCTCTCGACTGCTGATCTGGTATTCCTCCAGCTCCTCCTTGCTCTCCTCCAGCCTGCCATCACACCAGGTCATCATGTAGGGCTGCCAAGCAACCGTAAGTTCCAGGTCTCCTTCAAAGTAAGTATTTCAGTCATCGTTAAGGTCTATGTCTCCTTCAAAGTAAGTATTTTAGTCATCGTTAAGGTCTATGTCTCCTTCAAAGTAAGTATTTCAGTCATCGTTAAGGTCTATGTCTCCTTCAAAGTAAGTATTTCAGTCATCGTCAAAGGTCTATGTCTCCTTCAAAGTAAGTATTTCAGTCATCGTTAAGGTCTATGTCTCCTTCAAAGTAAGTATTTCAATCATCGTCAAAGGTCTATGTCTCCTTCAAAGTAAGTATTTCAGTCATAGTTAAGTTCCATGTCTCCTTCAAAGTCAGTATTTCAGTCATCTTTATTTCTGCACCTCACTGACTTGACACTGTTCGGCTCCTGCTGCCTCAAAGTCCAAACACCTCCAATGTAGTCCAACCCACCCCCAATGTAGTCCAACCCACCCCCAATGTAGTCCAACCAACCCGCAATGTTGTACGCTGCATGTTATTGTTAAGACTGGAACAACATAGAATTTTTATTTGTTTCTTCCATTTAATAATAGATATATATGAGTAAGACTAGTCATAGATTGTTACTCAAATTTCCTTACTACCACTACCAGTATCTGAATCTTTTGGGCCTGGTTAAACGCTTTTGTAGAATTCTTTTTTTTTTTCATCTGCCCACTAATCAAGCATATTTCACTAGGAGTGTGTTATGTTTTCATAGGAGCTGGAAAGTGGGTCAGACAGAAGGTATAAATTAACCCTTTCATCTCAACTATCCCCAACCTGCCATTAGCTGTAGACCAGCACTACAGCAGAGCAACAGTGGGGTACTTGATTTACAAGGCTATAGCTTTTGAACCAACAAACCAACTATGACTTGAAACTTGTAATGTCAAATTTATTCCATGTGTTTATCAAATATGAGGGAAAACCTTGGAAATAAAATGTGCCCACAAACAAATCACAACAAGCTGGTAGTGCCCAGAGGCAACTGTGGCATTGACTGTCACAGCCATGGACCACTGTGGTGATGACAGTGGTTACAGCAAAGACCACTGTGCACTGATGGCATACAGAGCTCTCTGGACCACTAATGTGATCCTCTATTTATAAAACCAGTGCTTCCTCAAAACATGCAAACGGCTACATTAAACATCTGTTGGTCATAGTCATACTCTGGCAAGCAGAGCCTCAATAACAGATAACTGATCCACTACACATACTAAAAACAGCACACATGCATCCTGGCAAGCAGAGCCTCGATAACAGATAACTGATCCACTACACATACTAAAAACAGCACACAAACATGCATGTTTACCTCAAGTGCTGAACAGTACAGAGTATTTGTGTATTACAATTGTGCAGGAATCATGTTGTGTCTTGTGTGCCTGTGTGTGCCAATATAATGTGGCAGCAGTGCTTTTCTGCTACTGCTTGCACATTTATTATGATTCGTTTGAACTGGCGTCAAACCCTTTACTACAGCCTGAGAGGTGTGTATGTGCTAAGTTGCATCTTGTCCCCTTATTTTTCACACAATAACTTGTATGTTATCAGGGTTCCCCATTTAATGCAGTCGTACATCTAGTACACATTGAAAGCAGGGGAAAAAGGACATTTATATTCTAAAATTACGTTTAATCTAACATACTTACCGTGGCATTAGTGACCCACGGTATAGTATGTGTAATTAAAAAACACGTTAAAAATGTTCAGATGGGGTCCCAGGATGCATTTAAAATGGAATCAAATGGGTCCAAGTCTACTTTTCTGTCTTGGTCTCATGTGTAAAGGGAAACAGCGATAGTGATGTGGTGTAAGCACAAAGCTACGCCTTGTCAGATTCTGCATTTCATACTTAGCATGCAACAGGCCTACCAAGGCCACAAGTGCAGGGGGCAGTTGGATGCAAATGCCAATCAATGAAATCAACTCAGACTGGGGACTCAAAACCAGGACTTTGCCTACGGCTACCTGGATTCACTTTATTTAAATCTCAGAACTGGCAGGTTGCTTGCTGTGTGTGTGTGTGTGTGTGTGTGTGTGTGTGTGTGTGTGTGTGCGTGTGTGTGCACGCACGCGCGCATGTAAGGCAAAATCTTTTTGATTTAACTGTCTTCTATCTCAGATTCAAATTTGCTTACTTTTGAATTTTTCTTTGCGCACATGTGCAAGTGTTTGTCCTGTATGTGTCCATGTGTGTGTGTGTGTGTGTGTGTGTTGTGTGTGTGTGTGTGTGTGTGTGTGCGTGTGTGTGTGTGTGTGTCAGTTCACCGGTGAATTCACTAATGGCTTTTTGATAGCATTTGTATTCTGCTTTAATTATGATTGCATCCATGGGACAAACTACAGTACTGAAACTGTAATACTGTTCAACTGAATTAAAGCAAAAGTAGTTATGCATAAAAGAGTGAAACATAAAAGAAACATTTGATTGATCACAACACAAATATATTAACTTTATATCATAAATGGAGTACTTTATCATAAATGGAGTACTTTACTTACTCTTGTTTAAACTTTTGTGCCAAGCTCCTCCAATACGAAATTTCATCATCAGTGTGGCAAATCGTTTTCCATTATCCATGGTCTGTCTTTGCGTGTTTGAATTCAGAATTTTATCATACCCAGATTTTTGTTCGTGAACTCCAGACTATCACCATTAAATGTCTTTGTCTAACCGTAAACCAAATTTGCCGATCTGTTTTCCAAATTCAAAAAATACAAAGCAAATCAAACTGAACACACCGACTATAAAAACTCAACCTATGAATCGAACTAAATGATAATCCTACATGATTTTTTTAGTTCATCAATTTTACACGAACAGAAAACTTATCCAACAAGTGGTCCAAACTCAGCACCATCCTGCTAAAAACTTCTCGATTGTCTTTATGAATAATATACTTGTATGCTTGGTCTGTTCAACTACTAATGGCAACTGGACAATTCAATTGAACAATTCGTCATGTACACACGCCCTTCTCTGCATGTGTGCATGTACTCTGCTTTGTCCGTATATCAAGACATCAAACGGAGGGTGAACTGCACTTATCTGTCATAGATTTTAACAATCAAGTGCCTTGAAAAACACAGATTATTGTGAAGGACGTCGAAAAATCATTAACAGTAGGCAGACAACAGTGGTTCTCCTAAAGTTGGAACGGAAGTTGTAATGTGTATGAAGTAGTTCTCATGCATTCTTCCGCCAAACTATTTCCTTCTCCTATGTGGTCATACTTGTTCACAAAAGCAGCAACATAAACGGCATTAATGTTCCACACAGGACTTAAATCAAATTAATATGATTCCATGTGAAGTTTTTAACTCTTGTAAAGTTGATTGGGTCTGAGACGGAAATTGACACATCTCCACGTCAGAATTCTCCAGCATTAATTCCCTTTGGCGTAGTGCAAGCGTGCCCGCATGTTCGTCAATGGGTCGTCCCTTAGTTTTCGTAGACCTGTGTCTCTACAAAGTTTTTTTTTTATTCAGATGTCATGCTTCATCATGTAGTAGGTTTTATCTCTCTAAGTAAATACACCTGGATGATTCTACTGGCGGAGGGGGGGGGGGGGGGGGGGGGGGGAGAGGTCTGTATGTGGGCACGCACTCGCCCTCCTGTTCCGCTGCTCATACAACTCCGGACAAGTGCCAAGTGATTGGAAACGGCCCACATCACTCCTGTCTTTAAAAAGGGCGAGAAGTACAAACCATCAAACTACCGCCCTATCTCACTGACGTGCATCGCATGCAAAATGATGGAGCATATCCTCACCAGCCACATCATGACACATGCAGAAAAGCACAACATCTTGTGCCCCAAGCAACACGGCTTCAGACGCGGACGTTCGTGTGAAACCCAGTTGATAGGGTATGTGGACGAAACCACTGAAGAAGTCATGAGAGGTCATCAAGAGGACACAATTGTACTCGACTTCTCCAAAGCATTCGATAAAGTCAGCCATACCCTCCTCATCCACAAACTCCGTCGCTATGGAATCAAAGGACGAACAAATGCTTGGATAGAAAACTTCCTCACAGATAGACAACAAGCAGTGCTGGTAGAAGGACAGAGATCGCTGTACGTCCCTGTAGACTCAGGAGTTCCCCAAGGCTCAGTCCTAGGACCAAGCCTATTTCTCTACTACATATATGACCTCCCAGCAGGGATCAACTCCAAAGTCCGCCTGTTCGCAGATGACACGATGTGCAGCCACACAATAAAGAAAGCATCCGACCAACAGATACTACAAAACGACCTTGACACTCTGACAAAGTGGGAAGAGCAGTGGTCCATGAGCTTCCATCCAGAAAAGTGCTCAATACTGAGTGCTACACGGCAACAGAACAAACACCAACCTGTGTACAAACTTCATGGACACAGTTTGGAAGTTGTGACCTCAACCAAATACCTTGGGGTCACGATCCAAGACACCAAAAATGGGATCCCATATTGAGACGATCACTGCAAAAGCCAGTAAAACCCTTGGCTTCCTTCGACGACAACCTCAAAATCGGAAACAAGAAGATGAAAGAAACTGCATACAAAACCCTTGTTTGACCGATTGTTGAGTACGCGTCATGCGTTTGGGAACCCCCCACACCAAAACGAGATCCCAGAGATTGAAAAGATCCAGCGTAGAGCAGCCAGATGGTCACACACAGCCACAGACCAACAACCAGTGTAGATGAAATCCTACGCTCTCTGAAGTGCCCACATTAGAGAAACGAAGACAAAATGCAAGACTGGAAATGATGTATAAATTCTACCACAGTCTTGTTGACATCAATTCCAAATACCTGCCTGGAAATCCCAGACCAGAAGAACTTTAAGAAAAAACACAGCTGCAGCTATGACATCCCACAATGCAGGACAGACTACCGTCAAATGTCATTCTTCCCAAGGACCATCCCAGAGTGGAACTCATACCAGAGGTTGTGGTGACGGCGGAGACCTGGACCGCTTCAGGTCCAGACTCGCCTCCCATCAATAATACCACGACAACATCCCAGCCCCCCCCCCCCCCCACCCCCACCCCCCCCCCCTCCCTCGCTCCCTCTGCACCCCCCATCCCTCTGCACCCCCCCCCCCCCCCCCACACACACACACACTTCCTACTCATCACCACTACCCTCCTCCCCACCCACCCCTTAAGCTGAAATCAAAATTATGTCTGACAAACACAGCGCAAATCTTCGCAAACCCCCAAGTATACACAGAGTCATCAGCATAATGATGTCGGTCGTGAACAGGAGAAGAAGAAGACGTAATGTGGGGAGGGGAAGGAGGAGGGAAGACATCAGTTATCTTTCTTTCCTGAACAAGATCGTTGTATAACCGCACATGTGACGAAGTTTTAAAGAGCATGTTGCACAGTCGACAGCCAAAGCAAACAGAATGGTTGGCTTATAAGGCGATCGTTTGATTTTCTGAATGAGACAAACGTTCATTCAGCTGTACAAAAGCCTCGTTCGACCATTACTGGAATATGGCCACTGTGTCTGGCAACCGCTTCACAAAACGCTATGCAGCGACATTGAAGATGTTCAAGGAGAACTCCTAAGTTCACTGAAAGAGAAGCCTTACCCTGAGAGACTAAGACTGTTGGAGCTTCCGAGTTTGGAACACCGGAGGCTGAGAGGGGACATGATAGAGGATTTAAATACCTCCACGGTCACTACGATGCACAAGAGGCCAGCATTCGAACCGTCATAAGTAGTAACCTCAGAGGCAACACCATGAAGCTCCAGAAAAAACGCTTTCGCCTGATGTCAGAGGAACTACTTTTTCAATCAGAGTGGTGACACAGTGGAACAGCCTTCCAGACTCGGTGGTCCTGGCACCATCTGTCAATGCTTCAAGAGCCGTCTGATAAGCATTGGAGGGACCTACCTGGTCTGCACAACCCTCTTGCCAGACCAACTGATTTGGTTAACTTGCGCTCGCCACGCATGCAACCAAGTTAGCGACACCTTGTTTTTTTAGATCGCGAACAGGCCTCAGGAGAGGCCTAAATCGTTGATACAGTCAAGTCAAGTCAAGTCAAGTTGCCCGTGTCTTTGTCAACTTACGTTAAATGTGTACGTTAAATTTGTGTTTATTTTCATGGCAGTAAGTTAATTACAAGCATTTGCACAACTAGATTTTACAGATTGATCTTGTGCCTTCGCGATAAAGTCCCCTGCTGAAATCTTCATTCTGTATCTGTATCTGTACGTCGCTTGACATCCAGTGATCTGGCTTTGGCGCGACGGATGGGGTGCGCAGCGAAGGTTGTTAATGGCGCTTGTGACGGCGCCCTCTTGAATGAATCAGTGGATGGCGAGTGGACCAACGAATTGTCCAAGTGGTTCCACGCTATTATGGTGCGTGGAAAGAAGGACTGCCTATATTGATCTGATTGACAACGTGGTACGAAGAAACACCGATCGTGTTCCTAATATAGTTTTCGACAGGGTTGTTGGTTATATAGTCTAGCTGTGTTACGTCTGGGTCCGGATCAGGCTGCTTCCAATTCAGTAGTGGGGCGACCATCCCCAACCCGGCGGGTCCCCAGGTGGCGGATAGGGGAATGGCCCTCAGATGTGGGGTTAGCTGCGAAGCAGTCCTCGACCAACTGGCGATGTTCCTACCAGGACGGGGTGGGTCAACAGTGGCGCTGTTGTCCTCACTGAAATACCCCATGTGTTCTATGACGGGCTCATCAATGCGGTCAAGAGGCGCGGTATAACCTCTAGCCCCGGGGTGGGATCCTCGTGAAACAATCCCCCCTGTGCTCACAGGGCAGGATGTACAGGCCATGAGCTAAGGGTGAGGCACCCCAAAAGAAAACTCCAGCTGAAGACGGAGGTATCGGCCACTGGCGCAAACTAAAACCACAATACCACGCATCCACGCTTCCATGATGATGCAGTCCACAGAATTTCGATGTGGCGCTCGACCTTCGGAGACCCGCCGGGGAGGTCGGGAGCCAGGCCCTATGCCTCAAAGGGCCCACCCCAAGCGGTCAGTGGTCAGACAAAGAAAATCTGCATGCCAATGCGACGAAGAAGGAGACCTCATCCTCCTGCTGATGCCAAGCAAAACAGTACCGCCCAGAATGCTCAACATTCTCCAGTGGAATGCAGAAGGGGTGCATAAAAAGAAACTTGGCTTGGCAGAAAGGATGCATCAAGAAAATATCGATATCGCATGGTCCAAGAGACACATTTGACCGTAAACCATCGCTTTCAAGTGAGGGTTACGAGACCATCAGGTGGACCGTGAGGAAAGAAGCAAAGGAGGGGTGCTTATCTTGGTGCGGAATTCCATCGCCGCACAAGAACTCAAGATCAACACCAATCAACAGGCAGAGATCCAAGGGTTGATATTGTCCTTAAGGAACGCAACATCAGATCTACAATGCCTATTGCCCTCAAGATCGTGATCTTTCCCTCACATACATGAACATCCCAGACAACAACTGCGTGGTGGGGTGATTTTAACAGTCACTCAGAGAGATGGGCTATGAGGAGACGGACAAGAGAGGCGAAGAAGTTGAGGATTGGGAGATTGACACACATCTTCATCTCACCAACCAAGAAGATGATGAACCCACCTTCTTCTCTAGACGCTGGATGACCACATCAACACCAGATCTAGCGTTCGCCACCAACGACCTGTTCGTCAGGACCACAAGAACAGTCCTCAACCAGCTTGGAGGAAGTGACCACAAGCCCCGTCAAACTCTCTATCAACCTCAACTTACAGTGTCCACAAGCAAAATGTTTTCCCCCTGGAATTATAGAAAGGCTGACTGGACTCTCTTTGAGACTCTCACAGATACATACACAAAGCCAATCAACATCAGGCAGAAGGACTCTAACAAGATGGTTCAAGACTTCACAAAGGCCGTCTTGAAAGCTGCTACATAATCCATCTCAAGAGGAGCACATAAAGACTACAAGCCCTACTGGACGGAGGAACTTCAGAATCTGGAAGATGTCGTTACGGAAGCCCGGGACAGAGCAGAAAAGCAGCCATCACTGGAGAATAACATAGCGCTGAAGGAAGTAACTGCCAGATACAAGCTGTCCTGCGCACAAGCTGCAAGAAAAAGCTGGCAAGAGAAAACTGAAAGCCTAAATCTCGACAGGGATGGCAGCAAGCTGTGGAAACTGGCTAGAACCCTCTGTAATGAAACAACAAGTCACACCACTATAACAATACAAGAGAATGGAAATTATCTCTCTGGAAAGAAAGCAGCAGACCACTTCATAGACGTCTATGAAAACATCAGCAATCTGGAAGTCCCTCCTGAACATAGAGCTGCAGTGCACAGGGCCCAAAGTGAACTTCATGAGGAAGAGCCCCAAGAGGAAGTCATGATCACAGCTTTCACAGAGAAAGACTGGAGGAAGTGTTGCAGAGCCTCAGTCTGAAGAAGTCACCTGGACCAGACGGAATCACAAATGAAATGATTCTGCACTTGGGATGAAGAGCAAGGCAGTACTCCTTCTAAAAATCTTTAACTCCAGCTGGAAGACAGGATCAGTGCCACAGTGTTGGAGGGAAGCAGACATGATCCCCATTTACAAAAAGGGAAAGGACAAGTCGAAGGCTGACAGCTACAGACCCATCAGCCTTACAAGCTGCTTAGGAAAGCTGATGGAGAGACTTGTCAACACAAGGCTTGTCTGGCACCTTGAGGAGCATCAGCTGCTGAGCCCTGAACAGGCAGGCTTCCGCCAACACAGATCAACAGAAGACCAGATCACATTCATCACGCAAGCATTGAGACGCTTTCCAAGAAAAGAAGAACCCGCTTGCTGTCTGGATTGACATGGAGAAGGCGTTCCACAAAGTCTGGAAGGACGGACTTAGGCTCAAACTACGGCGATGTGGTGTGTCTGGGAGGAATGTACACCTGATCAGCCAGTACCTACACAACCGCCAAGCCCGAGTAAAGATTCAGGGCCAAAAGAGCAAGAAGAAGGTGCTGAGACAGGGAGTACCACAAGGAGGAGTCCTTTCGCCAACGCTGTTCCTCATCTCATAGATGACATCGTCAGAGAACTGCCAAAAGGGGTCAGAGGAGCGATCTACGCAGATGATCTGGTGCTTTGGTGCTCTGAAGAGTACACCACCACAGCACAGGTACGCCTCCAGACTGCGCTCCAACAAGATCAGCGACTGGACCAAGGAATGGCTTGTCTCTGTCAACTCAGCAAAACAACCTACACAGTCTTCACCTATCCAGCAAGAAGCAAGAGGCAAAGCTGACACTGAACAACCAAAGGCTTGCAGAGGAACCCACACCTACCTACCTGGAGTGACCTTTGACCGCAGGCCACTTGGAAACAGCAGATCACCAGATGCTGTAGCAAGGCCAAGTTAAGACTGGCGATCATGAGGAAACTTGCGGGACGGACTGGGGGGCTGACGAACGTATCCTGAAGAGACTCTATACAGGGAGAGTCTGACCTGTAGTTAAGTACGGACGTCAGCATGGCATCACTGCAAAGTCTAACCTCGACCATCTCAATAAGATACAGAACCAAGCTCAGCGTGTCATAACTGGCGCCATGAGATCCACCCCAATCCTGAAGATGGAAGAGACCACTGGCTACAGTCATTGGAGACAGAAGGGACACAAAGATCCTCATCCAAGCAGCAAAATTCAAACGCCTTGAAAACCATCCAATGAACAACAGAATGAGCAGACCCACCAAGAGCCGGTTGAAAAGAGCAGCTTCATCCACCAGTCCAAGACGCCTTGAAAGACAAACTCCAGTCTTGATGGAACATGAAGCAAAGCCTATCCCAGCAAATGTCACCCACCCATCTTGGAAGAGGCAGTGTTCCCAACAGTCGTCACCAGCATTCCCGGAGTGGAGAAGAGAGGAATACAGTCAGACACCCAAAGGAAGGCTCTGGCCATGAGTACATCTGCAACCAGTATCCCCAGGAAGACTGGACCCATGTCTTCACAGATGGCTCCGCCACAGAGGCAACGAGGATGGTGGAGCTGGAATCTTCCTCCGATACAAAGACGGAGATGAAGAAATTGCAATTCCAACAGGAAAGTACTCCACCAACTTCCGAGTTGAGCGAGAAGCCCTCTGTGAGGCAGCCACAACAGTCTTGCAGAACTCCAAAAGAACAACGGGGCAGGTGGTGGTCTTCTCTGACGCTCTCTCCGTGCTCCAAGCCCTCAAGAACTCCCGCTGCAAAGAACAGAACCATCTTACTTCAGCCCTGTTGCCCTGAGTGCCAAGTGGAGAAAGTGGTGATACAATGGGTACCAGCACACTGTGGCATCAGAGGCAATGAAAAAGCGGACATTCTGGCAAAAGACGGTGCACAGAAGGAGCAGGGCCAACAACCTGGTGTCAAACGATGAAATTAGGACAATCATCAAGGCACAACAAGGAATAAAATGGCGCCTCCTGCATCCCAAATACAACCCAGAAGACACATACCATTTGCTGGGACGACGGAACAGGTCAAGATCTTCCGCCTGAGGACTGGACACAATCGCCTGCTCCACCACATGCACACAAAATTTGCATTGGGCAGAGTGGAGAGTGCCCTTGTGGTGAGGACCAATGACAACTGACCACATCCTTCAAGTCTGTACGACGTATGCAGCATCCAGGAGAAAGTACTGGCCAATACCGACAGCAGTGGAAGCCAAGCTGTACGGCACCCTGGAGAACTGCGACGACGGCAGCCTTCATCGAGGACACCGGCTGCTCATCTAATGGGATGGCGAACGAGGAAGAAGAAGAAGTTACGTCTGGGTCTGATCATGCGGCCAGCTCTTTGAGGTGTCAGGAACTGATGAGGAGGTATTGCCGGCACCAGCCCCTCAACCACCTTGTAAAAGAAGGTCAGGCGGAGTTGTTCACGTCGTTCCTGGAGAGTCCGGGAGGTTGTGTCGTGTCAGGAGGCCCGTAACAAAGCCAGGGGTGGTAGAGCGATAGATGCTTGCGATGAGCGTACTGCAGTGCGCTGAATGCGTTCAATCTTATCGATATCCTGTCTCTGATACAGGTCCCAGACCAACGCCCCGTACTCAAGGAGAGGACGGACTAGGCCAGGTAGGCGCTACGTTTGCAGGTTGATGGGCAGTGGTGGAGGTTTCTCCGAGGAATCCAAGGGTGCTATTCGCTTTTTGGTCATGCCGCTGATGTGGTTGCTCCATTTGAGGTTGTCAGAGAATTGGATTCCTAGGTATGGGTTTGAGGATACTGATTTCAAGATAGTGTTATTGAGGGAGTACATGAAAGTGGAGGGTGGTTGAAGGGAGAGACTCATTGCGTAGCACTGGTAGCGTTGAAGCGCATTCCCCATTTCTCTGCCCAGGTTTCAAGACACTTCAGATCCGCTTGTAGGTGTGGTGGTCTTGGAATATGTTGATCTCTCTGTAGATAGACAGTCATCGGCAACGAGCCTAACTTGGGAATTGACTGTCTGCAGGAGATCATTGATATGGCAGAGAAAGAAGAGCGGGCCCAGTACGGTACCTTGAGGGACACACCGATACGACAGTGGTGGGCTGAGACGTGGTGCCTTCAACTGCGACTTGCATGCTGCGTTCCGTGAGGAAGCAGTGGAGCCAGGTATGGAGGGGCCTGTGATGCCATAGTTTTGCCAACTTATGGAGGGTCGATCATGTGGGACGGTATCATATGCCTTGGAAAGTCCAGTATGGCCATGTCATTTGTTTGCCCTGGTCAAAAGATTGTAGCAGATCATTGTGGTGGTGAGGAGCTGCGTTGTTTCGGTGGAGTTCCAGATCGAAAACCGTGGTTTGAGGTTCGTAAGAATTTTGTGGCTTCCTAGTGGACATAATTGACGGAAGATGATGTGTTCTAGGATTTTGCATGGGACAGAGGTGAGGGAGATAGGGCGATAGTTGCAGGTTCGTGGCAATCCCCTTTCTTGAAGGCGCTTGATACGTTGGCTGATAGCCAGTCCCTGGGGCAGGTCGACCACTGTGGATGGAGGCTATGGAAGATCAGGGTGAGTGACGTGCGATGTTGGTAGCGAGGGTTTTGAGGATGACGTTTGGAATGCCATCAGGGCCAGCCGCTTTGTTGGTTTCCAGCTGCTGCAGCAGTTTGTTACTCCGGGAACCGTAATGGTGATTGGTTGGATGTCTGGCACGGGAGTGTGCAAGTGGGGGAGGATTGGGGGGGGTCTTGTGAATACAGATTTGAATTGTCCAAGCAGGATGTCGGCTTTGGACTGGCTGTCGCTGTGGAGTGACCATTCACTTTCAAGGGGGCTACACCAATGTTATCCTGTTTTTCTTGCTTTAATGAAGCGCCAGAATGGTTTGGTGTCGTTCTTGTCCACCCTTCTTGATGGTGCAATTAATGTACTTCCACTCACTCGGCGTAGTTCTCTCTTGCAGTGTTTTCTGGAACTGGCGAAAAGGAGACCAGTTGTTGGAGGTTCGATTATGATTAAACGTTTTCAGCAAATAGTTTGAACAAGTTTAAAACTTTCTTCAGTATTTCAAAATCATTAAATGTGATTTGAACAAGTTTAAACTTTTCTCAGTATTTCAAAATCATTAAATGTGATTTGAACAAGTTTAAAACTTTTTTTTTCAGTTTTTCACAATCATTAATTAAATGTGGTCAGTCACATCTACTTTTCAGTACGAAACAACAGTAGAAACTGCTTCACAGCAGAACGCCGATCTTTGAACAGAGAACAAGAGTAGGCCTATAACAGAGAACAAAACAAAAATAAAACAGAACGAAACAAAATAAAAATGACATAAACACCCCCAACAAGCCCACCCCTTATACAAGTGCTTCGCCCCTAAACACACGCTCTCTCTCTCTCTCTCTCTCTCTCTCTCTCTCTCTCTCTCTCTCTCTCTCCTCTCTCTCTCTTCTCTCTCTCTCTCTCTTTCTCTCTCTTTGAATCATAATCAAACAAAACTAATGCTAATAACAACACGACAAAGAAGACAAAACATAGCCACGCAGCCTCCATCTGTTATTGTCAATAATCAGGAAATTGAAGTGGTGGATAGCCATCGACTTTTAGGCGTACATATTGATAATAATCTTTCTTGGTCTTGTCACCTTCACAGTTTATGTAAAACAATATCCAGACAAATATATCAGCTGTGCAGGATTAAGCATTTCTTAAACCTTCATGTCAGGAAATTATTCCTACACGCACATATTCTCTCTTCAATCAATTATTGTTAAACACTATTTGATTCTGCTGGTGCTAATGCCATGAAACCTCTTATCAGTACCTACAAAAGAGCACTTAAAGCAGTTCTTTTAAAATCGTCTGGTCTTAGTGAAGGGGATTTTACTAAAGCAGGGCTTTTCCACTAAGAGAAATGTTTGCTGTCAACAAATGTTTTCTCACGCAAAAAAAAATAAAAATTGCGTCGGGTTCAGCACCACAAACTCTCAGTCTAAATTTGAAATAAGCGCTAGGGATACAAATCTTAAATAAATGTTAGCGAACCGCCCAGAGAAACGTGAACAAAACGAATCA
>CM031596.1:110027241-110072241 GCA_018398815.1 Conus ventricosus
ACACGCACGCACGACACAAGAGGGTGTTGGGATTGGGTTTCAAGCGAATGGTGAGCAATCACGGTCGAGTTGCTTACAGGCACAACACTACACACACACACACACACACACACACAGAGAGAGAGAGAGAGAGAGAGAGAGAGAGAGAGAGAGAGAGAGAGAGAGAGAGAGAGAGAGTGCTGGTGGGCAGAGTACGCGTGCGGGCACATTGACACAGGGAAAACAGAAGAATCTGAACAATCCAGGAAATGTCATCTGACCCGTTTGTGTAATTGGGAGGATGTAAAAACATTGCATGACATGAAGCAGAAACGAGCGAGGGCTCACACACACACACACACACACACACACACACACACACACACACACAACATTTAGTATCGTGTGTTGCCTAGCCGACCACGAGGGTCCATATCAGGGCAGTTATCTCTTCAAGGACAATTCCTAACACAATTGTTAAAAAAAATATTATAAAAGCCTCTTCATTAGTAAACTTTTGTAAAACGCCTAAAATTTGCTTTAAAATCTTTCTTCCGTAGAACTCTCAGAACAAAGGGAACTTATTTCTCTTTCAGGAATCGACGTACAACTCTCAGAACAAAGGGAACTTATTTCTCTTTCAGGAATCGACGTACAACTCTCAGAACAAAGGGAACTTATTTCTCTTTCAGGAATCGACGTACAACTCTCAGAACAAAGGGAACTTATTTCTCTTTCAGGAATCGACGTACAACTCTCAGAACAAAGGGAACTTATTTCTCTTTCAGGAATCGACGTACAACTCTCAGAACAAACGGAACTTATTTCTCTTTCAGGAATCGATAAATCACACGTGGTGACACATCTGTGAACAAAGTTTTCATGGAGACGACTGTAAAGCGTTGATGTCTGGCATAATAAAAGTCCGAACACTGTACAATAATATGTGATAGTGAATGGTACATCACATGGAATAATAATGATAATAATAATAATGATAATAATAATAATGATAATAATAATATTAATGATGATTTATGCGCTTAATCCTAAATCATAAGCCCTAAGCGCTTACAAATACAATGTTAAAGAAACATAAATGAAACCAAGAAGACGATAAATATTACAAGTACCATGCACCTAAAAACAATGGTGCATATTCACACACACACACACACGCGCGCGCGCGCGCGCGCGCTCCCCTCACCCCCCTGCCCCCCCCCCCCCCCCCCCCACCCTTCCCCCTTCCCCCCATACACGCAAAGGAGTTGAGGGTGCGTGAGGGTATGGTCAGCAATGGCTTCCAAAGCAGAAAGTGAATGAGTGAGAAGGAGGAAATCTTTCAGCGTTGATTCAGAGACCACAGGAAGCGTCAGAACAAAGGTTGTGAGCTCAGAGCTGTAGACAGAGTTGTAGACAGAGCTGTAGAAAGAGCCGTAGACAGAGCCGTAGACAGAGCTCTAGACAGAGCTATAGACAGAGCTCTAGACAGAGCTGTAGACAGAGCTGTAGACAGAGCCGTAGACAGAGCTCTAGACAGAGCTATAGACAGAGCTGTAGACAGAGCTATAAAACAGAGCTGTAGACAGAGCTGTAGACAGAGCTGCAGACAGAGCTGTAGACAGAGCTGTAGACAGAGCTGCAGACAGAGCTGTAGACAGAGCTGTAGACAGAGCTACAGACAGAGCTACAGACAGAGCTACAGACAGAGCTGTAGACAGAGCTACAGACAGAGTTGTAGACAGAGCTGTAGACAGAGCTACAGACAGAGCTACAGACAGAGCTGTAGACAGAGCTGTAGACAGAGCTACAGACGAGCTACAGACAGAGCTACAGACAGAGCTGTAGACAGAGCTGTAGACAGAGCTACAGACAGAGCTACAGACAGCTGTAGACAGACCTGTAGACAGAGCTGTAGAGAGAGCTGTAGACAGAGTTGTAAGACAGAGCTGTAGACAGAGCCACAGACAGAGCTACAGACGAGCTGTAGACAAGTTGTAGACAGAGCTGTAGACAGAGCTACAGACAGAGGTGTAGACAGAGTTGTAGACAGAGCTGTAGACAAGCTGTAGACAGAGCTACAGACAAAGCTGTAGACAGAGCTGTAGACAGAACTGTAGACAGAGTTTGAGACAGAGCTACAGACAGAAATGTAGACAGAGCTACAGACAGAGCTACAGACAGAACTGTAGACAGAGCTACAGACAGAGCTGTAGACAGAGCTACAGAGCTACTGACAGAACTGTAGACAGAGCTACAGACAGAGCTACAGACAGAGCTACAGACAGAGCTGTGGACAGAGCTACAGCCAGAGCTGTAGACAGAGCTACAGACAGAGCTGTAGACAGAGCTGTAGACAGAGCTGTAGACAGATCTGTAGACAGAGCTACAGACAGAACTGTAGACAGAGCTACAGAAGAGCTACAGACAGAGCTACAGACAGAGCTACAGACAGAGCTACAGACAGAGCTGTAGACAGAGCTGTAGACAGAGCTGTCTGAGGGAACAGGTTAGAGTTGTAGACAGAGCTGTAGACAGAGCTGTAGACAGAGCTTTCTGAGGGAACAGGTTAACGTTGTGAGCTCAGAGCTGTAGACAGAGCTACAGACAGCTGTACACAGAGCTGTACACAGAGCTACAGACAGAGCTGTAGACAGAGCTACAGACAGAGCTGTAGACAGAGCTGTAGACAGAGCTGTACACAAGACAGAGCTGTAGCAGAGCTACAGACAGACCTGTAGACAGAGACAGAGCTGTAGACAGAGCTACAGACAGAACTGTAGACAGAGCTGTCTGAGGGAACAGGTTAACGTTGTGAGCTCAGAGCTGTAGACAGAGCTGTAGACAGAGCTGTAGACAGAGCGAGCTGTAGACAGAGCGAGCTGTAGACAGAGCGAGCTGTAGACAGAGCTGTAGACAGAGCGTCTGAGGGACAGGTTAACGTTGTGAGCTCAGAGCTATAACAGAGCTGTAGACAGAGCTGTAGACAGAGCTGTAGACAGAGCTGTAACAGAGCTCAGACAGAGCTACAGACAGAGCTGTAGACAGAGCTGTAGACAGAGCTGTAGACGGAGCTACAGACAGAGCTGTAGACGGAGCTACAGACAGAGCTACAGACAGAGCTGTAGACAGAGCTGTAGACAGAGCTGTAGACGAGCTACAGACAGAGCTGTAGACAGAGCTACAGACAGAGCTGTAGACGGAGCTACAGACAGAGCTACAGACAGAGCTGTAGACAGAGCTGTAGACAGAGCTGTATACAAGCTACAGACAGAGCTGTAGACAGCTGTAACAGAGTTTTTAGACAGAGCTGTAGACAGAGCTGTAGACAGAGCTACAGACAGAGCTGTAGACAGCTGAAAGACAGAGCTGTAGACAGAGTTGTAGACAGAGCTACAGACAGAGGTGTAGACAGAGTTGTAGACAGAGCTGTAGACAGAGCTGTAGACAGAGCTACAGACAGAGCTACAGACAGAGCTGTAGACAGAGCTGTCTGAGGGAACAGGTTAACGTTGTGAGCTCAGAGCTGTAGACAGAGCGAGCTGTAGACAGAGCTGTAGACAGAGCTGTCTGAGGGAAGAGTGTTGAACTCTCCTCACTAGTAACTGTTACACAATCAGCAGCAGAAGCAACTCCCACTTCAGACGTGGAGCCATCACAATTCCATTCAGCTCCTGGTGTGTACAGCTCTGCAGCCACAGAGGCCATGCCAGGTCACCATCTGGTCAGTCCTCTACACAATGGTCAGTCCTCTACACAATGGTCAGTCCCTACAAAAATCCTCAGGACATGGCCTTTGAAGGCATGACAGTGACAACACACTTCAGCCACAAACATCAGTACATGATTTCCTTTGATTGCTTAATAAACTGTCTGCCGTGCCATGATTGGTTCATAAACTATCTGCTATGATTAGTTAATAAACTATCTGCTATGATTGGTTAATAAACTATCTGCCGTTATTGTTTAATACATTTTCTGCCACGCCATGATGGTTAACAAACTGTCTGCCGTACCATGATTGGTCAATAAACTGCCATGCCATAATTGGTAAATGGGAACTTTCTGCCAAGCCATGACTGGTTCATAAACTATCTACCATGCCATGATTGGTTAATGAACTATCTGCCGTGCCATGATTAATTAATGAACTATCTGCTGTGCCATGATAGGTTAATGAACTATCTGCCAAGCCATGATTGGTTCATAAACTATCTACCATGCCATGATTGGTTATTGGGAACTATCTGCCGTGCCATGATTGGTTAATGAACTATCTGCTGTGCCGTGATTGGTTAGTGAACTATCTGCCGTGCAATAATTGGTTAATGAACAATCTGCCGTGTCATGATCGGTTAATGAACTATCTGCCGTGCAATAATTGGTTAATGAATTATCTGCTGTGCCATGATTGGGTTAATGAACTATCTGCTGTGCCATGATTGGTTAATGAACTTTCTGCCAAGCCATGATTGGTTCATAAACTATCTACCATGCCATGATTGGTTATTGAACTATCTGCCGTGCCATGATTGGTTAATGTACTATCTGTTGTGCCGTGATTGGTTAGTGAACTATCTGCCGTGCAATAATTGGTTAATGAACAATCTGCCGTGTCATGATCGGTTAATGAACTATCTGCCGTGCAATAATTGGTTAATAAACTATCTGCCGTGCTATTATTGGTTAATAAACTATCTGACGTGTCCTCTTTATTTGATGGGAGTGGACTACATCAATGGCCATTGGGCCAGAGGACGACCTATGACCCCTGGTGAACAGCACACATCACACCACTGACCACTGGTCTGTACAATGTGGTCATCACACCACTGACCACTGGTCTGTTCAATGTGGACGTACAGCACACTGCAAACCACTGACCACTGGTCTGTTCAATGTGGACAGCACACAGCACACCACTGACCACTGGTCTGTTCAATACTACAGCACACAGCACACCACTGACCACTGGTCTGTACAATGTGGTCATCACACCACTGACCACTGGTCTGTTCAATATTACAGAACACAGCACACCACTGACCACTGGTCTGTTCAATATTACAGCACACAGCACACCACTGACCACTGGTCTGTTCAATATTACAGCGCACAGCACACCACTGACCACTGGTCTGTTCAATATTATAGCACACAGCACACCACTGACCACTGGTCTGTTCAATATTACAGCACACAGCACACCACTGACCACTGGTCTGTTCAATATTATAGCACACAGCACACCACTGACCACTGGTCTGTTCAATATTATAGCACACAGCACACCACTGACCACTGGTCTGTTCAATATTACAGCACACAGCACACCACTGACCACTGGTCTGTTCAATATTATAGCACACAGCACACCACTGACCACTGGTCTGTTCAATATTACAGCACACAGCACACCACTGACCACTGGTCTGTTCAATATTATAGCACACAGCACACCACTGACCACTGGTCTGTTCAATATTATAGCACACAGCACACCACTGACCACTGGTCTGTTCAATATTACAGCACACCACTGACCACTGGTCTGTTCAATATTATAGCACACAGCACACCACTGACCACTGGTCTGTACAATGTGGACAGCACACAGCACACCACTGACCACTGGTCTGTTCAATATTATAGCACACAACACACCACTGCCCACTGGTCTGTTCAATATTATAGCACACAACACACCACTGCCCACTGGTCTGTTCAATGTGGACAGCGCACAGCACACCACTGACCACTGGTCTGTTCAATATTATAGCACACAGCACACCACTGACCACTGGTCTGTTCAATATTACAGCACACCACTGACCACTGGTCTGTTCAATATTACAGCACACAGCACACCACTGACCACTGGTCTGTTCAATGTGGACAGCTGTCAAAAGCACTGTGGACAAGTTGTTGGGCGGCAACTGAAATGTTGAACCTGACGACAACAGACTGGAGAGATTAGAACCTGACAACAGACTGGAGAGATTAGAACCTCACGACAACAGATTGGGAGAGATTAGAACCTCACGACAACAGATTGGGAGAGATTAGAACCTCACGACAACAGATTGGGAGAGATTAGAACCTCACGACAACAGACTGGAGAGATTAGAACCTCACGACAACAGACTGGAGAGATTAGAACCTCACGACAACAGACTGGAGAGATTAGAACCTCACGACAACAGATTGGAGAGATTAGAACCTCACGACAACAGATTGGAGAGATCAGAATTTCACGACAACATACTGGGAGAGTTAGAACCTGACGACAACAGACTGGAGAGATTAGAACCTCACGACAACAGACTGGAGAGATTAGACAATGCAGATCAAAAGGACAGTTGGAAGCGAAGAGCTGGTAGTAGGCTGGTTGTTTTGGGGGGGGATGACTGAAGAGCTGGTAGTAGGCTGGTTGTTTTGGGGGGAAAAGGACAGCTGGAAGCGAAGAGCTGGTAGTAGGCTGGTTGTTTTGGGGGGATGACTGAAGAGCTGGTAGTAGGCTGGTTGTTTTGGGGGGGGGGGGGGGGTGACTGAAGAGGTGGTAGTAGGCTGGTTGTTTTGGGGGGGAAAGGACAGCTGGAAGCGAAGAGCTGGTAGTAGGCTGGTTGTTTTGGGGGGAAAAGGACAGCTGGAAGCGAAGAGCTGGTAGTAGGCTGGTTGTGTTGTTGTTGTTGTCGTTGTGTTTTTTTTTTTTTTTTTTTTTTTTTTTTTTTTTTTTTTTTTTTTTGGGGGGGGGGGGTGACTGCACTGCTTTTGTTCGTTTGTTTTGTTTTGTTTTGTTTTGTTTTTCATTGACTGTTTGTTACCTAGAGAGTTTTAGACTCTAAAGTAAAATTTGAATATTGTTGTGTTGTCAGCAGAATCATGATATTTATCACACGCACAGAGAGAGAGAGAGAGAGAGAGAGAGAGAGAGAGAGAGAGAGAGAGAGAGAGAGAGAGAGAGAGAGAGAGAGAGAGAGAGAGAGAGAGTAAGAGAGAGAGAGAGTGAGAGAGAGAGAGAGAAAGAGAGATTGACTGATTGATTGATTGATATTTAATACACAAGGATGAAGATTTCAGGCCAAAGCCTAGTCTTACAATCTGTCCTTGTCATGCATACATTATTTCAACACATATCATTCATACTGACAATTCAACACAGCAACATGGTAATCTAATGCTAGAACGATAAGCAAACTATTCATTAAAGTACTAAGGAGATGGGGGATGGTAAAACAAAAGGAAACTTACAAACAAACAAACAAAACTACAGAGAGAGAGAGAGGTCAGAGGAGGGTGGGGAAGAGAGAATGGTAGGTAGGGGGAGGAGAAAAGGGAGGGATGGTAGACAGAGTGGGAGCGGGGATGAGCGATTTTAACGGAGTAGGTTTTATGTTTAGACGATTTATTCAAAGTATGGTTCACAGAAGACTTTGCGAATGGGCGCTAATCTTTGTGATCGAATAATTAAATTACTGAGACATAAGATGTTTATGCAAATGTTCCTTGAAAAGTTTTAAGTATTCATATTTTGTAGATTCGGTGGAAGTGAGTTCCAGACATATGGTCCAGAGTAAACTAGGCTTGTTTTGTACAGATCAATGCATGGGTAGGGAAGAAGGAATTTCGTCGAGTCAGAAAAGCTGTTCGATCTTGTAAAAAGGGCATTGATATAACATGGCATAGTGTGACGGGTCTCCGACGCTCCCCCTCGTTATTAAAATATGATTTTCATATTCAGGGATGCAGGGGGTTATAGACAGAAGTATTGACGCTTTCACAACCAAAATGCGCTCTCGCATAGGCACACGCACTTTGTCACTCACATCGGGCCCGCACAAAGGTGACGGGAAACCAATAACATTTCATAGAAAAAACTTTTATTCAACTTGACTCCGAGCCCCCACCCGTCACTACACAACACAACTATCTGTATCATACAACAATGTAAACAGCATACAGACAATTTCATAAATCGCATCCCCTGTTCTTCAGTTATTCTTACTTAGCCAGGAAAGACAATATTCCACTATTCTGTTTGCACACTTATAACCTTAAGAGCAAATAAAACGTCCATAACTTGCCAGCATTCCTTGGTTGATCGTCAGTTTCTCTCATCCACTGTACGACCACGAGCTGAAGCTGCCACACTGTTGTGTCCTCCCGATTGGCCAAATCCCAGTTGGGGGACACTGGCAACGTAGCTTGAGTCGCACCCTCACACCGAGTCTCCCGGACACCACTGTACTTCGCCCTCTCCACTGAAAGGGCTCCTGTCGGCCTCTCCCACAGGTCTTCTCTGGCTGCAAACACCCCACCGTTGTCTGGCAGCTCCCTGTCTAGGCTCCAACAGGCTGACACGTCTTGCTGTCGACCGTCCCCACACGGGAGACAATTCTTCTCGTCGTCGGCTCCGAGGCTACAGCAACCTCCACTGTCTTACGTCCCCACCCAGGAGACAACAAGGCGACAGCTAACGTCTGCTTCATGCTGTATTTTCTTGAGCCCTCAGCAAGACGGGCGAGTTCACTTTCCCTTAAGTGAGTCACACACTTCCTGGTTTTCCAAGCACCTTATATTCATTCTCAAACAAGAGAGAACCCGAGTTTAACTGGCTCAACCAATGGAATCACGGGCACACACACATCACACGATTTGTACCAATAAATCCCCAAGTTATTTTTATTCCACCAATGGAATCACTAGTCACCTACACATACACACACACCCAGCTGTTAGCGCTAACCAAGACTTGGGTACCAGTGGTTAATGCATAACCTCCTATTCAAACTCATGTTCGATTCCCCGAAGCTACCCATTGTACTAACAGCCTGGACTTCTCTACCAGCCATGACTGATGCTTCAAGTATTTACTACCTCTATGATAACAAGGTGCAAATCACTCAATAGGCCGAAGCCTTCCATTCATTCCTCAGAACAGGGACGACTGAATGGTCGCTGTACTCTGCCTGCAGGCTGACGGTCACCTACCCGTGACGGTCACCTGACACGATCGCCTTCCCTTCAGGCCCACTGGAGAACCCAGTGAATAGCCAGCCAGTGGTCGGACTGGACACTCCTCTACCCAGGACCGGCAGGTCGGCAACTCCTTGTCACTATCCCTCGGACATGCGAAACACTTCCCAGTAACTCTCCCTCCTTCAGTATACGACTCGGGGTATTCCCCTCTGGTGATGCCTGAATTCGCACACTTGAATAACCCAAGGAACTTGCTCTCAACAACAGCAACTACCCTTAATTTGCCTAAATGCTCGAGAACATTCGGCCGACTCATGACACATAGTATCCGTCAAGACTGTAAACATAAATGATGCCTTGTTGAATTCCACCTGCCTATTCAGAGGAAGTATTTCAGCGCTTTTAGTTTTTCGTCTGTTGTTACAGATACAGCTGGATGGAGTAGCTTTGCTGCATGTCTATGGAGAGAATTCAGCCTTGTTTGAGAGAGAGAGAGAGAGAGAGAGAGAGGGGGGGGGGCAGAAGAGGAAGAAGAAGATGAAATGTATGATATGTATTCAAAAGAGGCCGCATCCATGTTGGGCCTAGTTTGAGGAGAGAAATGATTGTTCGTTCTTCGTTTTCATTGTCTTGAATGATGTTTGTCTTTCCTGAAGAAGATCAAAGAGATCCAAACGTGTCGTGTTTTGTCTTGTGATTGTTTCTGTCTTTCATTCAGCGGCACAGGACATTTTCTCTCATTAACTTTGTTTCCAGTGCCGTGACAGCGTCCTCGCTCTTAACGTAGCCTCATGCAGCAAGAGTCACGGTGACTGAATGCGTTCAGTTGTAGTCTCACCTCGTGGTCTACCCAAACACTGATGAACTGCCGTGTCACCAGCTATCTGCACATGTCTACACAGCACATGAGGACACGCCAAGTGGCTCAGCCATATGACAGGCAGCCAATGTCGGTTATCGTGTTCCAATCCACACTTTGTCAATGGCCTCTAACATGAACTTTACACTGGCGTCCATGATTTCGTCAGATTGTGACAGTGATCGTTGGATTGTTGATAGCGGACAGACTGCAGAATAGGTTCAGTGTGGATCTCTCTCTCTCTCCTCTCTCTCTCTCTCTCTCTCTCTCTCTCTCCTCTCTCTCTCTCTGTCTCTCTCTCTCTCTCTCTCTCTCTCTCTCTCTCTCTCTCTCTCTCTCTCTCTCTCCTCTCTCTCTCTCTCCTACAGACTTATTCATAAGGACTTTCAGATGTGATCCGATAGAGCAATTGTTCGTACACTCGAAAGTGCGTGGTTTTATTTTGTATTGAACGTGTGTACGTTGCAGTTTTCTTGATTTTTCTTTGTTTGTTTGTTTGTTTGTCTGCTTTGATGTAAACATTTGTCTGTCAAGCAGAGGAGGCAGCATACGGAAGGCGTTGGGACTGAATGAAGTCAAAGATTCCTGGCATGTCAAGAACTTGGATGACGTCATGAAAGTTGATCATGATCTGTGATTGAGGAAGAGGATGACGTCATGAAAGTTGATCATGATCTGGGTTGGATGACGTCATGAAAGTTGATCATGATCTGGGGTTGAGGAAGAGGATGAAGTCATGAAAGTTGATCATGATCTGGGGTTGGATGACGTCATGAAAGTTGATCATGATCTGGGGTTGGATGACGTCATGAAAGTTGATCATGGTCTGGGGTTGGATGACGTCATGAAAGTTGATCATGATCTGGGATTGAGGAAGAGGATGAAGTCATGAAAGTTGATAATGATCTGGGATTGAGGAAGAGGATGAAGTCATGAAAGCTGATCATGATCTGGGGTTGGATGACGTCATGAAAGTTGATCATGATCTGGGGGTGGATGACGTCATGAAAGTTGATCATGATCTGGGGTTGGATGACGTCATGAAAGTTGATCATGATCTGGGGTTGAGGAAGCGGGCTAAGGGTGTCAAAACGGGTATGGAGTGTGGAGGTGGAGGGGGGGGGGGGAGGGGCAGGGGCGACGTGTGGGAGGAGGAAGGGAAGGGGGGAGGTAGGGGTAGAGGTAGGAGGAGATTTGCTATGATTTGTTTTCACAGTGACGATTCTGCATAAAATGAAAAATGTTCTCTGTCTGTCTGTCTGTCTGTCTGTCTGTCTGTCTGTATCTCTCTCTCTCTCTCTCTCTCTCCCTCTCTCTCTCTCTCTCTCTCTCTCTCTTCTCTCTCTCTCTCTCTCTCTCTCTCTCTCTCTCTCTCATTAATTCTACTTAATGTTCTTTCTTATTAAGTCCTATTGTCCTCTCAACTGATTGACTAGGCCTGCTGGTCGCTTGCTATTTATGGTGTTTACTAATTTCTATTTGCTTTCTGATTCCTTTTAATTTTGATTTTTCTTAATTTTGTTCAAGCAGTGTTCCCCATGTCAAATAGTAGGTTTTGCTGATGACATTAAACTGTATTCATTGTCATTGTCATTGTCTCTCTCTCTCTCTCTCCCCTTCTCTCTCTCTCTCTCTCTCTCTCTCTCTCTCTCTCTCTCTCTCTCTCTGTATGTGTGTGTGTGTGTGTGTGTGTGTGTGTGTGTGTATGTGTGTGTGTGTGTGTGTGTGTGTGTGTGTGTGTGTGTGTGTGTGTGTGTGTGTGTGTTGTTGTTGTTGTTGTTCTTCGAATTTAACGTCTTTTCACTTTAAAGTGATATTAGACAGGTGTGTGTGTGTGTGTGTGTGTGTGTGTGTGTGTGTGTGTGTGTGTGTGTGTGTGTGTGTGTGTGTGTGTGTGTGTGTGTGTGTGTCTGTCTGTCTGTCTGTCTGTCTGTCTGTCTGTCTGTCTATCTGTCTGTCTGTCTGTCTGTCTGACTGACTCTCTGTGTCTGTCTATCTGTCTGTCTGTCTGTCTGTCTGTCTGTCTGTCTCTCTCTCTCTCTCTCTCTCTCTCTCTCTCTCTCTCTCTCTCTCTCTCTCTCTCTGTCTGTATGTCTATCAGCTTGCCTGTCTGATTGTTAATACAAAGAGGTCTTATTCATTTATATTTACTATTTTAGCAATGATGAAAACAATATAATTCGAAAAAAGTGAGGAAATGATGCGAGTGAATAACTAAAATGTAAAAACAAAACTCTCTCTCTCTCTCTCTCTCTCTCTCTCTCTCTCTCTCTCTCTCTCTCTCTCTCTCTCTCTCTCTCTCTCCTCTCTCTCTCTCTCTCTCAGCTGCTGGTGATTTCCATTTTCATTCTGAGCTGAATCACGTTTAAGCAGTTGCATCATATCACATGGAACGGGAATTGCAAAAACAACGTCCTAACTGTCATCAAACGCAACCAGGGTAAACCTGGAGCAGTGACGTTCTGTCAAGGTCTCCCCATTTTGCTGGTGGTGACTGGAGTGTGGACACTTTACAACTGCAGTAGAAGCACCTTGGTTCTTCTGTGACATGGACAGCCAATTCCTCGCCTTTCTATTTTCCCTCTTTGTCGTCTTTTAAAACAACTCTGAACATTTTCAAGCAGCATTTGACTTACCACCGTCCATTCTATGCTTCTATCCACCACACCCCCTCCCTTACTCCCATAACACCCTCTCTTCACTTTCCCTTCGAATGAAGGAAGATAGAACTTCTGTCTCTCATGTGACCCAGTGCATGTGTGCAGGTGAGGGGGGGGGGGGGGGGGGGGGGGGGTGGGGGGGGAGGGTGTGAGAGGATGTTCTAGATTGCACGTGAGGAGTAGGTGGGGTGGTTGAGGGAAGGAGTGGGCTGGGGGGTTGGGGGGAGGAGCAGGGAACACCACGATAACATGGGCTGCCACGCGTTGAGAAGTGAGTCAGCCGATTGCAGTCTTGTGGAAATGTGTGATTCAGCTGGCTGGCTTGTCGTGCGTTCATGCAGCTAATACCTCTGATCTATGCTCTGATTAACCGAGGGTGACTGCTCTCATTTTGGGTTGAACTTTGAATCGACTTGCATTGTGACCTCTAAGGTCAGTAAAGGAAACCTTTATCTTCTTCTTCCTAAAATACTGGTTCACTCAAAAACGAGTAGGTCACCAGCGCGCAAATCTTGTTTGTATTGAAGACAGTGGATTTTAAACGAAAAACTGAAGTGCAAAGATCAGACCGTTCAAACATCGTCTTTAAAAAAAAATCTCTATCTTCTTTATTTATAGATATTGATATGTATGTCAAGCCATGTGACTTGTCCAACACTGTCAACTTTGTTGTGATTGGTAGGAAGATCTGTGGGCATTCAACTGTGGCATGTCCTAACCGTCTTCACTTCCTACACTCCCTACACCCCCTTTCACCAGCAGCAGCAAGTGCAGATCAGGCGGCTGCAGTCAGAGGAGTAGTGAGTGGAGCAGTGTAGTGCACATCAGACTGCAGTCAGAGGAGTAGTGAGTGGAGCAGTGTAGTGCACATCAGACTGCAGTCAGAGGAGTAGTGAGTGGAGCAGTGTAGTGCACATCAGACTGCAGTCAGAGGAGTAGTGAGTGGAGCAGTGTAGTGCACATCAGACTGCAATCAGAGGAGTAGTGAGTGGAGCAGTGTAGTGCACATCAGACTGCAGTCAGAGAGTAGTAGTGAGGTGGAGCAGTGATATAGGCATCACATCAGACTGCAGTCAGAGGAGTAGTGAGTGGAGCAGTGTAGTGCAGATCAGGCTGCAGTCAGAGGAGTAGTGAGTGGAGCAGTGTAGTGCACATCAGGCTGCAGTCAGAGGAGTAGTGAGTGGAGCAGTGTAGTGCACATCAGACTGCAGTCAGAGGAGTAGTGAGTGGAGCAGTGTAGTGCAGATCAGGCTGCAGTCAGAGGAGTAGTGAGTGGAGCAGTGTAGTGCACATCAGGCTGCAGTCAGAGGAGTAGTGAGTGGAGCAGTGTAGTGCACATCAGACTGCAGTCAGAGGAGTAGTGAGTGGAGCAGTGTAGTGCACATCAGGCTGCAGTCAGAGGAGTAGTGAGTGGAGCAGTGTAGTGCACATCAGACTGCAGTCAGAGGAGTAGTCAGTGGAGCAGTGTAGTGCAGATCAGACTGCTGAAGTCAGAGGAGTAGTGAGTGGAGCAGTGTAGTGCACATCAGGCTGCAGTCAGAGGAGTAGTCAGTGGAGCAGTGTAGTGCACATCAGACTGCTGCAGTCAGAGGAGTAGTGAGTGGAGCAGTGTGGCAGAGTCTCTGGTGGTGGGTTGGCCTTGGCGACCAGATGTTGATGGCTCGTCGTCAGCTGTCAGTGCTGAGGTCAGGGCAGCAACACCTGGTGTGGCTTGAGACGGGGATCCCGAGGAGCAGTGGTGGAGTAACAGCACTGAGTGGCATGAGATGTGATACCACACACACATACACACACACACACACACACACACACACACACACACACACACACACACACACACCACACTTTCAAATGCTTGTCTGTCTGTGTCTGTCTGTTTGTGAGTGAGAAAAAGAGAGACAGACAGACGGACAGACAGACAGACAGACAGACAGACAGAGGCAAAGAGACAAAGAGAGAAACAGAGACAAAGAGAGAGACAGACAGAGAGATTGTGAACTATTTTGAGTGTGCCTTGGCGCTGGAAATAGCCAGACATGGAGCAGGTGACGTGACCTGTTGGAAAGGTCATTGGCACAAAATGCCATTTGGGTCAGCCCTCAAACTGTATACATCACCCACCCACCCCTCTCTTCCCCATTTTGCACTTCACCCCCCCGCCCCCCTCCTCACCGACATGATAATTCACATTCATCCATGTACTTCACTTGCATGCGTGATTGCACACACACACACACACACACACACACACACACACACACAGTGCATTCTCTCTCTCCCTCTCTCTCTCTCTCTCTCTCTCTCTCTCTCTCTCCTCCTTTGATAACTGATGAGAGAATCACTTTTTATGTGTCCCTCTGTGTGTGTGTGTGTGTGTGTGTGTGTGCCTCACACGACATACACCATACCGCCAGGCTGACGACTATTCCCATTCTGCAGTGTTCATCAACAAGATGACGCAGTGTTTCACAGTGAAGCGCCAAAACAAGATCGTTTTCTGATGCAATGACCCGACCTTCTCCCCACCCCGCAGGTCGCCTAACGGCTGAACGAGGGGAGGGGAGGGTGGTGGCGATAGAGGGGAAGGGGGTAGGAAGTTGGGGAATGGGAATGGGATAGGCTGGGGGAGGGGGGAGCGGTAAAGAAGGATGGGAGGGTGACGCAAAGCTGTCTGCATTTTCAATCTCAGAGAGAGAGAGAGAGAGAGAGAGAGCATTTTCCTTCCCTTCTCAAAGTGACTTTATAATATGAGAGAGAGAGAGAGAGAGAGAGAGAGAGAGAGAGAGAGAGAGAGAGAGAGAGAGAGCATTTTCCTTCACTTCTCACAGTGACTTTATTATATGAGAGAGAGAGAGAGAGAGAGAGAGAGAGAGAGAGAGAGAGAGAGAGAGAGAGAGACGACGGGGGCGAAGAGAAAGCTGAGAGATGCTAATAATAGTCTAACCCGCACCCCTGTGTTTTCCATCGTCTATTTCGATTCACAGGGGAAGGAGAAGGCCAACTGGGGGAGGGAGGGCAAGGTGGGAGGAGGAAGGAGGGAGATGGAGAATCAGACACATCAATCTCTCTCTTATCTACCGATTTTTTAAATCCACAATCATGATTTTTTTTAAAAGTGTCAAATGTTTCGTTGGTTTTATCAATGCATTGTAAGCACATCATGATGAATGACTGCTGATGTTATTGGTTTGTCGTCTGCTAGTTGATAGCTCCTCAAACTGTTGATTGTATAGAAGCATTGTGATTATATCATGACACATGTGTGTCATGTTTACTGGTCGTTGTCTTGACATACTGTGATTGTATCATGACACATGTGTGTCCTGTTTACTGTTGATTGTATTGAAGCACTGTGATCACATGACATTACTTCACACACACACACACACACACACACACACACACACACACACACATACACACACACACACACACACACACACACACACACACACACACATACACACACACACACACACACACACACACACACACACACACACACACACACACACACACACACACACACATACACACACACACGCACAAGGTGGAGGAGTGAAGAGCGGAGCTGAACAAGACAAAACAGACAAGATCCTTACCACGTAAACAAGCAGCTGTTACGTCAGTGAAACGACGCGATGTTGAGATGGAGGGAGAGGGGTGGGGTGGGAACAGGCAAACAGACAGAGGACCAGGAAGAAAGAGAGGGAGGGGGGAAGGGGTGTGTGGAGATAAGGGTCGAGGCCGGTAACCGACTTTCTTTTGGTCACCGACAACCTGGCGAGCAGTCTCAACTGGAAGTGGTTTTTGCCGGTGTAATGCGGAATGCTGTTGTGCCGAGTCCACTGTCCTCTCTGTGGGGATTTCCTTGACGTTGGCCCATAGTGGCCGTCATTGTACACAGCCTGAAGCCGTTGTGAACATTGTACCTTGAGGCAAATGAACGAATGTGTGTGCGTGTGAGTGTGAGTGTGTGTGTGTGTGTGTGTGTGTGTGTGTGTGTGTGTGCGTGCGTGCGTGCGTGCGTGCGTGCGTGCGTGCGTGCGTGCGTGCGTGTGTGTGTGTGTGTGTGTGTGTGTGTGTGTGTGTGGTGTGTGTGTGTGTGTGTGTGTGTGTAAGAGAGAGAGAGAGAGAGAGTGTGTGTGAGTGTGTGTGTGTGTGTGTGTGTGTGTGTGTGTGTGTGTGTGTGTGTGTGTGTGTGAGAAAGAGAGACAGACAGACAGAGCATTCAAAGCAGTTTTTCAATGGCATATTCATGGATCATTGTACACACACACACACACACACACACACATACACACACACACACACACACACACACACACACACACACACACACACACACACACACGCACGCACACACACACACACCACTTTCGCATACTCACACAAGTGCGTGTATACTACACACACACACACACACACACACACACACACACACACACACACACACACACACACACACACACATACACACACATACGCGCGCGCGCGCGCGCGTATTTTTGTAGTGTTTTCTGAATCGGCACCAGACGTTTTGCTTTAATAATTGATTGACTTCAGATAAAGAAAAGGGTATATTCAATACCGTGGCGCACTTTTCATTTCTGCTCCTCTCTTAGCGCATCTATCAGCTAGCTCATTACCCAAAATACCACAATGCGATGGAACCCAACAGAAGGTGACATCAGTTCCTTTACAAATCAAAACATGAATGAGATGGCATATTTCATTTACAAGAAAGTTATTCGAAATCGTATTTGAAAATTTTATGGATTGTAGAACAGACATTGAATCCACACAAATAACTACTTTTGATATTGATTGTGGCAAGTCAATTAAATATGACGACGACATAATAATAGCTATCATTTCAGCGACAAATATTGATTTGCCTTTTCCTAAGGAATATATCTTTTCAACCTTTTGTGATGATATAACAAAAACAGAACCAGACTGATTGTTAGACAATACTGAACCAGCATTGTAAACTTTAAGATGTTGAGAATATTTGTCTTGTCTGGTGCATCTTTACAGAATATGATGAAATATTTGGTTGGTCAGTTTTGCTCACATCAGTGTGGTCAAGATCAAAATGTGCCCGTTTCTTTCCCAAGCTGGAGGAGAAATCGAGGCCACCCTCGCTAATGTCTTAGAACTGACTGTTGACTCTTTCAAAAGACTTTCTGTATAAGAACCAATGGTAGAATATGACAAAACAGTCTGAGCTCTTTTTGGATAATGACATTCAGGTTTTATAGCCATCCCATTTTCATTCCCACTTATGTTGCTTGGTGTGGCTGATAAAAAATACTCATTTAATTAATTATGAACATGTAAACAGCATTCCTCATTTACAAGTGAAAACTATGTATCAATTCATAAATTTAATTTTGATATTTTATTAATTAAAACTTGATGCCATAAAAACTAAATATATAAGCGAAGCAAAATGTATTTGTGGAGAACGAAGAATAACCAACAAGCATCTGTTGTTTGACTGTTTACCCCTTCAAGCTCATTTGCCACCATTGTCAGGCGTGTCTTTATGTGATGTCATTTCAGATTTAAAGTTTGCCTTCAGTGTGGTTTTTTCAATAGTTTGTAGTCCAGTTAAGCATTTGATGTAAGATTATTTGCTGGTATGTTGTAGGGATGTAAAGGGGGACATTTATATGCACTTACATAACCAAATTATGCATACACTTGCATAGCCACAAACATCTCTCTCTCTCTCTCTCTCTCTCTCTCTCTCTCTCTCTCTCTCTCTCTAACATCACAGAAGTGAACAGACGGAAAACTAAAGTACTACTACTACTACTACTACACACACGCGCGTGCGCGCGCGCGCGCCACTTTCACACTCTCACACAAGCGTGTGCATACTACAAACACACACACACACACACACACACACACACACACACACAGACACACACAGACACACAGACACACACACACACACACACACACACACACACACACACACACACACAAGTAGGCGCATACTACACACACACACACACACACACACACTCACACACACTCACACACAAGTACGCGCATACTACACACACGCGCGCGTGCTCACGCTCAAACATCCACAAACACACTCTTGCACAGACAAGGAGTCAGGCAGAAAGGCAGAGGATGGAAAGACAGACATACAAAAACATGAACAGAGAGAAAAACCACACACTTTAATCTTGTGCTACACGCACGCCTCAAGGCTACTGTCACCCCCCTCCTTCCACCTCTCCCCACTCATCTTCCCTCTATTCCGTCCCATTGCCGCATATTGTTTTTGCAGTCGTCATGTTCCTAAACTCCCAACATCTGTCGCCAGTGTTGTGAAGAGCGCGGACACACAGGTCGTCGACCTGATAGACAAAGTCAGCGAACTACAACTACGACACACTGCACCGCGTTGCACAAGCCAAGGCTGTGGTGGTCCGACAGATCTGCATGCACTACACAGAGCGCGAACAGCCGCCAAGCTCGAATGGATCTCGTCTCCACCATTCATCCACATCCGTAGCGTGGATCTACTACCCCCAGCTCTCGTCTCCACCATTCACCCACATCCATAGCATAGATCTACTACCCCCAACTCTAGATAATTTGGTTTCAAAGTGAGGTGACTGAATACAGAAACTGAAACAAACTTAAAAAGATTTACTGTTCCGCCGAAGGAAACAGTCGAACAAATTACAAGACAAAACACGACGCGTTTCGATCTCTTCGGTCTTCTTCAGGCAAGACAAACAACACTCAAGACAATGAAAACGAAGAACGAACAATCACTTATCTCCTCAAATTGGGCGCATAATGGACGTGGCCTAGATAATCTGTCCTGTGTCCTAAGTCTGTCTATTTACTGAGTGTTATACAAATCGATTCTGTCGTTTTTCCGTAATCTGGCCGAAAGTCTGGCTGGGCCAGGCTTCTGATGTGGACGGACGCTGACGAGGATGGGAACCAAGTAGGAAGACACTCTAAGGAGAGCTTGACAGCAGAAGGTCTTCAGAGAAGAAACCTCCCTCAGACATCAGCCCTGAACTCCTTACACTCCATGGGAGAGCTCGACAGCAGAAGGTCTTCAGAGAAGAAACCTCCCTCAGACATCAGCCCTGAACTCCTTACACTCTATGGGAGAGCTGTACAGCAGAAGGTCTTCAGAGAAGAAACCCCCCTCAGACAATTGTTTCCGCCCTGAACTCCTTACACTCTATGGGAGAGCTTGACAGCAGAAGGTCTTCAGAGAAGAAACCTCCCTCAGACATCGGCCCTGAACTCCTTACACTCTAGGGAGAGCTTGACAGCAGAAGGTCTTCAGAGAAGAAACCTCCCTCAGACATCAGCCCTGAACTCCTTACACTCTAGGGAGAGCTTGACAGCAGAAGGTCTTCAGAAGAGAAACCCCCTCAGACAAGTGTTTCAGCCCTGAACTCCTTACACTATAAGGGGGCCGGACCGCATCCAGGTCATGACTCCCAAATGCCCTTCTACTGTCAACTTTAAAAAAAAAAGTTTTTTGTTAATTCCATGTGTTGACGGAGATTTGTTGCAATAAGTTCAGTTCTTTCTGTGTTTTGTTGCAGACAAACAAACATACAAACAAATAAACCAGTGGGCTCTAGTGAAAACATTACCACCATTGCCTCCCCTCCCCTTTGCGGAGTGAATTACCTCCCTTGCGGAGTTACTAATTTAGCTTTGGTAAAGCGGAGAGTTGAAGGGGGGGAAGCCCCGGGTGGTTGGCCATTCTGAGTAATAAGTCCTGGGCGGTTGGCCATTCTGAGTAATAAGTCCTGGGCGGTTGGCCATTCTGAGTAAAAAGCCCCGGGCGGTTGGCCATTCTCAGTAATAAGTCCTGGGCGGTTGGCCATTCTGAGTAACAAGCCCCGGGTGGTTGGCCATTCTGAGTAATAAGTCCTGGGCGGTTGGCTATTCTGAGTAAAAAGCCCCGGCGGGTTGGCCATTCTGAGTAATAAGTCCTGGGCGGTTGGCCATTCTGAGTAATAAGTCCTGGGCGGTTGGCCATTCTGAGTAAAAAGCCCCGGGCGGTTGGCCATTCTGAGTAATAAGTCCTGGGCGGTTGGCCATTCTGAGTAACAAGCCCGGGTGGTTGGCCATTCTGAGTAATAAGTCCTGGGCGGTTGGCCATTCTGAGTAAAAAGCCCCGGGCGGTTGGCCATTCTGAGTAATAAGTCCTGGGCGGTTGGCCATTCTGAGTAATAAGTCCTGGGCGGTTGGCCATTCTGAGTAAAAAGCCCCGGGCGGTTGGCCATTCTGAGTAATAAGTCCTGGGCGGTTGGCCATTCTGAGTAATAAGTCCTGGGCGGTTGGCCATTCTGAGTAATAAGTCCTGGGCGGTTGGCCATTCTGAGTAATAAGTCCTGGGCGGTTAGCCATTCTGAGTAATAAGTCCTGGGCAGTTGGCCATTCTGAGTAATAAGTCCTGGGCAGTTGGCCATTCTGAGTAATAAGTCCTGGGCGGTTGGCCATTCTGAGCAAGGCTGATGTACGGTCTGTGATTCGTTCTGATTCTAACTAAGGCTGATGTACCGTCTGTGATTCGTTCTAATTCTAACTAAGGATGATGTACCGTCTGTGGTTCTAACTAAGGCTGATGCACCGTCTGTGATTCTAAGGCTGATGTACGGTCTGTGGTTCGTTCTGATTCTAACTAAGGCTGATGTGTGGCCTGTGATTCTAATTAAGGCTAATGTACCGTCCGTGATTCGTTCTGATTGTAACTAAGGCTGCTGCTGCTGATGTACCGTCTGTGATTCGTTCTGATTCTAACTAAGGCTGATGTGTGGTCTGTGATTCTAACTAAGGCTGATGTGTGGTCTGTGATTCTAATTAAGGCTGATGTGCGGTCTGTGATTCTAACTAAGGCTGATGTACCGTCTGTGATTCGTTCTGATTCTAACTAAGGCTGATGTGTGGTCTGTGATTCTAACTAAGGCTGATGTGTGGGTCTGTGATTCTAATTAAGGCTGATGTGCGGTCTGTGATTCTAACTAAGGCTGATGTGCGGTCTGTGATTCTAAGGCTGATGTGCGGTCTGTGATTCTAACTAAGGCTGATTTGTGGTCTGTGATTCTAACTAAGGCTGATGTGCTGTCTGTGATTCTAACTAAGGCTGATGTGCGGTCTGTGATTCTAACTAAGGCTGACAGTGGTCTGTGATTCTAACTAAGGCTGATGTGTGGTCTGTGATTCTAACTAAGGCTGATGTGTGGTCTGTGATTCTAACTAAGGCTGACGAGTGGTCTGTGATTCTAACGAAGGCTGATGTGTGGTCTGTGATTCTAACTAAGGCTGATGTGCGGTCTGTGATTCTAACTAAGGCAGATGTGCGGTCTGTGATTCTAACTAAGGCTGATGTGCTGTCTGTGATTCTAACTAAGGCTGATGTGTGGTCTGTGATTCTAATTAAGGCTGATGTGCGGTCTGTGATTCTAACTAAGGCTGATGTGCGGTCTGTGATTCTAAGGCTGATGTGCGGTCTGTGATTCTAACTAAGGCTGATTTGTGGTCTGTGATTCTAACTAAGGCTGATGTGCTGTCTGTGATTCTAACTAAGGCTGATGTGCGGTCTGTGATTCTAACTAAGGCTGACAGTGGTCTGTGATTCTAACTAAGGCTGATGTGTGGTCTGTGATTCTAACTAAGGCTGATGTGTGGTCTGTGATTCTAACTAAGGCTGACGAGTGGTCTGTGATTCTAACGAAGGCTGATGTGTGGTCTGTGATTCTAACTAAGGCTGATGTGCGGTCTGTGATTCTAACTAAGGCAGATGTGCGGTCTGTGATTCTAACTAAGGCTGATGTGCTGTCTGTGATTCTAACTAAGGCTGAAGAGTGGTCTGTGATTCTAACTAAGGCTGAAGAGTGGTCTGTGATTCTAAGTAAGGCTGATGTGTGGTCTGTGATTCTAACTAAGGCAGATGTGCGGTCTGTGATTCTAACTAAGGCTGATGTGCGGTCTGTGATTCTAACTAAGGCTGATGTGCGGTCTGTGATTCGTTCTGATTCTTTGTCACTGGTGCACACTCTTTCACTGACGTTGCTAAACAGAGAAGAGAACTAACTTCTATTTTTCTTTACCTGTTGTAGAGAATATTTCACCAGGAAACGGTGGCGGAGACTGGATGGAAGTGTGGGATGTTGTGAAAATTTCTCTCTGTATGTGTGTGTGTGTGTGTGTGTGTGTGTGTGTGTGTGTGTGTGTGTGTGTGTGTGTGTGTGTGTGTTGTGTGTGTGTGAGAGAGAGAGAGAGAGAGAGCGCGGCGAGAGAGAGAGAGAGAGAGAGAGGAGAGAGAGAGAGAGAGAGAGAGAGAGAGAGAGAGAGAGAGAGAGAGAGAGAGAAAGAGGGAGAGAGAGCGAGGGCGAGAGAGAGGGTGGATTCATTTACACAGAGAGAGAGAGAGCGAATTGCACACACACATACTAAGAAACTGATGATAAAGAGAAGAGGGTGGAGGAAGGAGAAGGGAATGGAGGAGGAATGAGAGTGGAGGTGGTGACACAGCCGTTTGTTCTTCACGTGATGCCGCCCACACCACATCTCCATCATCACCATCACAGGGCACGTCTACCGTTGTGTCATAGTGTGTGCGTGCGTGCGCGCGCGCGCGCGTGTGTGTGTGTGTGTGTGTGTGTGTGTGTGTGTGTGTAAATCTCCCTCCCCCCCCCCCCCCGCCCCCCTCCTCACCTTTCCTTTTCCCAAAGTTCCAAACGTAATCATAAATGTCTCGACGCCTGACATGATGCGCACAGCAGTCCCTGAGATCAGACGAACATTATTCGCGTCTTGACTTTCCATTTTTATCTCGGTGCTGACGTCACTAATTCAATTTCCACACGTCCGTCTGTTGACGACGGCGCCGCCTTGGATAATTGTGTCAGCTTCGGTTTTTCTGGGTACGACAACGGCTGTTGTGTGTGTGTGTGTGTGTGTGTGTGTGTGTGTGTGTGTGTGTGTGTGTGTGTGTGTGCGCGCGCGCGTGTGTTTGTATGGGGGGGGGGGGGGGAGGAGGGAGAGAGAAGGTAGGGGCGAAGACAGGCGATAGAAAAGGCTTATTTAGCAAAATGATATATAACAGGATTATTCCTCTCTCTCTCTCTCTCTCTCTCTCTCTCTCTCTCTCTCTCTCTCTCTCTCTCTCACACACACACACACACACACACACACACACACACACACACACACACACACACACACACACACACACACACACACACACTCACACGCACAACTTGGAAGACATTGGACAGTAATTTTAAAACGTGGACAAGAGGTGCAGGAGTGTTGGGATGGCTGGGTGAAGGGAGAACTAGAAAACAACAAACAACAGACAAGTGCCACATCAACAAACAACAGACAACTGCCACATCAACAAACAACAGACAACTGCCACATCAACAAACAACATAAAACGTTCAGACCAACAAACAGAGAAAACTGCCACATCAACAAACAGCAGACAACTGCCACATCAACAAACAGGAGACAACTGCCACATCAACAAACAACAAACAACTGTCACATCAACAAACAATAGAAAACTGCCACATCAACAAACAACAGACAACTGCCGGATCAGATCTCTTTTCTGAGGGCGGTAATAACATTTATTAACAGAAGATCAATTGCTTACAAAGAAGAAATAAATCAGTTGGATTCTAATTATGAACAACAATTACAGCATGTTCTTTTCAATGTTAACGAAATCATTCATCAGCGCGTACAGTATTCATAATCATTTTTAGTTTGAGACAGGGACAAGAGAAGGATGCCTGGAGCGGTCAGCTATAGAGCTAGAAGTCGAACCTTTCATGAAGTCAGATTTTTACGGCTTGAAAACCTTCTCTGTCTGATGCCTGCAGTCAACCAGTGCCTTGTCTGTCTGCCTGCAGTCAACCAGTGCCTTGTCTGTCTGTCTGCAGTCAACCAGTGCCTTGTCTGTCTGTCTGCAGTCAACCAGTGCCTTGTCTGTCTGTCTGCAGTCAACCAGTGCCTTGTCTGTCTGCCTGCAGTCAACCAGTGCCTTGTCTGTCTGCCTGCAGTCAACCAGTGCCTTGTCTGTCTGTCTGCAGTCAACCAGTGCCTTGTCTGTCTGCCTGCAGTAACCAGTGCCTTGTCTGTCTGCCTGCAGTCAACCAGTGCCTTGTCTGTCTGTCTGCAGTCAACCAGTGCCTTGTCTGTCTGCCTGCAGTCAACCAGTGCCTTGTCTGTCTGTCTGCAGTCAACCAGTGCCTTGTCTGTCTGTCTGCAGTCAACCAGTGCCTTGTCTGTCTGTCTGCAGTCAACCAGTGCCTTGTCTGTCTGCCTGCAGTCAACCAGTGCCTTGTCTGTCTGTCTGTCTGCAGTCAACCAGTGCCTTGTCTGTCTGTCTGTCTGTCTGCAGTCAACCAGTGCCTTGTCTGTCTGTCTGTCTGCAGTCAACCAGTGCCTTGTCCGTCTGTCTGCAGTCAACCAGTGCCTTGTCTGTCTGTCTGCAGTCAACCAGTGCCTTGTCTGTCTGTCTGTCTGCAGTCAACCAGTGCCTTGTCTGTCTGCCTGAAGTCAACCAGTTCCTTGTCTGTCTGTCTGCAGTCAACCAGTGCCTTGTCTGTCTGTCTGTCTGCAGTCAACCAGTGCCTTGTCTGTCTGTCTGTCTGCAGTGAACCAGTGCCTTGTCTGTCTGCAGTCAACCAGTGCTAGTGCCTTGTCTGTCTGTCTGTCTGCAGTCAACTAGTGCCTTGTCTGTCTGTCTGCAGTCAACCAGTGCCTTGTCTGTCTGTCTGTCTGCAGTCAACCAGTGCCTTGTCTGTCTGTCTGCAGTCAACCAGTGCCTTGTCTGTCTGTCTGCAGTCAACCAGTGCCTTCTCTGTCTGTCTGTCTGCAGTCAACCAGTGCCTTGTCTGTCTGCCTGCAGTCAACCAGTGCCTTGTCTGTCTGGCTGTCTGCAGTCAATCAGTGCCTTGTCTGTCTGTTTGTCTGCAGTCAACCAGTGCCTTGTCTGTCTGTCTGTCTGCAGTCAACCAGTGCCTTGTCTGTCTGTCTGTCTGCAGTCAACCAGTGCCTTGTCTGTCTGCCTGCAGTCAACCAGTGCCTTGTCTGTCTGTCTGTCTGCAGTCAACCAGTGCCTTGTCTGTCTGTCTGTCTGTCTGCAGTCAACCAGTGCCTTGTCTGTCTATCTGTCTGTCTGCAGTCAACTAGTGCCTTGTCTGTCTGTCTGTCTGCAGTCAAGCAGTGCCTTGTCTGTCTGTCTGTCTGCAGTCAGCCAGTGCCTTGTCTGTCTGCCTGCAGTCAACCAGTGCCTTGTCTGTGTCTGCAGTCAACCAGTGCCTTGCCTGTGTCTGCAGTCAACCAGTGCCTTGTCTGTCTACCTGCAGTCAAGTGCCTTGCCCTAGACACAGTGAATATCTGACAGGTCACTAGGCACAGTGACAGGTCACTAGGCACAGTGACAGGTCACTAGGCACGGTGAATCTCTGACAGGTCACTAGTCACAGTGGCAGGTCACTAGGCACGGTGAATCTCTGACAGGTCACTAGGCACGGTGACAGGTCACTAGGCACGGTGGCAGGTCACTAGGCACGGTGAATCTCTGACAGGTCACTAGGCACGGTGACAGGTCACTAGGCACGATGACAGGTCACTAGGCATGGTGACAGGTCACCAGGCACGGTGACTCTCTGACAGGTCACTAGGCACGGTGACAGGTCACTAGGCACGGTGACTCTCTGACAGGTCACTAGGCACGGTGAATCTCTGACAGGTCACTAGGCACGGTGAATCTCTGACAGGTCACTAGGCACGGTGAATCTCTGGCAGGTCACTAGGCATGGTGACAGGTCACTAGGCACGGTGACTCTCTGACAGGTCACTAGGCACGGTGACAGGTCACTTCCCCAAGGGCCGTTAGGTCATGAGGCTGTAGCCTGTGATCTTTGATCTCGCTGAAAATAATATGAGATTTGAGAAGAAATAGCTGGACTATGTCATAGTGTGAGGGGGAGGGGTGGGAAGCAGGAGCTGGACTATGTCATAGTGTGAGGGGGAGGGGGTGGGAAGCAGGAGCTGGACTATGTCATAGTGTGAGGGGGAGGGAGTAGGAGCTGGACTATGTCATAGTGTGAGGTGGAGGGGGTGGGAAGCAGGAGCTGGACTATGTCATAGTGTGAGGTGGAGGGGGTGGGAAGCAGGAGCTGGACTATGTCATAGTGTGAGGGGGAGGGGGTGGGAAGCAGGAGCTGGACTATGTCATAGTGTGAGGGGGAGGGGGTGGGAAGCAGGAGCTGGACTATGTCATAGTGTGAGGTGGAGGGGTGGGAAGCAGGAGCTGGACTATGTCATAGTGTGAGGGGGAGGGGGTGGGAAGCAGGAGCTGGACTATGTCATAGTGTGAGGGGGAGGGGATGAGAAGCAGGAGCTGGACTATGTCATAGTGTGAGGTGGAGGGGGAGGGGAGGGAAAGCAGGAGCTGGACTATGTCATAGTGTGAGGGGGAGGGGATGGGAAGCAGGAGCTGAACTATGTCATAATGTGAGGTGGAGGGGGTGGGAAGAAGGAGCTGGACTATGTCATAGTGTGAGGTGGAGGGGGTGGGGTGGGAAGCAGGAGCTGGACTATGTCATAGGGTTAGGGGGAGGGGGTGGGAAGCAGGAGCTGGACTATGTCATAGGGTTAGGGGGAATGGGTGGGAAGCAGGAGCTGGACTATGTCATAGGGTTAGGGGGAGGGGGTGGGAAGCAGGAGCTGTACTATGTCATAGTGTGAGGGGGAGGGGAGGGGAAGCAGGAGCTGGACTATGTCATAGTGTGAGGGGGAGGGGATGGGAAGCACGAGGTGGACTATGTCATAGTGTGAGGGGGAGGGGATGGGAAACACGAGCTGGACTATGTCATAGTGTGAGGTGGAGGGGGAGGGGGTGGGAAGCAGGAGCTGGACTATGTCATAGTGTGAGGGGGGGGGGGGTAAGCAGGAGCTGGACTATGTCATAATGTGAGGTGGGTGGGTGGGAAGCAGGAGCTGGACTATGTCATAGTGTGAGGGGGAGGGGGTGGGAAGCAGGAGCTGGACTATGTCATAGTGTGAGGTGGAGGGGGTGGGAAGCAGGAGCTGGACTATGTCATTGTGTGAGGTGGAGGGATAGGAAGCACGAGCTGGACTATGTCATTGTGTGAGGTGGAGGGGGAGGGAGTGGGAAGCATGAGCTGGACTATGTCATAGTGTGAGGGGGAAGGGATGGGAAGCACGAGCTGGACTATGTCATAGTGTGAGGGGGAGGGGGTGGGAAGCTGGAGCTGGACAATGTCATAGTGTGAGGGGGAGGGGGTGGGAAGCAGGAGCTGGACTATGTCATAGTGTGAGGTAGAGGGGGTGGGAAGCAGGAGCTGGACTATGTCATAGTGTGAAGGGGAGGGGGTGGGAAGCAGGAGCTGGACTATGTCATAGTGTGAGGGGAGGGGAGGGGAAGCAGGAGCGGACTATGTCATAGTGTGAGGGGGAGGTGAGGGGAAGTAGGAGCTGGACTATGACTGTCATAGTGTGAGGTGGAGGGGGGAGGGAGGGAAAGCAGGAGCTGGACTATGTCATAGTGTGAGGGGGAGGGGATGGGAAGCAGGAGCTGGACTATGTCATAGTGTGAGGTGGAGGGGGAGGGGAGGGAAAGCAGGAGCTGGACTATGTCATAGTGTGAGGGGAGGGGGTGGGAAGCAGGAGCTGGACTATGTCATAATGTGAGGTGGAGGGGGTGGGAAGAAGGAGCTGGACTATGTCATAGTGTGAGGTGGAGGGGGTGGGGTGGGAAGCAGGAGCTGGACTATGTCATAGGGTTAGGGGGAGGGGGTGGGAAGCAGGAGCTGGACTATGTCATAGGGTTAGGGGGAGGGGGTGGGGTGGAAGCAGGAGCTGGACTATGTCATAGGGTTAGGGTGAGGGGGTGTGAAGCAGGAGCTGGACTATGTCATAGTGTGAGGGGGAGGGGTGGGAAGCAGGAGCTGGACTATGTCATAGTGTGAGGGGGAGGGGGTGGGAAGCAGGAGCTGGACTATGTCATAGTGTGAGGTGGAGGGGTGGGAAGCAGGAGCTGGACTATGTCATAGTGTGAGGTGGAGAGGGTGGGAAGCAGGAGCTGGACTATGTCATAGTGTGAGGGGGAGGGGATGGGAAGCAGGAGCTGGACTATGTCATAGTGTGAGGTGGAGGGGGAGGGGAGGGAAAGCAGGAGCTGGACTATGTCATAGTGTGAGGGGGAGGGGTGGGAAGCAGGAGCTGGACTATGTCATAATGTGAGGTGGAGGGGTGGGAAGAAGGAGCTGGACTATGTCATAGTGTGAGGTGGAGGGGGTGGGGTGGGAAGCAGGAGCTGGACTATGTCATAGGGTTAGGGGGAGGGGGTGGGAAGCAGGAGCTGGACTATGTCATAGGGTTAGGGGGAATGGGTGGGAAGCAGGAGCTGGACTATGTCATAGGGTTAGGGGGAGGGGGTGGGAAGCAGGAGCTGGACTATGTCATAGTGTGAGGGGGAGGGGATGGGAAGCATGAGCTGGACTATGTCATAGTGTGAGGTGGAGGGGGTGGGAAGCAGGAGCTGGACTATGTCATAGTGTGAGGGGGAGGGGGTGGGAAGCAGAAGCTGGACTATGTCATAGTGTGAGGGGGAGGGGAGGGGAAGCAGGAGCTGGACTATGTCATAGTGTGAGGGGGAGGGGATGTGAAGCACGAGGTGGACTATGTCATAGTGTGAGGGGGAGGGGAGGGGAAACACGAGCTGGACTATGTCATAGTGTGAGGTGGAGGGGCAGGGGGTGGGAAGCAGGAGCTGGACTATGTCATAGTGTGAGGGGGGTTAAGCAGGAGCTGGACTATATCATAATGTGAGGTGGGTGGGTGGGAAGCAGGAGCTTTACTATGTCATAGTGTGAGGGGGAGGGGGTGGGAAGCAGGAGCTGGACTATGTCATAGTGTGAGGTGGAGGGGGTGGGAAGCAGGAGCGAGCTGGACTATGTCATTGTGTGAGGTGGAGGGGATAGGAAGCACGAGCTGGACTATGTCGTTGTGTGAGGTGGGGGGGAGGGAGTGGGAAGCATGAGCTGGACTATGTCATAGTGTGAGGGGGGAGGGATGGGAAGCACGAGCTGGACTATGTCATAGTGTGAGGGGGATGGGGTGGGAAGCAGGAGCTGGACTATGTCATAATGTGAGGGGGAGGGGGTGGGAAGCAGGAGCTGGACAATGTCATAGTGTGAGGGGGAGGGGGTGGGAAGCAGGAGCTGGACTATGTCATAGTGTGAGGTGGAGGGGGTGGGAAGCAGGAGCTGGACTATGTCATAGTGTGAAGGGGAGGGGGTGGAAAGCAGGAGCTGGACTATGTCATAGTGTGAGGGGGAGGGGAGGGTAAGCAGGAGCTGGACTATGTCATAGTGTGAGGGGGAGGGGAGGGGAAGTAGGAGCTGGACTATGACTGTCATAGTGTGAGGTGGAGGGGGATGGGAGGGAAAGCAGGAGCTGGACTATGTCATAGTGTGAGGGGGAGGGGATGGGAAGCAGGAGCTGGACTATGTCATAGTGTGAGGTGGAGGGGGAGGGGAGGGAAAGCAGGAGCTGGACTATGTCATAGTGTGAGGGGGAGGGGGTGGGAAGCAGGAGCTGGACTATGTCATAATGTGAGGTGGAGGGGGTGGGAAGAAGGAGCTGGACTATGTCATAGTGTGAGGTGGAGGGGGTGTGGGGTGGGAAGCAGGAGCTGGACTATGTCATTAGGGTTAGGGGGAGGGGGGTGGGAAGCAGGAGCTGGACTATGTCATAGGGTTAGGGGGAATGGGTGGGAAGCAGGAGCTGGACTATGTCATAGGGTTAGGGGGAGGGGGTGGGAAGCAGGAGCTGGACTATGTCATAGTGTGAGGGGGAGGGGAGGGGAAGCAGGAGCTGGACTATGTCATATAGTGTGAGGGGGGGGAGGGGAAGCAGGAGCTGGACTATGTCATAGTGTGAGGGGGAGGGGAGGGGAAGCAGGAGCTGGACTATGTCATATAGTGTGAGTGGGCGGGGGGGGGGGGGGGGGGGGGGAGCCGGAGCTGGACTATGTCATAGTGTGTGGGGGAGGGGGTGGGAAGCACGAGCTGGACTATGTCATAGGGTTAGGGGGAGGGGGTGGAAGCAGGAGCGGGACTATATCATTGTGTGAGGGGGAGGGGGTGGGAAGCAGGAGCTGGACTATGTCATAGTGTGAGGGGGAGGGGTTGGGAAGCAGGAGCTGGACTATGTCATAGTGTGAGGGAGAGGGGGTGGGAAGCAGGAGCTGAGTGTATGTAGGGATAACTCTATATCCCCTTTTATCATCTGCCTGACCAGGGATAACTCTATCCCCTTTTATCATCTGCGTGACCAGGGATAACTCTATCCCCTTTTATCATCTGCCCGACCAGGGATAACTCTATCCCCTTTTATCATCTGCCTGACCAGGGATAACTCTATCCCCTTTTATCATCTGTCTGACCAGGGATAACTCTATCCCCTTTTATCATCTGTCTGAACAGGATAATTCTATCCCCTTTTATCATCTGCGTGACCAGGGATAACTCTATCCCCTTTTATCATCTGTCTGAACAGGGATAGCTCTATCCCCTTTTTATCATCTCCCTGACCAGGGATAACTCTATCCCTTTTTATCATCTGCCTGACCAGAGATAACTCTATCCCCTTTTATCATCTGTCTGACCAGGATAACTCTATCCCCTTTTATCATCTGCGTGACCAGGGATAACTCTATCCCCTTTTATCATCTGCCTGACCAGGGATAACTCTAGCCCTTTTTATAATCTGCCTGACCAGGATAACTCTATCCCCTTTTTATCATCTGCCTGACCAGGGATAACTCTATCTAGTTTTATTATCTGCCCGATCAGGGATAACTCTATCCCTTTGTTATTTGCCTGACCAGGGATAATCTGATGACGACGAATGGTGCTGCATAGTTTCCCTGCAGTGAAAACCCACGTCTTTCTGAATGTTTCGGTGTGCATGTGTTGATGCTGTAATGTTTCATCATTTATCATTATTATTATTTATTTGCTGTCTATATTTGGCAAGTTCTTGATACCGTGGAATCACGTCTTTCTGAATGTTTTGGTGTGTATGAAAACCACGTCTTTCTGAATGTTTGGGTGTGTATGTGTTGAGACTAATGTTTCATCATTTATCATTACTATTATTTATTTGGTGTCTATATTTGGCACGTTCTTGATACCGTGGCAACAATTATTACAAGTGACATTGTTATTCCGCCTTAGACGTGTAGGACTCTTTCTTTATCCCCCCCCCCCCCCCCCTCTCCCCCGAGCCCGCGCCCTACCCAGTTCCACCCCCACGCCCTACATGTTCTTCCCTCTTCGCCACTCCAATCCCCCTTCCCCCACCCCTCGACTCCCACTCCTCTCCTCTCCTGTCTGTCGGAGAGATCTCTGTGACGGATGATATTAAACCATCATGAATGAAAGACAAGCACTGACCTATTTATTTTTCAATGGCGCTTTTTTTAACCAGTGAAAACCTGATCTGTGCTATAGTGCCATTGAATGGAGTCAGGGACAGGAGAGAGAGGCTGACTACCAGTGAAAACATTATCTGTGCTGTAGTGCCAATGAATAGAGTCAGAGACAGGAGAGAGAGGCTGACTACCAGTGAAAACATTATCTGTGTTGTAGTGCCAATGAATAGAGTCAGAGACAGGAGAGAGAGGCTGACTACCAGTGAAAACATTATCTGTGCTGTAGTGCCAATGATTAGAGTCAGAGACAGGAGAGAGAGGCTGACTACCAGTGAAAACATTATCTGTGCTGTAGTGCCATTGAATGGAGTCAGAGACAGGAGAGAGAGGCTGACTACCAGTGAAAACATTATCTGTGCTGTAGTGCCATTGAATGGAGTCAGGGACAGGAGAGAGAGGCTGACTACCAGTGAAAACATTATCTGTGCTGTAGTGCCATTGAATGGAGTCAGAGACAGGAGAGAGAGGCTGACTACCAGTGAAAACATTATCTGTGCTGTAGTGCCATTGAATGGAGTCAGGGACAGGAGAGAGAGAGAGGCTGACTACCAGTGAAAACATTATCTGTGCTGTAGTGCCATTGAATGGAGTCAGAGACAGGAGAGAGAGGCTGACTACCAGTGAAAACATTATCTGTGCTGTAGTGCCATTGAATGGAGTCAGGGACAGGAGAGAGAGGCTGACTACCAGTGAAAACAATATCTGTGCTGTAGTGCCAATGAATAGAGTCAGAGACAGGAGAGAGAGGCTGACTGGCTGGAACCAAACGACAGACTGGCTGGAACAAACGACAGACACACCCATATACTCGGACACACACACAAACACACATATATATTCACATATAGGTGCAGATGCGTACGTGCAGAAGCATGGTCACACAAGCCCATGGATTACACACACACACACACACACACAACACACACACACACAACAAAGCCATTTACCTACCCATACAAACCAGTCTAGACAGAAATATATCAAAGACGATATTGTCCTCAGCAGGCAGAGGTGTGAACATTGAATTAGTGACGTCAGCACCGAGATGACGTCAAAGCTGAAGCTAAGAAGAGAACGTCGAGGCATGAGTCATGTTTGTGACTGATCCTAGGGACCGCTGTGGCGCGTGAGAACTGAAGACAATTCCAATCATTTGTGTCAAAGCAAACAAGCTTCTGTCAGCCAAATGAGCACCCCGTCAGAGAAGAATGCTTGTCTGTCGTCTGCTTTCTGCCTCCCTCTCCTGTCCTCTACACCACTCATCGGCACTAACCAAGGAAAATGTTTTCAGTGGGGGAAAGCGTCAATGAACTAGAAATAGCTCAGTGTTGGTCTGTCAGTCATGACAGTTTAACATCATCTGTTCCATACATATCTCTCTCATTGTTGGTCTGTCAGTCATGACAGTTTAACATCATCACTCCCAGACATATCTCTCTCATTGTTGGTCTGTCAGTCATGACAGTTTAACATCATCACTCCCACACATATCTCTCTCATTGTTGGTCTGTCAGTCATGATGGTTTAATATCATCACCCCCGGACATATCTCTCTCAGGTGAGGACTGAGCTCGGGGGAGGAAGTGGAAGGAGGGGGAAGAGCGTGTGGGGTGGAGGTGGGTGGGGCGAGGGGAGGGTGAGGATGACACTGAGACAACAAGAGAGAACTATATTTGTCATAAATGTTACCAGGGTATTAATAACTTGCAAAAGATAGACAACAAAGAAAACGGTAGTGAAAAAGGATGAAACAGCACGGCATCAATGTAGACACACCGAAACATTCTGAGACACACACAACACACAACACACCACACACACACACACACACACACACACACACACACACACACATCCACACACACGCTGATAGAAGGGAGAAAGAGGGAGAGGGGGGAGGAGAGGGAGAGAGAGACCTAGGAAGGGTTGTGAGAGAGAGAGAGAGAGAGAGAGAGAGAGAGAGAGAGAGAGAGAGAGACAGACAGACAGACAGACAGATAGACAGCAGAGACAGAGACACAGACACAGACAGAAAGCCAGCCAGCCACACAGAGAGAGAGGCAGAGAGAGAGAGAGAGAGAGTGAGAGAGAGAGAGATGAGAGAGAGAAGAGAGAGAGTGAGAGCGAGAGAGAGAGAGAGAGAGAGAGAGAGAGAGGTCTATGAGTATACGTATACAGATACTGGTGCACGTGAATTAGTGTTAAGGCAATAGATCTAGTCAACTGAGAAAAAGTTGAAGGTTTTGTTTTCTTAAATGCATTGAAACATATTCCTGCAAGCGTGTCTGGTGGATTACTAGTAACTCTCGCATGTATATACAGAATCGTTATTCATAACACCTGTAAGAATGATTTATTTGTATCTGCATTGCTTTTGCGATGAACAGTTATGAAATAAACGCTGTTGTTGTTGTTGCCGCTGCTGTTGCTGCTGCTGCTGCTGTTTTGCTTCTAATTAGTTAAATTTCTTCCTTATTTCTTCTATTTTTTACGCAGCACTAATTTTTTCGAACCACATTGTTCTGTTTTTGCTGAGAATAGTAACTTCAATGTCAGTGAATGAGGCTTTGGTACTGTTAACGTCTGTAAGCATAACTATAGAAAATGACTGACTTCTATCAGGTCCATGGGTGGAAGTTGTGTCAATGACCGATGAAGAAAATTCAGTTTTGTCAAGGCCGGTGTCAGCAGAATGTTCACCTCCTTGTGAGGAGAGTGCTGGCTGTCGTCTGCTTCCCGCCAGTCTCTCTGCCTCTCTCCTGTCCGCGACACTCACCGGCACTACAGCACAGATCGTCTTTACACTGGAGAGAGAGAGAGAGAGAGAGAGAGAGAGAGAGAGAGAACCTTCTTGAGATATAAATAGCTCTTTGCTGGTCTTCCATTCATACTGCTTCAAAACACCCCGGCATCCAGAGATCTGGGACAAGCGAGAAAAGGGAGTGGGCGAGGTGGGGGGGGGGGGGGGGGGGGGGGGGGGGTGGGGGGGGGGGGGTGGGGGGGGGTGGGGGGGGGGGGGGAGGGGAGGGGGCGTGGAAAGGGGATGGAGGGAAGGGGAGGAAGAGAGAGAGTGGGGGAGGGGGAGAGTATGATACGCCCACGTTGGATGATAAGTGTGGCTGATAATAGCTATGGCCAGTATGTCTGTACTTTGCCAAATAGGAACAACAGTGAGACGGCCCTGAAAGATCAGACATTATAGAATCAACATGCACACACCAGATACACACGCGCGCCAGCTCAGAGAGAGAGAAAGAGAGAAACAGACAGACAGAGACAGACAGACAGAGACAGACAGACTGGCAGACACACACACAGACAGACAGACAGAGCATAAGAGAGACAGACAGACAGACGGACACACACACACACACACACACACACACACACACACACACACACACACACACACACACACACACAAACAGACACACACAGACACAAGACAGACACACAGACAGACACACAGACAGAGACAGACAGCCTGGCAGACACACGGACAGAACAGAGAGAGAATAGAATGGACAGACAGACGGACACACACACACACACACACACACACACACCACACACACACACACACACACGCACGCACGCACGCACGCACCCCACACACACACACACACCACACACACACACACACAACACACACACAAAACGCACACACACACGCACACCCCGCGCGCGCGGCGCGCCACTCACACACACACACACACACACACACACACACACACACACCCCACACACTCTGAGAGAGAGAGAGAGAGAGAGAGAGAGAGAGAGAGAGAGAGAGAGAGAGAGAGGAGAGAGAGAGAGAGAGAGAGAGGGAAAGTTATTTACGAAGAGAACAGTTAAGTAGAGATGTACTTTTTATGTCCAGTGTAGTCCTCGCCCCGAGTAGGATTTAGCTCAGAGAAAGTATGGTCTTTTCACTGTGTGGGCCGCCACGACAATGACAGACATAGGTCAGGGAAAGATAATACAGTGATAAAAGGAGGAGAGAGAGACAGAGACAGACAGACAGACAGGCGGACGGACGGACGGACGGACGGACGGACAGACAGACAGACAGACAGACAGACAGACAGAGACAGAGAGAGGGGGGAGGGAGCTGAAGGGAGGGGAGACCACGAGGAGGGGGGGAGGGGGGGTGATTAGGGGGGGGGGGGGGGAACAGACAGATGATACATAGTGTAACAGATGATACATAGTGCAACAGATGATACATAGTGAAACAATAATCACTGAGACACAGTCAAGGAAATAAATGTAACAAATGATACAAGAAGAAGAAAAAGGAACGCACAATGCAGACGCAACATGTTTAAAACTATACGGGGACGGAGTGGGAACTGCATTTTTGAATCAGTAACAAGAGAGAGAGAGAGACAGACAGACAGACAGACAGACAGAGACAGACAAAGAAAAAGATGACAAACAAACGGAAAAGACAACGGAGGGGGCATGGGATGTTGTCAGTTTATCGCTCATGTAACTAAAAATGCGTGTGAATAGCTGCACATATGTGTGTGGTGTGTGTGTGTGTGTGTGGGGTGTGGTGTGTGTGTAATAAGTCTATGGACAGACGTATACAAACCCTCGCTCTCAGGCTGCGGTGAAAAACGCATGGTTTTTCTTAAATACAACACAAAAATCCTGAAAATGTAATCGATGTATTTAGTTCAAATCTACCCTGCATACACAAGAGATGGGAAGCGGTAAAGTCTTCTTTTAATTGCTCGATACAGTTCCCCTTTAAATTTTTTTTTCTAAATAAGCACACACAGACACTCATTCTACACAAACAGGGAAAAACTTATATAATATATATATATATTTATATTTATATTTATATATAGAGAGAGAGAGAGAGAGAGAGAGAGAGAGAGAGGAGAAATGCTGAACAATTAAGTAGTGGGGGAAAAAAGTGCAGGCCAAAAATTCTTCAGCAAAGATTTGAACAAACTATGTGGCACCAGCCGCCGTGGCAAAAGTGGTTAGCGTCGCGGACTCCCGGTGGGAGGTCAGGGGTTCGAATCCCATCAGAGTCATGTGGGTTTTTTCTGCCCGACCGGCTCCTACCAGAGTTGAGTTTGCTGCGGACTCATTTGGGGAAAGGGACTGTGACCACACAGTGAGTTTCATCCACTTAATGGATGCGTTTCTGAGAGTGTTGCTCAAATTTCCTGACCAACACTGCAGGTGCCTGTATCCTCGGGCCCGGGGTTGACCCCCGGATATATTATGAAGGAAGCGTAGAGTACAGCCCTGTCATGTAGTCTCAGACCGAAATGGAAATCGTAGCATCATCTTAATCATCCTCATTTCTCATCAATCAGCATTAAAAAAAAGATGTCTCAAATTCTGTGGCCCTTCCTGCCCTGCCTCATGGTGACCTCAATTTCCGAGGTCCTCTCCACGTCTGTGGCCTTGGTTTGGTTTCGTTGGGGTCACCGGTATCGGCGAGTCCATGGGGGCTGTCGTGGACGGACGTGGTGGGGGCCCTCCGGAGGGGAGCTCACTCACGCCGGCTCCGGGCGACTAAGCAATTATTGTCGTCAGTAGGGGGCTTAGTAGGTGGTGTCCTGCGTATGTTAGATCAGAACAGGCGCCACTGAAACCACCGAAGTGACTCGGCAGCAGTGCAGTGTCTCCACCGGTGGGTGCCCTTGACGGCTTGGACATTGGACTGCTCCCTTGTGGGATTGCCGGTGCCGGGGCTCGGCGGGGCCGACCGGGCTGTGGTGTGGGGGGGTGTCGGAATGAGCGGCGTGGGGTGCACTGCCTTGAGGTGGCGCGAGGTTGGGACAGCAACACAACAAAACAACAAAAAACCTATGAAAAGGGGCCCTCACAGTGCCTATATATATAAATTTATATGTGTGTGGGTGGTGTGTGTGTGTGTGTGTGTGTGTGTGTGTGTGTTTTGTCCTGATGAATGGCGTCGACGAAGATTAGACGTAAAGGGAGTGGAAACAAAAGTCTGAGGGGGGGGGGGGGGGGGGGGGGGGGGGGGGGGGGGTGAAAAATAACAACATCAACAAACAAACAATACACGCTATACGAGGGCGGAGAGAGGGAGACACAGGAGGGGAAGGGGGAGGGGGGGTGGGGGGCGGACGGAATTTGGCAAAGGCCTGAGGGGAAGAAAATCCCCCATGAGAAGGAGGGCAGGAAAAAAAACGGGTAGCTTTCAGTGGGAGACCAGACTCACTCCACCTCCAGACAGTGAACAACAAGAAACTCCGACCTCAAGTCAGTCAGCTGGGGGAGGGGGGGGGGGGGGGGGGGGGGGGAGGGGGGGTAGGAATGGAGGGAGGGGGGGAGACTGGGGAAAAGGTCAGCGTCACCTGACAGACGTGGGTATTGATGTCTCCTGGAGAGCCAGACATGTCGTCATCCCCACACATCCAGTCACACTGTGATCTACCTCCAAACCCACCTATCCCCCCCACTTCCCCCCCTTACCCCCCCCCCCCCCACACCCCCTCCTTCCCCTTTCCTCCGCCTGCGCCTCCCCCTCTCCCTTCCCTTCCCCCTCCCCATTGAAGTTCGGTTGTTTTCTTCTGTTCCTCCCCAGACTTTTCATTAATACGAGCGCGAAAAACACACACACACACAAATTTCGCTTGGTTTGGGCTATCAAAATAATCCCAACACAACAATAACAACAAAGTAATTGTTTTTTTAAAAAAAAAACACTTTGAAAAAAAAAAAACCTCCCAAAAATTTTTTGAGAAAAAACATTGCTTTGAAATATTTCTTTTTAAGTTGAATCATTTTTTTATTTAATTGAAAAATTGTTTGTCCAAAATCACTGATATCTTCCAGATGTCATAACTGTGACCGGTCACTTGACAACTCCACCTGATCGGTCCCAAACGCCCATCCTCTTGTACAAATTGTACAAAAACACACGCCATCCCCCCTTTCTCTCTCCGTCTGTCTTACAAATGGTAGTACAGATTTCAAAAACCTGTGCCAACTCCCCCTCTCACCCCCCTGTTACCGCACAAAAAAGTCACCACTGCACAAAAGGGCATAATTTGCACAAATTTGCACCAAATTGTCCAACTCTCTCTCTTATCTGTGTGGGTGTGGGTGTGTGTGTGGGGGTAGATGGATGGGTGGATATACCTATGGTGTCCGCATTTTTTTTGGTTTTTTTAATTTGGCTTGCAAAGAAATGGGTGTTCAACGATCAGGCGTGACCTTGGGCCTTGACCTTGACCTTTATTTTTTGCAAGCAGTATCAGCATACTGCACCTAATCAAACAAACAAATTTGAGAATGCTGTCCTAAGTGGTTGAAGAGACAGGTTGCCAAAAATGTCTGTTTTGGCTAATGTCGGACACCACAACCACACACACACACCACACACACACACCACACACCCAAAACACCAACACACACACACACCAAAACAAAACAAAACACAAAACAAAAAAAAAAAACAGACACAAATGAGTTATTAGTCTGCTTGCTTTCTTGAAGGCAACAGACTAACAGACTGACATTTTGTGCAAGAGTGAATTCAAAAATGCACAAATTGCACAAATTGTCACAATTGTGACTTTTGTGCAGTGGTGACATTTTGTGCGGTACACCCCCCCCCCCCCCCCCCCCCCCCCCCCCCCCCCCCCCCCCCCCCCCCCCCCCCCCCCCCCCCCCCCCCCCCCCCCCCCACCCCCCACCACCCACCCTCCTCCTCCTTCTCTCCCTGCTTTCCCCACAAGCGTCACTAGAAAATTTTACATCACTTTGTAACTATGTCGCCCGTCTCTCCCCCCTTCCCCCCTCTCTCTCCTCCCTCCACCCTTGTTCAGCGAAAAAGTTTACATCATTTTCGGAATACCTCCGCTTGTCTCTTCCCCTTTCCCTCCTCTCTTGCAGATCTATTCACTCATCTCCTCTCCACCCCACCCCCTCATATTCACCCCCACGCAGACAGACTTCCCCCAGGCCTGGCAAATGATGCAATACCTTACATCATGCTTTGTCAATTAGAATGCGTTGATCTAGGCACTACAACACTTTGTCAACTAGCATGTGTGATCTAGGCACTACAAAACTTTGTCAATCAGCATGTGTTGATCTAGGGGCTACAACACTTTGTCAATCAGTTGTGTTGATCTAGGCACTAAACACTGTCAATCAGCATGTGTTGATCTAGGCACTACAACACTGTCAGTCAGCTTGTGTTGATCTAGGCGCTACAACACTTTGTCAATTAGCATGTGTTGATCTAGGCACTCCAACACTGTGTCAATTAGTATGTGTTGATCTAGGCACTACAACACTGTGTCAATTAGCATGTGTTGATCTAGGCACTTCAACACTTTGTCAATCAGCATGTGTTGATCTAGGCGCTACAAACTTTGTCAATCAGCTTGTGTGATCTAGGCGCTACAACACTTTGTCAATCAGCATGCGTTGATCTAGGCGCTACAACACTGTGTCAATCAGCATGCGTTGATCAAGGCACTACAACACTTTGTCAATCAGCTTGTGTTGATCTAGGCGTACAACACTTTGTCAATTAGCATGTGTTGATCTAGCACTACAACACTTTGTCAATCAGCATGCGTTGATCTAGGCGCTACAAACACTGTGTCAATTAGCATGCGTTGATCTAGGCACTACAACACTGTCAATCTGCATGTGTTGATCTAGGCACTACAACACTGTCATCAGCATGCGTTGATCTAGGCACTACAACACTGTCAATCAGCATGTGTTAATCTAGGCACTACAACACTGTCAATTAGATGTGTTAATCTAGGCACTACAACACTGTGTCAATTAACATGCGTTGATCTAGGCACTACAACACTGTGTCAATTAACATGCGTTGATCTAGGCACTACAACACTGTTAATCAGCATGCATTGATCTAGGGACTACAACATTTTGTCAATCAGCATGTGTTGATCTAGGCACTACAACACTGTCAATTACCATGCGTTGATCTAGGCACTACAACACTGTCAATCAGCATGTGTTAATCTAGGCATACAACACTGTCAATTAGCATGTGTTGATCTAGGCACTACAACACTGTCAATTAACATGTGTTGATCTAGGCACTACAACACCCTTTTTCAATCAGCATGTGTTGATTAGGCACTACAACACTGTCAATCAGCATGTGTTGATCTAGGCACTACAACAATTTGTCAATTAGTATGCGTTGATCTAGGCACTACAACACTGTGTCAATCAGCATGTGTTGATCTAGGCACTACAACACTTTGTCAATTAGCATGCGTTGATCTAGGCACTACAAACCACGCGTTAGTTTCCCACGTTCGAAACTGGTCCATTCATGGTAAGGGGTGGGGGTTGACAGACTCCCCCCCTCCACTCCCACCCCCTCCCTTTTTGCTTTGTCTTGAGTGACACACAGTCAACGGAGCAGAAGCCGGACTTACTTGACAGTTTACCATGTAAAAGGGGAAAGTCAGTCAGTGGCGGTGGCAGCTGGGCCGCTACAGCGACTCACACCTGCTGGGAGGTGGCAGCTCAGCCGCTACAGCGACTCACACCTACTGGGAGGTGGCAGCAACCGGCAGAAGACACCTAGGTGGCAGATGGGTGTAGGGTGGCACTGATTTCCTTCAACGCACCAGGAGTGATGACGGGACTAGCCTGTGTCGCCGGGGGACGGCTCTTGAGGCAGCGGGGCACGTTGACGATGAGGCGCTGCCACTCTGTGACTTCCCCAGTGGCCTGCACGACCAGCAGGGCCCTCCATTTGGTGGGGGGGGGGGGGGGGGGGGGGGGGAACGTCCCCATGGGCACAGAGTGGACACGGATCTATGAGCAGCAGCTCGGCGACTTGTGTCCTGTACGTCTCCGAGTCGGCCTCACGCGGCACAGGACCGTCATCACTCAGCATGAAGACGGCTGCCCGGTAGCCTGATGATGGCTTTGGAGGAACCGCCACCACGACGACAACAACATCAACCATCGCTGAACATCAACTTGCAGACAACCGCTCAGCGGTCCTAATGACTCGTCAGCAACTTCACCAGGTTCCTGCCTGACGACGACGCCTACCCTGGGTCCCTCCACCTGACTTCAAACACCAACCTCGACCTAACCTGCCAACCTACAAAGTCTTGCAAAGACAAACGCCAACCTCGACCTAACCTGCCAACCTACAAAGTCTTGCCAAGACAAACACAACCTCGACCTAACCTGCCAGCCTACAAAGTCTTGCCACGACAAACACCAGCCTCGACCTAACCTGCCAACCAACAAAGTCTTGCCACGACAAACACCAACCTCGACCTAACCTGCCAACCTACAAAGTCTTGCCACGACAAACACCAACCTCGAGCTAACCTGCCAGCCTACAAAGTCTTGCCAAGACAAACACCAAGTAGACCTAACCTGCCAGCCTACAAAGTCTTGCCAAGACAAACACCAACCTCGACCTAACCTGCCAGCCTACAAAGTCTTGCCAAGACAATCGACTCCATGCCACAGCTCGTTGTTGCGAAAAACTTGCTCCTAAAAGCTGATGCTGTGATGACGTCAAACTCATCCACTCCACCCATCCACTGTTCCTCAGACCCGCTGTACGAGAATCAAGAAAGACACCAGGGGTAAACCAGAGAGAGTGAATGTTCAGCTCACCCACTCTAATCCCGGTCTAAGGTTCACTGACTTCTCAGGAATGTAAGCTGAAACTATGTTTCTAAAGTTTGAATCTATGCATTGATTGTATGTATGCCATGTGCTTTGACAGTGTAACTGTGTGCCGCTACTTGGTGGCATCCATCAAGATGGTGAATGAGTATTTTGTTGTAGTAGTTCGTTTGCCACCATGTGGTAAAAGCTATTACCATGCTTGGTTAAGATTCTTTGTTAACAATCTGACCACCATTCTTTGTGTACAATCTGACTTTTGCAAGTATGCAATTCTATCTGTTAAGATGATAACTGAATGATAGATTTTGATCAGAAAAACAGTATGCCTGTACTAAGTGAAAACTGCTAAATTGGTTTATAAATACTGGTGATTGTTGGAATACTTTGTAGTGTGTGACTTTAAGTCTACACCATATGTGTACTTGGGCTAAGTTACTGTAATTTAATTCATAAGAAAAACTGAAGTTATTTGGCTAAAATGTTTAGCATTACATGCCTGTCTCCTAAGCTTTTGTAAACTCCACTCAACATCTAAACAAAAGTGGAGATTGATAATTATGGCAGATATATTTATGTTAGTGTTATTCTTTGTTAGCTGAGATCTCACACATTTTCTGAAAGATGGAGGGCAAGTGTGTGAACTCGACAAGCCGGACTCTCAGCTACTGAAAAACAGACCACGGTCTATTTGTCTATTTGTTGTAGAACTGGGATCCTGGCTACCCTGGGCAAGACTGGTTGTGAAGAAATACCACAGCCCAGCAACTGAGCAGCAGGTCCCCACACAAGTGGATTAGTCACCAACAACCAGAGAGAGGTCAACACTCCTCTCCGACATAGATAAGTTGTGATATTTCAAGTGGACTCCAACTCAACCCATCACGAACTTCCCTCTCTTCATGATGAAACGCTGCGAAACAAAACTCAGCTTGAACGAACTGGTTTTTTCTATTGTGAAATAGCTTTAGATATTTCACCCTTGTGTAAACAAGTAAAGTTGATGTGTGAAAGTGCGCTTAACTTGTATCAGTTCTTTGTTGTTCAATCAGTATTGAATGTTTCAACTTCTCTCTAATTCTGTCACTCAGAGCTACAAGTACTTTTAAGAGTACAAGCCTAAGGAAACGCATCCCTGAGCCATTACTGAGCATTTTAACAGTCCTGAGGGGAAAAAAAAATATCTTTCGATGACTAGTACCGGAAAGTTGCTCCTTCCATCACTAATACGAGAGAGGGTGGAGGTGAAGTTTTAGCATAATTCTCATAGAGAAAATATTCCAAGTCCTTCCCCAAGAGGACACACCGACCCACCCCCAACTCTCGTCACAAAAATGACTGTAGTTGGTTCCTTTAAACCGAAGAGAGAAGAAGAAGAAGAAGAAGAAGAAAGAAGAAGAAGAAGAAGAAGAAGAAGGAGAGAGAGAGAGAAAGAGAGAGAGAGAGAGAGAGAGAGAGAGAGAGAGAGAGAGAGATGCACAAGGAAACAAAGAAAACGAGAAAGAAAGACAGATATACACAGAGGAAACAAAGAAAGGAAATGATTACCAAGTAATGGTAAGGAAATATCAAACTTTGAGAGTGCATGCATCTCCTTCCGACAGTGTGAATGCTATCCTCAAAACAAATCAAGTAATCTGAAAAGCTCATATAATGCACCATCCTCAGAAGAGAAGAAACGCTCATATAATGCACCATCTTCAGAAGAGAAGAAACGCTCATATAATGCACCATCTTCAGAAGAGAAGAAACGCTCATATAATGCACCATCTTCAGAAGAGAAGAAATGCTCATATAATGCACCATCTTCAGAAGAGAAGAAATGCTCATATAATGCACCATCTTCAGCCCTCCGACAATGAGAATGCTGTCCTCAAAAGAAATTAAGTAATGTGAAAATCTCATATAATGCACCATCTTCAGAAGAGAAGAAATGCTCATATAATGCACCATCTTCAGCAGAGAAGAAAAGCTCATATAATGCACCATCTTCAGAAGAGAAGAAAATCTCATATAATGCACCATCTTCAGAAGAGAAGAAATGCTCATATAATGCACCATCTTCAGCCCTCCGACAATGAGAATGCTGTCCTCAAAACAAATTAAATAATGTGAAAAGCTCATAGAATGCACCATCTTCAGAAGAGAAGAAATGCTCATATAATGCATCATCTTCAGCAGAGAAGAAAAGCTCATATAATGCACCATCTTCAGAAGAGAGGAAAAGCTCATATAATGCACCATCTTCAGAAGAGAAGAAATGCTCATATAATGCACCATCTTCAGCAGAGAAGAAATGCTCATATAATGCACCA
>CM031596.1:110079741-110101376 GCA_018398815.1 Conus ventricosus
CCTGCAGTTCCTACATCCATACTTGTCCATGTTGAGTGTAGATACCACAAAACTAGATTTAATGAAACTGGGAGTACAAAAATGAGGCCTTGTGTGGCATTAACTGAATTGAATGCTTCTAGTGTAAACTCGGCGCTCGAAATGGGGATGGGAACATAAAATTGACTACGTTTTAGGATAGAGATTTAAAGACAGAATAATAGGTTAGACAAAAAAAAAAAGAACTTTACATTCAAACACACTAAACAGAAGAAAGAAAAGTATAGGTACAAGTTAAAAAACAATGGAAACGTTCTTTCTGCAGATCGTTTTATTCAATTTTGTCATCAACAGGGAAACACAGGCGTATTTAAACATCTAATCATTGTTCAAGAAAGCTAGAATGTAACAAAAAAGAGAGAAAAAAATCAAAATGTGAAGCTTTAAAACAGCTGCAGCAGACAATGTTTTTCTTCCCAATAAAAAATAGTTTACATTTATATTTCTTGCATTTGTCTCATTCAAAATCATGTCAGATCCAGCGTTATGCACATTTTATATAAACGATGAAATGTTAACGCGTTTGCAATCAAAGAACTTTTACGTTTTCAAGTTTAGTTACACCAGAACCTCCTATACCAATCCAACAACAATATAGAACTACACAATCTACAACATACGGCTGTTTTGAATTTTCAGGCAAAACACACAGTGCCAGTATGTGATTTGACATGACTAGAATGAAAATATTGTCAAGTTCAGTACTGTAATTTTCAGCGTTTTCTAAATTTACACACTCAGCCAGCAATTCAGCCGTAGATAACTTTTTTTTAAAGAATATAAACAAAAATTCGACAAAATTAAGTAATGATAATAAGAGAGTGACATGAAAAATTTTAAAAAGACATGAAACATCTACTCATTGCCACACACATATTCTACAAAAAATCAAACCGTTGTCACATGAACACCCCAATGTAAAACAATGCAATTGTTTTAAAAAGAAACTTGTTATCGTCAAATCGAAAATCAAAGTGTTCTAAAACGTAACACCATATACATGCAATCTGCAAGTGTACTTTCTGTTTTTTTTTCTAGGTCTTAATTCTCCATTTACACAATCAGAGTAGTCACCTGTGAGTGATGAATTTTTGTAGTTGTGTTATTGCTGTATGTCTTACACGAGTGTGTATATACCATGTAAACAGAGGTCTGTGGTCGAAGTTCGAAAAACAGTTTGAAAAGTCCTTGAATATGAAGTCACGTATACGATTTATACTCATTCAAAATTCTCATTCAAAACGGTGAACACGAAACTGCCAGATGAATCACTTTTAAATGTTGAACACATTAACATATTATTGAGCACACCAATTTGGCACACAGATTTTCAACAAGCAAACAAAAAATAATTAAACGCTGTCACATGAACAATATCCGAGTGTCAAATTCAGCTGGATGTATACTGTGTACAATTATCAAAAACAAAAACAGAGTACAAACCGTAACAGCGAAACTTAACAAAAATATCATCATCGTCACATCGACAATGAACATGTCAAACGCAGTATCGTAGCCAATTACACATTAAGGCCCATTTCTTTTCCTACCAGCCAGTCTTTAAATGCAAACTTGTCAGGAACTGCAAATCTTTGATTTGCTCACATATACATAAAAGAAACAGTCTTTCAAATGACAATTGAAAGAGAACTGTGATGTGCACTTTCGTACAACCTTCTGCTGTGGCTGTGAGAAGACGATTTCAGAAACTGATCAGTACCTCTGATTTGTCCAAATGCCAGTGATATAAAAGTTTCTGAAATCGTCTTCCCCTCAAACAGAGCCAAGTGTTGTACACTATCTATTATTTTACAATCCGCCTGATTTCCACAGCAAGACCGCTTGCTCGTCCTGCTGCACGTATCAGTCTTCTATACTGACGGGATTTGGAACGTTGGGATAACAGAGAAGTCAATGTGCAGTCTGGGTAAATGGATTCTGGAAACTGTCAGCCTGAAAAATGTGTTCACATTTTACAGCGTGTATCTGAAGCTTGGATCCATTCGGACTGCGTGGTGGATTATCAAAGCCTGGATTTCTTGAGGCAAAAACTCGCGACTATCGAAAGGGACTGTAGGAGTCGGAGTGCCGTTGTCGTTGTCAGGGACATCGTCATTGACTGTAGGAGTCGCAGTGCCGTTGTTGTTGTTGTCAGGGACATTGGCATTGACTGTAGGAGTGGCAATGCCGTTGTTGTTGTTGTCAGGGACATCGTCATTGACTGTAGGAGTCGCAGTGCCGTTGTTGTTGTTGTCAGGGACATCGTCATTGACTGTAGGAGTCCCAGTGCCGTTGTTGTTGTTGTCAGGGACATCGTCATTGACTGTAGGAGTCGCAGTGCCGTTGTTGTCGTTGTCAGGGACATTTGCATTGGCTGCAGGAGTCGCAGTGCCGTTGTCGTTGTTACCAGGGACTTTGGCATTGACTGTAGGAGTCGCAGTGCCGTTGTCGTTGTTGTCAGGGACAATGGCATTGGACTATAGGAGTCGCAGTGCCGTTGTCGTTGTCAGGGACATTTGCATTGGCTGCCAGGAGTCGCAGTGCCGTTGTCGTTGTTACCAGGGACTTTGGCATTGACTGTAGGAGTCGCAGTGCCGTTGTCGTTGTCAGTACCAATACATTGCAAAATCAGTGGAAGTCGCACTTCCCAGGGAACACCAATACTGGTGTAATGTTCAGGGTAATAATCCAGGGTCAGAGTGAAAATACCAGGATGGTATGGTCCTTGGTCTGGGGTGATGAAAGTAGAATAATCAGGGCCAGTTCCTGATACCACCAATATTTGAACATGGTAGACGGCTGAGAGCGCGGTCAAAGTCAGGTGGTCGCCGTACGTACCGACTTGTCTCATGTCCATGACATAATCATGATCGTTTCCGTCAATGAATGGGCAGTATGTGTCCATGTTGTCGATGATATGGTTTACAGCGTCCTTCGGAGAGCTTCTGCAGTTCTGTTGACTCCAAACAGGGAAAGCTGATGGCCAATAGCCTCAAATTGACAGTTACCAGGACTCTCTGTTGGATCTAGGATCACTTCAATGTTCATGGCCTCCAGGTTTTTTGATTCTGTCAGAATGATTCAAGGGAATGGAATACTTTTGTCTGTGTTTCTTCTGTATTGAGCGCTGTTTCCTTTTTTTCTGGCATATCTTTTCTTTCTTCGTTCCTTTGTAGCTGTTGTGCTTGTAATATCAGTGACCGATATCCACTGACTCACATTTCCCTGGTTGGTTTTGTGGTATTGAATCTTGTATTTATTTCGAGCCAAGATCGCCTCAGTGACCTGCCTCTACAAACAGACCTTCGATAGGAACACGTATCCTACTGGTGGATTTTTGGGGGGTACCGGATCAGTAACCTCTTCACCAAGACTACAGGGATGGACATTGGCGATTGTGATGCGATGCTTTTCTTTGCTGCTTTTTCAGAGACTTCTCTTACTTTGTTTATCCGTGATTCTGATCTGCTGAAATATACCTCAGGCGGGCATTTTTTGGCCAGTACATCTTTGGGTGTGTCATGGTGGATTTTTGAATGAGGTGCAAATTCTTTCCCCAATTGAATCCTCCTTTGCAAGCTGTCATGAATGAAATTTTCTTTCGGATCTCCCGATGTGATCGCTCACATTTGCCTTGAGACTGTGGGTGATACGCACTACTCCTGATGGTTCTGACAATTTGGAATGCAACAGTCGTTCTGTCTCCCCTTGAATTCCGTGCCCTGATCGAACTGAACACAAGTAGGAAACTCCGTGTCCTGAGAACATTTCATTCAGTGTTCTTGCTACAGTCTTACTACTTTTGCTTGCAAGTGGTCTCAGGATCAGAAAACGAGAGAATGTGTCCAGAAACTGACAGAATGTACTGCTGCGGTTTTCCGTTGTGAAGGACCAGCTCATTTCTCATGTCAATTAAATCAAGTGCCAGCGTTCATTTACTGCAGTGGCCATGACTGGTTTGGGAGGGACTGTGTTTGTGAACACTTGCATTTCTTTCTTGGTATCTTTTTGACACACCAAGAACTTTTCGTACTTTTGTGTACGAAACAGCAGCAAATTTCTCTGTGACGTGCCTCCAAACTGTTCTAGACCCAGATCCGAGATTTTCATCAAATCTATGTTTTACTGTCTGTGGTGCCTCACTTTCAATCAGAACTGGTTTTCCTCCCGAAATGTACATTTCCTTCTACCAAAGAAGAAGTCATGTTTGCGTCTTTGAGATACTGCCTCACAGTACTTTTTTCCACAGCAGTGCGGTTTTTCTTTGGAACTTAAAACTTTCCTTTCAGAAGATGTCGAAGTGTGAAATACTTATCTTTGGGGAAACGGACTGCAAGTATCCTCTGGCGCTAGGGCAGCTGTCTTCCTGGTCGACTTGCTTTGCTTGATCCATTTTCTCATTCGATCTGGAACCACACACATTACTACTACTCCTCCTCCTACTACTACTACTTGTAATATATAATGATAATATATGTGGAAGGATCTATTGTTTCCTCAGAGAACCAATCAGATATTTCTCCCCTGTGAAAATGGTGTCCTTAAGATTTATGAAAAGTGTAGGAGCGCGAGAAGTATGCCGACGAGAGTGAAGGGTGAACAAACACACAGACGCATAGACAGGCGGACAGATAGACATATGTAGGTATGTAGACAGGCAGGCCGGCAGGCAGCCAAGCAGGTAGGTAGATAGGAAGACAGACAGAAGACCAGACAGAGAGACACACAGATAGATAGAGAGAGAGATAGATAGCAGATAGATAGATAGACATACAGGCAGGCAGGCAGGCAGGCAGGCAGGCAGGCAGGCAGATAGGCAGACATACAGACAGACAGATAGGCAGATAGACAGATAGATAGATCGATAGATAGAATTGATAGAGCGAGAGATAGGGAGATAGATTGATTGATAGATAGACAGACAGAGAGACAGAAAGATATGGTAGGTGGGTGGGTAGGTAGTTAGTTAGGTAGGTAGACATATAGATTAATACGGGGTGCGGTGGGTTTAGGTCAACGAACCGTCTGGAAAACTCTTACCTGAATCACCAGTTGCTCAGAAGCTCCTGCCCAATGTGAACATTCAGACCTTTTATAGGAGGACATATCCGGTCGATTCTTTCCAACTGCCGACAAGTATGCCGACAAAGATCGCCCGACAAAGTATGCCGACAAAGATCGCCCGACAAAGTATGCCGACAAAGATCGCCCGACAAAGTATGCTGACAAAGATCCCGACAAAGTATGCCGACAAAGATCGCCCGACAAAGTACGCCGACAAAGATCGCCCGACAAAGTTACGCCGACAAAGAGCGCCCGACAAAGTATGCCGACAAAACGCCCGACAAAGTATGCCGACAAAGAGCGCCAGACAAAGTATGCCGACAAAGATCACCGCGCTTGTTAGGAAAATTTAATTATCTTGCATGTTATTGTCAGGGTTGTGGGGCCACACTTTCTCCCAACCCCACACTTTCTCCCAACCCCACACTTTCTCCCAATCCCACACTTTCTCCGAAATTCGGAGAATAATATAAAAGAGAAAATGTTTCATATTATTACACTGCGTGTATGATATGAAATATAAAGAGAATAATGTAGAAGAGAAAGTGTTTTATATTATTACACTTTTTGTGTGCTAGTTGACTGAAACTCTCTCTCTCTCTCTCTCTCTCTCTCTCTCTCTCTCTCTCTCTCTCTCTCTTCTCTCTCATCTCTCTCTCATCTCAGAAATGGGAATTAACGGACAGAGGCGAAATGAGAAGGGGCGAAATGGGAAAGGGACGAATTGGAGAGGGGGGGGGGGGGGGGGCAGGAAGGGGCGGAATGGGAAAGGGATTGCCCTGGATGAACGGGGAAGGGGCAGATTGGGAAGGGGCGAAATAGGAATGAGGGGCGAAACAGAAAGGAGGCAGAACGGGACAGGGGCGACATGGAAAGAGGGGCGAAATGGGAAAGGGACGAATTGGAAATGGGCGGAATAGGAAGGGCCGAAATGGGAATAGATTGGGGACGAAATGGGAAGGGGTGAAGTGGGAAGGGGCGAAATGGGAATAATCCGTGAGCATCATCCTTGACCATAGTACCCTCCAAAGTTTCAGAAAGATCGGCCCAGTACTTTTGTTGCAGCGCGTGGAAACACACTTTGCTCACAGAGAGAAGGAGAGAGAGAGAGAGAGAGAGAGAGAGAGAGAGAGAGAAGAGAGAGAGAGAGGAGAGAGAAGAGAGAGAGAGAGAGAGAGAGAGAGAGAGAGTACACACGAATCTTTTCGAACACGAATCTTTATTGAGGGTAATTGGTTAAGCTAAGAGTTTTCTTTACACCAGGCCCTCTAGAGAAAAGAAAAAAGAAAAGAAAGAAAAAAAAATCAACCACACACACATATATATGCACAAACGCACACACACTTAGCAAACAAATATAATAATGAAAGAGAGGAGAGAAGAGAGAGGAGAGAGAGAGATAGAGGAGAGAGAGAGGAGAGAGAGAGTGAAGAGAGAGAGAGAGGAGAGAGAGAGAGAGAATTTTACGTTCCGATTGTAAAGTATTCTTTTTTGTCTGTTTGTTTGTTTGTTCGTTGTTGTAGAGTACAAGAAAATCAAGTCAGAAATGTACGATATGACTTGAGATCCGAAGTTTCCTCTTTCGAGGGGCGACAAAGTGTGCAGCAATGTCACATATGAAAAGTGACGACAAAGTGTGCAAGGGCGACAAAGTGTGCAAACTTGTCGATATTTGTCATGGCTGGGACGACAAACTGTGCAGCACACTTTGTCGTCGGCGACAAAGCATGCAGCACAGTTTGTCGCCGACGACAAAGTGTGCAGGGGCGACAAAGTATGCCGTAACAAGGCGGTGCGGTGCGTTCCACTCTGTAATGTGGCCGCAGCTTAGGTTTTGCTCGAAACAGTGTGACCCAATTTGAGGCCCGGTCTGAAGTGTGGAAAAAGAGGGGGGGGGGGGGGGGGGGGGGGGGCGGGGGGAGGACAGAACTTCGGGTATTGTCATTCCGTTCCTTCTTTCTCTCTTTTGTCTTCCGTCTTTCTTCAATTCTTTTTTCCATTTTTTTTTCTTTCTTTCTGTTTCAGTTCTTACTTTCTTTTTTTTCTGTTCATTTCTTGTGTCTGTCTGACTATCTTTTCTTCGTTGTTTTCCTCCGTCTCTTCTCTTTCTTTTTTTTTTCTTCTGGAGTATTTCATAAAGAAAGGGCAAATACACCTTTTCTGTTCCCTTATTTCCCTTCTTTCTTTTTCTCCCCCCATCCCCCCACCCCCATCCCCCCGCCCTCTTCCCCCCCCCCCCCCCCCACCCCACCAAATGTACAACACTTCTCTCATGACAAAAATGACAACAGATTAACCTATAAACAACACATCCGTCATTACAAAAGTGACAATAGATTTACCAATAAACACTTCCGTCATTACAAAAACGACAACAGATTGACCAATAAACAACACTTTCGTCATTACAAAAGTGACAATTGATTTACCAATAAATTAACACTTCCGTTATCACAAAAGTGACAATAGATTTACCAAATGAAGAAAAGGGGGGATTTTTAAGTGAAAACATAAAACCGTTTACTGACGTCATACACGATACATCGTATTCTCTGTCATGAAAAGAACCGTTTGTTGCGTTATACAGGATGCATCGTATTCTCTGTCGTGAAGAGGACCATTGGTTGCGTCCTACAGAATACATCGTATTCTCTGTCGTGAAGAGGACCATTGGTTGCGTCCAACAGGATACATCGTATTCTCTGTCATGAAGAGGACCATTGGTTGCGTCCTACAGGATACATCGTATTCTCTGTCGTGAAGAGGACCATTGGCTGCGTCCTACAGGATACATCGCATTCTCTGTCATGAAGAGGACCATTGGTTGCGTCCTACAGGATACATCGTATTCTCTGTCATGAAGAGGACCATTGGTTGCGTCCTACAGGATACATCTTACTCTCGGTTGTGAAGAGGACCATTGGTTGCGTCCTACAGGATACATCTTACTCTCGGTTGTGAAGAGGACCATTGGTTGCGTCCTACAGGATACATCTTACTCTCGGTTGTGAAGAGGACCATTGGTTGCGTCCTACAGGATACATCTTACTCTCGGCTGTGAAGAGGACCATTGGTTGCGTCCTACAGGATACATCGTATTCTCTGTCGTGAAGAGGACCATTGGTTGCGTCCTACAGGATACATCGTATTCTCTGTCATGAAAGAAACCACTTGCTGTGCGAGGCGTTTTCTCCCTTTCTCCGGTCTTACCCAGTGTCCTACTTTCTCCGGTCTTACCCAGTGTCTTACTTTCTCCTGTCTTACCCAGTGTCTTACTTTCTCCTGTCTTACCCAGTGTCTTACTGTCTCCTGTCTTACCCAGTGTCTTACTTTCCTTTCACCTTTCTCCTGTCTTACCCAGTGTCCTACTTTCTCCTGTCTTACCCAGTGTCTTACTTTCTCCTGTCTTACCCAGTGTCTTACTTTCTCCTGTCTCACCCAGTGTCTTACTTTCCTTTCACCTTTCTCCTGTCTTACCCAGTGTCTTACTTTCTCCTGTCTTACCCAGTGTCTTACGTTCTCCTGTCTTACCCAGTGTCTTACTTTCTCCTGTCTCACCCAGTGTCTTACTTTCTCCTGTCTCACCCAGTGTCTTACTTTCCTTTCACCTTTCTCCTGTCTTACCCAGTGCCTTACTTTCTCCTGTCTTACCCAGTGTCTTACTTTCTCCTGTTTTACCCATTGTCTTACTTTCTCCTGTTTTACCCAGTGTCTTACTTTCTCCTGTCTCACCCAGTGTCTTACTTCCTCCTGTTTTATCCAGTGTCTTACTTTCCTTTCACCTTTCTCCTGTCTCACCCAGTGCCTTGTTTTCTCCTGTCTTACCCAGTGTCTTACTTTCTCCTGTCTTACCTAGTGTCTTACTTTCTCCTGTCTTACCCAGTGTCTTACTTTCCTTTTCATTTTATTTCCTCTTTCACAAGCTCTGTCGTTTTGATAGCGGGTTTTCCCTACGTCTCTGTTTATTTGTTTATCTATCTATTCATTTGATTGTGCATTTGTTTTTGTTTTTTCTCTCTTTGGATTGTCTGTGTTTTGCTTTGTTTGGTTTTGTAAAACAAATGTGAATTTATGTAACAATACAGTTTGGTCTCTCTCTCTCTCTCTCTCTCTCTCTCTCTCTGTCTCTCTCTCTCTCTCTCTCTCTCTCTCTCTCTCTGTGTGTGTGTGTGTGTGTGTGTGTGTGTGTGTGTGTGTGTGTGTGTGTGTGTGTGTGTGTGTGTGTGTGTGTGTGTGTGTGTGTGTGCGTGCGCGTCCGTTATAAACGTTTTCGTTCGCACACTTTAGTAAGCACAGGCGTTATCGTCAGCTTGACAGAATGCTAAATGTTGTTAGGACAGGCGTTATCGTCAGCTTGACAGAATGCTAAATGTTGTTAGGACAGTCAGCTTGACAGAATGCTAAATGTTGTTAGGACAGGCGTTATCGTCAGCTTGACAGAATGCTAAATGTTGTTAGTTAGGACAGGCGTTATCGTCAGCTTGACAGAATGCTAAATGTTGTTAGGACAGGCGTTATCGTCAGCTTGACAGAATGCTAATGTTGTTAGAACCTCCCCAGTCTGTCCCTGGGGAAGATGTCATCGATTTCTAAAGGCTGGGTGGGTGTGAAGGAGGAAAGTGAGAAATGACAATTAACGTTTGGGGCTGCAGCTTCATTAAACTAGTCATTTTCTATTTCTTTTTTAAAAATTGATCATTTATGATCAGTCCTTTGCACACTGAAGAAAAGGCCTTTTATATGATATTTATGAGTTAAATGATTGTATCTGTAAAAACTGCAAAGAAAACAGTACATTCAGTGAAGATTTGGTCATCTAATGAAGTTTCTACCTGGTAAAAGTTGGGATATAAATAAATGTATTACCAAAACTTAGAACGAACCAAACACACACACACACACTGTCACGGTCAAAAATAAACACAACCAAATTCGTGGTCAATCGCCACCAGCCCAGTTGGACATAAGCTCTAACGCAAATATTCTGGGCGTCCGGCAGACAGCCCCATAGGGCGGGTCCAGCCAATTAAGCATAGCGGTGAGGTTCCACAGAGACGGTCTGTCCAGCCAGACGGACTAAGTAGCGGACCGACGCCTCGATGTCTGGTCAAACGAGTCTCGACGCCCGGATCAGACTCATCCGGCCAATTTGAGCACAGCGAGAGGCTAATCCTAATCTTCCACGGAGACAGCATCGGCCTTGTAGACAGTCGGAGTGGCTGACCAACATCTCGAACGTCTGGGCCAGGCTGATCTAGCCAATTTACAACGTCGCCGGAAAGGGAGAGGGAGAAGGTAGTATGTGGTGGGGGTGAAATCAAGCTAATCAATTAAATGACCAATTGACCACCACAGAGAGTAAGGCGTGTAGGCGTGACTGTCATGATTTGAATATCCAATGGAATTAGAGGGAGATAACTTCGGGTACGAGGTGGTAAAAATACTGACCAATGGTACTCGCCCTTGGACACGGAGTTAGGGCATAAAGTAATGCGTGAGTGAGAGAGAGGGGAGAAACGAACAGAAGAGAGAGAGAGAGTTCGGGGAGTAGGCTCTCGCCTACAGGAAGGCAGGGAGATGAGAACGAACAGAGAGACAGAGAGAGGGAGGTTCTGGGTGTAGCTCTGCTCGAGCGAAAAGCAGAGAGATGAGAGGGGGAGAGAAGAGAACCAAATTGTGGCATTAGCACGAGATAGTCTGCAGAGGAAGGACTAAAGAGAGATGTGGAGAGAGAGAGTTGCTAACTAATGAAGAGAAAAAGAAAGAAAAGAAAAGGAAAAGAAAAGCAACCATGTCCATTTGGTAGGGCAGACTAGGAGAGAGAGAGAGAGAGAGTGCAATGCGTTAATGCAGGAAGAAAGAAAGGAGAACAGATCGATGTTGATAGTCACTGTTCCATCGGAACCGGGGGTTCGACCTCATACTTGGCCAGCGCCACTTTCATCGGCAGTCCAACCTGACCAACACCAGCGGTCCAGCCTGACCGGTGCCAGCAGTCCAGCCTGACCAATGCCAGCAGTTGTGTCGTGTTGTGGAAGTGACAGTGAAAAAAAAAAAAGGAAAAGAAAAAGACAGTGATTCGTGAATAGTTAAGATCACCTGGCCAGGTAAAGTAGAAATCTATTTATACCCGGGTTAGTTAATGATGTTTTAGATAAATGATTTTGTGAAGTTCAGGAAAGAGAGAATGTTTTATTTTGTTTGATTCCATATGCATTGATGTTTCGTTCTATGATCATGTGTAGTAAAGTTATAGACTTTACTAGTGGTTTGATGTGACGGATGCATGATATATGAATGAGATTGTAAGCAAGCTGTGAGTGTGTTTGGGCTGTGCGCTAGTCCTTCCTCCATCGACATCACCCGAGGTTGACAATTTATTGGCGAGCTTGCCAGGATATTCTGGCCCATTTATTATAATTGTTCAACTTCTCAGAGAGGAAGCTGGGTGGGATTCAAGTATTGTAATCCTAAGACAAGGGTTGTCTTACTGTATGTTCCAAGATAGTTAAATACTAGGCTTGGCATTGCTTCCAAGATAGTTAATACTAGGCTTGGCATTTCAGCCCCAGAGTACTCATTTCGCACAGATTGCCTATAATTCGCTCTCATAGTTGGGTCAGGCGCTGGGCGTCTTATAAAAACTAATTACGTTGTCCCAAGCTAATATTATCATTCATAGGATTGTGCTATTACGTCACTCGTGTCGGTAACCACCAGTTTGGCTGTCGTAGTAGTAAAATCTTGTTTCAAAAAAAAAAAAAAAAGAAGATATAATGGCGGAAGAAAAGAACACCCCTATTGAACAACTTGTGAGCGTCGCTCGTGATTTAGGCTATTCGGGAGAAGAGTTGCGAGCATTCGTTGAAAACCAGCAAAAGATGGAAAGGGATGAGCGAGCAGAAAGACGACGTGTCGCTGTGGAAATAGCAGAGCAGGAAAGATTAAAAGCTAGCGAGACGCAGGAGACAGAAAGAATGAAGCAGGAAACAGAAAAATTAAGCATTCAGGCTAACAATGATAAAGAAACGCAGGAGACAGAAAGAATAAGGGAAGCGCAGGAGACAGAAAGATTAAAGGTTCAATTAGAGTTAGAGAAAGTGAGAATACAAAGGGGGACCACCGAGGATGGGAGTTCAGTTTCCAGTGACTCTGTGCGCAGCTATGCCCCCCGACCCAAGTTGCCAAATTCTCGGAAGGGACCGATTCGATTGACGCATACATCAGTCGTTTCGAAACGTTTGCGACCAGTCAGGGTTGGCCTCCAGAAGAGTGGGCAGTCATTTTGTCGGCGTTACTGACGGGTAAGGCATTACAAATTTTCACTGCGTTGCCAGCAGAACAACAGTCTGATTTGGTGCTGTGAAGGAATCATTGATGAAGGGATTTGACCTCACAGAGGAAGGATTCAGAAAGAAATTTCGTTCAGCTAAATTACAAGCAGGTGAGACGTACACTCAGTTTGGTGCACGTCTAGATCACTATTTTGAGAAGTGGTTAGAGTTGAGTGGTACGAAGAAGGAGTTCGCTGAGTTGAAAGAGCTAGTTATGAAAGAACAGATTTTGTCAGGTTGCGGCCCTGAGTTAACCATACATTTGAAAGAGAGACAGCCAGAGACAGCAGGGGAGTTGTTGAAGTTCGCAGAGGTGTATAGAGAGGCACGATTGGGCACTAAGGTGCAGGAGAAAACAGGTGCTAGGCACAGGTGAGAAGAGTGCAAGGAGACTAGGGGAGTTTTCTGCAAAGTCTGCAAACCCAGTGGTGGGGCAGAAGGAAGGGCAAAGGGACATTAGGTGTTTCATTTGTCACAAGAAGGGACATGTGGCGAGGATTGTCGCATGAGGTTCCAGAAGGCAGCAGCCTTGCAAGAGGTGGATAAGGGTCGTCAAGGGAAACGACCTGCAGTGGAACCAAAAGGGATTCAGTCTGAAGAGGGTGGAGTGCAGCCTATGGCTAGCACTGGACAGCAGTCAGTGTCAGGGATGGAGGGCACTAGGCTGAGTGGTTCGTTACCAGTGGAAGAAGAGTGGATTGGCCAGCAGAGGGTGAAAGTGTTACGAGACACTGGTTGTTCATGCGGTGTAGTACGAACAACGCTGGTCGAGAAAGGGGATTTGACAGGGCAAATCCAGACCTGTACTCTAATCGATGGCACTGTGAGGGAGTTTCCAGTTGCTAAGATAGAAGTACGTACCCTTACTTCTCAGGCGAGTTGTCTGCGTTGGTGATGGAGAAACCCCTTCATGATTTGATCATCGGAAATATTCCAGGGGCAAGGGATCCAGGGGATCCTGAGTTGTTGACTGCTACAGGGGCAGCAGTTCAAGCAGGGAGCAAGAGGGAGGAAAAGGTTGATAAACCGTTAGTCGTTCCGGCAGGGAAGTCAGGCATAGATGTGTCGCCTGATGAGTTTAGGGCAGCGCGGGAGCAGGACCCTTCGCTCGTGAAGTCTTGGGAGTTGGCGGGAGGTGGAGGGGGACGGGAGGTTGGAGGAGGTGAGACAGAATTTCTTGTGAAAAGGCGGGCTGTTGTACCGAGTGTTCACCAAGGGGAAGACAGGTAAGGTGACCACTCAGTTAGAGGTACCAGCAGGTTATCGTGACACTGTCATGTCAGTGGGTCACGAGTCGCTCATGGCGGGTCATCTCGGCACCAGCAAAACAGCTGACCGAATCTTTGATGACTTTCATTGGCCAGGAGCAATGGCAGACATAGAACGTTTCTGCATGTCATGTGGTGTGTGTCAAGGGTCGGCCACGGGGGGGGGGGGGGGGGGGGTGAGAGGAGAGGGCACCTCTTAGACATCCCCCTTTGGTTGTCACACCGTTCTGGAGAGTGGCTCTTGATCTGGTTGGCCCAATCTCGCCCTGTTCCAAAGGTGGGGAGAGGTATGAGACATGTGGGGTTGCAGGGGAGAGTTTGCGGGAGGCTAGGGTCGTGCAGAGGAAACAGTGTGACAGGAGGGTGAGGGGGCGGTCCCTCAGGGCGGGAGATCGGGTCCTGTTGCTGCTTCCCACGGGTCACGGCAGGCTGCTGAGGCATTGGAGGGGACCATTCACCATCACTGAAAGGGTAGATCGGATTACCGAATTGATGTGAATGGGAAACCAAAACTTTTCCATGCAAATTTCCTCCGCAGGTATACTCAGCGTGGGACTCGGCACATGGGCGCAGCGGCAGTCATTGATGGGGTGAAGGGGGCCCGGCGGGGGAGGGGGAGATTTTGTTGCCTAGGTTTCCAGAGGAGTCATGCAGGGATGTGTCACTGTGTGAAGGGCTAGACAGTGGGAGTTCCTAGGTTTTGTTGTCGGAGGCGACACAGGGCAGCCAGAGGGGGGAAGGGTGGAGAGGATGATGAGTTCAGAGAGACCAAAGACCAAAACAGAAGTCAGGAGTCTGCTAGGTTTTATTGGGTTCTATAGGGAGTTTGTTCCGGATTTCGCAGCAATCACGAGTCCTCTCAGTGATTTGATCAAGGCAGGGAAACCGGCAGTGGTCGAGTGGTCAGACGCTGCAGAGCAAGCACTGCAGACGGTGCTGGAAAGACTAGGTTCCCGTCCCATCTTGAAGCTACCAGATATGTCCAAACCATTTTTGTTGCGGACAGATGCATCAGGCGGTGGGATAGGTGCAGTATTGTTGCAGGAGCATGAAGGAGTCGAGTTTCCTGTGGGGTATGCAGGCAGGAAGTTGACAAGGTGTGAAGAAGGGTGCGCAACGGTGGAGAAGGAGTGTTTGGCTGTCGTGTGGGCCGTGCAGAAGTTCCACAAATACTTGTATGAGAAAGAGTTCGTGATAGAGACAGATCACCAACCACTCAAATTCCTGAAGGAGGCACAGCTGAGAAACAGCAGAGTGCTGCGTTGGGCAATGGCATTGCGGCCCTGCAGGTATCGAGTGCAGTACATTCCGGGTCGACAGAATGTCGGAGCTGACTATTTGGGTCGTGTGGTCTGGCGGGCTGCGGCTCGGGGAGGTCAGTCATGTCCGGGGTGCTTTGTTGATGGTGTGTGTTGATTGCAGTTATGTTGATTGGATGTGGGTTCATTCCCAGTTGGCTATGGGTTTATGTTTTTGTGTGAGACTTGTTCATGTGGATGCAGTTGTGCTTGGAGCATGCAGTCGCTTGTGTGGTGATGCATTGTTTGCAATGGGTGGGGATGGAGATTCCTCGGTGGGGTGTCATGGATCGTGATCATATTATATTGTGCTTTTCATAAGAGTTGTGAGGGGGGGAGATGGCAGATCCGCAGGTGGGGGAGTTGCATGGGTGCGCACAGAGGTTGTTATAAAATGAGTTGAAATAACGCAAGAGCGCACGTCAATGATAACTCCTTGGAGTGGTATTCACTAATGATATATTTTATAATTTATAAACCGTTGGTTGTAAAGTATTTTTCAAACTTTGCACGTGTAGCTGTGTGTCAGCAAATTCGGTTGTTGTCTTTTTTTTGTACCGTTGTTTTGAGACAATGCGGTGCATAGTCTTTTGCAAGGGGAAATTGTCACGGTCAAAAATAAACACAACCAAATTCGTGGTCAATCGCCACCAGCCCAGTTGGACATAAGCTCTAACGCAAATATTCTGGGCGTCCGGCAGACAGCCCATAGGGCGGGTCCAGCCAATTAAGCATAGCGGAGAGGTTCCACAGAGACGGTCTGTCCAGCCAGACGGACTAAGTAGCGGACCGACGCCTCGATGTCTGGTCAAACGAGTCTCGACGCCCGGATCAGACTCATCCGGCCAATTTGAGCACAGCGAGAGGCTAATCCTAATCTTCCACGGAGACAGCATCGGCCTTGTAGACAGTCGGAGTGGCTGACCAACATCTCGAACGTCTGGGCCAGGCTGATCTAGCCAATTTACAACGTCGCCGGAAGGGAGAGGGAGAAGGTAGTATGTGGTGGGGGTGAAATCAAGCTAATCAATTAAATGACCAATTGACCACCACAGAGAGTAAGGCGTGTAGGCGTGACTGTCATGATTTGAATATCCAATGGAATTAGAGGGAGATAACTTCGGGTACGAGGTGGTAAAAATACTGACCAATGGTACTCGCCCTTGGACACGGAGTTAGGGCATAAAGTAATGCGTGAGTGAGAGAGAGGGGAGAAACGAACAGAAGAGAGAGAGAGAGTTCGGGGAGTAGGCTCTCGCCTACAGGAAGGCAGGGAGATGAGAACGAACAGAGAGACAGAGAGAGGGAGGTTCTGGGTGTAGCTCTGCTCGAGCGAAAAGCAGAGAGATGAGAGGGGGAGAGAAGAGAACCAAATTGTGGCATTAGCACGAGATAGTCTGCAGAGGAAGGACTAAAGAGAGATGTGGAGAGAGAGAGTTGCTAACTAATGAAGAGAAAAAGAAAGAAAAGAAAAGGAAAAGAAAAGCAACCATGTCCATTTGGTAGGGCAGACTAGGAGAGAGAGAGAGAGTGCAATGCGTTAATGCAGGAAGAAAGAAAGGAGAACAGATCGATGTTGATAGTCACTGTTCCATCGGAACCGGGGTTCGACCTCATACTTGGCCAGCGCCACTTTCATCGGCAGTCCAACCTGACCAACACCAGCGGTCCAGCCTGACCGTGCCAGCAGTCCAGCCTGACCAATGCCAGCAGTTGTGTCGTGTTGTGGAAGTGACAGTGAAAAAAAAAAAAAAGGAAAAGAAAAAGACAGTGATTCGTGAATAGTTAAGATCACCTGGCCAGGTAAAGTAGAAATCTATTTATACCCGGGTTAGTTAATGATGTTTTAGATAAATGATTTGTGAAGTTCAGGAAAGAGAGAATGTTTTATTTTGTTTGATTCCATATGCATTGATGTTTCGTTCTATGATCATGTGTAGTAAAGTTATAGACTTTACTAGTGGTTTGATGTGACGGATGCATGATATATGAATGAGATTGTAAGCAAGCTGTGAGTGTGTTTGGGCTGTGCGCTAGTCCTTCCTCCATCGACATCACCCGAGGTTGACACACACACACACACACACACACACACACACACAGAGAGAGAGAGAGAGAGAGAGAGAGAGAGAGAGAGAGAGAGAGAGAGAGAGAGAGAGAGAGAGAGAGAGAGAGATCCTGCCAATTATACCAAAGTCAGACAAGATGGGTGTATGATTTATGGCGATTCAAGGAGTACCTGCGGGTGTATCTTTTTTTCTTTCTTTCAGCGAAGCCACGGTAAATTAGCGATAGAATCAGTCTTACTTATTTCAACAACAACAACAACAAAATATGAATAGAAACTGTAAGAATTTTGTGCGTATTTTGCGTTGTCACCGGAGTGATGTAAAGTTGGGAAAATCCAAAATGGAGTGTCATTGTAGTTAAGACGTCACATACGTTACGTAAAATAAGAGTTCGTGTATTCATGGCCTATTGTTGATGACGCAAAATAAGTCGGCATGAACAATTAACAAGATGCGAAGCAAATAAACGTACTCCCAGTTTTCCAAACCGCTTATAAATCAGCCAAGTGCTTTGTGAGATAAGAAATAAAGGCAAAATAACGGTTTTAACGGTTATTTAACCGATGTACACCTTTGAAACTGGTATTTTAGTCCTCACTGGGCTAAAGCCTGTGTACATACCAAATTTCATCCAAATCGGACAATATGTCAAGACTAACGGTTTTTAACGGTCAGATTTTGAAACACTGCATGGAATTGCCATTTGTGTGTGATGACCTTTCTGTATACAAAATTGCATTAAAATCCACCAATATATAAAAAAATAACGGCAAAATAACGGTTTATCGGTTATATAACTGATATACACTTTTGAAACCGGTATTTTAGTCCTCACTGGGCTAAAGCCTGTGTACATACCAAATTCATCCAAATCGGACATATGTCAAGAATAACGGTTTTTAACGGCCATATTTTGAAACACTACATGGAAGTGCCATTTGTGTGTGATAACCTTTCTATATACAAAATGTCATTAAAACTCACCAATATATAAAAAATAACGGCAAAATAACGGTTTAACGGTTATACAACCGATATGCACTTTTGAAACCGGTATTTAGTCCTCACTGGGCTAAAGCCTGTATACATATCAAATTTCATCCAAATTGGACAATATGTCCAGAATTACGGTTTTTAACGGTCAAATTTTGAAACACTATGTAGAAGTGCCATTTGTGTGTGATAACTTTTCTATATACCAAATTTCATTAAAATCCACCTATATATAAGAAATAACGGCAGAATAACGGTTTTTAACGGTTGTTTAATCCATTTTCAGCATTACATCACTTACATATGGACAGAGGATCCGATTTGTCACAAGATCATCCAAACCGCTTATAAATTGGCCAAGTACTTTCTGAGATATTCCATAAAGAAGAAAAACCGTTACAGGCCGTTACAACCGTTAGTAACGGCTATAACGGGCAAACTAAACATCAGGCATCATCCGTGACCCATAATGAACATACCTGCTAATTTTCATAAAGGTCGGCCAAGTACTTTCTGAGATATTCCATAAAGAAGAAAAACCGTTACAGGCCGTTACAGCCGTTAGTAACGGTTATAACGGTAAACTAAAACATCGGGCATTATTCCTGACCAATAATGAACATACCTACAAATTTTCAGAAAAATCGACCCAGTAGTTTTGTCTGGAGCGAGTGGAACACATTTTGACCACGGACACACAGACAGACAGACAGACAGACAGACACACACACACACACACACACACACACACACACACACACACACACACACACACACACACACACACACACACACACACACACACACACACACAACACACACACAGCATTTCTTCGTTCCCATTCTAAAGTACTCCCTGTTCTTTAAGAACTGGGAGTACAATAAGCTTTCAGTCATGGATATCAAAGCGAGGGAACAATCATGTAATAGGTGTGGATGGGACCTAGAATGGTTGAGTGGGACAGGGAACAATCATATAATAGGTGTGGATGGGAAGTAGAATGGTTGAGTGGGACAGGGAACAATCATATAATAGGTGTGGATGGGAAGTAGAATGGTTGAGTGGGACAGGGAACAATCATGTAATAGGTGTGGATGGGAAGTAGAATGGTTGGGTGGGACAGGAACAATCATGTAATAGGTGTGGATGGGAAGTAGAATGGTTGAGTGGGACAGGGAACAATCATGTAATAGGTGTGGATGGGAAGTAGAATGGTTGGGTGGGACAGGGAACAATCATGTAATAGGTGTGGATGGGAACTAGAATGGTTGAGTGGGACAGGTTTGAAGCAGTGAGCGGGAGGGGGGGGGGGGTGGGACGGGGAAGGAGAGAAAAAGAGGATGAAGTGTTAGAGGGGTACATGTTTGTGTGCAGGCGGAAGAGGGAAGGACGACTGGATAGGTATGAAGTAGGAAACAGAGATAAAAAGACTCGACAAGAATCATTTGAAATCGGCTTTCTTCTGCTATGCGTGGGTGTTGTAATAGTTGGTTACTGCTGCGTTTTTTTTTTACCCGTGGTATGAGGAAAATTGAAAAAAAAAAAAAAAAGGACGAGCGAGATGGTGAGAGTGTAAGAGGGGAGGAGAGTGTAGCAATGGATACGAGGGGGGGGGGGGGGGAGCACCGGTGATTGAACAGCCGACCAGAATAGTATAGCAGAGGTAGCCCATCCTCAGAATAAGTCAGTCTGCTATTTTGGTACCAAGCTGGCAGCAATTCTTTGTAGGCGGAGAGATCTTTGCCGGTCAGCTATAAACTGCCCCAGTTACCAAATACATCTAGTCGGAGACGTGAACAGGTAAATGAGCTGTCTTAAGAATCATGTTTAGAGTGATCTTTTTGTCAACTGTGGAGAGACAGACATGTCTTCAGCACCGTGATACTACTCTCTATGCAGGGGCAGGGCGATAACTAGCTGTCACGGGGAAAGGGGGGGGGTATGGGTGGGTGGGATGGGCGTCTGGGGTGGGTGGGGGGAGTCGTCATTGTAAGCATTATGTGTCTCTTTGTGATATTCTTGCGTCATGTAGGCATTACAGCGGTAAAAGTGTTCCATTATAGACAACAGCTGATCTGAGAAAACGGCCCAAATTCTCCAATAGATGATGAGCTGGATTACATACACCTCATTTCATTTCTCTGTGGTGTTTAATCACATTTGGCGTTCATGTGGGCAACGGACTTCTTTATTGCAGGGGTTTTCCTCTACGTGATAATGTAAAACTAACATTATGCGAGTGAGCCCTGTATTTAGCAAGTGAACCCTCCATTACCAGTGAGCCCTACTTTCAGCAAGTGAACCCTGATTTTAGCAAGTGAACCTGAATTAGCAAGTGAACCCTTCGTTTAGCGAGTGAACCCTGCATTTAGCGAGTGAACCCTGCATTTAGCAAATGAACCCTGCATTTAGCAAGTGAACCCTACATTTAGCAGTGAACCCTGCATTTAACAAGTGAACCCTACATTTAGCAAGTGAACCCTACATTTAGCAAATGAACCCTTCATTTAGCGAGTGAAGCCTTCATTTGGCGAGTGAACCCTACATTCAGCGAGCGAACCCTACATTTAGCAAAGGATGCCCCAGAGATCTGATACTGTCAAACTTTATAGCAGCATTGCTCGCAAAATAACAGTCAAACTTTATAGCAGCATTGCTCGCAAAATTAACAGTCAAACTTTATGAGCAGCATTGCTCGCAAAATTAACAACTCAGCTGCTCTGCTTTGGGATTGTTTTTAATGTCCTCCTTGTCAGTTTGTATGTGTTGTGTGTTAGCATTGGTGCCAGGCGATTTGGTGTTGTAAGCGGCCTTGGTTTGGAGTATGGCAGTGGAATGACGTCATGATGGGAGCCAGAGTTGCCCGACTTGTTCCTCATTTACTGCTTAATCTCCCTGCTTCATCTGACTTCTTTTCAAGAAGATGAAATAACTGTTAAAGAGTTACCTGCACTCCCATTCCGGAGCTACAGCTACTTACTGCACCATTCACCTAACATACATGCAGACCACAGGCACACAGATCAATCACTGGAAGAAAAAGTTGACAAAAATCAAATAAGCAAAAAGAAAGAAGAGGCCATTGATTGTCTAGATGCCCCTACATATTTTCAGATTTATTCTAGACTTGCCTGACCTTAAGATAATGACCTTCACCCTCACAAGAACAATGTCCGTCGGGATGGTCTTAATCAACAATTCACGGAAAGTCGTGGCCACCTTGAGGTCACAGGCAAAAAAAAATACATGTACGTCACACTGACTTCAATCCATTCACCCGTTTCACAAACTTCTTTTTTTCAGGTTATACAGACGACTAATTTGCCACACCAAAAAACACATCATTCCAGATTCACAGGGCCAATCCTCTCTACATTTTCCAATAGGGGAAAACAAACTCCTCTTTCTTTCAGTCACCAAAATGTTCGCATTCTTCCCGCGAGGACAGCCATCACATCAAATTTCCGAAGAAATCCAATTCTCTCGACAGCAGACGTTCCAAATGATCGCGAAAGGCTGTGAGGGGCTAGGCTACGTCCAAGTAACAGTTGTAACCTACAGGTGCCCTC
>CM031596.1:110101476-110103976 GCA_018398815.1 Conus ventricosus
CCTGGGAGCAATGAGGTCAGAGGCTACATAGTAGTTCCACTCTCTCAGCGCTAGGTCACACTAACTTCTTCGTTTTCTTCTTCTCCTCCGAGCTAATTCTCTCTCTCTCTCTCTCTCTCTCTCTCTCTCTCTTCTCTCTCTCTCTCTCTCTCTCTCTCCTCTCTCTCTCCTCTCTCTCTCTCTTCTCTCTCTCTCTCCTATGTATTTACGGCTGCGTATTAATGTATTGCCACTGAATTAATAATGCTTGTCTTGGTAGTGTCATGACTCCCGCTGCCAACTTCTCCCCCCCCCCCCCCCTCCCCCCCCCCTGATGTCGATTTCTCTCAAATGGTTGGCAGCGTAATAGTTGGTGACAGAATAGAATCTGACCATATGCCTGTAGAGATGTATTGTCAAGGTCAGACTGATAGTGATCACACAGCTCGATGACAAGGAAAAAAATACAAAACGGAAAAAACTGTATGGCAAGTTAACAAAGCAACAGTTTAAGGATAACATTTCATCACATATATTTCGAGATAGAATGAAGGTAGCAGAAAACCTGATAGATGTTGATCCAGATGGGTCCATTAGACTATTCAACAGATCTCTAATGGAGGCTGCTAACTGTATGAAAAAACTCGTAGTCATTGATACCAGTGTAGGAGATCGGAATTCAAGATGGTTCGACAAAGAATGCTTGTTAAAGAAAAAAGAGGTAAGAGGATATTTGAGACGTTCCAGTCGAACAAAAAGAAAAGAACATTATAAAGAATATACATCAAAGCGAAAAGAATACAAGGCTCTAACAGAAGGTAAGAAAAAAGACTACAAAAAAGCGTCGGTAACAGCGCTACTTAGCTCCGCAAGTGATTCCAAAGAATTCTGGAAAGAAATTAAGAAGCACAGGAAACGTACACCCGTCATTAATAACATCAGCAATGGTGAATGGGTCCTACACTTTGAAAAAGTGTTTATGCAGACATTACTGAAAACTTAGCTCATACGGATTTATCAAGGGAAGATCAAATTACAACAGCACTCTTGATTGTGAAATAAGCGGGGCGGAGATAAGTAAAGCGATTAAACAATTAAAATGTAGGAAAGCGGCAGGCCCGGATGGTGTTCTGGCTGAAATGTTAAAATCCGCAGAACCAGAAATAATAAAATATTTGAAATGTTATTTCAATAAGCTTATTGTCGATGGATTATTTCCCGATGAATGGACCTAAAGCGATTATTGTACCGTTGCACAAGAAAGGGGACCCAAACAATCCGATAATTACAGGGGGATATCATTATTGAGTGTTGTAAGTAAGGTGTTCACCAAAATCATAAACAATAGGCTGTACGTATGGGCTGAGAACAATTCTTTGTTGAATGATGCGCAAGCAGGCTTTCGTAAGGGACGCTCGACAGTGGATCATATTTTTACACTCCCCGCTTGTATTGAAAAGTATTTCTCTAGGAACCAAAAAATGTATGTTGCTTTCATCGATTTTCGAAAAGCGTACGACACCGTAAGAAGAGACATTTTACTGTCAGTTCTTATAAAAACAGGCGTGAACGGGAGAATGCTGCGGATAATCCAAGCCATGTATAAATCCGTACAATCCTGTGTAATGAGCAAGAATGGTCTCTCGAGTTCTTTTCTTGTTGCAAGGTCTGAAACAAGGCTGCATAATGAGTCCGATACTTTTCTCATTACTAATAAATGAGTTAGCTAGTGAACTGACTGTTAAAGGTAGGCATGGCTTGTCTCTCAGTTCTTCAGACACTGATCTTTTCCTGCTACTTTTCGCTGACGATCTTACACTGCTATCAACGACAGTGATCGGACTACAAAAATCTTCAAGTATCTGCACACAGACTAGGATTAACTATTAACATGGATAAATCTAAGATAATAGTGTTCAGAAGGTGGGTTTCTAGGACCACGAGAAAAATGGCTTTTTAGATGGTAAACCAGTTGAAGTTGTTAATTCATACAAATATTTAGGATTGACTTTTTCCACCCGTCACAGCTTCACAGCCGCAATGGAAATACTACAAGTAGAGCTAAGATAAGTACAATAGAAATCCTGAAAACTCTGAACAGAATAGATTGTAACTCAGCTGAAATATTTTTCAAACTTTTTGATACTCAGGTTGTTCCAGTTTTGTTGTATGGAGCAGAGGTATGGGGCTTTCAAAGGTTTTGAACAGGTAGAGCGTGTTCATCTTTATGCGTGTAAACGGTTACTGCATGTTACTGATAAAACCCCAAAGGATATGATTTATGGCGAGTTAGGCAGGTATCCCTTATGGATTAATCTGTTTCAAAATGTATTAAATACTGGTTTCGTTTATTGAAACAACCGGATCATCTGTTTTCAAAGAAATCTTATCATATGCTTTTAAAGATGCATGAGCGCGGAACTAACACTTGGTCACAAAAGTTCAAACTGTTTTGTGTGAAAATGGATTTGAGCAAGTGTGGCTGTTTGGTTGTGGACAAGAGAAATTGTTCTTCAAAGAG
>CM031596.1:110111476-110116476 GCA_018398815.1 Conus ventricosus
GGAGTGTCTGGGTCTCACCATGTCTGACTAAAGATGGTTGACACGGAGTGTCTGACTAAAGATGGTTGACACAGTGTCTGACTAAAGATGGTTGACTAGGAGTGCTTGGGTCTCACCATGTCGGACTAAAAATGGTTGACACAGAGTGTTTGGGTCTCACCATGTCTGACTAAAGATGGTTGACACGGAGTGTCGGACTAAAGATGGTTGACACGGAGTGTCTGACTAAAGATGGTTGACACGGAGTGTCGGCCTAAAGATGGTTGACACGGAGTGTCGGACTAAAGATGGTTGACACGGAGTGTCTGGGCTCTCACCATGTCTGACTAAAGATGGTTGACACGGAGTGTCTGACTAAAGATGGTTGACACGGAGTGTTTGACTAAAGATGGTTGACATGGAGTGTTGGACTAAAGAAGGTTGACACGGAATGTCTGACTAAAGATGGTTGACACTGAGTGTCTGGGCTCTCACCATGTCTGACTAAAGATGGTTGTCACAGAGTGTCGGACTAAAGATGGTTGACACGGAGTGTTGGACTAAAGATGGTTGACACGGAGTGTCTGGGCTCTCACCATGTCTGACTAAAGATGGTTGACACGGAGTGTCGGACTAAAGATGGTTGACACGGAGTGTCTGGGCTCTCACCATGTCTGACTAAAGATGGTTGACACGGAGTGTCGGACTAAAGATGGTTTGACACGGAATGTCTGACTAAAGATGATTGACACGGAGTGTTTGGGTCTCACATTGTCTGACTAAAGATGGTTGACACGGAGTGTTTGGGTCTCACCATGTCGGACTAAAGATGGTTGACACGGAGTGTCTGGGCTCTCACCATGTCGGACTAAAGATGGTTTACACGAAGTGTTTGGGTCTCACCATGTCTGACTAAAGATGGTTGACACGGAGTGTCGGACTAAAGATGGTTGACACGGAGTTTTTGGGTCTCACCATGTCTGACTAAAGATGGTTGACACGGAATGTCTGATGACTAAAGGTGGTTGACACGGAGTGTTTGGGTCTCACCATGTTTTCGTCTGCAGAGCGTGAGATGGTAGCGATGGGCTGGACTGGGTTGCAACTCCCGCCATGGTTCTGCTGTCAGCCACGTTGTTTGTTACTAACATTAGACCCAAAAAAATAAAAATAAAAATAAAAACAACCCCCAATGCCAATCCCGTTTTAAACAACAACAACAACAACAACAACAACAACAACAACAACAGAAAAAGGAAAGAAAGCAAAAAACTTCGGCAATATCACAACTAACACATGAACATGACACTGAAAAATAACACATGTACATGAGACTGAAAATAACACATGTACATGAGACTGAAAATAACACATGTAAACGACGCTGAAAATAGCACATGAACATGACACTGAAAATAACACATGAACATGAGACTGAAAATAACACATGAACATGACACTGAAAATAAGACTTGAACATTACACTGAAAATAACAAATGAACATGACACTGAAAATAACACATGAACATGAGACTGAAAATAACACGAAAACATGACACTGAAAATAACACATAACCATGAGACTAAAAATAACACATGAACATGACACTGTAAATAACACGTGAACATGACACTGAACATAGCACGTGAACATGACACTGAGAAGAACACGTGAACATGACACTGAAAGTAACACTTGAACATGACACTGAGAATAACACGTGAACATGACACTGAAAATAACACATGAACATGACACTGAAAATAACACATGAACATGAGACTGAAATAACACATAACCATGAGACTGAAATAACACATGAACATGACACTGAAAATAACACATAACCATGAGACTGAAAATAACACATGAACATGACACTGAAAATAACACGTGAACATGACACTGAACATAGCACGTGAACATGACACTGAGAAGAACACGTGAACATGACACTGAAAATAACACGTGAACATGACACTGAAAATAACACGTGAGCATGACACTGAAAATAACACGTGAACATGACACTGAAAATAACACGTGAACATGACACTGAAGATAACACGTGAACATAACATTGAAAATAACACATGAACATGAGACTGAAAATAACACGTGAACATGACACTGAAAATAACACATAAGCATGAGACTGAAAATAACACATGAACATGACACTGTAAATAACACGTGAACATGACACTGAACATAGCACGTGAACATGACACTGAGAAGAAACACGTGAACATGACACTGAAAGTAACACTTGAACATGACACTGAGAATAACACGTGAACATGACACTGAAAATAACACATGAACATGACACTGAAAATAACACATGAACATGAGACTGAAAATAACACATAACCATGAGACTGAAAATAACACATAAACATGACACTGAAAATAACACATAACCATGAGACTGAAAATAACACATGAACATGACACTGAAAATAACACGTGAACATGACACTGAACATAGCACGTGAACATGACACTGAGAAGAACACGTGAACATGACACTGAAAATAACACGTGAACATGACACTGAAAATAACACGTGAGCATGACACTGAAAATAACACGTGAACATGACACTGAAAATAACACGTGAACATAACACTGAAGATAACACGTGAACATAACATTGAAAATAACACGTGAACATGACACTGAGAAGAACACGTGAACATGACACTGAAATAAACACGTGAACATGACACTGAGAAGAACACGTGAACATGACACTGAGAAGAACACGTGAACATGACACTGAAAGTAACACTTGAACATGACACTGAGAATAACATAAACATAATATTTTAACGTAATTACATAAAAAATCTCAAACATTCCACCATTCATAAACGATTCCTAACAACATAAACAACTCAGTGACATTAATCAATTGAATAGTTTTTTTTTTTTTAATGCCAGCTCAGCATTGTCAGATCAACCTTTTATTGTGTTCACTGGTGCGCGCACACACACAGAGAGAGAGAGAGAGAGAGAGAGAGAGAGAGAGAGAGAGGAGAGAGAGAGAGAGAGAGGAGAGAGAGAGAGAGAGAGAGAGAGATTGTACGGCTTTGAACAGCGGAGAGACATTTTGAGGAGTGGTCTGAATGGAGTGGGGGAGGTGATTGGGATGGGAAGGAGTTGAAGGATGGAGCTCGGAATTAAAGAAGAATTGAAAGGAAAGAATAAAAAGCCAGCAAGTTTTGAAGCCATTGCCTGTTCCTCTTTTCTTTGTTGTTCTTGTACTTTCCGTACCTATTCATATCAGCATCATCTTCACAACTGGCTTGCCGTTATCATCATCTTCACAACTGGCTTGCTGTCATCATCATCTTCACAACTGGCTTGCCGTCATCATCTTCACAACTGGCTTGCTGTCATCATCATCTTCACAACTGGCTTGCCGTCATCATCTTCACAACTGGCTTGCCGTCATCATCATCTTCACAACTGGTTTGCCGTCATCATCATCTTCACAACTGGCTTGCCGTCATCATCTTCACAACTGGCTTGCCGTTATCATCATCTTCACAACTGGCTTGCTGTCATCATCATCTTCACAACTGGCTTGCTGTCATCATCATCTTCACAACTGGCTTGCCGTCATCATCTTCACAACTGGCTTGCTGTCATCATCATCTTCACAACTGGCTTGCCGTCATCATCTTCACAACTGGCTTGCCGTCATCATCATCTTCACAACTGGTTTGCCGTCATCATCTTCACAACTGGCTTGCCGTCATCTTCACAACTGGCTTGTCGTCATCATCATCTTCACAACTGGCTTGCTGTCATCATCATCTTCACAACTGGCTTGTCGTCATCATCATCTTCACAACTGGCTTGCCGTCATCATCACAACTGGCTTGCCGTCATCATCACAACTGGCTTGCCGTCATCATCATCTTCACAACTGGCTTGCCGTCATCATCATCTTCACAACTGGCTTGCCGTCGTCATCATCTTCACAACTGGCTTGCCGTCATCATCTTCACAACTGGCTTGCCGTCATCATCATCTTCACAACTGGCTTGCCGTCGTCATCATCTTCACAACTGGCTTGCCGTCATCATCATCTTCACAACTGGCTTGCCGTCATCATCATCTTCACAACTGGCTTGCCGTCATCATCATCTTCACAACTGGCTTGCCGTCATCATCATCTTTACAACTGGCTTGCCGTCATCATCTTCACAACTGGCTTGCCGTCATCATCATCTTCACAACTGGTTTGCCGTCATCATCATCTTCACAACTGGCTTGCCGTCATCATCTTCACAACTGGCTTGCCGTTATCATCATCTTCACAACTGGCTTGCTGTCATCATCATCTTCACAACTGGCTTGCTGTCATCATTATCTTCACAACTGGCTTGCCGTCATCATCTTCACAACTGGCTTGCTGTCATCATCATCTTCACAACTGGCTTGCCGTCATCATCTTCACAACTGGCTTGCCGTCATCATCATCTTCACAACTGGTTTGCCGTCATCATCTTCACAACTGGCTTGCCGTCATCTTCACAACTGGCTTGCCGTCATCATCATCTTCACAACTGGCTTGCTGTCATCATCATCTTCACAACTGGCTTGTCGTCATCATCATCTTCACAACTGGCTTGCCGTCATCATCATCTTCACAACTGGCTTGCCGTCATCATCACAACTGGCTTGCCGTCATCATCATCTTCACAACTGGCTTGCCGTCATCATCATCTTCACAACTGGCTTGCCGTCATCATCTTCACAACTGGCTTGCCGTCATCATCTTCAAAACTGGCTTGCCGTCATCATCATCTTCACAACTGGCTTGCCGTCGTCATCATATTCACAACTGGATTGCCGTCATCATCATCTTCACAACTGGCTTGCCGTCATCATCATCTTCACAACTGGCTTGCCGTCATCATCATCTTCACAACTGGCTTGCCGTCATCATCATCTTTACAACTGGCTTGCCGTCATCATCTTCACAACTGGCTTGCCGTCATCATC
>CM031596.1:110126476-110136476 GCA_018398815.1 Conus ventricosus
GTTCATGATTAATTATAAGTAGCATAGAAATTGTATTTCTTGTTCTCAGTCGTGTTAGGAAAGAATCGAGTGCGTGACATCCCATTCCCAGAGGTGAATGTTTGGTGGGTGCATGAGTGTGCATATGCGTGTATGAGTGTAAAGATAACCTTGGTGTGTTAAGCCTGACTAATATACATCAACTTAGTGCACTTAAGCAATACCATCACGATTTCCCCCGTCCTGGACACTGCGCCTGGTGTCACTGACATCCTGATTGTCTGCCCCTGGTGGCACTGACATCCTGATTGTCTGCCCCTGGTGTCACTGACATCCTGATTGTCTGCCCCTGGTGTCACTGACATCCTGATGTCTGCGCCTGGTGTCACTGACATCCTGATTGTCTGCCCCTGGTGGCACTGACATCCTGATTGTCTGCCCCTGGTGTCACTGACATCCTGATTGTCTGCCCCTGGTGTCACTGTCATCCTGATTGTCTGCCCCTGGTGTCACTGACATCGTGATTGTCTGCCCCTGGTGTCACTGACATCCTGATTGTCTGCCCCTGTTGTCACTGCATCCTGATTATCTTCACAGTTTCTGCGGCTGCCACCTTCACTACAACTCTGACAAGTTTCCATGGGCCTCTACGTGTGTGTGTGTGTGTGTGTGTGTGTGTGTGTTTTGTGTGTGTGTGTGTGTGTGTGTGTGTGTGTGTGTGTGTGTGTGTGTGTGTGTGAGAGAGTGAGAGAGAGAGAAAGAGAGAGAGAGAGAGAGAGAGAGAGAGAGAGAGAGAGAGAGAGAGAGAGAGAGAACGTGTATGTGTGTGTGAGACAGACAGACAGAGAGACAGAGAGAAATAGAGAGAGTGCGCGCAGGCACACACATACCGTGACATGAGTCTTTAGCTAAGTGTTCACTTGGAGGTTTTGATTTTGTTCGGTTTCTTTTTAGTATAGATTGAGTTTGCATGGTTTTATCGTCATTCTCTGTTGTGACTTCGTTTTCTGAGATTCTGTTTTTCACAGCATTTCAACGTTGTGCAGTTTTGAACTTTTTTGGTCTCTGAAACTACAAGCTGATTACGCCACAGTGAGAATTCTCGTCATGGCACCTAGTATAGAGAAACGACGTCCTGTCTCGTGTTTCGTTTCCTTCTCTTGTACACGTGTCTGGGTGAGCGATTCGCTGATTTCTGTAAGCCTCTTTACAATTGTCCCGTAGATCAAGATTTAAGCTGGCCTCTATAACATGCGTCATCATTTAATGTGGACATATCCACCACCTGTTCAACAACCAGTCCTCCGTCATTTTTCGGCAATCCAGGTAGAGAGTTCCTCCCGGTTTTCTTCTTCTTAAATGATGATCGATGGGATGCTCTATGGCAACACAGGTGCGTCTAATGGATGGATACCTGATATCCTCAGGAAATGTGTTGTTGTCCTTACTGATATTAGGGAAAATGAGAAAGACAGCTATTACCGCTTCTATTTGTGAGGACCACAGATGTTATCATGACCATCACAACGCTTTCCTCTTTTCACTCAGCATCACGTCTGTTGTCCCTATTTTCCTGGATAATGACCATTGGTCCTGGCTTCCTGGGCAAAACAGGAATTATCTCAAGGGAAAGGGTGATACCTGGGGAACCAATCGTGGTACCTCTTTTCCTTGTCAGCGCACGCGTGCTGGTAACAATGGTATTACGACAAGGACTGCTGCCGCCTGGAACAGGGGAACTAACTGAGGTCCTTAACAGAATAGCTGTTTCCCCTTTCATCAATGTTTTCCCTTTCATCAATGTTTTCCCTTTCATCAATGTTTTCCCTTTCATCAATGTTTTCCCTTTCATCAATGTTTTCCAAAGACATGATGACTGTTATCTTGGTGAAAATCCGGGAAACACTTATGCTCCTCAGGATAGAACGATGATAAATGTCTTTATCGGGAAAGCGGGAAAAACAGCTGTGATGATTGGGGAAAACAGTTATCATTCTAAGGAAGACAGTTGTGATGATTGGGAAAACAGTTATTATTCTAAGGAAACAGATGTGATGATTGGGGAAAACAGTTATCATTCTAAGACAGCTGTGATGATTGGGGAAAACAGTTATCATTCTAAGACAGTTGTGATGATTGGGGAAAACAATTATCATTCTAAGGAAAACAGCTGTGATGATTGGGGAAAACAGTTATCATTCTAAGACAGCTGTGATGATTGGGGAAACAGTTATCCTTCTAAGACAGCTGTGATGATTGGGGAAAACAATTATCATTCTAAGGAAAACATTGTGATGATTGGGGAAAACAGTTATCATTCTAAGACAGCTGTGATGATTGGGGAAAACATTTAAATCATTCTAAGGAAAACAGCTGTGATGATTGGGGAAATCAATTATCATTCTAAGGAAAACAGCTGTGATGATTGGGGAAACAGTTATCATTCTAAGACAGTTGTGATGATTGGGGAAAACAATTATCATTCTAAGGAAAACAGCTGTGATGATTGGGGAAAACAGCTATCATTCTAAGACAGCTGTGATGATTGGGGAAAAAGTCATATTCTAAGACAGCTGTGATGATTGGGGAAAACAATTATCATTCTAAGGAAACAGTTGTGATGATTGGGGAAAACAATTATCATTCTGAAGAAAACAGCTGTGATGATTGGGGAAACAGTTATCATTCTAAGACAGCTGTGATGATAGGGGAAAACAGTTATCATTCTAAGGAAAACGGCTGTGATGATTTGGGAGAAAACGGTTATCATTCTAAGACAGCTGTGATGATTGGGGAAAACAATTATCATTCTAAGACAGTTGTGATGATTGGGGAAAACAATTATCATTCTAAGGAACACAGTTGTAATCATTGGAAAAACAGTTATTATTCAAAGAAAACAGTTGTGATGACTGTGGAAAACAGTTATCATTCTAAGACAGTTGTGATGATTGTGGAAAACAAGTATTATTCTAAGGAACACAGTTGTGATGATTGGGGAAAACAGTTATTATTCTAAGGAAACAGTTGTGATGATTGTGGAAAACAGTTATCATTCTAAGACAGTTGTGATGATTGTGGAAAACAGTTATTATTCTAAAGAACACAGTGTAATCATTGGGGAAAACAGTTATCATTCTAAGACAGTTTGATGATTGGGGAAAAACAGTTATCATTCTAAGACAGTTGTGATGATTGGGGAAAACAGTTATCATTCTAAGGAAAACAGTTGTAATCATTGGGGAAAACAGTTATTATTCTAAGGAAAACAGTTGTGATGATTGGGGAAAACAGTTATTATTCTAAGGAAAACAGTTGTGATGATTGGGGAAAACAGTTACCATTCTAAGGAACACAGTTGTAATCACTGGCGAAAACAGTTATCATTCTATGGAAGACAGTTGTAATCACTGGGGCAAAAAGTTATTCTAAGAAGACAGTTGTAATCATTGGGGAAAACAGTTATTCTAAGGGAGACAGTTGTAATCATTGGGGAAAACAGTTATTCTAAGGGAGACAGTTGTAATCACTGGGGAAAACAGTTATTCTAAGGGAGACAGTTGTAATCACTGGGGAAAACAGTTATTCTAAGGGAGACAGTTGTAATCATTGGGGAAAAACAGTTATTCTATGGAAGACAGTTGTCATCACTGGGGAAAACAGTTATTCTAAGGGAGACAGTTGTAATCATTGGGGAAAACAGTTATTCTGAGGGAGACAGTTGTAATCATTGGTGGAAACATTTATTCTAAGGGAGACAGTTGTAATCGTTGGGGAAAACAGTTATTCTGAGGGAGACAGTTGTAATCATTGGGGAAAACAGTTATTCTAAGGGAGACAGTTGCAATCATTGGGGAAAACAGTTATTCTGAGAGAGGACAGTTGTAATCGTTGGGGATAAACAGTTTTTCTAAGGGAGACAGTTGTAATCATTGGGGGAAACAGTTTTCTGAGGGAGACAGTTTTAATCATTGGGAAAACCAGTTATTCTAAGGGAGACAGTTGTAATCACTGGGGAAAACAGTTATTCTGAGGGAGACAGATGTAATCATTGGGGAAAACAGTTATTATTCTAAGGAATACAGTTGTAAACCACTGGGAAAACAGTTATTCTAAGGGAGACAGTTGTAATGATTGGGGAAAGCAGTTATTCTAAGGGAGACAGTTGTAATCACTGGGGAAAAACAGTTATCTAAGGGAGACAGTTGTAATCATTGGGGAAAACAGTTATTCTAAGGGAGACAGTTGTAATCATTGGGGAAAACAGTTATTATTCTAAGGGAGACAGTTGTAATCATTGGGGAAACAGTTATTCTAAGGGAGACAGTTGTAATCACTGGGGAAAACAGTTATTCTAAGGGAGACAGTTGTGATCACTGGGGAAAACAGTTATTATTCTAAGGGAGACAGTTGTAATCATTGGGGAAAACAGTTATTCTAAGGGAGACAGTTGTAATCACTGGGGAAACAGTTATTCTAAGGGAGACAGTTGTAATCACTGGGGAAAACAGTTATTCTAAGGGAGACAGCTGTAATCACTGGGGGAAAACAGTTATTGTAAGGGAGACAATTGTAATCACTGGGGAAAACAGTTATTCTAAGGGAGACAGCTGTATCCACTGGGGAAAACAGTTTATTCTAAGGGAGACAGTTGTAATCACTGGGGAAAACAGTTATTCTAAGGGAGACAGTTGTAATCATTGGGGAAAACAGTTATTCTAAGGGAGACAGTTGTAACCACTGGGGAAAACAGTTATTCTAAGGGAGACAGTTGTAATCATTGGGAAAACAGTTATTCTAAGGGAGACAGTTGTAATCTTTGGGGAAAACAGTTATTCTGAGGGAGACAGTTGTAATCATTGGGGAAAACAGTTTTCTAAGGGAGACAGTTGCAATCACTGGGGAAACCAGTTATTCTAAGGAAGACAGTTGTGGTCCTCATTGATAGCAGCATTATACTCTTTTACTGAAGGATAATACCTGCTTTCCACAACAAAACAGAAACAACTTATGAAGCTAATGTTCTCCCATACCTCACACTGTTTTCTGTCGCCGCCCCATCGTCTGATCTACACAGTGACTTAAAGCGCACCCCAGCTCCGCCCAACAGTGGTTCTTTCACTTGCATTCGCAGCGCTAGCGTCCCACTGAGTTAGCACGCCGCCATGAGGTCAGTCAGCACAGTAGACGCTGTACTGCTGCTGAAGTTTCTTTGTCGGCACGTGAAGTCCCGAGGAATACAGAAATGACAGAATTCTTACTGTTGGGATTTGGTTCCTGGTTAGCTCAACAGTGTGTGTGTGTGTGTTGTGTGTGTGTGTGTGTGTGTGTGTGTGTGTGTGCGTGTGTGTGTGGTGTGTGTGTGTGTGTGTGTGTGTGTGTGTGTGTGTGTGTGTGTGTGTGCATTCCTAACATATTCACCTGGATTTACCAGAAGGCTAAAACCCCGGAATTGGGTTATTCAATTTTGCACTCTCGCCATTTTCTGTTGAATAATCCCAGGCGATAATAGCTGTTTGCTAAGGACAGCAGGATAGATGCTGGAGGAAATCGGCGAAAAGAGGGGACACGGGTGTTGTCCTGAAGATCACAGCGTTTTTCCCCAGGGGTCCTGGCTGGTTTACTTGGTCTTTAGCTATTTCCACAGCTGGGTCATGGCTGGTTTCCTGGTCTTTTTGCTATTTCCACAGCTGGGTCCTGGGGTGGTTTGGCTGGTCTTTAGCTATTTCCACAGCTGGGGTCCTGGCTGGTTTGGCTGGTCTTTAGCTATTTCCACACTGGGTCCTGGCTGGTTTCCCTGGTCTTTATCTACTTCCACAGCGGGGGTCCTGCTGGTTCCCTGGACTTTAGCTATTTCCAACAGGGTCATTGCCTGGTTTCCCTGGTCTTTAGCTATTTCCACAGCTGGAGTCCTGCTGGTTTCCTGTCTTTACCTATTTCCACAGGGTCCTGGCTGGTTTCCCTGGTCTTTAGCTATTTCCACAGCTGGGTTCAGGCTGGTTTCCTGGTCTTTAGCTATTTCCACAGGGTCCTGGCTGGTTTCCCTGTCTTTAGCTATTCCACAGCTGGGGTCCTGGCTGTTTCCCTGTCTTTAGCTATTTCCACAGCTGGGTCCTGTGGTTTCCCTGGTCTTTAGCTATTTCCACAACTGGGTCCTGGCTGCTTTCCCTGGTCTTTACCTATTACCACAGCTGGGTCATGCTGGTTTCCCTGGTCTTTACCTTTTTCTACAGCTGGGGTCATGGCTGGTTTCCCTGGTCTTTCCTATTTCCACAGGGGTCATGGCTGGTTTTCCCTGGTCTTTAGCTATTTCCACAGGGATCATGGCTGGTTTCCCTGGTCTTTACCTATTTCCACAGCTGGGGTCATGGCTGGTTTTCTCCTGGTCTTTAGCTATTTCCACAGGGTCCTGGCTGGTTTCCCTGGTCTTTAGCTATTTCCACATGGGTCCTGGCTGGTTTCCCTGGTCTTTAGCTATTTCCATCAGCTGGGTCCTGGCTGGTTTCCTGTCTTTAGCTATTTCCACAGCTAAGGTCATGGCTGGTTTCCCTGGTCTTTAGCTATTTCCACAGCTAAGGTCATGGCTGGTTTCCCTGGTCTTTAGTATATCCACAGGGTCCTGGCTGATTTCCCTGGTCCTTAGCTATTACCACAGGGGTCCTGGCTGGTTTCCTGGTCTTTAGCTATTTCCACAGCTGGGGCCATGGCTGGTTTCCCGGTCTTTACCTATTTCCACAGGGGTCCTGGCTGGTTTCCCTGGTCTTTACCTATTTCCACAGGGGTCCTGGCTGGTTTCCCTTGTCTTTAGCTATTTCCACAGGGGTCCTGCCTGGTTTCCCTGGTCTTTAGCTATTTCCACAGGGGTCCTGGCAGGTTTCCCTGTTCTTTAGCTATTTCCACAGCTGGGTCATCGCTGGTTTCCCTGGTCTTTACCTATTTCCACAGCTGGGTCATGGCTGGTTTCCCTGGTCTTTAGCTATTTCCAGAGCTGGAGTCATGGCTGGTTTCCCGGACTTAAGCTAGTTCCACAGGGGTCCTGGCTGGTTTCCCTGGTCTTTACCTATTTCCACAGTGGTCATGACTGGTTTCCCTGGTCTTTAGCTGTTTCCACAGGTGTCCTGGCTGGATTTCCCGGGTCTTTCGCTATTTCCACAGGGTCCTGGCTGTTTCTCTGGTCTTTACCTATTTCCACAGGGGTCCTGGCTGGTGCTCTGGCTTTAGCTGTTTCCACAGCTGGGGACATAGCTGTTTGCCCTCGTCTTTAGCTATTTCCAACAGGGTCATGGCTGGTTTCCCCTGGTCTTTACCTATTCCACAGGGTCCTGGCTGGTTTCTCTGGTCTTTGCTGTTTCCACAGCTGGGACATAGCGTTTGCCCTGGTCTTCAGCTATTTCCACAGGGGGTCCCTGACTGGTTCCCTGTTCTTTAGCTATTTCCACAGGTGTCCAGACTGGGATTCCCGGGTCTTTAGCTATTTCCACAGCTGGGGTCATAGCTGTTTGCCCTTGTCTTTAGCTATTTCCACAGGGTCCTGCCTGGTTTCCCTGGTCTTTAGCTATTTCCACAGGGGTCCTGCAGGTTTCCCTGTTCGTTTAGCTATTTCCACAGCTGGGGCATCGCTGGTTTCCCTGGTCTTTACCTATTTCCACAGCTGGGGTCATGGCTGGTTTCCCTGGTCTTTAGCTATTTCCAGAGCTGGAGTCATGGCTGGTTTCCCCGGACTTTAGCTAGTTCCACAGGGTCCTGGCTGGTTTTCCCTGGTTCTTTACCTATTTCCACAGTGGTCATGACTGTTTCCCTGGTCTTTAGCTGTTTCCACAGGTGTCCTGGCTGGATTCCCGGGTCTTTCGCTATTTCCACAGGGGTCCTGGCTGGTTTCTCTGGTCTTTACCTATTTCCACAGGGTCCTGGCTGGTTCTCTGGTCTTTAGCTGTTTCCACAGCTGGGGACATAGCTGTTTGCCCTCGTCTTTAGCTATTTCCACAGGGGTCATGGCTGGTTTCCCTGGTCTTTACCTATTTCCACAGGGGTCCTGGCTGGTTTCTCTGGTCTTTAGCTGTTTCCACAGCTGGGGACATAGCTGTTTGCCCTGGTCTTTAGCTATTTCCACAGGGGTCCTGACTGGTTTCCCTGTTCTTTAGCTATTTCCACAGGTGTCCAGACTGGATTCCCGGTCTTTAGCTATTTCCACAGCTGGGGGTCATAGCTGTTTGCCCTTGTCTTTAGCTATTTCCACAGGGTCCTGACTGGTTTCCCTGTTCTTTAGCTATTTCCACAGGGGTCATGACTGCTTTCCCTGGTCTTTAGCTATTTCTACAGCTGGGGTCATGGCTATTTGCCCTGGTCTTTAGCTATTTCCACAGGCGTCCTGGCTGGTTTCCCTGGTCTTTCCCTATTTCCACAGCTGGGGTCCTGACTGGTTTCCCTGGTCTTTAGCTAGTTCCACAGGGTCATGGCTGGTTTCCCTGGTCTTTAGCTATTTCCACAGCGTCCTGGCTGGATTCCCGGGTCTTTAGCTATTTCCACTGGGTCATCGCTGGTTTCTCTGGTCTATAGCTATTTCCACAGCTGGGGTCATAGCTGTTTGCCCTGGTCTTTAGCTATTTCCACAGGGGTCATGACTGGTTTCCTGTCTTTATCTATTTCTACAGCTAGGGTCATGGCTGCTTTCCTTGGTCTTTAGCTATTTCCACAGGGGTCATGACTGGTTTCCCTGGTTTTTAGCTATTTCCACAGCTGGGGCCCTGGCTGGCTTCCCTTGTCTTTAGCGATTTCCACAGTTGCGGTCATGGCTGGTTTCCCTGGTCTTTAGCTATTTCCACAGGGGTCCTGGCTGTTTGCCCTGGTCTTTAGCTATTTCCACAGCTGGAGTCCTGGCTGGTTTCCCTGGTCCTTAGCTATTTCCACAGCTGGGGTCATGGCTGGTTTTACCTGGTCTCTAGCTATTTCACCCAGTTGGGGTCCTGGCTGTTATCACTGGTCTCTAGCTATTTCCACAGTTGGGGTCCTGGCTGGTTTCCCTGGTCTCTAGCTATTTCCACAGGGGTCATGGCTGGTTTCCCTGGTCTTTAGCTATTTCCACAGGGGGTCATGGCTGGTTTTCCCTTGTCTTTAGCTATTTCCACAGGGGTCCTGGCTGGTTTCCCTTGTCTTTAGCTATTTCCAAAGCTGGGGTCCTGGCTGGTTTCCCTGGTCTTTACCTATTTCCACAGGGGTCCTGGCTGGTTTCCCAGGTCTTTAGCTATTTCCACAGGGGTCCTGGCTGGTTTCCCTGGTCTTTAGCTATTTCCACAGCTGGGGTCCTGGCTGGTTTTCCCTGGTTTTTAGCTATTTCCACAGGGGTCCGGGCTGGTTTGTCTGGTCTTTACTTATTTCCACAGGGGTCCTGGCTGGTTTCCCTGGTCTTTAGCTATTTCCACAGCTGGAGTCCTGGCTGTTTCCCTGGTCTTTACCTATTTCCACAGCAGGGGTCATGGCTGGTTTCCCTGGTCTTAACCTATTTCCACGGGGGGTCCTGGCTGGTTTCCCTGGTCTTTACCTATTTCCACAGGGTCATGGCTAGTTTCCCTGGTCTCTAGCTATTTCCACAGCGGGGGTCGTGGCTGGTTTCCCTGGTCTTTAGCTATTTCCACAGCTGGGGTCCTGGCTGGTTTCCCTGGTCTTTAGCTATTTCACAGCTGGGGTCATGGCTGGTTTCCCTGGTCTTTACCTATTTCCACAGCAGGGGTCATGGCTGGTTTCCCTGGTCTTAACCTATTTCCACAGGGGTCCTGGCTGGTTTCCCTGGTCTTTACCTATTTCCACAGGGTCATGGCTAGTTTCCCTGGTCTCTAGCTATTTCCACAGCTGGGGTCGTGGCTGGTTTCCCTGGTCTTTAGCTATTTCCACAGCTGGGGTCCTGGCTGCTTTCGCTGGTCTTTAGTATTTCCACAGCTGGGGTCATGGCTGGTTTCCCTGGTCTTTAGTTGTTTCCACAGGGGTCATGGCTGGTTTTCCCTTGTCTTTAGCTATTTCCACAGGG
>CM031596.1:110141476-110153976 GCA_018398815.1 Conus ventricosus
ACCGCCACCAGCCCACTCCACCACCGCCCACCACCCACCACTCCCACCACCATCCACCACCCGCCACTCCCACCATCGCCCACCACCCACCACTCCCACCGCCACCAGCTAACTCCCACCACCGCCCACCACCCACCATTTCCACTACCGCCTACCACCCACAACTCCCACCGCCACCAGCCCACTCCCACCACCGCCCACCACCCACCACTCCCACTGCCACCAGTCCACTCCCACCACCGCCCACCACCCACCACTCCCACCACCGCCTACCACCCACCACTCCCACCACCACCAGCCCACTCCCACCACCGCCCACCACCCACCACTCCCACCGCCACCAGCTAACTCCCACCACCACCCACTACCACCACCACCACCACCCACCACCACCACCACCACCCATCACCACCTACCACCACCACCCATCGCCACCCACGACCTTCTACCACCACCCACCACCACCCACCACCACCACCCATCATCCATCACCCACCACCAGCCCACTCCCACCACCCATCATCCATCACCCACCACCAGCCCACTCCCACCACCCATCATCCATCACCCACCACCAGCCCACTCCCACCCGCCAATCCCGCATGCTCTTAAGAAAAACAAGAAAGAAGGAAAAAGAAGAGGGCAAGAAAGAAAAAACCCGTGGCTGAAATGCTGTTTGCCATTTTCCCCATGGAAAGACTCTCTCCGTTCTAACTGTGGTGTGCTCCTCATCACCTTCACCATACAGTGCCAGCAAATGCTGTTTGCCATTTTCCCCATGGAAAGACCCCCTCCGTTCTAACTGTGGTGTGCTCCTCATCACCTTCACCATACAGTGCCAGCAAATGCTGTTTGCCATTTTCCCCATGGAAAGACCCCCTCCGTTCTAACTGTGGTGTGCTCCTCATCACCTTCACCATACAGTGCCAGCAAATGCTGTTTGCCATTTTTCCCATGGAAAGACCCCCTCCGTTCTAACTGTGGTGTGCTCCTCATCACCTTCACCATACAGTGCCAGCAAATGCTGTTTGCCATTTTTCCCATGGAAAGACCCCCTCCGTTCTAACTGTGGTGTGCTCCTCATCACCTTCACCATACAATGCCATCAGATGGTGATGTCAACGTCAGCAAGTGTAACACTGACCAGTGACTGACCCATTGACCAGAGAGAGAGACAGACAGACGAGACAGAGACAGAGCTTCAAATGGTGATGTCAACGTCAGCAAGTGTAACACTGAACAGTGACTGATCTACTGATCAGAGAGAGAGAGACAGACAAACAGACAGAAAGAGAGACAGACAGACAGACAGAGACAGAGTGAGAGAGAACGAACGAACGAACGAACGGAAGATTTTAATCGGTACTGGCCTTGGCCCCTTCCGATGGGGGTACAATATAACAAAAACCATTCATACAGCAAGGTAACATAGTATAGTTTGACAATACGAAGCTGACAGATAGGCATAATAAGTGTACACAATGAATAGGACAGCGTGGTATAACAAAAAACATTCATACAGCAAGGTAACATAGTATACAAAAGCAATAGTCCTCCAAAGGGAAGAAAACAGTATAGAAAAATCACAATACCACTCATCTAATTTTCGGCCGCGTGGCCTTTTTCAAGAGAAAAAAACAAAAACAATGCAACTATGTAAAGTCCATCTTTGGCGACTGGTCAGGGCAAAGAATTGACGTCATAAATATCTTACGCAATTTCTGACATCATAATGTGTGATGTCATCAACAAGGGAACCAAAAAAAAAAGTGGGGTGGGGGGGAGGAGGGGGTGCAAGTTGTGTGTGTGTGTGTGTGTGTGTGTGTGTGTGTGTGTGTGTGTGTGTGTGTGTGTGTGTGTGTGTATGCGGGCACGCGCGCGCGCGCGCGTGTGTGTGTGTCTGTGTGTAGTTATACAGTAACCAATGTACTTCAAAAACATAACAATACGCTCCATAAATCACAATGAAACTGCAACCATAGAATAATATGACCATAGTCCTGTCTGTGACTGTGCATGGCATACAAGAACTGTCACCTGAAAAATATATAAACATTTCCTGCAAATCATCAATTGTTTACAGGTAAATCTGGATAGGGTTGTTAAGACAAATTTGTAACAACCCTATCCAGATTTACCTGTAAACAAACTCATAGAAGGTCAGTTGAAAACAGTTGACAACATAGATAGGAACCGACTTCTTCAGAAAAAAAAGAAAGGAAACACTGAAAGAGTACCACTAGTGTTGACATTTTCAAGATTATTGCCAGATGTACAAGCTGTACTAAAGAGACATAGTGATACGCTCTATAAGTCAGAATACATGCGCAAAGTATTCCATAGACTACCAATGCCTGCATACAGACGGGATAAAAATTTATGTGACACGTTGGTTCACCAGAAAACTGAAAGAGCAGTGAAGGGAAAAGCAGAAAATTGTGATTGTGACACCTGTTCTTCACTAGTAACTTCAACAGTGTTGGACACAAAGCAGAAATCTTCGCACAATGTTATGAGTAACGTGACATGTGCGGATAGAAATTTGATATATGCTCTGTTGTGTAAACGGTGTAATAAGACAGTTTATGTTGGTGAAACCGGACGTTCATTGAAAGAAAGAATAGCGGAACACAGACGTGACATCAAGTTCCAAAGAGAAAAGCCAATAATGCGACATTTCCTTCAGCATTCAGTGGGAGACATTGCTGTTGCAGTGTTGGCAAAAGCTTACAGTGAAAGCAAAAGCTTCAGACTTATTGCTGAAGAAAAATGGATAAGGACATTGGATACAAGGGTGCCAAATGGATGTAATGTTAAGACAAATTTTGTAACAACCCTATCCAGATTTACCTGTAAACAACATTGATGAATTGCAGGAAATTTATATATATTTTTCAGGTGACAGTTCTTGTATGCCATGCACAGTCACAGACAGGACTATGGTCGCAGTTTCATTGTGATTTATGAAGCGTGTTGTTATGTTTTTGGAGTACATTGGTTACTGTATAACTACACACAGACACACACACAACTTGCACCCCTTCCTCCCCCCCCCCCCCCCCCCCACCCCCCACCCCTTTTTTTTTGTTCCCTTGTTGATGACATCACACATTATGATGTCAGAAATTGCGTAAGATATTTATGACGTCAATTCTTTGCCCTGACCAGCCACCGAAGATGGACATTACATAGTTGCATTGTTTTTTTTTTTTCTCTTGAAAAAGGCCACGTGGCCGAAAATTAGATGAGTGGTATTGTGATTTTTCTATACTGTTTTCTTCCCTTTGGAGGACTATTGCTTTTGTGTAACATAGTATAGTTTGACAACACGAAGCTGACAGATAGGCATAATAAGTGTACACAATGAACAGGACAGCTCGGTATAACAAAAACCATTCATACAGCAAGGTAACATAGTATAGTTTGACAATAAGAAGCTGACAGATAGGCATAATAAGTGTACACAATGAACAGGACAGCTCGGTATAACAAAAACCATTCATACAGCAAGGTAACATAGTATAGTTTGACAATAAGAAGCTGACAGATAGGCATAATAAGTGTACACAATGAACAGGACAGCTCGGTATAACAAAAACCATTCATACAGCAAGGTAACATAGTATAGTTTGACAATAAGAAGCTGAGAGACAGGCATAATAAGTGTACACAATGAACAGGACAGCTCGGTTCAATGAACTGACCCTTGATGTGCGCCTCTTGAAGGCCCTGTGTACACCTGCATCAGCTCTTCAGCACTCTTTGTACTCCCAGTTCGTATAGAACTTTACTTTACGATGGGAACGAAGAAATCCTCTTGTGTGTGTGTGTGTGTGTGTGTTGTTGTGTGTGTGTGTGTGTGTGTGTGTGTGTGTGTGTGTGTGTGTGTGTGTGTGTGTGTGTGTGTGTGCGTGCGTGTGTGCGTGCGTGCGTGCGTGCGTGCGTGCGTGCGTGCGTGCGTGCGTGCGTGTGTGTGTGTGTGTGTGTGTGTGTGTGTGTGTGTGTGTGTGTGTGTGTGTGTGTCCGTCCGTCCGTCCGTCCGTCCGTGGTCAAAATGTGTTCCACTCGCTCCAGACAAAACTACTGGGCTGATCTTTCTGAAAATTTGTAGGTATGTTCATTATAGGTCACGGATCATGCCCGATGTGCTATTTTACCGTTATGACCGTTATGGAATATCTCAGAAAGTACTTGGCCGATCTCTGCAAATTTGTAGGCATGTTCATTATGGGTCACGGATGTGATACCCGGTGTGTTGTTTTTGGCTATAACGGCCCATAACGGTTTTCACTTTTTATGGAATATCTTAGAAAGTATTGGCTGATCTTTCTGAAAATTTGAAGGTATGTTCATTATAGGTCACGGATCATGCCCAATGTTTTCTTTTACCGTTATAGCCATTATTAAGGGCCAGAAAGGCCCATAACGGTTTTCCTTCTTTATGTAATATCTCAGAAAGTATTTGGCCAATCTTTCTGAAACTTTGTGGGTATTTTCATTATGGGTCACGGATGATGCCCGATGTTTTATTTTACCGTTATAACCGTTTCTAACGGCTATAACGGCCCATAACTGTTTTTCATTTTTATGGAATATCTCAGAAAATCTCTGAAAATTTGTAGGTATGTTCATTAAGGGTCACGGATGATGCCTGATGTTTTATTTTACCGTTATAGCCATTACTAACGGCTGTAACGGCCCATAACAGTTTTCTTCTTTATGGAAAATCTCAGAAAGTATTTGGCCGATCTTTCTGAAATTTGAAGGTATGTTCATTATTGGTCACATGTGATGGCCCATGTTTATCAGAATAGCCGTTACTAACGGTTATAACGGCCCAAAATGGGTTTTCGTCTTTATGGAATATCTCGCACGTATTCAAGATAAACTGGGAGTACGTTTATATGCTTTGCATCTTGTTCATTGTCATTGGCATAAGCAAAGCAACTCAAAATAAACATGGGTTTTCAAGACAAAAAGAAAATCCGTGGAATGTATTCATATCGTAAATCCTGCAGCACAGAACTACAAAATAGGAAATGCAATTCGTCTTCTTTTTTTTTTTTTTTTTTTTTTTTTTTTTTGCTTAAAGGACATAGCATATTAATGTTTTTAGCGCTTCTACATCGGTACTGATACGTGTTGGTGTCTGTAGTTCCTAATCTAAATCTTGTCAGATGTGTTCTAATAATTATGCCTGTCACTTATAACTTCTAATATGCCTGTCGATATTAAGTGAAAATATTTTTCACAACTAGCAGATGTCTTAAAAGTTCTTAAAACGAATATCACTCACTGTTCTGAATGTTGTCATGCACATTTGCCACCGGTTGTCCATCGGTCCCGACAGAGAGAGAAGGAGAGAGAGAGAGAAGAGAGAGAGAGAGAGAGAGAGAGAGAGAGAGAGAGAGAGAGAGAGAGAGACAGACAGGACAGACAGACAGACAGACAGAGAGAAACAGACAGACAGAGGGGGGGGGGGAGAAAGAGAGAGGGAGAATTTAATGTCAAATCTGCAATGAAGACAACAATGATGGTAATTGTGTCAGTGGCGTGCATTCCCAATGCTTCAGGCGCAAGCCCAGGAATCCTAATGAATCATGTCCTGACTGTCGTCACGGTCGATACGTGTAAGACGTCCCCTCAGTGCCTGCAGCCATACACTGACTGGCATGATCAGAACATCATGTTATGTTACACTGTGTGTGTTGCCGTACCCACCGCCCCACGCCCCTTCCTCTCCCTCCGCCTGTAGGAGATGCTGATCCATTGACGTCACCTAGGGAAGCGCAACAACTGTCTGTAGGGACGTTGTCTTCTGTTATAGGGAAAATGATGTGGATGTTGCCATGTGAATAGCTTTGTTGTGGATGTTGCCATGTGAATAGCTTTGTTGTGGAAGAAAATGACAATCTCAGCTTTAGAAGCTAACAATCGTTCGTCACACATAGCTTGTAGGGCGGATAGGAGGTAGAATTACGACAGGGGTTATGCCCTCTCACGCCACTCTCTCTCTCTCTCTCTCCCCTCTCTCTCTCTCTCTCTCTCTCTCCTCTCTCTCCTCTCTCTCTCTCTCTCTCTCTCCGCGCCCCAAGCACCCATGTCCACTACCGTTCAACACCAATCCCTATGATCGTACGCCACGACAGTTCTACTGAAGATTTTTCTTTTTCCAAAACGGGTGGGAAGGGAGTACAAAGAAACGAAAACTTATCCTAAGGTTACTAACTCTTTGCAGATGTCATCACCCCAGTCCTGTGGGGTCCAGTCCATGGGTTGGATGTCATCACACCGTCCTGTGGGGTCCAGTCCATGGGTCATCACGCCGTCCTGTGGGGTCCAGTCTATGGGTTGGATGTCCACGTGACGATCAAGTCAGAATAAGTTGGTAGAGTACGCCCAAAACAGACACATCAAACGCAGACGAAGGCGACAATACGATGCCTTCTTATCACTTCGAGGTCTGGATTCCTGGAATAGATGAGTCGGTCAGTTGACATTGAATGCTTCCATTTACATGAGAGGCGGAGGGTGGGGGACTGGGGAGGGGGGAGGGAAAGCAGAGGGAGAGGATGGAAGTTTATGTGTTTGCTAATGTTGCAATGGTTTTGTGCGTTTGGTTTTCATTCTCGTTTTTGTGGCGCTATACGAACATCTTGAGTTTGCGCTCCCTCAAAACTTTCTGCCTTTTTTCTACCTCCATCCCTAACCCCCATCCAGTCTCTCTCTCTCTCTCCTCTCTCTCTCATCTCTCTCTCTCTCTCTCTCTCTCTCTCTCTCTCTCTCTCTCTCTCTCTCGTCATCAACAAATTGATCGGCTCTGGGTGTCAAATACCACATGATGCCATCACATCACACGCGTCTTGTCATTCTCACTCTGCCACTGACGACACTTCTGCCGCTCGATTCCCATAGCCCCCACCTCCCTCCGACAATCGGTCCGTTCCTCCCCCACCCCTGTCCTCCCCGTCCTTTCCTCCACCCCTACCCATCCCCTCCACGTCCCCCTCCGTCCGTCCCCCTGGTCTCTGGGTCTCTCGCTCCCTCCAGGCAGACTGACGCGTCTTGTCTTGCCGTTCGGCGGGGAATGAATGGCGGAATAAAACTGATGAGTCACCCCCCCCCCCTCTCTCTCTCTCTCTCTCTCTTTTCTCTCTCTCTCTCTCTCTCTCCATATGATCTATTGCTGATAGGAAAATTGGTTTGTGTTTATTTTGAGTGATCTATTACTTTGTTTTGCTTGCTTTTCGAATTGATCTTTAGATTATTGTGCAAACTAGGAAGTGAAAATGTTCCCAGTTCATCTCAGTTCAGTGGTTTATTTCATGTCTTTTCATCGCCGGATAATATTAGACACCGAGATTTTCCCATTGTGTTCTATGTACTTTATTTTTTTTTCATCTTTTCTTTGCTGTTTTTGTTTTGTTTTTTTTTCCCTTTTGTTCTTTTTGTTACATTGTTCAGTTTTTGTTTAGCGGGCAAAATTAGTTAGTCGCTTTAGGGACGACTGAAAAAAAACGCAGTGGCTGCGGGGTTTTTTCCTTTGGGAAGCAACATTACAATCATCATATCATGAAAAGTTTAATCTTCTCTCTCTCTCTCTCTCTCTCTCTCTCTCCTCCCCTTCTCTCCCCTCTCTCTCTCTTCTTCCTGTTTTCTCTTCTCTCCTCTCCTTCTCTCCTCTCCTCTTCTCTCTCTCCTCTCTCTTTCTCCTCCCTCTCTCTTCCCTCCCTCTCTCTCTCCTCCTCCTTCTCCCCTCTCTCACTCTCTCCTCTCTCCCCCGGGGTTGCCGCACAAGCACACGCCGCTTGGCGAGAAGACAGACCACAACCGACGAAACAAGAAAACAGACGACAGACAGACAGATAAGAGACAGAGGCAGACGGCAACAGACAGAATCAATGCGGCGAAAAGGCGGGGGGCGGCCTCCTTCAAGGCGAGTAACAATTTGGGAGTGTCCACTGATGCTCCCGGCCTCCAGCTTCCTTTGTGCTGACTGCCGAAAAGGGGGCCCGAGAACCCCCACCCCCCCCCCCACCCCTTTCCCCGCGCCCTCCCCCCCAGCGCTGGTTTTCCCACCACCACCACCTCCTTTGGCAGCTTTCCTTTGTGTCAGCTTTCCATTTTGTTCTTTTTTTTTTTGTACACCCAGTTCTATAGAACGGGGAGAACTTTACAAGGGGAACGAAAAAAATGCGTCTGTTGGGTCCGCTGTTTTCCGTCCATGCAAAATGTTTTCCCACTCGCCCAGACAAATCAGGGGCCCCTCTATCTAAAAATTTGTAGATAGTTCATTATGGGCCCAAATGATGCCGATGTTTTTTTTAAACCGTATGTCCACAAGCTATAAGGGCCCATAACGTTTTTTCGCTTCATCAAATCTCAGAAAGTCCTTGGCTGTCTTTCTGAAAATGTGTGGGTTTTCTTAGGGTCCGGATATCCCCGGTTTTTTACCGAATAGCCGTTCTAAGGGTTATAAGGGCCCCAAACGGTTTTTTTCTTTAAAAAAATCTCAAAAGACTTGGCCGACTTTCTAAAAATTTGAAGGAGAAAATTAGGGCAAGAGAGGGCCGAGTTTACCAGAATACCGTTACAACGGCAAAACGGCGAAAAATGGTTTTACCTCTTTTGGAATACTCACCGAATTCAAATAAACGGGGTACGTTTATATGCTTTGCACTTTTTCTTCTCCTTTGTGCAGCTTTCCATGTTGTGTCTCTGTCGTCAAGGAGCGTAAAACCCTCACAAAAGGCTTAGACCTTTGGGGGAAAAAGGGGACGTGTACGAAAGTAACAAATGGGTAAAAACCCAAATTTAAACCCAGGGTCCCTTTACCCACGCACACGGCCGAACGGTGAAGGAGGCCCAAAGGGCCAAGACAGATACACCAGGAAGAGTTAAACCCTCCCGTGGCAAAGGGGGGGGAGGTTTAACCACTACGACCTCGGCGTTCCAAGTGAGCGCTAAATCTCAGCCCACTGATGTTTTTTGTTAAACATAAAGTGAAAGCGGGATCTTGGATTAAATTGGGATGGTATTGCCGTGGGTCACTGTGGTCTTTGCAGGCTGGCTGAATCCGTGTGGGGGTTGTCGAGCCCCTTTAAATAATAGGGGGGGGTTTAAGGACCACCGAAGCGGGGGGAATTTTCGATGTCCATCTGGTGCTAAGTGTGTGTTTGCTATCAATTGGTGGGGGTGTGTGAAATGCGTGTTTTGGGAAGTAGCGAATGGAGAATTCGGGTTTTTTTGTGAACTAGGGTTTGAGAAGCAGCGTGGACAAAGGCATGCCCAAGGGGAATCCTTTTTTTCCAAACCCATAAAAAAATGAGGGGAACAACGTGGGGAGAACAACACCAAGAGAGAGAGAGAGAAGGCAGAGGAGAAGAGAGAGGAGAGGAGTGACAGACAAGAAAGGGTCGAGAAAAAACTGGTCGGGGAGATAAAAGAGAAGCAAGGTCTTAAGAAAAAGACAAGCGGGAAGAAAAGGGAAACAAATTTTAAAACCCCCGAGGGGGGTGAAGACAGACAAACAAAATTGAACCCAAGGTGGGTGAAAGAGACAAAAGAAAAGATTCTACGCGAGATCCCAAGACGACCACGAAGACCCAGTCCTAAAACCTGGAGCCAGAAACCAAGGGCTCACCACAACAGTGCTGAAAAGAAAAAAACTTTTAAAAAGGGGGGGAAAACTTTTTTTTCCCCAAGAAAATTTTTTTTTGGGTGGTTTTTTTTTGAACTTGGGTTTTTGCTTTTTTGTGGGTTTTTTTTGAAAACTGGGAGGAAAGAAGGTCATATTCCCAAGGGGTAAATTTTGTTTGATATTCTTGGGTGGGGGGAAATATGGTTGTTAAGCAATAATAATACAAAAATTTTTGCACAAGAAACCCATCCAAAACCCCCCATCGGAAAGGGTGGGGGTCCCAGATTGCATCCCCTTTTTGGGGTGGAAAACAAAAACTGGTGTTGGGGAAGCCCACTAAACAAATTTTAATTAAACTCTTCAATTTTTCCCCCTTTTTTTTTGGAAAAGGGGGGGGGGGCTTGTTTAGGGGGGGAAACAAAGGGTTTCAGAAAAACGGCGACGTCCCCCCAAAGGGGTTTTTAAAATAACTCCTTTTTTCCCCTTTTTTTTGGTGTTGAAGTTTTGGGAAAAAATTTTTATATTTTTTTCCCGGTTTATGCGTTTTTTGTGGCTAAAAAAAAAAGAAAAAAAAGGGAAAAAGTTTTAAAAAAGAAATGGGGTTTTGGGGGGAAAGAAAAGGGATATAAGGGGAAAATGAATGGTAATTAAGAAAATAAAAATGGGGTGGGGGCTGAAAGGAGGAAATTTAAAAGGGTATAAGGGGAAAAACCCCGGTCAAATGCTAAAGCAAAACAAAGCGCACTGCCGAGCAAGTAATCGAGATCAGCGGAGCTAAGCAGATCAAGAGTGCAGCTCCAGAGCAAAGAAATTGAAAGGAGTGGGGCTGCAAGGCAGAGCAAAGCAACAGAGTTTTTTAGCCAAAAAAATTGATTGAAAGAAAAATTGGGAAAAACGTAGTAAAACAGACCCCAGTTCGAGTCAGTAGGCCGCAGTGCCACCGAGTTTAAACTCCCACTGTTCAGAGAAGAAACGGATTCTCGATGCCTATATCTCTTTTTTGAATCAGTTCCCGACACGGGGGGCGGGCCCAAGAAAAAGGGCAATAAACCTTTCTGCCTTTTGACAGGTCGTGCGTTACCACATTTTCCACCTTCCCCAAAAGGGGTATCAGAGAGTTTTTGCAAGGTGAAACAAGCATCTAAAGGCATAGATTTGACTGAAAAAGGGTTTTAGGGGAATTTCGCGGGGCAAAATCAACAGGTGAACAACACTCAGTTCGGATTAGACGGGACCACTATTTCAACAATGGGTAGAACTGAGGGGAGTGGACATGTTTTAAAGGCCCCTCAAGACACGGGTGAAAAACAGATACTTGAGGGTTTGGGACGGCCCACCATCCACAAAAAAGGAAAAAAGGGGAAAACCCCAATAGCTGAAATACCGAGACGCTTAACTTTCCGGGAAGCGAGGCGTGTTTGCCGAACAAGAGAAAACCAGAAACTATTCAGGAAGCAGGGCCCGCACATGACTCACAAATAAGTCAGAGTACACACCCGAGCCCACGGCTCACGGAGCAAACAAGGTGGAAACCAATAGCCCCTGGCTAGGGAAGACGACCTGTTTTTTTTGTTATAAACAGGAACTTTCAAAAACCGCCGATTTAGACCCAGAAAACAGCAGCAATGAGGGTCAGCCAAGAGAGAGGGAAAAAAAAAAGATGAAAAAGATAAGTGTTTTTTTTCTGGGTTGGGCCCGTGGGTTTTACAGATTTTAGGCGATAACATGAATTGCACAAAGGGGAAGGGAGGGTTTAAATTTATTAGAGACTCCCGGGACTGGGTCATGGTGAAGGAGTCCCTGGTTGAGAAAGGGGCATTCACAGTAAAACACAGAGGGTAGACAAAAAGAGGAACAGTACAAAACAAAAAGGCCCCGGGGTTTATTTCTACAAAACCCTTTTAAAGTAAGTGTACAGCTTTTTGGGGTTCCGAAACCGCCGATGATTTGTACTTGGGGGAAAATTCCAGGGGCCCGTGGGGGCGGAACCCAACCGTGATTCTGTGTTTAAACCGAGAAAAGAAATCACGGGAGAGAAAGGCCCCCACGGGCACACACTTCAGAACGCAATGGAGCGGGTCCGTGGACCAACCCCACCACTTACGGGGAGAACAAAAGGGCGATTACCGCCAGAAAACTGGTTGTTTTTTCTCAGAGGGGGGAAAAAAAATTTAAAAGGGTAAAAAATCGGTTTGATTAGGAAAGGCAAAAATTTTACCCAACTTTTTTCCATTTGCTTCGGGAAGATGAAAAGACAGTCGTTGTGCCTACAAACCGCAGAAAGGCGGTGAGTCAGAAAAACATGTGACCACCCGGGGCCCTCTCGGGAAGAAGGGCCCCCAAAAGGGAGTGACCGAGAGTACTACGGGCCCCGGGATCCTTGGGGATATCAGGGGTTTTTGTGCGCATTGCAGCACATGTCGCGAGGTACGGAAAGGTACAGAGAAGAGATCAGACCAGTCCCCACCCGAAAGGGGGCCTAGGGCCCAAAATTAAAAAGGCGGGGGAAAGGTCGAGTATGGGGGCTTGTCTTTTTTCAGTGTCGCGTATGCGGACGGGCAAAATGTGGGCCCCGTGTATAAGAGAAGGGGAAGAATTTCCGAGAAACATAATGTTTATCTTCAAGGGACACGCTTAGAGCGGGGAGATTTTAGATTTATGTTGATATTTTCTTGGGGTAGGGTTTATTTATTTTTTCCTAATTTTTTCAAAACAAAACTTGCGTGCGTTCCTGGTGTAAGTAGGCTTAGAGGCCATAAGCACGGGTTAAAAGGGAAAATTAGAAGTTTCATCTCCTGAAAAGTTAAGTTTAAAAATTTTTTTTTTTTTATTTTTTAATTTTTTTTCAAGGAGGGAAACC
>CM031596.1:110161476-110166476 GCA_018398815.1 Conus ventricosus
GGTTCGAATTTCGGTATAGGGGGATTTTTCCCTCGGAGTTAACATTGGTTCGGACTCCATTCCCCATATAGTCCTTCGAATGAGACTATAAACCGAGGTTCCGTGTGTGAACGCACGCATAACATCTTGCACACACGTAAAATCCCATCACCAACTTTCGGAAGAGAAGGCCAGTTTGGCCGTTGGTATGGATGACACGTGACACATAGCATGCACCTTCCCGAAGATGGAGTATGGCTGCCTTAATGGCGAGATAAAAAAGGGTCATACACACAAAACTCCACTGCCTGGCTATACAGGGAGTGTCCGCAGGAGTATCAGCCTGCGTACGCAGAAAGAAAAGAAAAAATTGTATTGCACAGGATATATAAAAAGACCAGTTATATATATATATATATATATATATATATATATATATATATATATATATATATATATATATATATATATATAGATAGATAGATAGATAGATAGATAGATATAGATAAAACAAGTTAAAAGAGGAGTCTTAAAACTATCTACAAGTTAAAAGAGGAGTCTTAAAACTATCTACAAATCTACAAATTTGTAGATAGTTTTAAGACTCCTCTTTTAACTTGTTTTATCTAATGTTGCTCCCCAAGGGGTTGAGCACTTAAAAAAAAATTGTTTTAGGCATTTTAAATATACTGATCTACATATATATATATATATATTATATATATATATATATATATATATATATATATATATATATATATATATTCATTTCAACAATGGGTGAAATCTAGTAAAAATCCCTTCTTTGAAACTGGACAACACTGTCCTCCAATGTAAATCATCAGTAAGATTTTTTCGGGGTTTATCTTACTATAAGTCACCAATAAAACGTTTGGGAGGGTTTTTTGGGTTTTTTTTTTATTATTTGGCTTTTATTTTGTTTTTTTACGTTTCGGGAGTTTATCTTACAGCAAAGCTACCTTGAAATCACACATAGAATATTTATTGACAAAAACACGTAAAACTTAACTTGTTTAAAATCATCGACAATCAAAAACTTGACGCACCGTCTGTACACACTTATCCCCCTTTGCAAATCTCTAATAGGATCTAAAATTACCTAAGCACTAGAAGCGTTTCTAAGCGCAGCGAAGTACATGCTGAAAAAGCTCCAAAGTTTAGAATGTACAGGGTTAAAACACAGTGCAGCGAAGTACATGCTTAAAAAGCTCCAAATTTAGAATGTAAAATGTTAAAAGCTCCAAAGTTTACAATGTAAAGGGTTAAAAAACAATAAATGCAGTTTTTGTAGAACAGTTAAAGACAGTGATGATCACATGCTGGGGAAGTGTACATAAAACCGTTTCTTTTGGAATATATTTACAGATCTGATTAGAAAAAAAATCTGCAGACGCAGAAAACATGACTCGCTGAGCCCCTTGTCTCACTACGTTTTGACGTAAACATTTTGATAGACAGCGTTCTTTATTTCATTATAATATTTATTAAGTTTAGCTAACATATATTTATGTAGCCTGAGTGGAAGCCACCCACAAATAATAGCCTCTTTAAAGAAAAAATACCTACAGCGTCAATACAAAATTGAAGAATACAGTGTTTGCACAAAATTCAACTCAGATTTCTTCATGAATGGCTCGTATTTAAACCGTCTTTCGCCGGCGCTTAGAAATATTGTCTTCTTCTTCTTCTTCTTCTTCTCCTTCTTCTCCTTCTTCTTCTTCTTCTTCTTCTTCTTCTTCTTCTTTCCATCACTGATGCTATATGGATGTTCAAATGATTAGTGGAGTTCGATGTGTCATTCTGCTCACGTAATAGCTGAGACCTTGCGCTATCTAATTATGTCCTCCTTCATATTGTTAGTAACACTGAGACCATTTCAAGATGCTTGGTTATATGGGAAATGGAATCAAAGCATCATTAAGACATCTCTCTCTCTCTCTCTCTCTCCTCTCTCTCTCTCTCTCTCTCTCTCTCTCTCTCTCTCTCTCTCTCTCTCTCTCTCTCTCTCTCTCTCAACTGTGAAAATAATGAATTTTACAAGAGCACATTCCCAAAACACGACTTTTACATTGACGCTTGATGTATAGTAACTTTTCTTTCCGTTTTATGTTTAACGTTTCAATGCCAACTTAAAATAAATAGGCCTACATGAAGATATTGAAAATTTAAGGGAAGAAAAAAAATCAAACAAACAGAACACACAAAAAAAAATCAAGGAGAAAATGTTATCCCTAATGTGAAGATAGAAAATTAACACCTTCAACACCGAGTACAGGCAAAATATTTCATATGGCAAAATCTGAATGCCGAGCAGATGTTTCTTTGCACAAAAAAATGAGGCAATTTATTTCTGTACTGCTTGAACGTTTGGTTAAGGAAACGTGACAATCACCAGCATTCATCTGTTCCTGATTTTGTGCTTGATTAGACAGTCCCATACATTATAACATGCAGCTACATTGTAATTTGCGCGCGCGCACACACACACACACTCTCTCTCTCTCTCTCTTCTCTCTCTCTCTCTCTCTCTCTCTCTCTCTCTCTCTCTCTCTCTCTCTCTCACACACACACACACACACACACACACACACACACACACACACACACACACACACACACACACACACACACCATTCCATACAGCCTCCTTTCCTATTCAGTGTCTCCCCCCTTCATCAACACCACCACCACCACCACCACCCCCTTTTTCTTTACTTTCTTTCTCACCCCCCCCCCCCCCCCCTCTCGCCCTCTCGTCCCCCGTCAGGTATCGCTTTTAGTGAATAGACGTTAAAAACGAACTCACACACACGCACACTATTTCTTTTATTGTGATAGCATACAGGCAAAATGTGGTTGTTCATATTCAATCTTGAGATCTCCGAAAGTGGTGTTCCAGAAACCGCTTCCTTTATTGAATGTTTTCTTGTCCGAGTGACCAAACTCTGGATTGGTCAATGTGTAGATAATATTTGAATGTTCATGAGAGTCAACATGAAAAAGATACCCACCAATCCCCCATCCCCCGCTTTCGGGGAAGATGTTTGAATGACTTTAGGAAAGTATATTAATATAAACGAGCGAGATCCTAGCAGTCATCTGATAGCAAATTAACTGACACTTTCACCAGAAAGGGCTGATCTGGCGCTTTTTAAAACTGGTTCTGATCCATTAGATTTACCTTACCTTGGCATTACCTATAAAATCTTTGAATACACCAACAGTCAAATTTTGGGGCATACAGATAACTGCATAGTCGACAGGGAAAGTCATACCGAATATTTGTCAATCAAAGCAAGGAAAAGCGTTAATTCCGTCAAAGTAATACGTAAACAATATTTGGGCGAAAGTTGTATTTCCAGTTGAAGTATCTTTCGTCAGCGCTTGTACTCTCCAGATATATGTATGGTCTGGAAATTGCCTTCCTTGTACTCTCCAGATATATGTATGGTCTGGAATGCATTCCTTATACTCTCCAGATATATGTATGGTCTGGATTGCTTTCCTTGTACTCTCCAGATATATGTATGGTCTGGAAATTGCTTTCCTTGTGTTCTCCAGATATATGTATGGTCTGGAAATTGCTTTCCTTGTGCTCCTAAACGCTTATCAAACAAAATGCAAAGAAAAGATTGCAAGCCCTTGAAGCATCATCCGTAGGGATATATAGGGAAATAGGGATACATGGAGAGATTGGGATATATAGAGAGATAGAGATATATAGAGACAGGGATTTATAGGGAGATTGGGATACAATGAGAGATTGGGAGATATAGAGAGATAGAGATATATAGAGATAGGGATCTTTAGAGAGATAGGGATACATCGAGAAATAGGAGTTTATAGAGACAGCGGTATATAGAGAGGATGGAAGATAGAGAGATAGGGAAAAATGGAGTGATAGGGATCTACAGAGTGATAGGGAGATTTAGAGACATTGGGACATATAGAGAGACAGGGATATACGAAGTGATAGGGATCTACAGAGTGATAGGGAGATTTAGAGACATTGGGACATATGGAGAGACAGGGATATATGGAGTGATAGGGATCTACAGAGTGATAGGGAGATTTAGAGACATTGGGACATATAGAGAGACAGGGATATATAGAGTGATAGGGATCTACAGAGTGATAGGGAGATTTAGAGACATTGGGACATATAGAGAGACAGGGATATATGGAGTGATAGGGATCTACAGAGTGATAGGGAGATTTAGAGACATTGGGACATATAGAGAGACAGGGATATTACAACTAGGTGGCCATTGGCAGCTTGCAGCTGCCCACTATTCCACATTGTATGCTGTTCAGTATGTAATAACAATGTTGAAAAAGAAACCAGTTTAAGATCGGGATATATTTTCCCCAAAAGAACAAAATCAATCTCTTTATTTGCAACAATCTGCACTTACACATCTGGTTTATACCACCGCAGATCTGAAGCTGATGTTAAGGACATAAAGAACCTAGACGTCCATCTGCTCCTTGTCAGCCATGAGAATTTGAACGGGCAGCTAATGACATCATTCATCCATCTTGGAAAGAGAATGATGATGAAGCCATAACTTATTCAACAGTGAGTACATATACACAAAATACAAATCATTTCCATCTTAAAATTTACTTACGCGATCCCTTCTTACTAACAGAGAAGCGGGCGAACTTTTACTATTCCATCTTTTTAAAATAGAAACATTGTAATATCTTGGAAACAATTACGTCATGTTTAATGCTGAGTTAACTGCCATTGTAATCTGTCTCTGTTATCTTCTTGAATTTATAAAGCCCGTACCAAACAATTACATCATTTTCACAGCTAATTTAACTGTCATTGTAATCTGTCTCTGTTATCTTCTTGAATTTATAAAGCCCGTACCAAACAATCCCGTACCAAACAATTGCATCATTTTCACCGCTAATTTAACTGCCATTGTAATCTGTCTCTGAAATTTAACTGCCATTGTAATCTGTCTCTGTAATCTAACTGCCATTGTAAT
>CM031596.1:110171476-110224156 GCA_018398815.1 Conus ventricosus
ATTCCTTTGCAAACCATGGAGAAGCAATAAATAGATTAAAGAAAGAAAAAAGAACCCCCGAAGTTTCAATGGGAAGGCGTAGTACACGATACAATGTTTACGCTGCGTTGCTACAGTCTCAATCACAGCTCTGTTGCTGTCTGAGCGACATTATTTATACATATGCACTGTATTCCGTCAGTGAAGGCTAAAATTAGAAGGGGCCCCATTCGTCGTTTCATGGTTTGGATCGATACGTCGCTGCAACACACGTCGAGCCATCTACAGTTTGATGTAGTTATGCGTGTGAATGTTTTCCGCGACCTCTGTTGGTCAGTTTTCATTTAATATTCTACCAGAAACGTAGAAAAATTAGTTTCCCGCGCTATGTATAAGCTGATTCATCATGTTTCGCGGTCACTACGTACTTGCTGAGTCATCACATCGGCACGCAGCGCGCCAAGCACTCTAGGAAGGCTGACTCGCGTAAACTACGTAATTTCTGGTTTCGCGTAAACTTGGCGACTGCTTGCTCTTCGCTTCAGATCGAATTTGTGGATTTACCCCACACCATCATATCTTTGATTGATTACAGCTTTAGTTTTGATTACTTCCAGTGAATATGAGTAAAAAGGTAAGAAATGTTTGATTGTTTTTGACCGAATAATCCGAGAACGAGATAGCGTGGTCTGCACTCGTGTCTTTGTTTACGTTCTGTTGATAGTCTGCCACTTCACCCATTCAACTGCGCAGAATACGTTTTGTCTTGATTTACTCTTTCCATCGTTCATTTGAAGTCGAAATATGTTACAGTTTGTATAGAACAGTGACTGTGGAATAACACTACAAATTTAAGAACTTTGATTAACGTGTTTAAAATCTGGTTGTGAAATGGGGTCGCGTGACCTCAAACTGGTTCGTCATTGATTCGGCCCAGCACAACAAAGTCCATTGTTGGAGGGAACTAATTCCTCCACATGCGTTAAGGCATTTGGGCGTTTTAGCTCCTTTCATTCGTTCATTATTTTTGTTAAGTATGGTTTTGTGTTGTCTGTATTTCTGTTTAGGGTGAAAATGGTCTCAGATCTTTGTTTCAGCCGTGTGTAAATGTATTGATCGACGTAGTGGAGTCCGAGTATGCCACGCGCAACTGTTGATCGATTTCCGGCTGAGGCCTCCACTTGGAAGTTCCAAAAAGAAACAGGTTGCAAACTCTCATTCGCTGATTCGGCATGACACCATAAACTAGTCAAAGTAAACATTATTTGCACGTATTACTGATGTGTAAGTCAGAAATTAATATTATTAAAAAGCGTGCTCATTGTAAGACTGACTGGCGTTCTCATTATCATGAAATCTGAGTCATCAGCCCCCAACAGCAGACGATGGGTTGAGCAACACTGAAAAACAGCGTCGTGGCTTTTTGTCGAATAGAAATCATTCAGTTTTTTTTTTTTTTTTTTTAATGCACGTTGTAAGGGGATGGCATTTTGACATCTGATTGTAAGATTACGATGGTATCTCTGGTTTGGGGCTTAAATTACAGACCCATACTACACAGAGATTCATTTGCTTGTTATCTTCGGTTTCTTTTGATTTTTACTACACAGAGATTCATTTGCTTGTTATCTTCGGTTTCTTTTGATTTAGGGATGTTTTCAACTGAAAGGTTGATAAAGAGCTGCTAGGCGGGGAAGGAAATAACGGCAGCCGTACACCCCCCCCCCCCCCCCCCCCCCCCCCTTCTCTAAAAAGAAAAAAATCATGAATTGAGGAAGTCTACAGACTGTTGGTAGACATTCTTTGTCTATGTGCTCTATTTTTAGCCTTTCTCGTGACAGTGCAGGGATTCACAACAGATGGCACCCTGCCTGGGGAAATTGTCGCGTTTATGTGACGTCAGCAAGAGGGCGGGGCTTCGTGGAGGTTACAGGTCAATATACGGAATCACCTGACATGCTGAGGTCAGGCTGACTGCGTGCTAGCTGCTATGCCGCTGCTTGTGTCTGTGAGTGTTCGTTGCCAACTCGGAAATACGCATTGCAGCAATGAAGGTTAGGGCTCGCCATCATGACAGTCTAGACAACACGTCTTCCTGCGCACCTGTTCCATAGCCAGTTACTGTTGGTAGACGTAGAACGGTGCTAAAACATGGGTGCTGCATGTGGAATTTTACGATTATGTGCTGATGCATCACAAGTCAGCAAAATAGTCTGCGTGTAGTCTGAGTCATCTTCGCGCATTTTGTCAGGGGGGATGGCAACCGGATTCAGTTATTATTAAAATGTTATTCATCTCTGTCGTAGGGGGGACTTAAAGAAAAAGAAGAATATATCACCATCTTAAATACGTTTCGATTTGTCATTTTTAGTAGACTTTTTTTCTTTAACCATAAAACTTCTCAGCCCCATGATGATGAATATTGATTATTTTTATTTCATTTTAAACATTTTAATCAGTATTTTTCCACTTGTTTCATAATTTTTCAAAATTTGAAAGCAGTTGAGAGAGAAGTTTTTTCGCATGTCAACACAGAACTCTGTCCTTCACCTAACTACTTCTTTCCAAACCATTTCCTTCCCTCCCCACCACCGTTCAACCCCTCCCCACCCCTTCCCCTTAATTCTAGACATATGCACAGTATACATTGATACAAATTGAGTAAAATTTCATGCATAAATACAACAAAGTTAACATGTGATAGTCCCCTTGCATGAGGAAACTCCGGTCTGTTAGAGGGGAGTACACCCAACAAGTAAATCTGACCTGGGGAGGGATGGGCTCCACCAGGTTTGCTACTGGAAAATCACAGACTATATGTGAACACTCCAACAGGCTGGAAAATCACAGACTATATAGTATATGTGAACACTCCAACAGGCTGGAAAATCAGACTATATGTGAACACTCAAACAGGCTGGAAAATCACAGACTATATGTGAACACTCCAACAGGCTGGAAAATCACAGACTATATGTGAACACTCCAACAGGCTGGAAAATCACAGACTATATGTGAACACTCCAACAGGCTGGAAAATCACAGACTATATGTGAACACTCCAACAGGCTGGAAAATCACAGACTATATGTGAACACTCCAACAGGCTGGAAAATTGAAAGAACTGACTTATGAAATGCACTGATACTCTGGCACATTCTCAGCGAATGCAAAGAATGATAGTAGAACACCAGAGAAGTACAGACAGAAGGGCATGCTCTGTACTACTGTAGAAAAGAAGACAAAGGTGTACACAGGATTTTTAGTTAATAGGAACACCAAGAATGCTGTAGTTGGATGAGCGACCCAGTTTCTAGCAGCATTAAAATCATATGCCTGCAACTGCAAGGGAAAGTTCTCAACATCGCGATAGTGCAAGTGTATGCTCCCACATCAAACTATGATGACGACGACCAGATTGAAGGATTCTGTTCTCAGTTCCAAACTGTTACTGGAATGTTAACAAGGAACATCTTTTCATCGTCTAGTGACCAGAATGTCATGGGTGGTGCAGATGCCCCAGAAGACTGGAGGAATTCTAGCGCGCCTTTATGTAATAAGACTTCAAAGATATAGACTGGAGGAATTCTAGCAGGCCTTTATGTAATAAACTACCAAAGATATAGACAGGAAGTATTCCTGCCGCCCTTTGTATAATATAACTTCCAAAGATATAGACGGGAGGAATACTAGCAGGTCTTTATGTAATAAAACTACTAAAGATATAGACTGGAGGAATACTAGCAGGTCTTTATGTAATAAAACTACCAAAGATATAGACTGGAGGAATTCTAGCAGGCCTTTATGTAATAAAACTACCAAAGATATAGACTGGAAGAATTCCTGCCGCCTTTTATGAAATAAGACTACCAAAGATAAAGGACTTTACCTGCTTGAATTTGCCAGTGATACTGAATTGGTTCTTGCCTTCACTCAGAGGTTCAGGAATAAGCAGATGGATCTCCGGCAACATCTTGGAGATGTGGAGCAAAGGACCTGTAAACCGTGTTGTTTATTTAACCCCTGTGACGAATGTTTGGGCAGTCAGAGATCTAGGGATCTTTATACCAAGTAGCGTAAACATAAAAAGCAATGCTGCTTTAAAGTAAATGCCTTTGATTTAGGAGGGGGGGGGGGGGGGGGGGGGGGGGGGGGGGGGGGGGGGGGACAGAAAGGGGTGAAGGTACAGGTGGTTTTTTTTTTCATTTCAATTTTGTTAACAGTTGTACAGTTAGCATTTGTGAAAAAAAAAACCAAAAAAAAACCGACACACTTCAAATTGGAAGGGTTGGGGCAGGGGTAATTGGATATGTGCATAAATGCATTGCAGTTTAGACGCAATAAAATTTCACAGGTTGATGTGGATTTACTATAAACAAGTGGGGTTAACTTTTTGCTCCCATAAGAAAACCTAACACAGAGTAACTTTTATTCAAGACTGGCACAGCCTTTTAAACTTGAATATGTTCAGACAAATACATAGACGAACAATCTAATAGTGGGAGGAAAAAACAAGCGCAGGCCAACAACTGAACTGTCTTCATAGTAATGACTTGGCAGAGATTTGGACTTAAGGATGGAGGGAGGGGAGGGGAGGGGGGGGGGGTGGGGGAAGAGAGGGATATTGAAAATGGAGAAAATGGGAACATGAAATTAAAAAATATATTACAGATATGAAATTCTTCACTAGCTGCATAAGGGAACCATCGTAATTCCTTTGAAGGCAGATATATTTGTATTGCTGTCGAGCCTTCAAAAGGAATTACGATGGTTCCTTATGCAGCTAGTGAAGAAAATTTTCATATCTGTAATATTTTCTTAATAATTTTCATGTTCCCATTTTCTCCATTTTCAAATATCTCCCCTCTCCCCCCCCCCCCCCCCCCCCCCCCCCCCCCCCCCCCCCCATCCTTAAGTCCAAATCTTTGCCAAGTCATTACTATGAAGACAGTTCAGTTGTTGGCCTGCGCTTGTTTTTTCCCCCACTATTAGATTGTTCGTCTATGTATTTGTCTGAACCATATTCAAGTTTAAAAGGCCGTGCCAGTCTTGAATAAAAGTTACTCTGTGTTAGGTTTTCTTATGGGAGCAAAAGTTACCCCACTTGTTTATTGTTTACTGTTCCCTGCCTCATTTCATTTCCAATTTTGGATTACTAATGCCTAAATATATGCAGATCTGCTCTCTCCTCTCTCTACTCCTCTCTCCTCTCTCTCTCTTCCCCTCTCCCCTCTCTCTCTCTCACACACACACACATACACACACACACACACACACACACACACACACACACACAAGTTCAGCTGAGCGCTATTAACTGGGTGGCATTCTGCATGTGTGCGCACACTTCCACACAAACATTTATGCTTGATGCGTGCACATATAATGAAATGCTTGGTCTTTCATGAGGTTTATTTTGTTTCCCTTGTAAATTTGCACATGTGTGTGTATGGTGTATGCGTGTTTGCACACACATGCCTATGTTTGTATATATTGTCAGTGTGCTACTGAGATCAAATGGATGTACTAGTTACATTTTTGTTTGTTTTTAATGGTTGTTTTGTTTTTGCTGCTTTTATGTAGACTAGGAAATGTGATGTTGCATATAAATATATTTACTGATTGAGAATTCGGTAAAATTGTGCCTTGCCGTTGGTTCCATCACTAACTGGTTCCATGTTGAACACGTGTTTCAGATTTTCCTGTCCCAGGTGAAGAGGAATGAGGAGTCCAGGGCACAGGCGTTGTCACTGTCATTGGTGTCAGAGGTCACAGACTTGCCAGAGCCAGCAGATTCTTCACGATGGCTCTCCGATGACGACCTCATCAGTCTCTCCGTCAAAGAGCTCAACCGCTATCTCAAAGGCAAGTCCAGAGAGGAGGTTCTCAAGCTGAAACAGAGACGAAGGACGTTAAAGAACCGTGGCTATGCCGCCAACTGCCGTGAGAAGCGCATTTCACAGAAGGAGGTGCTGGAGACTGAGAAACATCAGCTTAAGGCAGAAGTGGATCGACTTCAGAGGGAGAACGATGTGGTGAAAATGGAGTTGTCCGCCTTGAAAACCAAGTGTGATGCTCTGGAAAAGTTTGCGAGAGTGAACAACATCTACATCCCCATGATGTTGTCATCTGCTTTATCCCACACACACACGTCGGTCATCGTCAAGAAGGAGCAACAGTTTCCCCAGACCACCGTGTCTTAACGCAGGGCTGTCTCTCATCCGTCGTGGTGTCCGATGGTGGGGGGAGACAGAACAACCATCCGTCGTGGTGTCCGGTGGTGGGGTGAGACAGAACAACCTTAAGGGTCAACTTGAAAGTTACAATCAGACGGTGCATACAGACTGTGGCCACACCTTCAAAAGTCAGGAGATATTTTTATATAAAAGACAAAACAAAACAAAACAAAATGAACTTCGGTGAGAACACAACTGTGAGCCTTATAATCATACTTTATGTACACCCCACCAACATGTCTGCCATCCATTTTGAAATTGAAATATCATCGTCATTGTCATGATGCATTTGTAAATTGGTCTCTGTTGTACAAATGCATGTAATACCATCTTCAAAATTAGTATCATTGTCATTCATCTGTCATCATCCATTTTTATCGATGTGAAGGATAGTGTATAGCGATCTTGATTCCACACAACAGAGTAACCTGATACATTGGGATCATTAGGATAGACTGACATCAACGAAGAAGACGGGGATGATTGTACAACCAAGAAAGAAAAGAACATCCCAGAACGTTTTTTTACCCCCTTAAGCGATGTGTCATGTGACAGTTTATTGGAAAGATGTTTGCTTTTTTTTTTTTTTTTTGTATGATCATGTTTACCTGTGTTAGGTGGATTGTATGATCATGTTTACCTGTGTTAGTTGGATGTAAATCAGATTTCTTTTCTTGTCACTGGCAAGGAGAAAGCTAGCGAGTAGCTCTTCTTTTTTTTTCTTTTTTTTTTAAAAGTAAGTTCCCTCATTTCCCCGGCCCAAGTGCTCTTACTCTCTGTCTCTCTTTCTTTTGGAATTTCTCTTCCTAAAACGCAGATGAGTGGTCAGAGTATATTCTCTCTCTCTCTCTCTCTCTCTCTCTCTCTCTCCCTCTCTCTCTCTCTCTTGCTTTCTCTCACTCTCTCGTCATTTTTTTTTTTCTTCTGTAGCTTGATAAATGGGCAGAGGGTACAGAATATTACAGTAAAATGAAAACATAAAGGTGATCATCGTTGGTTTAACATTTCAGTGCTGTGGATTGTGTATATTTGTGAAATTCGTAGGCTGAAAAGAAAAATCACAAGTATTGCAGCTGAAAAAGGACAGGTTTATTTCGTATAGTTCGATTTCATCATTTTTTTTTCACAGCTATTAATTTTTGGCTGAACAGACCACAGGACACTGTAAATGCTGTTGGCCATTGCTTGCCAACATGGCGTGTCCATAGCACATCCAACAGACCACAGGACACTGTAAATGCTGTTGGCCATTGCTTCCCAACATGGCGTGTCCATAGTGCATCCAACAGGCAACAGATCATAATATACTTCCTCTTCCCACCTCCTCCTCCTCCCATGGTAGAAGGAAGAGCAGTGCGTGTGTGTGTGTGTGTGTGTGTGCGTGCGTGATTATGAAAGAGTGGGATTAAAAAATGGTATGTGGTTAGAGGTTGTGGGACAAAGCAGCCAATCTTTAGTCTTTGAATAATTTGTTGAGTGCAGTCAAGGACACCTGAGGAAAATCATGCAGAACACTTTCTGAATAATTTGTTGAGTGCAGTCAAGGACACCTGAGGAAAATCATGCAGAACACTTTCTGAATAATTTGTTGAGTGCAGTCAAGGACACCTGAGGAAAATCATGCAGTCAAGGACACCTGAGGAAAATCATGCAGAACACTTTCTGTGTCATTGTCAGCATTGCTGTTCAAAAAACAAAAAAAAAGATTATTAAACAATACAAAGGTGGTAACTGTTGGTCCTCCGAAGTGTTGTAAAAATCTTAATTTGATCATTTGTAGAACCATGAATAGTTATTTCAGCTTGCTGTGGACAATAGCTTGTATATTTTAAAATAAAATTATAGACCGTACTGTTTTCGGGTCAGAGTCTGTAAATGGCCATGAATTGGTAGACAGGTATAAAACATAAAAAGGTTTTTAAAAGAAAAAGAAACCAACCAACCAAACAAAATGTAAATGGAAAAAAGTGAAGTAAAGAACGAACGTCTCGTCACCCCTTAAACAGTTGAACTGAAAGCCGTGTTTAAGTAAGATTAGCAATGACTATGGTGGCAGTCAGGAAAAGAAGATGAAGAGTTAACTGTTGTTACCGTGTGGGTCATTCCTTGTGACCCAGAAATGGCCCATGATTTTGATCCACACCAATGGCAGTTCAAATGCCTCCAAATTAGTTTGTCATACCAGGATCGCATGTATGTGCTCCCACTGAGTCCAGTCCAGTTCTCCCCGTGTAAAGCGACGGTGAAACAATGATTCCCGCACACGCGCACACACACACACATCTGATTCTAGTCAATTCATTTCAAGGATCATTCTCTCTCTCCCTCATATGGAGACTGAGGGAACAAATGTGGGCGTAACAAGGTCTTGTGACCTCTCTGATTGCTGAGACTTGTCTGTATTAAGGTCACAGGCCTTTGTGAGTTATAATGAGTATGAAAATGTCAAGAAGGAAGTACGATAATTTTGTGTGTGTTCTCTTTCTTTCTTTCTTTCTTTTTTTCACCCCTTTCACTCCTCTGTTTCCCTCTTCTCTCCCTTCCCTCTCCCCAAACACTTTTCTTTGTTTATTTAACAACTTTGATTGGAGTTCGTCAACCTACAGTACATGTGTGAAGTTTTAAATAACAGTTGCTAGTATTAATTGTAAGTCTGCATTGTCTTCAAGTTCAGACAGTGCTTTTTTGGCTGGCTCTTTATGGTTTCTTGGATGGCTCGTCATTGAATCAGCTTTTTTATTTAATAGTTTATTTGATGTTTCTGTTATTAAAACTCAAATCTGCTTTTTTTAAAAGTGTTTGGGGGTAATATTTTTTTACTCATTTCATGGATAAACTGTTACGCGATTTTAACACTTTGAAATGAAGTACATTTTTTTTTGGTTTTTTGTTGTTGTTTATTCAAGGTTTCCTAGTTTGTTCACATAAATTTGATGCTTTCCATCTTCAGAGCATCTTTATCATTTTGCACGAATTTCTGAAAGGTTCACAGCATTTTATCATGAAATGGTGTCTTCATGCAAAGCTGTTGTGCTGTTCGTATGTGTTGTCATGTTTTCCGCATCTTCCTTTCATATGTGTTGTCATGTTTTCGGCATCTTCCTTTCAAGTTTTCAAAGCTTTCCTTCCAAATTTGTGCAATTTATTGTAATGATTTTATATCTGTGCCCACTGTTCAAAGTTATTGTTGAAATCGCATCACGGCATATGATTTTTTTTTTTTTCTTGATCCTCTTTTCATGGGGAATGCCAAAGCATCATTTCATTGTGAACTTGGGTTGATTTTTTTTTTTTTTTTCATTTCCCAGTGTATATGAGGGAGCGCACCCATGATGTATATATTACGTTCTTTACCTGCATCGATGGATCTGTTCAGTTGTGTGTGCGGGTATTGCTCAGGTGGCCGTGGTTTCTGTGGTAAAGGCAGCTGATGTGTTATGTGTTTTATGTTGGTGAGGTCAGTGGGGTTCTGGAATCCAGGTCGGCTGTGGTTTGACCTGGCCTGTCCTATATCGGGCATCAAGACATGTGCTTCACAATCCTCCACCAGCCTGAGGTGTGGAACACTTTAAACAGGGGATGCTTCACAATCCTCCACCAGCCTGAGGTGTGGAACACTTTAAACAGGGGATGCTTCACAATCCTCCACCAGCCTGAGGTGTGGAACACTTTAAACAGGGGATGTTTCACAATCCTCCACCAGCCTGAGGTGTGGAACACTTTAAACAGGGGATTAAAAATAAATCTCAGTGAGAGAAATAGAAAACAACAACAAAATAAATTCAAAAGGCTGATCAAATCGAGAAAAAGTTCGGCTGCTGCGCATCTTTCATATTGCTGTTTGATTTTTTATTTTTTTTTGGTGACATGTTCATGTTCTTTTTCCCTTTAAATTGTCAGTGCAATGACAGTCCCATTCTGACTGTGATAGCAGTAGACTGCCCCCCACCCCCACCCCCCCTATAACAAGGGACTTAATCCACTCCGACATGATGGATTGGTTTCTCATCTTGGCTGCGTAAAAAGCTGGCCATGTCATCAAACAGATGAAGACTGCCCATCACACCAGAGACTGCCCATCACACCAGCTGCTATTTCAGTTAGTGTCTTTGCTTTGGGGATCCAGTCTACTCTTCTCTTCATTCTTTTACAAAAAAAAGGGGTGGATGCAGAGGGGGGAGATAAAAACTTTTGACCAGGTTGTCAAATCATTGTAACAAATGAAAATGGGGGTTAGTTGTTTGTAAAATGGTACACCAAAGGAGGCATTGAGCTATCTGTCCGTAGAATGCTGTTATAAATTATGAGCAAAGAATAGTGATTTAAGGATATGAATTATGTGAAGGGATTTTTTTTTTTCAAATTAAACATGAGATTTCACACCGAGGGCCTGTGGAGGACTTTGACGTACATGTTTTGGCTGCCTAGTCAATGTTGTAAGCACAATTTTCTTTCTTTTTTTTTCTCCTTTCATTCATTTCTTTTGCTATTTACTTTTTCTTTATATCAATTCACTTCTTTTTTTTTTTTTATCCTACACTTTCCTAGAGAACTTCTTCGGCTCTTTTTTTTCCCTTGTTGGCATTACAATCATTTTCTGGTGGCAAAGGTTTCTTGTGAAGACATGTGATTATATTCAAGTGATTATTTATTGTGCTTGTGTTGGTGTTCAGAAGACGTGCTAAATTTCCAGACTGGTGTTGTGGAGCACTGTACATAGTCACTGTGGATATTTATGGCGATGGAAGTTCAGCTTGGACATTTTACTGGTGTGCGTTGTTGCGTTGTGTGCGTTTCAACCCAAGAGACTGGAAAAAGGCATTCCATGGAAGAGGATTGTTCTATGCATGTTACCGGTAACACTAAGAGGGCTGGACAACTCGACATCTCTCTACCCTTCTTTGATTTTTTTTTCTTCTCATATGCACAGTTCTTCCACATTGTCGTGTGAAACTTCTCATTAAGATTGCCTCCCTTGAAAGACGAGTTTCAGGAACATTTGTTCTCATTTGACCTAAGTTGACCTCCCTGTCATATGGATTAGGTCACTCTCGTCATGAATGCCAACTTTGTCACCTGGACATGCGGAGGTTGTTACTGGAGGCTGCAGACCCTTCCTGCTTGTCTCTCCCCATTATGGCTTCACGTTCCTTTCTTTCAGAGTTCCAGATTTGATGTCAGGAGTCTGAAAGGCTTTGTTCCCCATGTTCCTCCTTTCCCCCTGACAAGGCGTTGTGCAGAAGAAGCCAGGGACTGGGCTTGAGATACTGGAAATGGAACGATTCATCGATGGGTAGTGAAATGGAGGGGTCATGGATACGTCAGATAGTATGCGACTTTGTGAGGGTATCTGTAATGATCAAGTGGAAATTTGTGTTTGCTATCCATTATGGGAGTTCAGTGATTTTTTTTTTTCTTTTCTTTCATTCTTTCTTTTTTTCTTTTTTGTTGTTGAAAGAAATTCACACATTCACTTATTTTGTGTATGGAACACGGCCACAATCCAAACAGGATATCAACAGTTTTGATGCTGAAGGGACATAACCACAGAAAACACATGTTGGTGTGTGGTGACCAAATCTGTTCATGAAAAGATGATTTGGTAATTCGGTTTCATTTCTTAGCCAGCTGCAGGAGCAGCCTGTCGTACCCCCCCCCCCCCCCTCCCCCTCCCCTTTTCCATTTTTTGGACAGTTTAATGTTGAGTTGATGAAGTGATGATTGTGGGATGGGGAGGAGGGGATGGGAAGAGGGAAGGGCAAGAAGAGGGGTATTGGGTAGGGAAATGACTAGTCTGTGTTGAACATAGGCCTTTTTTTTTATATTTGATCAAACTTGTGTTTAGATCAGAGCACTGCATCTTTTGATTTGTCCGATGTGGGCCAGTACTGTTTGTATGGTCATCACTTCAGACACAGGAAAGAAATAAACTGTATGGTCATCATTTCAGACACAGGAAAGAAAGAAACTGTATGGTCATCACTTCTGACACAGGAAAGAAATAAACTGTATGGTCATCACTTCAGACACAGGAAAGAAATAAACTGTATGGTCATCACTTCAGACACAGGAAAGAAATAAACTGTATGGTCATCACTTCAGACACAGGAAAGAAATAAACTGTATGGTCATCACTTCAGACACAGGAAAGAAATAAACTGTATGGTCATCACTTCAGACACAGGAAAGAAATAAACTGTATGGTCATCACTTCAGACACAGGAAAGAAATAAACTGTATGGTCATCACTTCAGACACAGGAAAGAAATAAACTGTATGGTCATCACTTCAGACACAGGAAAGAAATAAACTGTTGGTCATCATTTCAGACACAGGAAAGCAAAAAGTGCATGTTGCAGTAGTGTACCTCTGCCTGTGGGAACAGCATGGTCAACAGTTAGGAGAGTAACAATACAGACAACACTTCATACCAAGCACAGAACAGTTAGGAGAGTAACAATACAGACAACACTTCATACCAAGCACAGAACAGTTAGGAGAGTAATTATACAGACAACACTTCATACCAAGCACAGAACAGTTAGGAGAGTAACAATACAGACAACACTTCATACCAGCACAGAACAGTTAGGAGAGTAACAATACAGACAACACTTCATACCAAGCACAGAACAGTTAGGAGAGTAACAATACAGACAACACTTCATACCAAGCACAGAACAGTTAGGAGAGTAACAATACAGACAACACTTCATACCAAGCACAGAACATCACAGTATGAATGATATTTGGTGCACGGGGGAAATGGCCATGGCTGAATCGAGCAATGTGAATGACACTTGGTGCATGGGTAGGAAGTTGTCATGGCTGAATTGAGCAATATGAACGATATTTGGTGCATGGGGGGAAAATGATCATGGCTGAACACAGCAATATGAATGATACTTGGTGCATGGGTAGGAAATGTCATGGCTGAACAGAGCAATATGAATGACACTTGGTGCATGGGTAGGAAGTTGTCATGGCTGAATTGAGCAATTTGAATGATATTTGGTGTATGGGAGGAAGTTGTCAGGCTGACCAGAAGTGGGAAAGATGTCCTGAAAGACATCCAGCACTTGATGGCAACATGATCTTTTATTTGCATCACAAAGTGAATCCATTTCAAATGAAAAGAAGCAGATTTACAGACTACATTCTCCCAACTTTTTTTGGTACTTACAAATATTAACATATATGTCGGGGGGAAAGGATCGCTCAAATTCTGTTGACATCCCTTCCATAGGCAGACTCATTTGATGTAACCCAAAAGTAGCCTGCAGTTGACTTTGGCAGTGACCAGTGTCGGGCGCCAAGGGGGAATAATATTCAGGTTATTTCTCACTGAAACTGCATGGCGCCAAGGGGGAATAATATTCAGGTTATTTCTCACTAAAACTGCATGGTGAAAAGTATTGGTGTAGTTTCTGTTGATTTTTCCGTTACTTTCCTTTCTTACCCAGTAATTTCTTGGTGTAGTTTCTGTTGATTTTCCCGTTACTTTCCTTTCTTACCAAGTAATTTATTGGTGTAGTTTCTGTTGATTTTCTCGTTACTTTCCTTTCTTACCAAGTAATTTATTGGTGTAGTTTCTGTTGATTTTCCCGTTACTTTCCTTTCTTACTGAGTAATTTATTGGTGTAGTTTCTGTTGATTTTCCCGTTACTTTCCTTTCTTACCGAGTAATTTCTTGGTGTAGTTTCTGTTGATTTTCCCGTTACTTTCCTTTCTTACTGAGTAATTTCTTGGTGTAGTTTCTGTTGATTTTCCCGTTACTTTCCTTTCTTACCAAGTAATTTATTGGTGTAGTTTCTGTTGATTTTCCCGTTACTTTCCTTTCTTACCAAGTAATTTCTTGGTGTAGTTTCTGTTGATTTTCCCGTTACTTTCCTTTCTTACCAAGTAATTTATTGGTGTAGTTTCTGTTGATTTTTCCGTTACTTTCCTTTCTTACCAAGTAATTTCTTGGTGTAGTTTCTGTTGATTTTTCCGTTACTTTCCTTTCTTACCAAGTAATTTCTTGGTGTAGTTTCTGTTGATTTTTCCGTTACTTTCCTTTCTTACCAAGTAATTTATTGGTGTAGTTTCTGTTGATTTTTCCGTTACTTTCCTTTCTTACTGAGTAATTTCTTGGTGTAGTTTCTGTTGATTTTTCCGTTACTTTCCTTTCTTACCAAGTAATTTCTTGGTGTAGTTTCTGTTGATTTTTCCGTTACTTTCCTTTCTTACTGAGTAATTTCTTGGTGTAGTTTCTGTTGATTTTCCCGTTACTTTCCTTTCTTACTGAGTAATAAACAAGGTGAATAAGTTTGCTTCCATGGTGAAACAGTTGCATGCACACTAGTTTCAACTGACGTAGTTTGCTGTTCCTACTCATCTGGCACACACACTGTGTAGAATATGTAGGTCAGGCAAAGAACCCATTACTTTGGTCTCTTCAACCTAAAAGGGGACGTATTATTGTCCTCATTGCCTGTATCCAGGTTGTAGATCCCAGTGAAAGGAGAGAGAGAAGTGTTAATTTTGGTATTATGTTGATAGGAAAATAATTGTGAAAGGCATTAATTTGTTTTATCTTTCTACAGAGATTATGTAAAGAGAAATGGAGGAACAGGCTCAGCCTTCCTGGACCATCAGTTTGTTAGGATTGACAATTTGCTTTGCAGTATGTCATTTGTAGATCCAGGTCAGATTCATCAGTCCTGGTGCATGTCTTGCCCAAACTGTCCCATGTGTAGTTTGTTAGGATTGACAACTTGCTTTGCAGTATGTCATTTGTAGATCCAGGTCAAATTCATCAGTCCTGGTGCATGTCTTGCCCAAACTGTCCCATGTGTAGGCATGAACAAAACTGTTGGCCAGTTCTTCCTTGACAGGACTTCTAGAGGTCAGCTATCATTCTATTGATGAGTCTGTCACACAATTCTACATCTGCTGGTTTTCAACTTTCATACTTCTGATAAGTTACAAGTCAGAACATTTGATTTTGTTTCACATGTTTGGGATGTATAGTAATCTGAATACAAAAAAAGAAAAAAAAAAGATTGCTGAGCTATATAGGCTTGTTGATTTTTACTTTACCAAAAGATAGACATGTATTTCGGATCAGTTGATAATTTTATGGATTACATGGAAACTCTTACAAGAAAAAGAGTATGGTAGGTGTGTGTACACCACAGTTTGTACCTACAGAATCAAGAGGAAACACCTCAAAAGTACAAAATCTTTAATGAGGCAGAAAAGGTCAAATTAAAAAGAATAAAACTAATGCCTTTTTTGTTTAATGGTGGTTTTTCTTTTAATAGGTTTACTGTTCTGTCAGTGATGGTAGTTTGTATTTCTGTAATGATATTTTAGAGCTATGTGAAACATTGAATGTGCTCGATTTTTCGTGTTGATGCATGTCTACCGACAGTTGGTTTACTTTTTTTTTTTTTTTTTTCCGAATAATGTTAAACGATTTTGGCCTCAAGTGGTGTTCTGAGCATTCTAAGTCATCATGTGTGTGAACTGTGCATGCCGTTGTGTGTTAATTTACAGGGTTATTTTCCCAAGCTGGCCATATGCTTACCCAGTCATTTTCCACAATGGATCATTGGAAAAGATGATCTTATTTGACACATATTTAAGTGTACCAATGTTTAATGCCTATTTTGTGGCACAGTTATATATATAAATTCATCGTTAATTTGTTACTGGTTGTTGTGATGTGGGGAAGATGAAGACAGCAGACTGGCTGGCCTCCTCAGCCTGTTGTAGGGCAGGCAGCTCAGTTCAAAGATTCTGACTCCAGCCCAGACTTTGGTTTCCATTGTGTAATGAACAGCCCTGTAAAGGCCCTGTGTGACGGGCCAGACTTCCTGTAGAACCGACAGGGGAACTGTGTCCCTGACTCTGAAATCAAAAGTAGCAGTGTTATCATTAGTTGGCAATTGTTTTCTATGTTTTGATGTCAGGTTACATGTCAGACATTTTGCAGTCAGTCCTCTTTCATAGTAGAAATTGAAAATGCAACACATTAGCAGCATTTTATCAGCAACAAGAGAATTTAAACGTATTTCACCTCAGCTCAGAACTTAGGAATGATGACCTGTTGTTATTTACTTTGTTCATCTTACCTTGTCTCAAGTGTATGATCAAGCTGCGAAGTTTCCACGTGGTGAATGTACACCACTTGTATCATCCTGAATTCATCAACACATCTGTCGTACGTTTGAAAAGACTGAATGGGACTTGTGATCTGTTGAATATCGTCCTTTGTTTGTTTGTTTTTTGTTTACTCTTGTTGTTTTTTGTTGTTGTTGTTGTTGTTTTTTTTATGTAGGGGGTGGGAATGGCAATCAATGACTGGAATATTTCAGACAATGTATTCCACTGGAATGGTCTCAGGACAGCATGGGAATGCCGCCATGTGTCAGGTAGTGTACATAACAGGGCTGTGTGTGGAGTTTGATGTGCAATGAAGGAGACGTGCTTTGGGTTGTACAAAAAGGTGGGCTTTGCCTGGACATGGGTACTGCTGTTTGTGATTTGTGCTGTGTGTGTCGTCAGGCGGAGGGTGCCCACCGTGCTGTGTGTGTTGTCAGGCGGAAGGTGCCCCCATTCTCAGCTTAATGGACATGGGTACTGCTGTTTGTGATTTGTGCTGTGTGTCGTCAGGTGCCCACCATTCTTAGCTTAATGGGACAGGTCTCTGTTGGATTCCATGTGTCTTTGTGTCTGTCCGTTTGATTTTTTTACTTTTATTTATGATTCGTTTGACTGGCTGGCATGAGCGTCAGCAACACAGAAGTTCCATGACTTTGATTGTATAGGCATGTCAGAGAGCGCCATTGGAGGTTTATTGAGTTCAGTCAGCACAATGTCAGCTTTGAAAGACCCAGACTGAAAGTAAACTGAATTTTTAAAAAATCAGTTTGTTGTTAACCAGTTCAGCTTGTGAAGGGCAACATCAGTTTTGAAAGATGTAGATTGAAAGAGATGCTGAAGAAAGATGCAGATTGAAAGAGACGCTGAAGAAAAAATCCCTGAAGAAAAAATCCCTTTAGAGTGGTGAAGAAACTTACACTCAGTTGCATCACTCCAACCCTCTTTTTTTTCTTTTTTCTTTTTGAATTGTGCTGATAAGTAGTTTTCACTTAAATTTGCTTTTACCGCTTCATTTCAGTTTACTGAAGTTTCCAAGATGGAGTTGGTAAGACTGAAAATGACTATGTATAGAACTTTTTTTTTTTTTTTAAAGAGGAACATGGTGGTCGTGCATTTGAATCCTAGTGTGGTGCACTTAAGAGATGATGGGGAAATTAAAAAAACAGGGGTTTAATTCAGTATGCTGTGCACTGGAGCATGTGAGGCAAATAGAAAAGAGGGACTAGGGATCCTTTGAAAGAACTATCCGCCGACACTGACAAGATTCATCGCTCTCATTTCACAACATCCTGTCATGTCTTATGCTTCATCCGTTTATTCATTCATTTCTCTGAAGATTTGCCAAAATGCATTTTATGCACAAAGTGAAATTCACAATGATTGTGAGGTTGAGGATGGTGGTGAGGAAATGTTAGTATACTTAGTTTTCATCCCATGAACTATCTTGAAGAGAAACTGTGCTTGCCATCTGATGTATCATCTGGCCACTGTCCTTAACAAGAGCGAGTTTTTGAATGACATCAACTGCTGCTGGTTTCACAGTTCTGTCATTATAAAGTCGTGACCCCCATGTGGGTGGCAAGTCATGTGACCCCCTTGTGGGCGGCAAGTCATGTGACCCCCTTGTGGGCGGCAAGTCATGTGACCCCCTTGTGGGCGGCAAGTCATGTGACCCCCTTGTGGGCGGCAAGTCATGTGCCCCCCTAGTGGGCGGCAATTCATGGGGAACATTGTTGACATCATGATCATTCCAGTACAGTTTTATCTCATGGTGTGTGTTAAACTTGTTTTCATCATATCCATTAGACTTTTTTGGTTGTTTCTTTTTTTGTAATAAATGATTCATTGTCACTTGAAATTTTGAGTTTGGTGATGGATGAAGTATGCCTGCACAACTGATACAACTGCACGTGTCACTTTTTGTTTGTGTGGAGCTTATCGTCGCAAGTCTTCTCGGTAGCTTTACAGTAGCAGATCTCTTCCAAGTCTTCTCGGTAGCTTTACAGTAGCAGGTCTCTTCCAAGTCTTCTCAGTAGCTTTACAGTAGCAGGTCTCTTCCAAGTCTTCTCGGTAGCTTTACAGTAGCAGGTCTCTTCCAAGTCTTCTCAGTAGCTTTACAGTAGCAGGTCTCTTCCAAGTCTTCTCAGTAGCTTTACAGTAGCAGGTCTCTTCCAAGTCTTCTCAGTAGCTTTACAGTAGCAGGTCTCTTCCAAGTCTTCTCAGTAGCTTTACAGTAGCAGGTCTCTTCCAAGTCTTCTCAGTAGCTTTACAGTAGCAGGTCTCTTCCAAGTCTTCTCAGTAGCTTTACAGTAGCAGGTCTCTTCCAAGTCTTCTCAGTAGCTTTACAGTAGCAGGTCTCTTCCAAGTCTTCTCAGTAGCTAGCAGGTCTCTTCCAAGTCTTCTCAGTAGCTTTACAGTAGCAGGTCTCTTCCAAGTCTTCTCAGTAGCTTTACAGTAGCAGGTCTCTTCCAAGTCTTCTCAGTAGCTTTACAGTAGCAGGTCTCTTCCAAGTCTTCTCAGTAGCTTTACAGTAGCAGGTCTCTTCCAAGTCTTCTCAGTAGCTTTACAGTAGCAGGTCTCTTCCAAGTCTTCTCAGTAGCTTTACAGTAGCAGGTCTCTTCCAAGTCTTCTCAGCAGCTTTACAATAGCAAGTCTCTTCCAAGTCTTCTCAGTAGCTTTACAGTAGCAGGTCTCTTCCAAGTCTTCTCGGTAGCTTTACAGTAGCAGGTCTCTTCCAAGTCTTCTCAGTAGCTTTACAGTAGCAGGTCTCTTCCAAGTCTTCTCAGTAGCTTTACAGTAGCAGGTCTCTTCCAAGTCTTCTCAGTAGCTTTACAGTAGCAGGTCTCTTCCAAGTCTTCTCAGTAGCTTTACAGTAGCAGGTCTCTTCCAAGTCTTCTCGGTAGCTTTACAGTAGCAGGTCTCTTCCAAGTCTTCTCAGTAGCTTTACAGTAGCAGGTCTCTTCCAAGTCTTCTCAGTAGCTTTACAGTAGCAGGTGGTGTGTCCAGGGAACAGTAAGGAGCATGATAAGCATTGACACAAGCACAAAAGCATGCTCTTTCATCTCCCAAATGCTTTCATTTGCTATCATGTACACATACTGGTGTTCATGCGCGCGTGCGTGCACACACACACACACACACACACACACACACACACACACACTCCACCTCATCAATATCCTGGTCATCATCTCACCCATGCATCCAACTGCCCTAAAATCAATGATGGTATGTAAAAAAAAAAAAGGTTTTAATGATACGCACTCTACATACACCAATGGTGTGCACTTGACTCGTCACCGGTAGCGCCACATTTGGCAAGTTGTCACTTCAACAATCTCCCTGTCTTTGACCATTTTCTATGCTAATTTCAACAATGGCCTTGACCTCCAACAATCCTCAGTCTCCATATAACAGCTTCAGAAAATTATCGCCACAACATCCACATTTGAATTCTAACAACAACGTTTATTCTCTGTCCTAACAACATTTATTCTCTGTCCTAACAATAACGTTTATTCTCTGTCCTAACAACAACGTTTATTCTCTGTCCTAACAACAACGTTTATTCTCTGTCCTAACAACGTTTATTCTCTGTCCTAACAATATTTATTCTCTGTCCTAACAACAATGTTTATTCTCTGTCCTAACAACAATATTTATTCTCTGTCCTAACAACAACGTTTATTCTCTGTCCTAACAATAATGTTTATTCTCTGTCCTAACAACAACGTTTATTCTCTGTTCTAACAACGTTTATTCTGTCCACAAATAATTTTTTTGCTTATTGCACCAGCAGGGATTGTAACCAAAGCAATAGCTGAGAGTATCATTTACATAATCACAGCAAACACTGGAGTTAGTAACATCAGCAGTAAAGCAATAGTTGAGAGTATCATTTACATAATCACAGCAAACACTGGAGTTAGTAACATTAGCAGTAAAGCAATAGTTGAGAGTATCATTTACATCAATCACAGGCAAACACTGGAGTTAGTAACATTAGCAGTAAAGCAATAGCTGAGATTATCATTTACATCAATCACAGGCAAACACTGGAGTTAGTAACATTAGCAGTAAAGCAATAGCTGAGATTATCATTTACATCAATCACAGGCAAACACTGGAGTTAGTAACATTAGCAGTAAAGCAATAGCTGAGATCATCATTTACATCAATCACAGGCAAACACTGGAGTTAGTAACATTAGCAGTAAAGCAATAGCCGAGAGTATCGTTTAAATCAATCACAGCAAACACTGGAGTTAGTAAGTTACAATAGCACATCAACACATTTGATTGATAGAGAGATGCGCACACATTTCAAATGTTTTGAAAATACATGGGCTGACATTTTCAGCACTACAACTTGTCTTTCAACATTCTTCATGTAAATGTTACACTTCGCCAGAAAAATAATCATCATCTATGACAGCTAATCATCATCTATGACAGCACTGGTTCTGACAAATGTTTAGGGAAAAAACACAAAAACAACCTGCTGTGATACTAAGAAAAAAAACCATGAAAACAGGCTGCAGATAAAACGGACCTTGCCGCATCGACAACTTGCAAATGCTTCGGACAATCATTCCAGTCTCATTACCTGAAGCCAGACCACAACAGATATGTAGCATGCTATCATTGCAGTCTCACTACCTGAAGCCAGACCACACCAGATATGTAGCATGCTATCATTGCAGTCTCATTACCTGAAGCCAGACCACACCAGATATGTAGCATGCTATCATTGCAGTCTCATTACCTGAAGCCAGACCACACCAGATATGCAGCATGCTATCATTGCAGTCTCATTACCTGAAGCCAGACCACACCAGATATGCAGCATGCTATCATTGCAGTCTCACTACCTGAAGCCAGACCACACCAGATATGTAGCATGCTATCATTGCAGTCTCATTACCTGAAGCCAGACCACACCAGATATGCAGCATGCTATCATTGCAGTCTCATTACCTGAAGCCAGACCACACCAGATACGCAGCATGCTATACATTGTGATCATTGCAGTCTCATTACCTGAAGCCAGACCACACCAGATACGCAGCATGCTATACATTGTGATCATTGCAGTCTCATTACCTGAAGCCAGACCACACCAGATATGCAGCATGCTATACATTGTGATCATTGCAGTCTCATTACCTGAAGCCAGACCACACCAGATATGTAGCATGCTATAAATTGTGATCAGAGAAGCAAAATGTCCAGAAGTTCCAGAACAAGTGCATGCATGTGAATGAGCCACAAAACCAGCAAGTCTGTGGACAACAGAAAGATTAAAGAATGAAAAAAAAAAGAAAAGAAAAAAACAGCAGAGCAGAGCGGATGACAGACAAGGAAGAATGATCAGTGCAAAATTAGCAGAAAGCAGGATCACACTTGATGTCAATGGGATTTATGATGACTCAACAATAAAACACATGTGTCGGTGGGATTTATGATGACTCAACAATAAAACACATGTGTCAGTGGGATTTATGATGACTCCACAATAAAACACATGTATCGGTGGGATTTATGACTCCACAATAAAACACATGTGTCAGTGGGATTTATGACTCCACAATAAAACACATGTGTCAGTGGGATTTATGACTCAACAATAAAACACACGTGTCAGTGGGATTTATGACTCCACAATAAAACATGTGTCAGTGGGATTTATGACTCAACAATAAAACATGTGTCAGTGGGATTTATGACTCAACAATAAAACACACGTGTCAGTGGGATTTATGACTCAACAATAAAACACACGTGTCAGTGGGATTTATGACTCAACAATAAAACACATGCTCACTAATATGTTGAGACACCCTCCCTGAAGATGGCATGTGGCTGCCTTGAAGGTGGGATTAAACATGGTCACATACACAAAAAAGTCTCCAACTGTAAACTCATGAGTTTTGGCCAACGGACAAAAAGACAAAGTATGGCTCATCAAAATGGATACAGCTACTTTCTCATTAATATATGCATACAAATTATTAGCATACATAATGGCTTTGTTACTTAATCAGTAATCTATAAAGAGAGAGTCTCTCTCTCTCTCTCTCTCTCTCTCTCTCTCTCTCACACACACACACACACACACACACACACACACAGAAGGAATCCATGTAATCAAGCAGTTCATGCGTTGTCTCACCATCAAAGCCAATGCACATGCTCATGAAATTCATCAGGCAGTATGGGAAAGGTGCCAGTCGTGACATTCATCAGGCAGTATGGGAAAGGTGCAAGTCATGACATTCATCAGGCAGTATGGGAAAGGCGCCAGTCGTGACACAGTCATGACATTCATCAGGCAGTATGGGAAAGGTGCCAGTCATGACATTCATCAGGCAGTATGGGAAAGGTGCCAGTTGTGACACAGTCATGACATTCATCAGGCAGTATGGGAAAGGTGCCAGTCATGACATTCATCAGGCAGTATGGGAAAGGTGCCAGTCGTGACACAGTCGCGACATTCATCAGGCAGTATGGGAAAGGTGCCAGTCATGACAATCATCAGGCAGTATGGGAAAGGTGCCAGTCATGACATTCATCAGGCAGTATGGGAAAGGTGCCAGTCATGACATTCATCAGGCAGTATGGGAAAGGCGCCAGTCGTGACACAGTCATGACATTCATCAGGCAGTATGGGAAAGGCGCCAGTCGTGACACAGTCATGACAATCATAAGGCAGTGTGGGAAAGGTGCCAGTCATGACATTCATCAGGCAGTATGGGAAAGGTGCCAGTCATGACATTCATCAGGCAGTATGGGAAAGGTGCCAGTCGTGACACAGTCATGACACTCATCAGGCAGTGTGGGAAAGGTGCCAGTCATGACATTCCTCAGGCAGTATGGGAAAGGCGCCAGTCGTGACACAGTCATAACATTCATCAGGCAGTATGGGAAAGGTGCCAGTCGTGACACAGTCATGACATTCATCAGGCAGTATGGGAAAGGTGCCAGTCATGACATTCATCAGGCAGTATGGGAAAGGTGCCAGTCATGACATTCATCAGGCAGTATGGGAAAGGCGCCAGTCATGACATTCATCAGGCAGTATGGGAAAGGTGCCAGTCATGACATTCATAAGGCAGTGTGGGAAAGGTGCCAGTCGTGACACAGTCATGACATTCATCAGGCAGTATGGGAAAGGTGCCAGTCGTGACACAGTCATGACATTCATCAGGCAGTATGGGAAAGGTGCCAGTCATGACATTCATCAGGCAGTATGGGAAAGGCGCCAGTCATGACATTCATCGGCAGTATGGGAAAGGTGCCAGTCATGACATTCATCAGGCAATATGGGAAAGGTGCCAGTCATGACATTCATCAGGCAGTATGGGAAAGGCGCCAGTCGTGACACAGTCACGACATTCATCAGGCAGTATGGGAAAGGTGCCAGTCGTGACACAGTCATGACATTCATAAGGCAGTATGGGAAAGGTGCCAGTCATGACATTCATCAGGCAGTATGGGAAAGGCGCCAGTCATGACATTCATCAGGCAGTATGGGAAAGGTGCCAGTCATGACATTCATCAGGCAGTATGGGAAAGGTGTCAGTCATGACATTCATCAGGCAGTATGGGAAAGGTGCCAGTCGTGACACAGTCATGACATTCATCAGGCAGTATGGGAAAGGTGCCAGTCATGACATTCATCAGGCAGTATGGGAAAGGCGCCAGTCATGACATTCATCAGGCAGTATGGGAAAGGTGCCAGTCGTGACACAGTCATGACATTCATCAGGCAGTATGGGAAAGGTGCCAGTCATGACATTCATCAGGCAGTATGGGAAAGGCGCCAGTCATGACATTCATTAGGCAGTATGGGAAAGGTGCCAGTCGTGACACAGTCATGGCATTCATCAGGCAGTATGGGAAAGGTGCCAGTCATGACATTCATCAGGCAGTATGGGAAAGGCGCAAGTCATGACATTCATCAGGCAGTATGGGAAAGGTGCCAGTCGTGACACAGTCATGACATTCATCAGGCAGTATGGGAAAGGTGCCAGTCATGACATTCATCAGGCAGTATGGGAAAGGCGCCAGTCGTGACACAGTCATGACATTCATCAGGCAGTATGGGAAAGGTGCCAGTCGTGACACAGTCATGACATTCATCAGGCAGTATGGGAAAGGTGCCAGTCATGACATTCATCAGGCAGTATGGGAAAGGCGCCAGTCGTGACACAGTCATGACATTCATCAGGCAGTATGGGAAAGGTGCCAGTCATGACATTCATCAGGCAGTATGGGAAAGGTGCCAGTCGTGACACAGTCATGACATTCATCAGGCAGTATGGCAAAGGTGCCAATCATGACATTCATCAGGCAGTATGGGAAAGGCGCCAGTCGTGACACAGTCATGACATTCATCAGGCAGTATGGGAAAGGTGCCAGTCATGACACAGTCATGACATTCATCAGGCAGTATGGGAAAGGCGCCAGTCGTGACACAGTCATGACATTCATCAGGCAGTATGGGAAAGGTGCCAGTCATGACAATCATCAGGCAGTATGGGAAAGGCACCAGTCGTGACACAGTCATGACATTCATCAGGCAGTATGGGAAAGGTGCCAGTCGTGACACAGTCATGACATTCATCAGGCAGTATGGGAAAGGTGCCAGTCATGACATTCATCAGGCAGTATGGGAAAGGCGCCAGTCATGACATTCATTAGGCAGTATGGGAAAGGCGCCAGTCGTGACACAGTCATGACATTCATCAGGCAGTATGGGAAAGGTGCCAGTCATGACATTCATCAGGCAGTATGGGAAAGGCGCCAGTCATGACATTCATCAGGCAGTATGGGAAAGGTGCCAGTCGTGACACAGTCATGACATTCATCAGGCAGTATGGGAAAGGTGCCAGTCATGACATTCATCAGGCAGTATGGGAAAGGCGCCAGTCGTGACACAGTCATGACATTCATCAGGCAGTATGGGAAAGGTGCCAGTCGTGACACAGTCATGACATTCATCAGGCAGCATGGGAAAGGTGCCAGTCATGACATTCATCAGGAAGTATGGGAAAGGCGCCAGTCGTGACACAGTCATGACATTCATCATGCAGTATGGGAAAGGTGCCAGTCATGACATTCATCAGGCAGTATGGGAAAGGCGCCAGTCGTGACACAGTCATGACATTCATCAGGCAGTATGGGAAAGGTGCCAGTCATGACATTCATCAGGCAGTATGGGAAAGGCGCCAGTCGTGACACAGTCATGACATTCATCAGGCAGTATGGGAAAGGCGCCAGTCGTGACACAGTCATGACATTCATCAGGCAGTATGGGAAAGGCGCCAGTCGTGACACAGTCATGACATTCATCAGGCAGTATGGGAAAGGTGCCAGTCATGACAATCATCAGGCAGTATGGGAAAGGCACCAGTCGTGACACAGTCATGACATTCATCAGGCAGTATGAGAAAGGCGCCAGTCGTGACACAGTCAGCATTGTGTCACACTCAAATACCTGCTTTCAGGGAGATAATCCAAGCAATTTCCATTTATGGGAAAGACGAGTTAAAAGTCTCGTGAAATGACGCTATGTTGGCTGGTGCGAAATGAGTGATGAAACAGTAAAGTAGTACTTTTGATTTTAGCTCCTTCGCATGTTATTTCAAAATGAAGATTTATGTCTGATGATCAGGTGACTAAGTCACGTACCAAGTGGTCAGGGTGGGGGAGAGACAGAGTGGTCAGGGTGGGGGAGAGACAGAGTGGTCAGGGTGGGGGAGAGACAGAGTGGTCAGGGTGGGGGAGAGACAGAGTGGTCAGGGTGGGGGAGAGACTGGCAAGGAATGGATGGAGCCAGGATGAGGCAAGTGAGGAAAAGGGTGAAGGTGGTGACCCTGCTGAGGCCAGAAACATACAGGCAGAATGGCTCTTCCACTACTGAGGCCAGAAACATACATAACAGGCAGAATGGCTCTTCCACTGCCGAGGCCAGAAACATACAGGCAGAATGGCTCTTCCACCGCTCTGGCCAGAAACATACAGGCAGAATGGCTCTTCCACTGCTGAGGCCAGAAACATACAGGCAGAATGGCTCTTCCACTGCCGAGGCCAGAAACATACAGGCAGAATGGCTCTTCCACCGCTCTGGCCAGAAACATACAGGCAGAATGGCTCTTCCACTGCTGAGGCCAGAAACATACAGGCATCATGGCTCTTCCACTGCTGAGGCCAGAAACATACAGGCAGAATGGCTCTTCCACTGCCGAGGGCAGAAACATACAGGCAGAATGGCTCTTCCACTGCTGAGGCCAGAAACATACAGGCAGAATGGCTCTTCCACTACTGAGGCCAGAAACATACAGGCAGAATGGCTCTTCCACTACTGAGGCCAGAAACATACAGGCAGAATGGCTCTTCCACTGCTGAGGCCAGAAACATACAGGCAGAAAGGCTCTTCCACTACCGAGGCCAGAAACATACAGGCAGAATGGCTCTTCCACTGCTCTGGCCAGAAACATACAGGCAGAATGGCTCTTTCACTGCTGAGGCCAGAAACATATAGGTAGAATGGCTCTTCCACTGCTGAGGCCAGAAACATACAGGCAGAATGGCTCTTCCACTGCTGAGGCCAGAAACATACAGGCAGAATGGCTCTTCTACTGCTGAGGCCAGAAACATACAGGCAGAATGGCTCTTCCACTGCTGAGGCCAGAAACATACAGGCAGAATGGGTCTTCCACTGCTCTGGCCAGAAACATACAGGCAGAATGGCTCTTCCACTGCTGAGGCCAGAAACATACAGGCAGAATGGCTCTTCCACTACTGAGGCCAGAAACATACAGGCAGAATGGCTCTTCCACTGCTCTGGCCAGAAACATACAGGCAGAATGGCTCTTCCACTACTGAGGCCAGAAACATACAGGCAGAATGGCTCTTCCACTGCTCTGGCCAGAAACATACAGGCAGAATGGCTCTTCCACTGCTGAGGCCAGAAACATACAGGCAGAATGGCTCTTCCACTGCTGAGGCCAGAAACATACAGGCAGAATGGCTCTTCCACTACTGAGGCCAGAAACATACAGGCAGAATGGCTCTTCCACTGCTGAGGCCAGAAACATACAGGCAGGATGGCTCTTCCACTGCTCTGGCCAGAAACATACAGGCAGAATGGCTCTTCCACTACTGAGGCCAGAAACATACAGGCAGAATGGCTCTTCCACTGCTCTGTTGGAAGTCGCAGCCTTTTTCTCCTTCACTGTGCCAGTTCTGCCAACCTGTCTCTGCTTGAAATGCCCACAACATGAGGGCTCTTATAATACACATTACCTGAAAGCTGTAACATTCGCAGGTAGCCACCTGATCTTCCTGTTTTGATGGGGTTTTTCATCCCTGTAAGTGCCAAGGAGCCAACACACCTCTACACATAAAATCATACGCTTACATGCAAGAAATAAATGACAGCAAAAGAGAACATCTGCTAACTTATGCATTTTTGTAATCTCTCTCTCTCTCTCTTTCTTTCTCTCTCTCTCCTACAAATAGACACTTAAGCAATCACTAAAACCTTATTCTTAGAGCCTTATAAACACATCAGGCATTTAAAGATGTCTGTATTTATACAAATTATACAAAACAAAACACAGTCAATGATGCAGTCATTCCCACAGCTTCGTCAACTCATCCAACAGCAAAGAAGAAAGGTCACGGCATGCAAAGGGCAATTCTTCATTTTGTCTCTCAGTTGTGCATATCTCAGGGTTTGCAACAGTTCAACATTAACCCTTTCAACAGTTCAACATTAACCCTTTCAACAGTTCAACATTAACCCTTTCGCGACTGATGCAGCAGAGCAACCCTGATATAAACGTTACAAGCAATTGTTATATATGAAAGGAAAGTGTAAAATGCAAACTTTGCAAAGAACATAGACTTAAATATATTTTAAGTGAAATAGCTACGCTACAGTTATGGAAACAACATAATGAAAACGTAGGAAAACACAATCTTGGTTACGTTTTTTTGGTTGGTATTACAACAGCAAATGAGAAAGAAAAGGGGCATAAAATTTCGCTCTTACTTTGAATAGATGCAGAGAAAGCCCGAGGTATTCAATGTGTGTAATCCAAGTGAAACCATATATAAAAATGAAAATAAATCATTGTGCATTGAACACACTTTTCACTGTTTTGGCTTCAAACAATATGATGTATGAAACTGTTATGTACACAGAGCATATAAAATCAAGCTCAGATTCTTTTCGATAAACTTGTACACCTTTACCCCCCTCATCCTCTGAACCACTTCTTTGCTGAACCAGTTCTAACACCACATGTAATGCCACGTTTTTTCTTCTGTCCAATATGTTGGCAAAGCAGGAAATTCCACACATGCCTATTGCAGAAATCCCCAGTGCTAGACGGGTCTCTTTGTTTGGACTACTCTGGGGTCACAAAGGTCATTGCTAGTGCATGTAAACTTACCCTTCCAGCGGTTAGAGCCCTGCTCTAAATATTTAGGGCAGCTGCACACCTCAGAACAGGGGATTTTTTTTTATAGTTGTACCGTCATGGAGGCATGGCACGTCCAGGGAGTACAGCAGTGTTGCTGTCACCACGGAACAGCTCGTCGTGAATGGGTCGACTGAGTTGCTGTCACCACAGAACAGCTCGTCGTGAATGAGTCAACCGAGTTGCTGTCACTACGGAACAGCTCGTCGTGAATGGGTCGACTGAGTTGCTGTCACCACAGAACAGCTCGTCATGAATGGGTCGACTGAGTTGCTGTCACCACGGAACAGCTCGTCGTGAATGGGTCGACTGAGTTGCTGTCACCACGGAACAGCTCATCGTGAATGGGTCGACTGAGTTGCTGTCACTATCGCACAGCACGTCGCGAAAAGGTTAAAACGTGAGGTTATAATTCACTGTACATGCAGTTTATTCAATTCAATATCAGCTGTAGAAGAATGAATTTACATGTTAAAAAGCAGATGTTTTAGTATACATACATTGATTTTACATTTATTACAAAACATACAAAACAAAACGAAACAAAGCTGTTTCCCAGTATCACGGTCAGACTGAATCTCCTGCCTCTCAGTCTGGGTGTCCAACACAGAGCTGCAGCCAGGGGCCTTCAACCTTGTTCCTATGTTTAGCACTCTTGTAATTATCTCCCCTAAATAGCTGACATCGCTTTCCAAGTCCATCAACCATGCTGTTTTCATGTCAGAACATTTCTGAATACATTGCAGATAAAATGCATCTAAGATTGTATGGAACATAATGATGGTGTGTTGGTGTTTCATTAAAAACACAACACAAGGCAACACTTCTCAAGGCAGTAAAATAAAGAGTGCCAAAACTGTGCGTACAACATGAGCAATAAATTGTTTTTGGCTTTGTCAAAAACTTGATTGAACATACAGCAGATGAAACTGGCCAACAAGGATGATAAACTAACCATTGTTTACAGCAGCCTTTCTATTCAGCCTTCCTCCTGACCTATCACTGATTATTTGTTTTCATCAAGGATGATAAACTAACCATTGTTTACAGCAGCCTTTCTATTCAGCCTTCCTCCTGACCTATCACTGATTATTTGTTTTTATCAAGGAGTGTAGATGATGCAGTGGGGGAGATAGAAACTCTCAAATCTCTGCCCAGACTGAACTCAGCAAGTAAAAGTAACACAGCAGGTTGTAAAATTGACACAGCAGGTTGTAAAATTGACACAGCAGGTTGTAAAATTGACAAATTGACACAGCAGGATGTAAAATTGACACAGCAGGTTGTAAAATTGACACAGCAGGTTGTAAAATTGACACAGCAGGTTGTTTACTGTGCAGACAGATAATGCGCATCACTATCAGCAGTCATCCAAATAACATTCTGATGCTGATGCTTGTTTGTGAGAACAATCAGCTTTCCATTCTGTGTGTGTTTGTGTGTGTGTGTGTGTGTGTGTGTGTGTGTGTGTGTGTGTGTGTGTGTGTGTGTGTGTGTGTGTGTATGTGCGTGCACGCGAATGCACACTCACAGGTGTGTGTGTGTGTGTGTGTGTGTGTGTGTGTGTGTGTGTGTGTGTGTGTGTGTGTGCGTGCGTGCGCACACACGCAAATGCACACTCACAGGTGTGTGCGCGTGCATGCGTGCGTGCGTGCGTGCGTGCGTGCGTGCGTGCGTGCGTGTGTGTGTGTGTGTGAGTGCGTGTTTCCTCCCTTTTTATGTTCAGTGGAAGACTTTTTCTCTCATTCAATTTTGAAATTTGTTGTTAACTAGTTTTGTTTGATGAGTATACTACTTGAATAAAAATTGCTGTAAAAATTCATTGTAACATGAATGCTGTTTTTACAAGACTGTTTGGATTACATCTAAAACAACTTTCATTTTCTATACATTGTAAGATAAATAATTCATTGTAAAATTATTTTCACAAGACTGTTTAGATTACATCTAAAACAACTTTCTTGTCTTACACATTGTAGAATTAATAAATTCATTGTAAAATCTTAATCATTTTCACAAGACTAGATTACATCTAAAACAGCTGTCATTTTTAACATGCTGTAAAATATAAAAGTGTAATAAAACTCAACCAGCACAAGATGCTACATAATGAGAACAGAACACACCCATGCTGCCTGTCAGTGTCTGCTACCAGCTATGAACAGGTGCTGAATTACCCATGCTGCCTGTCAGTGTCTGCTACCAGCTATGAACAGTTGCTGAATTACCCATGCTGCCTGTCAGTGTCTGCTACCAGCTATGAACAGGTGCTGAATTACCCATGCTGCCTGTCAATGTCTGCTACCAGCTATGAACAGTTGCTGAAGTACCCATGCTGCCTGTCAGTGTCTGCTACCAGCTATGAACAGTTGCTGAATTAGTCCGATGTTGTTGAAGTCGATGGTTAGAGATCGCTTCCATTGTTTTCCTGTTCATCCATGTTCATGTTGGAGTGCAGGCGTCTGTCATGCTGGCTTCCACAGTCTCCTGCCTTCATGTTGGAGTGCAGGCATCTGTCATGCTGGCTTCCAGTCTCCTGCCTTCATGTTGGAGTGCAGGCGTCTGTCATGCTGGCTTCAACAGTCTCCTGCCTTCATGTTGGAGTGCAGGCGTCTGTCATGCTGGCTTCAACAGTCTCCTGCCTTCATGTTGGAGTGCAGGCGTCTGTCATGCTGGCTTCAACAGTCTCCTGCCTTCATGTTGGAGTGCAGGCGTCTGTCATGCTGGCTTCAACAGTCTCCTGCCTTCATGTTGGAGTGCAGGCGTCTGTCATGCTGGCTTCAACAGTCTCCTGCCTTCATGTTGGAGTGCAGGCGTCTGTCATGCTGGCTTCCACAGTCTCCTGCCTTCATGTTGGAGTGCAGGCGTCTGTCATGCTGGCTTCAACAGGTCTCCTCTGCTCTGCTCAGCTCCACCACTAGCACAGTGACTGGTCTCCAGGATGGACAGAAGGCGCTGAAGGTCTTCACCATACAGTCAGGGCTGTCCAGGTCTAGCTGCGGGCATGTCCACCTGCCATCCAAGTTGTCCACTGGGAAAATGCAGGCAACGTGCAAGTTGCTGAAGCACTTGGCGTAATGGGAGAGACATGCCTGCAGGTAGTTGTCAAAGTGAATCAGGCTGGTCTTAATCCTGCACATGAACACAATCACTGGCACGCCAGGGCTGTAAGAGCTGTCAGCGTCCAGCTCGCGCTTCAACGCGTGGAACACCGCGGGGCTCTCATCGGGGCCCAGCCTCAATATCTGGTCTTCAGGCACACAGGTCACTCGGTAGGTATGCTTGGGGAATCTCCTTTTGAGCCAGTGGTGAAGAATGTCAAACTCCAACTGCATGTAGTGATCCAGGTGCTGTGGTGACAAGGTGTGGAATGATGGTAAACGCACAGCATCAGGACTCAAGGCGTGCACCCTGGAGTGATGGAGAGCACACCTCACGTTCTGCTGGGGGTCACAGATGTTGTTGATGAAGAAGCTGATGTAGCACGGAGTGAAGCTGCAGCAGAACAGTCCCATCATGTACTGGTTTTTCTGACGGGCTCGGCGCAGGGTCACTTCAATCACCTTCCTGAGGTCCTCTTTGGACTGTTGTCTTCTCTCCTTGACCAACCACCTGCAGTCTTTTGCCTTAAAATGAAAACACACACAAACATGCACAGATTATGTAAAACATAACTGTGTTCCTGAAACACCTGTAGTCCTTTGCTTTAAAATGAAAACACACACAAACATGCACAGATTATGTAAAACATATCTGCATTCCTGGAACACCTGTAGTCTTTTGCCATTGAAATGAAAACACACACAAACATGCACAGATTATGTAAAACATATTTGCATTCCTGGAACACCTGTAGTCTTTTGCCATAAAATGAAAACACACACAAACATGCACAGATTATGTAAAACATATTTGCATTCCTGGAACACCTGTAGTCTTTTGCCATAAAATGAAAACACACACAAACATGCACAGATTATGTAAAACATAACTGTGTTCCTGGAACACCTGTAGTCTTTTGCCATAGGCCTAAAATGAAAACACAACCAAACATGCACAAATTATGTAAAACATATTTGCATTCCTGAAACACCTGTAGTCCTTTGCTTTAAAATGAAAACACACACAAACATGCACAGATTATGTAAAACATATTTGTGTTCCTGAAACACCTGCAGTCCTTCACCTTAAATGAAAACACACACAAACACGCACAGATTATGCAAAACATATTTGCATTCCTGAAGTATATGAATCTTTTTTATTACAACTAACACTCAGGAAAAAGAGAATTTTTCCAATAAAGCCTGCTTGTTAAAGTTCATTTTCATCACATTCATCACCAGGAGACTAAGCAATCATAAGTGGAAAAATTCAGAAAAATTATCATCCCCCACTGATCCAAATCCACTGTACAGACATGGAACCAGCCGAAATCCAATACAAAGTGTGCTCACAACAGTCACTGTATGAAGTCACACACAGATGTCATAACAGTCACTGCATGAAGTCACACACCAGATGTCATAACAGTCACTGTATGAAGTCACACACCAGATGTCATAACAGTCACTGTTTGAAGTCACACACCAGATGTCATAACAGTCACTGTTTGAAGTCACACACCAGATGTCATAACAGTCACTGTATGAAGTCACACACCAGATGTCATAACAGTCACTGTATGAAGTCACACACCAGATGTCATAACAGTCACTGTATGAAGTCACACACCAGATGTCATAACAGTCACTGTATGAAGTCACACACCAGATGTCATAACAGTCACTGTATGAAGTCACACACCAGATGTCATAACAGTCACTGTATGAAGTCACACACCAGACAGCATAACAGTCACATGACGTCACACACCACACGTCATAGCAGTCATTGAATGAAGTCACTGTGTGTGTGTGTATGTGTGTGTGTGTGTGTGTGTGTGTGTGTGTGTGTGTGTGTGTGTGTATGTATATATGTGTGTGTGTGTGTGTGTGTGTGTGTGTGTGTGTGTGTGTGTGTGTGTGTGTGTGTGTGTGTGTGTGTGTATGTGTGTGTGTGTGTGTGTGTGTGTGTCACGGTCAAAAATAGAACAACCAAGTCGTGGTCCAGGTTGTTTGGACATAAGCTCTAACTCAAATATTCTGGGCGCCACGTAGACGGGCCCATGGTTCGGATCCAGCCAATTAAGCATAGGGGAGAGGCTCCACAGAGACGGTCTGTCCGGCTAGACGGACTAAGCAGCTTTGACCGACGCCTCGATGTCTAGCGAGACGAGTCGTAGCGCCTGGCTCAGGCTCATCTAGCCAATTTGTGGAACCAGCGCCATTGTTAGTCGGACGTCGCAGGTTAAAGCAGGAAAGGGAGAGGGAGAAGGTAGTGTGTGGTGGGGGCGAAATCTAGCTAATCAATTAAATGACCAATTGACCACCACAGAGAGTGAGGCGTGTAGGCGTGGCTGTCATGATTTGAATATCCAATGGAATTAGAGGGAGATAACTTCGGGTATCAGGGGTAAAAATACTGACCAATGGTACTCGCCCTTTTTGGACAGATCGGAACGGAATAAGAAGGATGTGAGAGTGAGAGAACGGCAGAACGAGGGGGAGAACGAACAGAGAGACAGAGAGAGAGAGAGAGAGAGGTTCGGAGTGGAAGCTCTGCAGGAGAGAGGGGCAGAGAGAGAGATGAGGGGAGGAGAGAAGAGAACCAAGTTGAGAGATTAGCATGAGATAGTCTGCAGAGGAGGACTAAAGAGAGATGTGGAAAGAGAGAGTTGCTAACTAATGAAGAGGAAAAGAAAGAAAAGAAAAAAAAAGAAAAGAAAAGCAACCATGTCCATTTGATAACAGCAGACTAGAAGAGAGGAGAGAGAGAGAGTGCAATGCGTTAATGCAGGAAGAAAGAAAGGAGAACAGATCGATGTTGATAGTCACTGTTCTATCTTAACCGGGGGTTCGACCTCATACTTGGCCAGCGCCACTTTCATCGGCAGTCCAACCTGACCAGTGCCAGCAGTCCAGCCTGACCGGTGCCATCAGACCAAAACCAGTGCCAGCAGTTGTGTCGTGCTTGTGAAAGTGACAGTGAAAAGAAAAAGAAAAGAAAAGAAAAGACAGTGATTCGTGAATAGTTAAGATCACCTGGCCAGGTAAAGTAGAAATCTGTTTATACCCGGGTTAGTTAATGATGTTTTAGATAAATGATTTTGTGAAGTTCAGGAAAGAGAGAATGTTTTATTTTGTTTGATTCCATATGCATTGATGTTTCGTTCTATGATCATGTGTAGTAAAGTTATAGACTTTACTAGTGGTTTGATGTGACGAATGCATGATATATGAATGAGATTGTAAGCAAGCTGTGAGTGTGTTTGGGCTGTGCGCTAGTCCTTCCTCCATCGACATCACCCGAGGTTGACAATTTATTGGCGAGCCTGCCAGGATATTCTGGCCCATTTATTATAATTGTTCAACTTCTCAGAGAGGAAGCTGGGTGGGATTCAAATATTGTAATCCTAAGACAAGGGGTTGTCTTACTGTATGTTCCCAAGATAGTTAAATACTAGGCTTGGCATTGCTTCCAAGATAGTTAATACTAGGCTTGGCATTTCAGCCCCAGAGTACTTATTTCGCACAGATTACCTATAATTCGCTCTCATAGTTGGGTCAGGCGCTGGGCGTCTTATAAAAACTAACTACGTTGTCCCAAGCTAATATTATCATTCATAGGATTGTGCTATTACGTCACTCGTGTCGGTAACCACCAGTTTGGCTGTCGTAGTTATAAAATCTTGTTCAAAAAAAAAAGAAGATATAATGGCGGAAGAAAAGAACACCCCTATTGAACAACTTGTGAGCGTCGCTCGTGATTTAGGCTACTCAGGAGATGAGTTGCGTGCGTTCGTTGAAAACCAACAAAAGATGGAAAGGGATGAACGCGCGGAAAGACGACGTGTCGCGGTAGAAAAAGAAGAAACAGAAAGGTTAAGGATTCAGGCTAATCAGGAAGCGCAGGAAACAGAAAGAATAAGGGAAGCACAGGAAACAGAAAGAATGAAGCAGGAGACAGAAAGATTAAGGATTCAGGCTAATGATAATCAGGCTAGGGAAACGCAGGAAACGGAAAGATTAAAGGTTCAATAGAGTTAGAGAAAGTGAGAATACAAAGGGAGACTACCGATGATGGTAGTTCACTTTCCAGTGACTCTGTGCGCAGCTACGCCCCCCGACCAAAGTTGCCCAAATTCTCTGAAGGAACCGATTCGATTGATGCATACATCAGTCGTTTCGAAACGTTTGCGACCAGTCAGGGTTGGCCTCCAGAAGAGTGGGCAGTCATTTTGTCAGCGCTATTGACGGGTAAGGCATTGCAGATTTTCACTGCGTTACCAGCAGAACAACAGTCCGATTTTGGTGCTGTGAAGGAGTCTTTAATGAAGGGATTTGACCTCACAGAGGAAGGATTCAGAAAGAAATTTCGTTCAGCTAGATTGCAAGCAGGGGAAACGTACACTCAGTTTGGTGCACGTCTAGATCACTATTTTGAGAAATGGTTAGAGTTGAGTGGTACGAAGAAGGAGTTCGCTGAATTGAAAGAGCTAGTTATGAAAGAACAGATTTTGTCAGGTTGCGGCCCTGAGTTAACCATACATTTGAAAGAGAGACAGCCAGAGACAGCAGGAGAGTTGTTGAAGTTCGCAGAGGTGTATAGAGAGGCACGTTTGGGCACTAAGGTGCAGGAGAAACAGGTGCTAGGTACAGGTGAGAAGAGTGCAAGGAGACTAGGGGAGTTTCCTGCAAAGTCTGCAAACCCAGTGGTGGGGCAGAAGGAAGGGCAAAGGGACATTAGGTGTTTCATTTGTCACAAGAAGGGACATGTGGCGAGGGATTGTCGCATGAGGTTCCAGAAGGCAGCAGCCTTGCAAGAGGTGGATAAGGGTCGTCAAGGGAAACGACCTGCAGTGGAACCAAAAGGGATTCAGTCTGAAGAGGGTGGAGTGCAGCCTATGGCTAGCACTGGACAGCAGTCAGTGTCAGGGATGGAGGGCACTAGGCTGAGTGGTTCGTTACCAGTGGAAGAAGGGTGGATTGGCCAGCAGAGGGTGAAAGTGTTACGAGACACTGGTTGTTCATGCGGTGTAGTACGAACAACGCTGGTCGAGAAAGGGGATTTGACAGGGCAAATCCAGACCTGTACTCTAATCGATGGCACTGTGAGGGAGTTTCCAGTTGCTAAGATAGAAGTACGTACCCCTTACTTCTCAGGCGAGTTGTCTGCGTTGGTGATGGAGAAACCCCTTCATGATTTGATCATCGGAAATATTCCGGGTGCAAGGGATCCAGGGGATCCTGAGTTGTTGACTGCTACAGGGGCAGCAGTTCAAACACGGAGCAGGAGGGAGGAAAAGGTGGATAAACCGTTAGTCGTTCCAGCAAGGAAGTCAGGCATAGATGTGTCGCCTGATGAGTTTAGGGCAGCGCAGGAACAAGACCCTTCGCTCGTGAAGTCTTGGGAGTTGGCAAGAGGTGGAGAGAAACAGGAGGTTAGAGGAGGTGAGACAGAATTTCTTGTGAAAGGCGGGCTGTTGTACCGAGTGTTCACCAAGGGGAAGACGGGTAAGGTGACCACTCAGTTAGAGGTACCAGCAGGTTATCGTGACACTGCCCTGTCAGGGGGGCACGAGTCGCTCAGGGGGGGTCATCTGGGCACCAGAAAAAAGGGCTACCGAATTTTTGATGATTTTCATTGCCAGGACAATGGCGACACAAGCGTTTCGTTGTCATTACTGTGTCAAAGGTCCCAAAAAGGGGGGTGAAAGAAGGCCCCTCTTAAACAACCCCCTTTAATGACACACCTTTCAGGGGGGTGGCTGTTGATTTGTTTGGGCCCCAATCTCGCCCTGTTCCCCAAAGGGGGGCACGGGTAAGGACCCGAAGGTTGCAAAGGGAAGGTTTGCAGGGGGCTAGGGTCGTTCAGAAAAGCAATAGACAAAGGGGGAAGCAAAACCCCCAAGGGGAGATCAAGTCCCGGGGCTCTTCCCCCCGCACAACAAGCTCTGCATTGGAAAGGCCATTCACCATCACTGAAAAGGTCGGTCGGGGTTACCCAATTAATGTGAAAAGGGGAAACTAAAACTTTTCCATGCGAATTTTCTCCGCAGATATATTCAGCGTGAGACTCAGCACATAGGCGCAGCAGCAATCATGGATGAGGTGAAGGAGACCCAGCAGAAGAAGGGGAGATTGTGTTGCCTAAGTTTCCAGAAGAGTCATACAGGGATGTGTCACTGTATGAAGGGCTAGACAGTAGGAGTTCCTAGGTTTTGTTGTCGGAGGTGACACAAAGCAGCCGGAAAGAGGAAAGGTGGAGAAGATGATGAATTCAGAGGACCAAAGACCAAAACAGAAGTCAGGAGTCTGCTAGGTTTTATTGGTTTCTATAGGGAGTTTGTTCCAAATTTCGCAGCATTACGAGTCCTCTCAGTGATTTGGTCAAGGCAGGGAAACCGGCAGTGGTCGAATGGTCAGACGCTGCAGAGCAAGCACTGCAGACGGTGTTGGAAAGACTAGGTTCCCGTCCCATCTTGAAGCTACCAGATATGTCCAAACCATTTTTGTTGCGGACAGATGCATCAGGCGGTGGGATAGGTGCAGTATTGTTGCAGGAGCATGAAGGGGTCGAGTTTCCTGTGAGGTATGCTAGCAGGAAGTTGACAAAGTGTGAAGAAGGGTACGCAACTGTAGAGAAGGAGTGTTTAGCTGTCGTGTGGGCCGTGCAGAAATTCCACAAATACTTGTATGGGAAAGAGTTCGTGATCGAGACGGATCATCAACCACTCAAATTCCTGCAGGAGGCGCAGTTGAAAAACAGCAGAGTGCTGCGGTGGGCAATGGCATTGCAGCCCTACAGGTACCGAGTGCAGTACATTCCCGGTCGACAGAATGTCGGAGCTGACTATTTAAGCCGTGTAGTCTAGCAAGCTGCAACTCAGAGGAAGTCAGTCATATCTGGGGTGCTTTGTTGATAATATGTGTTGATTACAGTTATGTTGAGTGATATGGGTTCATTCCCAGTTGGCTATGGTTCATATTTTCTGTGTGAGACTTGTTCATATTTTTGTGTGAGATTTGTTCATGTAAATGTAGTTATGCTTGGAGCATACAGTCGCTCGTGTAGTGATGCATTATTTGCAATAAGTGAGGATGGAGATTCCTCAGTGAAGTGTCATGGATCGTGATCATATTATATTGTGCTTTTCATAAGAATTGTGAAAAGGAGAGATGGCAAATCCGCAGGTAGGGGAATGGCATAAGTGCGCACAGAGGTCGTTATAAAATGAATTGAAATAACGCAAGAGCGCACGTCAATGATAACTCATTGGAGTGGTATTCACTAATGATATATTTTATAATTTATAAACCGTTGGTTGTAAAGTATTTTTTCAAACTTTGCACGTGTAGCTGTGTGTCAGCAAATTCGGTTGTTGTTTTTTTTGTACCGTGGTTTTGAGACGATGCGGTGCATAGTCTTTTGCAAGGGGGAAATTGTCACGGTCAAAAATAGAACAACCAAGTCGTGGTCCAGGTTGTTTGGACATAAGCTCTAACTCAAATATTCTGGGCGCCACGTAGACGGGCCCATGGTTCGGATCCAGCCAATTAAGCATAGGGGAGAGGCTCCACAGAGACGGTCTGTCCGGCTAGACGGACTAAGCAGCTTTGACCGACGCCTCGATGTCTAGCGAGACGAGTCGTAGCGCCTGGCTCAGGCTCATCTAGCCAATTTGTGGAACCAGCGCCATTGTTAGTCGGACGTCGCAGGTTAAAGCAGGAAAGGGAGAGGGAGAAGGTAGTGTGTGGTGGGGGCGAAATCTAGCTAATCAATTAAATGACCAATTGACCACCACAGAGAGTGAGGCGTGTAGGCGTGGCTGTCATGATTTGAATATCCAATGGAATTAGAGGGAGATAACTTCGGGTATCAGGGGTAAAAATACTGACCAATGGTACTCGCCCTTTTTGGACAGATCGGAACGGAATAAGAAGGATGTGAGAGTGAGAGAACGGCAGAACGAGGGGGAGAACGAACAGAGAGACAGAGAGAGAGAGAGAGAGAGGTTCGGAGTGGAAGCTCTGCAGGAGAGAGGGGCAGAGAGAGAGATGAGGGGAGGAGAGAAGAGAACCAAGTTGAGAGATTAGCATGAGATAGTCTGCAGAGGAGGACTAAAGAGAGATGTGGAAAGAGAGAGTTGCTAACTAATGAAGAGGAAAAGAAAGAAAAGAAAAAAAAAGAAAAGAAAAGCAACCATGTCCATTTGATAAGAGCAGACTAGAAGAGAGAGAGAGAGAGAGTGCAATGCGTTAATGCAGGAAGAAAGAAAGGAGAACAGATCGATGTTGATAGTCACTGTTCTATCTTAACCGGGGGTTCGACCTCATACTTGGCCAGCGCCACTTTCATCGGCAGTCCAACCTGACCAGTGCCAGCAGTCCAGCCTGACCGGTGCCATCAGACCAAAACCAGTGCCAGCAGTTGTGTCGTGCTTGTGAAAGTGACAGTGAAAAGAAAAAGAAAAGAAAAGAAAAGACAGTGATTCGTGAATAGTTAAGATCACCTGGCCAGGTAAAGTAGAAATCTGTTTATACCCGGGTTAGTTAATGATGTTTTAGATAAATGATTTTGTGAAGTTCAGGAAAGAGAGAATGTTTTATTTTGTTTGATTCCATATGCATTGATGTTTCGTTCTATGATCATGTGTAGTAAAGTTATAGACTTTACTAGTGGTTTGATGTGACGAATGCATGATATATGAATGAGATTGTAAGCAAGCTGTGAGTGTGTTTGGGCTGTGCGCTAGTCCTTCCTCCATCGACATCACCCGAGGTTGACAGTGTGTGTGTGTGTGTGTGTGTGTGTGTGTGTGTGTGTGTGTGTGTGTGTGTGTGTGTGTGTATATGTGTGTGTGTGTGTGTGTGTGTGTGTGTGTGTGTGTGTGTGTGTGTGTGTGTGTGAGTGTGTGGGGTGTGTGTGTGTGAGTGTGTGTGTGTGTGTGTGTGTGTGTGTGTGTATGTATATTTGTGTGTGTGTATGTATATGTGTGAGTGTGTGTGTGTGTGTGTGTGTGTGTGTGTGTGTGTGTGTGTGTGTGTGGTGTGTGTGTATGTGTGTGTGTGTGTGTGTGTGTGTGTGTGTGTGTGTGTGTGTGTGGTATGTATATGTGTGTGTGTGTGTGTGTATGTATATGTGTATGTGTGAGTGTGTGTGTGTGTGTGTGTGTGTGTGCGTGTGCGTGTGTGTGTGGTGTGTTATATGTGTGAGAGTGTGTGTGTGTGTGTGGTGTGTGTGTGTGTGTGTGTGTGTGTGTGTGTGTGTGTGTGCGTGCGTGCGTGCGTGCGTGCGTGCATGAGTGCGTGCGTGCGTGCGTGCGTGCGTGCGTGTGAGTGTGGTGTGTGTGTGTGTAGTTGTGTGTGTGTGTGTAAGCGAGTGTGTGTGTGTGGTGCATGCGTGTGCATGTGAATGTATGCACATGCATATGTCTTGTCATAGTGCCTGTTGCTGTGCATGAGTGTATGCATGTGTGTGTGATGGCCTGACACAGCCACAGTGCTCACCTTGGTGTGGGCAGTCTCCCCTCCTGCTGCACTCGGTCCACGCTGAGGAGAAGTTCCTCCAGTTCCTCCCAGTTCTTTTCCCTGCAACACCACAAGGCCCTGTCAGCCCACAGACATAGCGCCACCTTTACACACCACACAGCCCTGTCAGCTCACAGACATAGCGCCACCTTACACACCACACGGCCCTGTCAGCTCACAGACATAGCGCCACCTTACACACCACAAGGCCCTGTCAGCTCACAGGCGTAGCGCCACTTACACACCACAAGGCCCTGTCAGTCCCCAGACATAGCGCCACCTTACACACCTGTACTGAATGGCTTCCATGCTGTCACACTAACAGGTGTAGCGCCACCTTACACACCTGCCATTCAGGCTTCCATGCTGTCACACTAACAGGTGTAGCGCCACCTTACACACCCGTACTGAATGGCTTCCATGCTGTCACACTAACAGGTGTAGCGCCACCTTACACACGCGTACTGAATGGCTTCTATGCTGTCACACTAACAGGTGTAGTGCCACCTTACACACCCGTACTGAATGGCTTCCATGCTGTCACACTAACAGGTGTAGCGCCACCTTACACACCCGTACTGAATGGCTTCCATGCTGTCACACTAACAGGTGTAGTGCCACCTTACACACCCATACTGAACGGGTTCCAGGTCTGGCGAACTGCTAGCTTCTCTCCGCCTCCACACAGAAGGATCCTAAGAATTATAGACTCATTGCTTTAACTTCACATGTATGTAAACTTTCAGACAGAATTGTTTGGAATAGACTTGTACATTACTGCCAAAAATATAACATCATACCAATCAATCAAGCTGGTTTTCCAGAAAGGTCGATCACTACAGAAATTTTAGTGAAATAATTAACAAATATAAAGAAACAGTTTGCTAGATGAAAATGTGTTCTTGCTACCTTTTTTGATATGAATTAGACTTATGATCAAGTGTGGCATTTACAACTATTGAAAAAACTTAAAACTAAATGGCTTGACAGGAAATATTTATACAACTATGTCAGTGTTTTCTAAAGGATAGGGTTGTGATGGTGTGGAGGGGTAAGGGGTGTGCAGGTGAAGACAGGCAGATGGTGAGGAGTGCAGGAACCAAGGGACAGCAGCCAGTCAAGAAGACGCAGTGGACGAAGCAGAGTTTTTCTCCTTTTATTTGCCTTCCATGATAAGCTCAAACCAGGAACGCAGCCCTGGGAGCAATCCCTCTCGTACAGCACTCAGCGCACTGAGCACTCTCTCTGCCTCTCACGCCAGTCGCTCACATCATGGAACACTCTGGGGGAACACTGATCCATTCTCACACAGCGCGCCCACTTATATACACCCTGACCGGACCGCAAAGCCAGCGACACAGCGCCGGAGCCGAAAACGAGCCTCGCGAGGCCGAACCAACAGAATTTTGTGTTTTCTATGGCAGCTTCCGTGTTGTCTGGCTCGCTGTCCGTTCAAACTATCAACACATATTTACTATCGATGAAACCTCAGAACACAAGGAATAGAATGCAGTAAGTCACATTTGACAATTTTGTTCCTGTACTAAATCATTGCTGATTAATGTCCCAGAGTGAAACCACTTTTAACAAGCTTGCGTCATATTTTCCTTTATTTCGATGAAAAATACCAAACAGCGTGAAATAATTTGTAATGAATAAAAAGCTGGCATCTCGCTCTTTTCATACATATAAACTTCATTTTCCGAGACAGTGTCTAAGTGGAGAACTTTGCGTTTAAAGTTTGATAGAAAACACAGCTGACTTTTCACCTCGCTGGGCCGTCGGCACCCACTTCTGACACAATTTTCGACTGAAAAATACTCTGTTGAAACGGTCTGTTAAATAATAAATTCTACACATTTTCAGTTGTATTCATAACAAAAATGGAGTCATTAGCAAGATTTCGATCGGAAGTCCGAATTTCGTAGAATGATAATTTGGATCAAAACTCCGACAGTAAACAAAGAAGGCGACTCGCTAAAGGGACCGGCGCTGTCAGTCATTTCGTATAGTCGCAAGCTTGTACAGAAAAGATCATAGGCATGCGATATACGAAATGAAAGCTTATGGACTTTACTTTTAACATGCATCTTCAGATTCTTCGGTTTTCCTCTTGCTTTTTGTAAAATCAAGAATTATTCAATATTCATTCGACAGACAATTGAAAATGGCGCCAAGATTGCTCGTGCAAAATACCAGTTTAGAGAAAATATGGGCTTCTCAGCCCATGTACGGTTGTAATGAATCAAATACATTAATTTTTGTGACTTCAGCGACGTACATACAACTATGTAGGTTCTGAGGTATTCATGATTTAAAGAATTTACACAATAAAAAAAAGGAGATTCGACCAAGGGAGGTAAGGGGAAGATAACTCTCGAACAAAACCATTTTCATCCACGAAAAGTAACCAAACGAAACACTGTTAGCACCCGGCTACATCCCCCCCTACTCTGTTACAACCAGCGTCCTCGCTGGCACAAAATGATATAAAAATGGCAGAGTTATCAAGTAGGGGTGCAAAAATCAATCAATGAAAAAATGAAGCTTCAGCCATCAAGTCTTTAGAGGCATGACTACCCCAAAACAAAAACACATCAATGCATCAAAACATCAAAACATCTTGTTCTCAATGCATCAAAACATCAAAACATCTTGTTCTCCCTCTCATTCTTTGCATTCACATTATTCCGACTATCAAGGGCTTGCTCTTTTAAACAAGGCGTCTGAAAGCCAGGATTCACATTGACTAAAATGGACATGTATTTTAAACAAAAACTCCAAAAAGTCAAATACAAAATGACAACAAAGGATTCCTTTCATGAACAAAACCCGGACTTTGGGTACATAAAGTGACTAACTGGACTTGATATTTAAAACAAAGTTCCAAGTCGGACATCAGAAATCATTAGGAACATGTGTTAAAACCCAAAGCACTGGTTAGGTACCAAGTGACAATAATGGACTTGTTATGTAAACAAAATTCCAAGATGTCAGGTACTAAAAATGACTTTGCAAGGATTTGTTATTTTAAACATTCCAAGAAGGTCGGGTACAAAATATACCTGGGAGGATTTATCAAAACTCAAAACACGGGCTTTTCTGCAAGACGCGAAGACCCCCTCCTGTTCCACCTGCGGCATGTGCTGTTGACCGACCCATGCCAGCCCCACGGCGGTCTTCGCGTCTTGCAGAAAAGCCTGCAAAAAGGTACACCCTTAATGCCCGCCTGGACAATTAGAGACTATTAGAGACTTTCTTAATGGATAACTGACTTGGTCAGGCATTCTAGAGGACAGTTATAGATTGTATATACCCCTGCTTGATAGCTGAACACCTTTTTAAAAAGAGGTGTTGCGGACCGTTTGCCAGACAGTTCATTTGTTCATTATGTTTTTTCACAAGCTAGTCTATGTTAGTTGTTTTCAGCCACCAGTATGTTGTTGTTTTCATGTTTGATAATGATGGGAACCCCTCTTTTAGCCACCAGAAGTCATAAAAGAGGATTTAAGTTGAGTGACTTTTGCTGAGATTCTGCCTCAAAGTGCTAAAACCTGTCCGAATTCATAACCTGGGGACTTAACTCAAAAGGGTTTTGATAACAAATCCTTTTTTTTCCCTTTTATCATGTTATGTCTACACCCGGAACCGCATCATCGGTCGCAAAAAGATCCAGGACCTATGGAAACCTGATCTTTACCAGGTGACGTCCCGACCATATGATGGTCTACACGCCTACACAGTCCAGCCCCTGGCTGGTGGTCCAGAACAAACCATCAACCGAAAAGATCTGCTGCCTGCAAGTGCCCCTCTGGACCTGCGACAAGACGACCAGGCGGAGGTGACGCCATCTCCACCCATCTCCGATTCCGAGTCGGACAGCGAGGATGAGCCAGTCCTCTACAATGCTGTATTGCCCAGACAGACAGCACCCCAACCGGCTCCAAGGACGGTTGGTCACCCTGCACACCCTTACCCCTCCACACCATCACAACTGGCGCTGCGAGCAGGATTGAAGACAAGGGACCAAGAAGACACAGCCCAAGAAGACCGGACGCCATGGCCAGCCTGCCCCTACATCTGCACCCCCTGCATCAGCTCCCCAAATTCACGGGTAACGAGAGCAGCAGGGAAGTGGACGACTTCATCCGGGAGGCCAGGCTTGCCCTACACCTGCAGCCCCTTGATGAAAGGACAGCCGCCCTCTGGCTGATTGCCGCCCTAGATGGCCGAGCTCGCCAGGAGGTGATCAGGCTGCCAGCAGCAGAGGTGGACTCCCCAGCCAAGATCTTTACCATCTTGGAGGAGAACTGGGGAGAGCAGCGTGATGTGGTCACCCTGGCCACAGCATTCTTCAACAGGCAGCAAGGCCAGGACGAGACCATCTGGGAGTATGGCTCCCATCTCCAGTACCTATGGAGGAACTTGAACCAGGCTGGGGATGGAATGTTGCCAGCATCCATACTACGGGACGTCTTCACCCGTGGCCTACGACGTGCAGCACTCCGCAAGGATGTCCGGTGTTTCGTCCGGACCCATCCTACCACCACCTTTGAAGAGGCTAGGAAGGAAGCCCAAAGGTGGATGCAGGACTGCAGTGCCGACGGCGACATCCTCCACACGGCTGGCACTGCTGCTGTTGCCTCGCTTAAAGTCAGCTAGAGGCACTCACAGCTACAGTCGCCAGTTTGAGGCAGGAGGTCCGGCGGCCACCGCCTGTGCGGCCGCCACTGCAGGTCCGCGGCTGCGTGGCAAATGCGCAGCATTCAAGACGACGGCCCAGGCGGAGACGACGACGGAAGCTGGCACCTATGAAAACTGGGGACAAACTCCAGTCCTTTGCCACTGTCGGCGGCCAGAGTGCAGACAAGTCTCGGCAACATGGTTCGGCAGCACCCGGGCGACAGGCAGAGTCCATTTTGCCTCGGCTGTCGCCGGGAGAGATGCGCCGACTCCAGCGGGAGGACCCGTCCATTGGGCCAATTCTGTCCTCCTGGCCAGAGAGGCCTGCGGCTGGCGAAAACCGGGAGCTACAGGCCCTCATTCAGCAGCACAGCCGACTCACCTGCCGACAGGGGATGCTGTATCGGCGAATGGTGGACCCTAAACTTGGGGCATGTGAGCAGCTACTCCTTCCCGGATTGCTCCGCCCCAAGGTTCTGTCATCGGTCCACAACCGCCAGGGTCACCGGGGCTACCAGAATGCTGCGGAGATGTTACGCCCCCAAGTCTACTGGCCCGGTATGTACCGGGACCTGGAGCAGCACCTGGCTGATTGCCGACCCTGCAGAAAGGTCAGCCAAACTGCCAGTGCCTCCATGCCATCAGACCGTGCGCCAGAACCGAGGCCACCACAGGCTGCTGTGGCCTCCAGACCATGGGTCTGGCCCTGTCAGGCAACTTCCCTGCCTGACAGCCGAAGTGACGCACTGCCTGAACCACCTGACTGGAGGAGACCCAAGCTGGAACTATCACCAGACTCCAGGACAGACTGGGTCGTGTTCCCACAACCCAAGCCCAGAACTGCTAGCCACCCTGTGCCAACTCCAGTTCCGCCCCTGATACGTAGTGTTAATCCACCCACGCCAGCCCCACGGCGAACTGCCTGTCTGGCGGTGAAACCTGTGAAAAGGTATGCTAGTGACTGCCTGGATGACCAGGAACACTTTCACAAATAACTGACCTGGTCAGATGTCGCAAGGGACAGTAAATATATTCCAAGGCTGATTGATAATTAAATACCTGTTTGGGAAGAGGTGTTGCAGACTGTTAAACAATTATGTTTTCTATTTTTATGCACAAGCTAGTATATATGTTGATTGTTTTTCAGGTTGGATAATAATGTATGCCACGGTTTTTCAGAAGCCAGCAGTAGGCCTACTGGCTAAGGATCTTATAGCAAAATCTGTTTTTGTCATTTTGTATCCGGACTTTATGGATTTTTGTTCAAATAGCAAGTCCATTATTGTCACGTTGGCACCCGTGTTTTGAGTTTTGATAAATCTTTTTTTTTCTTCACTTTTATCGTGCTATGTCTGACTTTATGGATTTGTTCAAATAGCAAGTCCATTATTGTCACGTTGGCACCCCGTGTTTTGAGTTTTGATAAATCCTCCCAGGTATATTTTGTACCCGACCTTCTTGGAATGTTTAAAATAACAAATCCTTGCAAAGTCATTTTTAGTACCTGACATCTTGGAATTTTGTTTACATAACAAGTCCATTATTGTCACTTGGTACCTAACCAGTGCTTTGGGTTTAAACACATGTTCCTAATGATTTCTGATGTCCGACTTGGAACTTTGTTTTAAATATCAAGTCCAGTTAGTCACTTTATGTACCCAAAGTCCGGGTTTTGTTCATGAAAGGAATCCTTTGTTGTCATTTTGTATTTGACTTTTTGGGTTTTTGTTAAAATACATGTCCATTTTAGTCAATGTGAATCCTGGCTTTCAGACGCCTTGTTTAAAAGAGCAAGCCCTTGATAGTCGGAATAATGTGAATGCAAAGAATGAGAGGGAGAACAAGATGTTTTGATGTTTTGATGCATTGATGTGTTTTTGTTTTGGGGTAGTCATGCCCCTAAAGACTTGATGGCTGAAGCTTCATTTTTTCATTGATTGATTTTTGCAAACCCCTACTTGATAACTCTGCCATTTTTATATCATTTTTGTGCCAGCGAGGACGCTGGTTGTAACAGAGTAGGGGGGGATGTAGCCGGGTGCTAACAGTGTTTCGTTTGGTTACTTTTCGTGGATGAAAATGGTTTTGTTCGAGAGTTATCTTCCCCTTACCTCCCTTGGTCGAATCTCCTTTTATTTCTCTCCCATGGCTAGGAGCTCAAACCAGGAACGCAGCCCTGGGAGCAATCCCTCTCGTACAGCACTCAGCGCACTGAGCACTCTCTCTGCCTCTCACGCCAGTCGCTCACATCATGGAACACTCTGGGGGAACACTGATCCATTCTCACACAGCGCGCCCACTTATATACACCCTGACCGGACCGCAAAGCCAGCGACACAGCGCCGGAGCCGAAACGAGCCTCGCGAGGCCGAACCAACAGAATTTTGTGTTTTCTATGGCAGCTTCCGTGTTGTCTGGCTCGCTGTCCGTTCAAACTATCAACACATATCTACTATCGATGAAAACCTCAGAACACAAGGAATAGAATGCAGTAAGTCACATTTGACAATTTTGTTCCTGTACTAAATCATTGCTGATTAATGTCCCAGAGTGAAACCACTTTTAACAAGCTTGCGTCATATTTTCCTTTATTTCGATGAAAAATACCAAACAGCGTGAAATAATTTTGTAATGAATAAAAAGCTGGCATCTCGCTCTTTTCATACATATAAACTTCATTTTCCGAGACAGTGTCTAAGTGGAGAACTTTGCGTTTAAAGTTTGATAGAAAACACAGCTGACTTTTCACCTCGCTGGGCCGTCGGCACCCACTTCTGACACAATTTTCGACTGAAAAATACTCTGTTGAAACGGTCTGTTAAATAATAAATTCTACACATTTTCAGTTGTATTCATAACAAAAATGGAGTCATTAGCAAGATTTCGATCGGGAAGTCCGAATTTCGTAGAATGATAATTTGGATCAAAACTCCGACAGTAAACAAAGAAGGCGACTCGCTAAAGGGACCGGCGCTGTCAGTCATTTCGTATAGTCGCAAGCTTGTACAGAAAAGATCATAGGCATGCGATATACGAAATGAAAGCTTATGGACTTTACTTTTAACATGCATCTTCAGATTCTTCGGTTTTCCTCTTGCTTTTTGTAAAATCAAGAATTATTCAATATTCATTCGACAGACAATTGAAAATGGCGCCAAGATTGCTCGTGCAAAATACCAGTTTAGAGAAAATATGGGCTTCTCAGCCCAGTACGGTTGTAATGAATCAAATACATTAATTTTTGTGACTTCAGCGACGTCCATACAACTATGTAGGTTCTGAGGTATTCATGATTTAAAGAATTTACACAATAAAAAAAAGGAGATTCGACCAAGGGAGGTAAGGGGAAGATAACTCTCGAACAAAACCATTTTCATCCACGAAAAGTAACCAAACGAAACACTGTTAGCACCCGGCTACAGGGTAATAAGAACAAGAGTAGGATATTCCACAAGTAGAACACTTTCAATGGGAATCCCTTAAGGGTCAGTATTAGCACCACTTTTCTTCTCGTTATTAATGCATGACCTGCCAAACAAATTATCAAAAAATGTTGTTCTTGTCCAATATGAAGATAGTATATGCATGTGTATGGATGTAACGTTAAAAAAGAAAACTTCACAGCCAGACATAAATTCATCAAAAAGATCTATCAAGAAGAACTAAACAAGATGGTGGATTATATGAAGCTAAATGGATTAACAGTAAACAAGTGGGGTATTTTTTGCTCCCATAAGAAAACCTAACACAGAGTAACTTTTATTCAAGACTGGCACAGCCTTTTAAACTTGAATAAAGTCAGACAAATACATAGACGAACAATCTAATGTTTTTTCCCCACTATTAGATTGTTCAGGGTTTAGATACACTGTTAAAAAGAATTATGTTTTTTTTTTCGGTTGATAGACTTAATCCATTTAAAATCGAAATGAAATGAGGCAGGGAACAGTAAACGATAAACAGTAAACAAGTGGGGTATTTTTGCTCCCATAAGAAAACCTAACACAGAGTAACTTTCATTCAAGACTGGCATAGCCTTTTAAACTTGAATAAAGTCAGACAAATACATAGACGAACAATCTAATAGTGGGGGGAAAACATTAGATTGTTCGTCTATGTATTTGTCTGACTTTATTCAAGTTTAAAAGGCTGTGCCAGTCTTGAATGAAAGTTACTCTGTGTTAGGTTTTCTTATGGGAGCAAAAAATACCCCACTTGTTTACTGTTTATCATTTACTGTTCCCTGCCTCATTTCATTTCGATTTTAAATGGATTAAGTCTATCAACCAAAACAAAAAAACATAATTCTTTTTAACAGTGTATCTAACCCTGAAAGTATGCCTGTTTTCATATTGGATGATACTCCTCTTAAGTACGTAACAGAGATTAAATTTCTAGGAGTTTTTTACATCTAAATTATCATGGAACTTTCATATGGAATATTAATTAACAAAGGCGAGAAAAACATTAAACTTTCTGAAAATTAATTCTAAAGAAAAGTGGGATCCAGCTACATTAGTTACTCTATGTAAATCTTTAATGAGATCAAAAATAACTTATTCCCAAGAAATATTCTTTTACGTGCCTAAATATCCATTACAAAAAGTGCAAAATACTGAATGTAAGGCATTGAAATTAGCCCTTGGATTTCCTGTGCACGTACATATTATGAAGCTCAGGTACTTCCTCTAGATGATTATAGAGATTTAACATGTTGTAAAGTTGGCATTAAAAGTACAGCTAGAAAAACACATATTAAATCAGAAATCAAAATAAGATCAGATTTTGATTTTCTGAAAAGAGCAAAGTCTATAACTTCTCAAATAACTATAGCAACTTATACATCAAAAATAATTTCAGATTCTGGGGTTTCTTTAGAAAAAGAAACTTTCTTTCCCAGACCATCTTTTTGTCCTACTCCACCATGGGTACTTAAAAAAGCCCATTAATACTGACCACACCAACATAAAAAAAGATGAAAATATCAATATGCTAACAAGTTATACTAAGTGTCATATTGACAAGAAATACACTAACCAATTAAAAATATACACAGATGGTTCATGTATTGGTAAGCAAACAGGTTGTGCATTCTTAATCCCAGACTTGAGGGTGGAGAAATCTTTTTACATTGGATGTAACATATCTATATTCACAGCTGAATTAACAGCAATACTAATGGCTTTGAATTACCTTTTGAATTTCCCCAAACAATATTTCAAGCTCTGTTTTGTGTAGATTCAAAATCAGTCCTTCAGGCGATAAAAGATTTTCATTTGCATACTAGGCCTGAAATGATTATTGAGATAAGCTGTTTGATCCATATGCTTATTGAAGGAGGCACCCAATTATCCTTTTGTTGGATTCCTTCACACTGTTCCTTTTATTACAACGATAAAGTAGATAGGGCAGCTAAGCGTGAAGCAAAACATATCTGTGGTTCTGATGATCTTAAACTACCCTTATCGGTACATGAGCAGTGCAATTTAGTTAAAACACATATTTCGAAAACTTTCAAAGATAGAATGATAGAACATGACAATCAAAATCAGTTCGGTATTTTTTTTATATTAAAATCATTCAACATCATTTTAGTTTAAATAAAAATATGCTTTCATTGATGTATAGGTAGAAACTTGATGTTTTTAAAACAAAATCTGTTAAAAATAATGTGTGTTTATGTAAAAATAAAATAACACGTGATCATATTGTTACATGTCAAGACATGAAAAAAATAATTCCAGTGCTGAGGCAAAATAGTGCACAGGCCATCTTTGAGTCACCAGCTCTAACATATGAGTTTTTTGTATGCTAAGAGCGCACTCCATTGGGGAAGTATTTATAGGTTCCTTTTTTGTGTGTGGGGCGGGGATGGGGGATATGTGTTGGGAGGGAAGATGGAATAATGTACAAAGCTCAAAAGTGACAAGGACTGAGAAAGGTTAAGTTTCTGTACCTTGATGGTTGTTAATTAATTTTGCTAAAATTTTAACTTATTTTTTCTTTTGAAACTTTTTTGAAAAATTTAAGTGTTTTGTAATTACCATTATTATTCATATAAGCACTCATATAAGCACACACACATACTCAAACACATTCACATAAGTATAGACACACACAGGCACATGCACATGCACACATACGTGTGCGTGCACAAGCATAAGCACATACACTCTTTCTTTCCCTATCTCTCTCTTTCCGCACAATTTTTTTTTTTTTTTAAACATCTTATATCATGATTAGTGGAAAGACGTTATATGAATCACACCACACACACACACACACACACACACACACACACACACACAGAATGAAGTCTAAGAACACCCTGTCTTTCAGCACCTTGAACTAACAGAAGAGTAGAGTACGAAAAGAGTGGGCCAAGATGGATCTCCAAGGATCAACAACAAAATCTGTTACTCAGGGAGGCAAATCAACTAAGTAAGGTACCTTTGGATTGAGGTTGGTTTAGCTCCCTTAGAATTTCCATTGCGTCACTGTTAGTGAGGAC
>CM031596.1:110224256-110271756 GCA_018398815.1 Conus ventricosus
TTTGAAAAATCTAATAAATTTTAAAGAGCAACTTGCGTTTCAGAAGCCCTCTTTTTAATTCTAAAGGGAAAATATTTTTTTGGAAAATAAAATTTAATCACAGAAAATCACGCCCCCTGCACACAACACAAAACCCTTTCCCAAATGTGGGTCCCGGTCAAAATGGCAGCCCGGGCGGGAAAGGCCCTGCAACCTTTTTCAACCAAAAAAGAGTCAAAAAACCTCCTTCTGATTGGCCGGCGTGCATCACGGATAATACTAATTTGTGGGCTTGCGTGGGGGTTGTGTCGGGAATAATTGCGCTTCACCCGTTTTTTGGGGTTTGTCGCGAAACCCGAAACAACAGCAGGATCAGCCCCTGGGTGGGGCAGTTCGATGTCGGGACAGTAATTCCCTTTTAAAAAAAGGTTTTGCAGTATCAGTAACAACAGCGGGGCCCATTTCTGGGTGGGACAGCCCAGCCCCATATAAATGTTAAATTTTAAAAGTTAATTCTTATGTTTTGGGAGAAAATGAAATATAGGGTTCACGATCCCCAAAATTTCTCGCACGTAACCCCCCCTTTTAATGTTTTTAAAAAAACGTCAATTTTTTAAAAAGGTTTTGGGGTGTTAATTTTTTTTAAAAAAACAGGGTGAAAAAATTGCCCAAAATTTGACATTGAGGGGAACGGGGTTTTGGATGGGGAAAAGGGGGGTTTTCTTTTGCAAAAAAAACATGGGTGGTTTTGGGAACCCGTAAATTTTCATTCCCCCCCTTAACCCAATAAATCATGGCACGTGGGGTACAGGAAAAACGATCATAGACAGTGGGGTAAGGTCCCCTTTTTAAGAAAAAGTTTAAATAATGTTTTTATAGCCCAGCCGACGGAAAAGGGGCCATGGGGGGCTGTCACCCCCTTTAAAAAATCAATCACCAGTATTAAAAAAAAAAAAAAAAAAAACCAAATTTTTCACACTTTCCTTTAAAAGGGACCTCGCCCTACAAATGCACCAAAAAAACTTTGTTAAAAATCTTTCTGCCGTAAAAAATTTTAAAATCAGATGAAAAATGTTAATCTTCTCAAAAAACTAAAGGATCCCGTCAGGGGGGAATCCCTAAAACAGGATTTTAAAGGACCCCCGCTGTAAAATGTTTGTGTCCACATCGTGCAAGCCCCAAACAACAAAAAGAACATGTTTCACGTGAGTGGCGATGACAGGAAATGCCCCCGGAGCTTCTTCATTTTTTAAAAAAAAGGTAAAAATTTGGGTAAAAAACGAAGGGCCGGGGTGCACCCGCAAAAAAACCGTTTCCTCTTTACGCCCTCCCGACGTGGATGGGGGGGGGAATTTCCTTTAAGGTTTTGGGAGGGTCTAAAAAGAGTTTGTTAGTTTGTGTGTTCCAATCCTCCTGCCAGGGGTCTCTCACAAAATCTTTTAATTTTGGGGTTTCACATTGAGCAGGGGTTTAAAATGTTGGACATTTTTTTCCCTTGTGGCGTTTTTTGGGCTAAACGATAAACCCTTTTTCGTTCCCCCCGATGCCAAAAAGACCAAAACCCAAAGAAAGGTAATGTTGAAACCCTCCGCCTTCAACTTGCTAAAAAGTTCCAAAAAAATTAAAAGTTCGGGTGTTTAAAGGGGTTGCGGCCAGTTTAGGGCCTCCAAAGTTTAGGGGGAGCCCGGGACAGAACCAAAAATCCCTCTTCGAAAAATTAAAATTTATCTTAAAAACCCCCCGTCCAGAACAGTAAGTTCAGCAGAATGACAGAAGCATCGGAATGGATATTTTTCCCCAGAAATCTGAGAAGGACCCCCGGGGGGCAGTGGCCCTGCACGGGCCCCACCCCATCTTCGGGGACTTGGAACCGTTTTGAAAATTTTGATGGGAGGGGAAAATTTCGAACAGAGCTAAAGCATACAAGGGCCTTGTCCCCAGAGAGCGGGTTGACTTTTTTACAAAAGCTGAAAGTCGAAAGGGAATCTCTGGTTTTAAAAAGGTCCACGGGGGTTTGATCCGGAAAATTTGGGAAAAATCCGACACCCCCTCCTAGGTCTAGCCCGCATTCCGCAGTGGGGTGCATAGGGAAACCAAACGGGGGAAATTACAGTTAGGGGGGTTCGAATTTGTTTAAAAACTGAGGGAAAAAGACACAGTCTTTGGCGGGTTTTCCTGGGGTTCTGAGCCCTTTCAAATTAAAAAATTTTTAAAAGGGACAGTTTCCCCTGGGGTTTTGGACAATGAAGTTCACCCCCTCTGCGAAACAGGCTGAAACACGGGGGTGGTGCGGAACGCTCCAAGACAGAGACGAAGCCCCTTGATGGTGGTAGGGCCCAAGAGTTTAAAAGGTAAGACGATCTTGCGGAGCCGAACACAGCACAGCCGAATCCATTTTGGGAAACCCGGACCAGGGCTCTGTAGGGTGCCCCCAAATTTTTTCTTATCGGCCCCCATGGGGTGTGCGCTACGCCCCAGAAAAATTCATGTTTTCTGGAAAGAATTTTGGGGTTTTTTGATGTGGCTGAAAAATTTGATTTTGGGGGTCAAAAATAACTCCCGGGAATTTGGCTTCTTTTACAACGGGAAAGGGGGGAAATTTGCCCCAACGAATTTCAGGATCAGTAAAAAAAAAATTGGAAATTTGGGGACTAAAATTTTGGGGGGCGGGCCCCGGGAGAGCCAAAACCCGCTTTTTCCCCCCAAAATTTTTGGGTTTCCGGGGTTGGGAACAAAAAAAAAAGTTTGGGAGTTTGGGGGGCCCCCCTGTACCTGGCGAAAGGAAGCCTTCCAACTGCAAACACGGGGAAGCCCCAAAACAGAGGGGACTCCTTTGGGGCCCTTTAACCGATTGGACAATTTTCATTTATTTTAATACTGAAAGGGCGGAAAAAGGATGCTCCCCTGAGGAACACCCAACTCCTCCCTTTGGATTCAAAGGGGTGGTAAAAACAGCACCGGGAAACAGCCCGATCGGCTAAAAAGTTCTAAATGAACAAAAGGCAGGCGCCCCCAAAACCCAAGTCTGTGCAGGTCCTGAGGAGCCTGTTTTCCCAAACGTGGTGTCGTACCCCTTTTCGAGGTGAAAAAGATACGACCCCCGCTGCTTTTTAAAAAAGGCCCATTGGGGAAAGGGGGTTTTCCAGAGGGATTGGGATGGTCAAAAACCGCGGGGGTGTTTCCCCGGAAACCGCACTGTTCACGGCCAAAAGACCATCGGTTTCCCCCCCTTCCACACCCAACGGGGTTGACCTCTTTTTCCCTCAGCTTACAGAGGCGGGTGGTCAAGCGATCGGGGGATAGTTGGAAGGGTTTGGGAAAGGGCTTTTCCAGCTTTGGAAGGGGGGGTGATAAGGGGTTTTCCCCAGGAGGGGGGAAAGGACCCGTGGTCCCGATTAAAGACTTTTGGGGAAGAGGGCTTGGGGACAGTTTTTGGAAAAAATTTTTACAACCCGATAATGAATGTCCCTCCAGGGCCAGGGGGAGAATCCCGTGCAGGTTTGAAAACTAAATTTTAGTTCAACGATTGAAAAGGGAAAAATTATAGTTTCAGAGTTGTCCCATGTAAACCCGTTGGGGAATTTTTCTCTAATCTCTTTGTTTCTTAAAAAAAACTGCAAAATTTTTTTGAAAAATGAAAGGGGTTTTTGTTTGGGTGGTGGAGGCCAACAGATTGGGAACAGCTTTTTGGGCAGTGATCCGAGCCTCAGCAAGTTTCAATGATGAATTGGGGGGGTTTGGGGTTCTTCCCCTTTTATTTTTCTAAAGTGTTCCAAACCTTTTTTTTTGGAAGTTTTCCCAGGGCCCGCCCGGAGCGAAGTTCTCCAGGGGCTGACGTTTTTTGATTTTGAAAGTGTTCCTCGATTTGCACGGATTTCGATGGGTGGCGTTTGGGACCCGAAAGGGCCCTTGGTTACCCCGCTGAGCCCGTTTGCGAACTTTTGAAAAATTTTTGGGGGATCCAATTTAACCAGGGGTTTTTTGGCATTTGGGGTTTGTCGGGGGAAAACACTGGGGAAAACCGGGTTTTGCACAGTTTATCACAATTTGTCCCGGGGATTTGGGCTGGGTCTGGACCTGAAGAAAAACAGGGGTCCCGGAATTTTTTTAGAAAAAAGGGGTGCAAATAGATTCCCCGTTTGCTTTTTATAATTTAGATGTTGAGAGCAGAGACCCTTTTTAATTAATTTCGGTTGAAGAAGGACAGGGGAAAAGGTTCACTTCCGTGCAGATCGTCCCTGGACAGCCACTCATAGTCCCCGGGCCAGGGGGGAAAAAATCCCACCCAAAATTTAAAAACGAAAGTGGGAACCCGTGGAAGAGTGGAGGTAATTGCAGATCCCTTCCCTTCAGACAACACAAGTTCCCAAATCCGAAAAGGGCTCCCCAAAACGCCCCCTGGATGTGTCCGGGCACTACCCCAAAAAGGAAATTTTACCGTTTTTAAAATCACCCAACCGCAAAAAAAAGGGGCGAGGGGTTTTTCTTAAACAGACTGACAAGGTTTCCGACGACAAACCGGGACAGAAAAGGGGGGAATACAAGGGGAAAAGAATTTTTCACAGTCTTGTGGGAGTTTCTCTCGCAGCTACCCGCCTGAAGGGGGGTTTGACAAAGGACAGGGGGCCCATACCAAAAAAGTTTTTTTGTAGGAGAAGGGCAACACCCCCCGACAGTCCCAAGTGGATGGTTGTGCCGGTTTCGAAAGAATTTTTAAAACCCGAAAAAAGGTTAAAGGGGCTTCTGGGTTTTAATTTGGCTTTTCCCGAAGAGCCACGCGGAAGGGTTTTAAAAGATTTACACAGAAGCTGCAGCTTCCCCAAAGTTGGAAAATTTTTTCCCGGGTATTCCCCAAAGGAATATTTTTTACTATCCATGGGGCAGAGGCAAAAGGAGAGAATCAGGCATTCCCCTTTAAAGTCCCCCTTCTTAAAGGAAACGAAAAATTTTAGTTTTTCACTGGACTGTTTTTTTGGGCTTGGACCTGCTGGCGGAGACTTGCCCCCAGGGGACAAGGCCTGGGTTTTTTGGGGATGGTGGAGGTCTGGGGTTTTTTAGATGGTGGAGGTTTCTTCCTCCTCTCCACCATCTCCACCCCTGGGTTGAAAATCCCCTTTCCCGCACGGGCATGGAAGAGGAGTTCGAGGGGGATTGTGGTTTTTTAAACTGCCCCGCAGCAGATGTTGTAGACTGCTTTTTCCCGTCTGGGGGGGTGGCGGGTTTTTTTCCTCCACCCCGGGGGAGTCACTTTTGGTTGGGGAAGGGGGGTGGAAAACCCGTTCCACCAAATTTACCTTTTTTCCTTGCAGTGTCTTTTGAAAGTTTAAAAACTCAGTCTGCCGGAAATGGGAGTGGGGAAAAGGGGGGAAATTTTTTTACAGCCCAAGCATAGGAAAAGGGTGTCGGGGTCTGACTGCCCACAACCCCTTTCGGGCCTTTAAAAAAGGAAATTTTCTTTTCAGTTTTTTTTTTCTTTAATGGCGGATTCCCGAAACCAAAGGGGACCGTTTCCCTGAAAGGAGGGAAAGGTCGGGCCCCCGCAGTTACACAATGTGGCCGGGTTTGACACGGCCCATTTATGGGGGCCTTGCAGCAGAAAAACGCATACCTCTTGGGCCCGAAAAAGCGGTCCCCGACATGGCCAAAAATTCTGGGACCGAAGCACCTCAAGGGGGTGGGAAAAAATAACTGAACCCGGAAATTCAGGGAAACCGACTTTGAGAGGAGGCAGCACAGGGTTTCAGAAGTCGAAAGAAGGGGGATGGTTAGCCACTTTTTTCTGCACCCCTTTTTTACAGTCACCCTGCGCACCCCCGTCACACCCCGGGATGCCAGCTCCGTTTTGATTTCTTCCTTTTTGAACCTGATAAATCCGGAAACGAACACGCCCTTTTTAGAAACCGTTTTTGGGGGGGTTCCCCCGATCTCCCCCGCCATAGTTTAGGGTTTCCTTTTGCGCTGTTTTTAAAATGTTTTTGTGATTTGCCCTTGGAAATTTAAAAAAAGCCATTTTCAACCTCTTGATGGCCGGGGTCACCTGCTATCCTTTAAAGCCCTTTTGGTTTTGGCCCCAAAAGGGGTCAGAGCTGAAAGGGGTCTTTCCTGCTCCGTCCCCCCCATCACCCAGCCCGGAAGGGCCCCGAAACCTGCTTTTTGTCTAACCTCTGTATCGGAATTTCCCCGTCTGTTTGACAATCCCCTGCAATAGGGGATGCGGGCCCTTTCCCCTTCCCTTTTTGGGGGGGAAAGTTTTTTGGAAAAAGCCATATTGTGTTTATTATGCTTAAACTCTCCCCTTTCCCCCCCACCTTGGGTCCAACTAAAGGGGCCCGGGCCAAAAAAACCAAAATTTTTTACCCCCTTCCCGGGTTTTGGGAGAGAATACGAAAACAGAAAAACCCCAAACCCTCCCCCTGATTCCCTGCTCAAACCCGGGGAAAAGAGAGTGAGCACTGCAGGGGGTTTTCTTGGGCCCGCAGGGGAAAATGCCCTTTTTGACCCGCCCCCAAAAGGGGAGCCGTTAGTACACCCGGGCCAAAATGAAATCCCTGCTAGGAGGTCCGAGCCAAAGTGAGGTTTAGAGCACCGCCTCCTCAGGCAAATGGGCCCCCCTCAATCCCAAATTTTCATTCCCCCCGCCCCAGGTCGCACCGCACGGGCCCAAAAACCCGGGGGAAACTTAAGGAGACCACGAGAAAAAAAGGGAGTTTGCCCAAAAGGGAAAACTTGAAGGGGAGACGAAAATAAAAAGGGGCCCCCAAAAAAAGGCAGAAAACAAGAAAAGGGAAAAAAGGGGGGTTTTCTCTTAGTCAGGATCCTCACCCTTAGCCTATCTGACATGGGAAGCCCTACCAGGGGCATCAACTCCTTACCACGTTACGCTTAGGCCAGACAGCATCTTGGCTTCTCGGACCTAGAAGCAGTTTAAAAAAACCAGCCTATCTTTAGTATTGATGCCCCCGCCAGCAAAGCCTAAGGATCACTGGACCGCGCAAGCCCTCCAACCACGACAAGGTCGCAACCCCCCCGGAGGGGTCACCATGATGGTCCTGAGGTCATCACAGATCATAGCACAGTGGGTACAGACAACAGATCATAGCACAGGGGTACAGTCACCATCATGGTCCTGAGGTCATCACAGATCATAGCACAGTGGGGTACAGACAACTGATCATAGCACAGTGGGGTACAGAGAACTGATCATAGCACAGTGGGGTACAGACAACATCATGGTCCTGAGGTCATCACAGATCATAGCACAGCTGTGTAGAGACACCATCATGGTCCTGAGGTCATCACAGGGTCAGCAGGGTCACACAGGATTGACACTGTTAGGACACACAGCTGTGTACAGACACCGTCATGGCCCTCAGGTCATCACAGGGTCAGCTGGATCACACAGAATTGACATTGTTAGGACACACAGCTATGTACAGACACATCATGGTCCTGAGGTCATCACAGATCATTATAGCACAGTGGGGTAAAAACAACAGATCATAGCATAGGGGGGTACAGACAACACATCATAGCACAGTGGGGTACAGACACCATCATGGCCATGAGGTCATCACAGATCATAGCACAGTGGGGTACAGACAACAGACATAGCACAGGGGGTAACAGACAACAATCGTAGCACAGAGGGGTACAGACATCATCAGGTCCTGAGGTCATCACAGATCAAGCACAGTGGGGGTACAGACAAGGGATCATAGCACAGAGGGGTAAAGACATCATCAGGGTCCTGAGGTCATCACAGACATAGCACAGGGGGGTACAGAAAACAGATCATAGCATGGTTCATCACAGATCATAGCACAGTGGGGAACAGACAACAGATCAAGCACAATGGTACAGACACCATCGTGGCCCTGAGGTCATCACAGATCAAACACAGTGGGGTGCAGACAACAGATCATAGCACAGTGGGGTACAGACAACAGATCATAGCACAATGGGTACAGACACCATCGGGGCCCTCAGGTCATCACAGATCATAGCACAATGGGTACAGACAACAGATCATAGCACAGGGGGGTACAGACACCATCATGGTCCTGAGGTCACACAGATCACAGCACAGCGGGTACAGACAACAGATCATAGCACAGTGAGGTACAGACAACAATCACAGCACAGTGGGTACAGACAACTGATCATAGAAACAGTGGGGTACAGACACAATCATGGTCCTGAGGTCATCACTTATCATAGCACAGTGGGATACAGACAACACATGACCCTGAGTCATCACAGATCATAACACAGTGGGGTACAAACAAATCATAGCACAGGGGGGTACAGACCCCATCATGGTCATGAGGTCATCACAGATCATAGCAGAGGGGGGAAACAGCCCAACATCACGGTCCTGAGGTCATCACAGATCATAGCACAGTGGGGTACAGACACCATCATGGCCCTGAGTCACACAGATCATAGCACAGTGGGTACAGACAACAGATCATACCACAGTGGGGTACAGACAACATCATGGCCCTAGGTCATCACAGATCACAGCACAGTGGGTACAGACAACAGATCATAGCACAGTGGTGACAGACAACAGATCATGCACAGTGGGTACAGACAACAGATCATAGCACAGTGGGGTACAGACACCATCTTTGGCCCTGGGGTCATCACAGATCATAGCACAGAGGGGTAGAGACAACAGATCATAGCACAGTGGGGTACAGACACCATAAAGGTCCTGAAGTCATCACAGATCATAGCACAGTGGATACAGACAACAATCAAGCACAGTGGGTACAGACAACAGATCATAGCACAGTGGGTACAGACAACAGATCATAGCACAGTGGGTACAGACACCATCAGTCCTGAAGTCATTCCAGATCATAGCACAGTGGGTACAGACAACAGATCATACCCACAGTGGGTACAGTCACCATAATGGTCCTGAGGTCATCACAGATCATAGCACAGTGGGGTACAGACAACTGATCATAGCACAGTGGGGTACAGAAAACTGATCATAGCACAGGGGGGTACAGACCCACCATGGCCCTAAGGTCATAACAGATCATAGCACAGTGGGTCATCACAGATCATAGCAAAGTCAGGTACAAACAACAGATCATAGCACAGTGGGGTGCAGACAACAGATCATAGCACAGTGGGTACAGACAACATCATAGTCCTGAGGTCATCACAGATCACAGCACAGGGGGTACAGAAAACGATCATAGCAACAGGGGGGTACAGACAACAATCATAGCACAGTGGGGTACAGACAACATCATGTCCTGAGTCATCACAGATCATAGCACAGTGGGGAACAGACAACATCATGGCCCTGAGGTCATCACAGATCATAGCACAGGGGGTTACAGAAAACATACCCATAGCACAGTGGGTTAACAGACACCATCAAGGCCCTGAAGTCATCACAGATCATAGCACAGGGGGTACAGAAAAACATCACGGTCCTAGGTCATCACAGATCATAGCAGTGGGTACAGATAACAGATCATAGCACAATGGGTACAGACACCATCATGGCTTGAAGTCATCACAGATCATAGCACAGTGGGGTACAGACAACAGATCATAGCACAGGGGGTACAGACATCATCATGTCCTGAGGTCATCACAGACATAGCACAGTGGGTTACAAACAACATCAGGGCCCTGGGGTCATCACAGATCATAGCACAGTGGGTCATCACAGATCATAGCACAGTCGGTACAGACAACAGATCATAGCACAGTGGGTACAGACAACATCATTGTCCCTAGACAACAGATCATGGGACAGTGGGGTACAACACCATCAAGGCCCTGAGGACATCACAGATCATAGCACAGTGGGAAACAGACACCATCATGGCCCTGAGGCCATTACAGATCATAGCACAGGGGGGGTACAGACAATAGATCATAGCACAGTGGGTACAGACACCATCATGGCCCTGAGTTATAAACAGATCATAGAAACAGTGGGGTACACAAAACACATGACCCTGAGGTCATCACAGATCATAGCACAGAGGGGTGCAGACAACAGATCATAACACAGTGGGTACAGACACCATCACGGTCTTGAGGCCCATCACAGATCATAGCACAGTGGGTACAGACAACAGATCATAGCACAGTGGGGTACAGACAACATTGCACGTGGGTACAACAACAGATCATAGCACAGTGGGGACAGACAAAAAAGATGCAGATCATAGCACAGTGGGGGTGCAAAAAACAGACTTAGCCACAAGGGGGTACAGACAACAGATCATAGCACAGTGGGGTACAGACAACGGATCATAGCACAGGGGGGTACAGACATCATCATGGCCCTGAGGTCATCACAGATCACAGCACAGTGGGGTACAGACAACAGATCAAAAGCAAAGTGGGGTACAGACAACGGATCATAGCACAGGGGGGTACAGAAAACAGATGATAGCACAGTGGGGTACAGACAAGGGTTTCATAGCACAGTGGGGTACAGACATCATCATGGCCCTGAGGCCCATCACAGATCACAGCACAGGGGGGTACAGACAACAGATCATAGCAAAGTGGGTACAGAAAAATGGATCATAGCACAGGGGGGAAACAGACAACAGATCATAGCACAGTGGGGTACAGACATCATCAGGGCCCCCTGAGGTCATCACAGATCACAGCACAGTGGGTACAGACAACAATCATAGCACAGTGGGGTATAGACAACAGATCATAGCACAGTGGGGTGCAGACAACAGATCATAGCACAGTGGGTGCAGACAACAGATAAATAGTACAGTGGAGTACAGACAACATCAGGGCCCCTGAGGTCATCACAGATCAAGCACAGTGGGTCATCACAGATCATAGCACAGTGGGGTTTCAGACACATCAGGTCCTGAGGTCATCGCAGATCATAGCACAATGGGTAAAGACAACATCATGGTCATGAGGTCACCACAGACATAGCACAGTGGGGTATAGACAACAGAGCAAAACCACAGTGGGATGCGACAACAGATCATAGCACAGGTGGTGGGGAATACAACAGATCAAGCACAGTGGGGTGTGCAGACAACAGATCATAGCACAGTGGGATGCAGACAACAGATCATAGCACAGGGGGATGCAGACAACAGATCATAGCACAGGGGGGTGTGCAGACAACAGATCATAGCACAGTGGGGTGTGCAACAACAGATCATACAAAGTGGGGTGCAGACAACAGATAAATAGCACAGTGGGGTGCAGACAACAGATCATAGCACAGTGGGTGTGCAGACAACAGATCATACACAGTGGGGTGCAGACAGCAGATCATAGCACAGGGGGGTAGAGACAACGGATCATAGCACAGTGGGGGAGAACAACAGATCATAGCACAGTGGGGGGGGGGGGTGTCCAGACAACAATCATAGCACTGTTATGTGCATACAACAGATCATAGCACAGTGGGGTGCAGACAACAGATCATAGCACAGTGGGGGTGCAGACAACAGATCATAGCACAGGGGGGGTGCAGACAGTAACCACAGCACAGGGGGGGGTAGAGACAACAGATCATAGCACAGTGGGTGTGTGCAACAACAGATCATAGCACAGTGGGGAGTTTTACAGACAACAGATCATAGCACAGGTGCAGACAACAGATCGTAGCACAGTGGGGTCCAGACAACAGATCATAGCACAGGGGATGCAGACAACAGATCATAGCACAGGGGTAGCAGAAAACAGATCATAGCACAGGGGGATGCAGAGAACAGATCATAGCACAGGGGATGCAGACAACAGATAAATTAGCACAGTGGGGGTAGAGACAACAGATCATAGCACAGTGGGTGCAGACAACAGCTCATAGCACAGTGGGGGTGTAGACAACAGATCAAGCACAGTGGGGTGCAGACAACAGATCATAGCACAGTAGGGGTAGAGACAACAGATCATAGCACAGTGGGGTGCAGACAACAGCTCATAGCACAGGGGTTTGTGTGCAGACAACAGCTCATAGCACAGTTGGGGGGGGGGGGTGCGACAACAGATCATAGCACAGTGTGGTGCAGACAACAGATCATAGCACAGTGGGGTGCAGACAACAGATCATAGCACAGGGGGATGCAGACAACAGCTCATAGCACAGTGGTGTGTGTGTGTGTGTGTGTGTGTGTGTTTTGTGTGTGTGTGTGGTTGTGTGTGTGGTGCATACAACAGACCCATAGCACAGTGGGGTGCAGACAACAGATCATAGCACAGTGGGGTGCAGACAACAGATATAGCAAAAGTGTGGGCAGACAACAGATCAAGCACAGGGGGGGGTACAGACAATAGATCATAGCACAGTGGGGTGTGTAGACAACAGATAATAGCACAGTGGGGTGTGTAACAACAGATCATAGCACAGTTGTGTGCACACAACATATTATAGCACAGTGGGGGTACGGACAATAGATCATAGCACAGGGGGGGGGGGGGTGCAGACAACAGATCATAGCACAGTAGGGTACAGACAACAGATCATAGCACAGTGGGGTGTGTAACAACAATCATAGCACAGTTGTGTGCAGACAACAATCATAGCACAGTGGGTTGTGCAGACAGCAGATCAAGCACATTGTGTGCAGACAGCAGATAAATAGAAACAGGGGGGTAGAGACAACAGATCATAGCACAGTGGGTGTGTAAAAAACAGACCAAGCACAGTGGGGTGCAGACAACAGACCATAGCACAGGGGGATACAGACAACAGACCATAGCACAGTGGGGGAAACAGACAACAGACCATAGCACAGTTATGTGCAACAACGATCATAGCACAGTGGGGTGTGCGACAACAGACCAAAGCACGGTGGGGTGCAGACAACAAATCATAGCACAGGGGGGTGCAGACAACAAACCATAGCACAGTGGGGTACAGACAACAGACCATAGCACAGTTGTGTGCAACAACAGATCATAGCACAGTGGGGGTACAGACAACAGATCATAGCACAGTGGGGGGTACAGACGACAGACCATAGCACAGTGGGGGGGGGTGGGGGTCAGACAACAGATCATAGCACTGTTATGTGCAGACAACAATCATAGCACAGTGGGGGTGCAGACAACAGACCATAGCACAGTGGGGGGGGGGTGCAGACAACAGATCTTTAGCACAGTGGGGGTGCAGCCCAACAATCAAGCACAGTGGGGTTGCAGACAACAGATCATAGCCAGTGGGGTTTTTTCAGACAACAAAACCATAGCACAGTGGGGTACAGACAACAGATCATAGCACGGTGGGGATGTGCAACAACAAATCATAGCAGGGTGGGGTGCACACAACAGATGATCTTGACTGCCACTTGAAATTCCCATATCTCATCACCATTCAAGGGGTGGTTGGTGGGCCTAACATCGATCTAGTCCTGGTTCGATCCATCAATCAGGCCTTCAGACGTAGCAAATATATGTGAATCTAATCTAAATTAAGTCCCAACGAAACCCACTGCTTCTTAAGACTCAAGTTCGAGTTGTTAGATCTAAGGTTAGATCTGACTATTTTCCACTAAGGTCACTAAGCACGGGGCCGCTAAGTCACGGGGCCGCCAAGTCACGGGGCCGCAAAGTCACAATTCCTTATTCTGCAGGACCGCTAAGTCACGGGGCCCGCTAAGTCACAGGGCCGCTCAGTCACGTCGGAACAGAAGTGAAATGGTATTACAGCGAAAATTACGGCGGGCCAAACCTGCCAATGTATGCATACGTTGTATGCATACAATGTCGGTCTTTAGTCACAATTTCCCTCTTTACGCATGCGCGATGTTGAACATGATCCCAACTTATTCAGAAAGAATGGGCTTCATACTGCTTTTACATCTACAATTCTGCCCTTCTGAAGGCAGTTGCAATGCTTAAAAGGATAAACAGACCATAAAAGAAACAAGGCTTGACCTTCGAGGGTCAAAACACCCCCAGTGATATGTTTGATAGTCGATGATATGTTTGACAGACACACAAGCAGAAACAGACAAACAGACTTAGCTGCCCTGTGACTTAGCGGCCCTGTGACTTACTGGACCCTCTGGCAATTTGCTGTAATTTATGTGACTTAGCGGCCCTGTGACTTGGCGGCCCTGTGACTTAGTGGACCCTCTGGCAATTCAATTTGCTGTAATTTATGTGACTTAGCAGCCCTGTGACTTGGCGGCCCTGTGACTTAGCGGCCCTGTGACTTAGTGAGTGCTTCCCCTTTGTAATGTGTGAAATGTGAGTAGTACACTCTCTTGGCACACTTGTTACCTGAAACGTACCGGAATCCGTTTGTACATTATTTCAACAATTATCAATTCAGAAAGTAATTAAGGTGACTCGTTGATTATATGAGTCAGTAGTGTAGTGGAGATCTTGTTGACCTATGGCTCAGTATTTGGTTCACCGAGTTTGTGTACTTGTATACATATGCACATGTGATCTCCTGGCATAACTCTTGTATCTGTTGTACTTAACAGATTGGTTATGGATTTTTAACATATTGTGTGATTGTGAGCTCTTGAATCTATTATACTTAACAGATTGATCGTGGGCCTTTAGCTAAGGTTGTGCCGTGAGGTAAGGCATGTACGTTTGTATCTAGATCCTTTAGAGTTTAGTATATATATGCACGTAGCTGTACTGCATTAGAGGAGGTATTGGTGTTTATCTTGGTATTGTGTCACCCTTGTCTTGTTTACACAAGATCCTCTGTTATATGCACGTAGCTGTACTGCATTTGAGGAGGTAAACTGCACAAGATGCCAAAGAGCAGAAACACAGGGAATAGTAGCAGTAGCCAACCTACGGAACAGAATGTGTCTGAGGATTTACGTAGATTCAAAACACAGGCCGAGTTGCTTGGATTGCACGGACCAGCACTCGCTGATTATATAAAGTCATGTAGGGAGAAAGTGAGAGAAGAACGTAAAGAAAGAGAAAGAGAGGAGAGAGAAAGTTAGACAGCATGAGTTAGAACTCAAAAGACTTGAGTCTGATGTTGAACTAGCACGAAACAATTCTCATACTTCACAGCAAAATACCATGCCAGCTGCATCAGGTGCTAAAATAAAATAACCTTATCTAGAAGATATGGATGATGTGGAGTTGTACTTGGCACAGTTTGTTAAATAATTGGGAAGAAGAAGAATGGGGAACACGACTTGCACCGCTACTCAAGGGCAAAGCCAGGGAAGTATATGTAAAATTGCCCACAGCTGAATCTGCCGAAGATCATGCAATTAAAAAAGCTCTCATGCATAAATTCCAGCTCAGTGCTGCCGCATATCGAAAAAGATTCCGTACCGCGAAACTTGAACCTGGCGAGAGAGCCCAAGATTTCTGCGACAAACTTGGTTTGTGGTTAGACCGTTGGATTGATTTGTCAGGCAAAACGCAAGAAAATTGAGAGACCTACTCGTGGTGAACGGTTTTTCAGAAGTGTTACCTTTGACGGAAATCAAGAAGGTGGTCAACAAAGCCAGAGCCAAATCATCACCAGGGCCAAACGAAATACCTTACCAGCTGTACAAGAAATGTCCCAAGCTGCTGAAGTGGCTCCACAGGCTGCTGCGATCAGCTTGGAGAAACCAGAAGATCAGCAGCGAGTGGATGACGGCAGATGGTGTGTACATCCCCAAAGAGCAAAACTCAAGTGACATCAACCAGTTCAGGCCAATATCACTACTAAACGTCGAAGGGAAAATCTTCTTCTCTGTCATAGCAGCAAGGCTGACCAAGTACCTCATGGAAAACAAGTACTTGGATGTGTCAGTCCAGAAAGGTGGCATCCAGGCGTGGCTGGCTGTGTAGAACACGCCACAATGATCTGGGATGCAATCCAAAGAGCAAAAACAGAAAGAGAGACCTGGACATAGTGTGGCTTGATCTGGCATACGCATATGGATCTGTACCCCATGAGATGATACAGCTAGCTCTTGAGATGTACCATGTGCCAAAGAACATCCGCGACATGCTCAAGAAGTACTTCAATGGCTTCTCAATGCGGTTCTCGTGTGACGCTTGTCAAAGAAGTGTCAACAGAGGCTCTGTGGAAAGGGCACCACTCGTGAAAGTACCACTGATCCAAACACCATTTGAAAGAGTAGCAGTTGATTTGGTAGGCCCTATAATCCCAACATCTGCCAGAGGAAGACAAAATCAACCCCCCTGACAGACTTGACAAGAAAAGGACAGCAGCCTGACAAAGTCAAATGGACGGAAGACTGTGAGCAAGCATTTGTAACGCTGAAAGGCCAGTTGACTGACAGACCCGTTATGTCACTTCCTGACACTTCTCAACAATTTACTCTCAGGACTTACGCATCCAATTCAGGAATTGGGGCAGTACTACTTCAGGAGCTTGACAAAAGCTTGAAACCTGTGATGTATGCCAGCAGTAAATTAAAACCTGCAGAAGAGAATATTCCACCATTGAAAAGGAATGCTTAGCTGTAGTATGGGCGATACAGTTGCAGGAATATTCTTTCAATGTAAAAGTCACTCCTGGCAAGAACAACGTAGGAGCAGATTACCTCTGTCGTTCAGAGACTGACTGAAGCATTATGCTTTGTCTGTATTCATGGCATATTTCCAGTTCCTATTATATATGTCATCGAATGCTGATACGTGATGCTAAACAGCACGGTTTCCGGCGAGGCAGATCCTGCGAAAGTCAACTGCTGGGGCTTGTGGATGAGCTGTCCTATAATATGGAGAAGGGTAAACAGTCAGACGTCCTAGTGATGGACTTCTCCAAAGCCTTTGACAAGGTCTGCCATTACCTTCTAATCCACAAGCTCCGCCACTACGGGATCACCGGCCAGGTCCACGAATGGATCAAGAACTTCCTGGCAGACCGACAGCAGGTGGTGATTGTTGATGGAGCGTCTTCAAAGGCCGTCCCAGTGAAGTCGGGGGTCCCCAGGGATCAGTCCTGGGCCCAGCCCTCTTTCTCCTCTACTACATCAACGACCTCCCTGAACAACTCTCCTCAACAACTCGGCTTTATGCAGACGACACTCTCTGCCACAGAACTGTAGCTTCCTCCCAAGACCAAAGGAAGCTACAAGAGGACCTGGACCACATGGCAGACTGGGAAACAAAATGGAAAATGTCCTTCCACCCACACAAGTGTCAGGCCCTCCATGTCTCCAGGAAGAGAAACACACTAACTGGCACGTACCATCTTCATGGCCAAAACCTCAAAAGAGTCGAAGAAACACAAATACCTGGGAGTTACCATCTCCCAAGACCTCAATTGGGACACCCATATTTCCAACATAACCAACAGGGCAAACAAGACCTTAGGCTTTCTCAGGCGAAACCTGAGAGTGGGTTCCATAAACATCAAGGAAACCGCCTACAAAGCCCTAGTTCGCCCCACCCTTGAATACGCCTCACCTGTCTGGGACCCCTATACTGCCAAAAACATAAACAATCTAGAAAAAGTCCAACGTCGTGCAGCTCGATGGGTTGTGAATCGCCACCGTCACACCTCAAGTGTCGACTCCATGCTGACGCACCTACAGTGGTCCACTTTAGCAGACAGAAGAAGAGCAGCAAGGCTGACCACCTTCTTCAAATACCACCGAGAACAGGTCAGCATGAACACCCCTTTCAGGCCCACACCAAACACCCAGCAAAGTCTACAAGACAGTCACACGGGGAGACGTATCTCCTTCCTGCCTGTAAGACCAACTACAGGAAGTTTTCCTTCTTTCCGAGGACTGTCAGGGACTGGAACAGCCTGCCTCCCGAGGTTATCTCCTTAGCCTCGGTAGAGTGCTTCAAGTCCCGAATCTGACCAGCCAGCTTCCCCCCCCCCCCTCCCCCCCCCGATTCTACCCTCCCGCCCCCCCCCCCCCCCCCCAACTACCTCCCCCCACATCCCGCCCCCCAAGTCCCCCCCCCCCCCCCCTTCCCCCCCCCCCCCCCCCCCCCCCCCCCCCCCCCCCCCCCCCCCCGCCAGTCCTGCATAACCAACATCCCAGATTGTGGAAACCCCCCAGTTTTATACACATCAGAACCATCAAAAGGATGATGGTGGATGTTCATAGAAAGAAGAATGTATCTAATATGAAATGGGATACTTTAGTATGATCCCGTACAGAATGGAAACTTGCTGTTCTATGTACGTTTGATGTATCAGATGATTGCTATATTGGAAAGAAAACTCATATTATGAACAACGATCAAAGTGTTTTAAAGATGAGTTTTATGCAAACTGTGTTCATGCATCAGAGACGCTGAAACAGTGAAGATGAAAAAAATGAAGATGCTTTTGTGATGTACTGGAATAAGAAATATTTGATTGAATTTCAAAATGGAGTGCTGACGGCGGCGAACGAAGCAAAATTAGGAATATAGTTTGTTTAGAACTTACCGCCAATGACATTGACAAACAAAGCACATGACAAGACACGATGCATTTTCAATCACTTGGGTCTTCTTCAGGCGAAAAAAAATACATTTAACATGTGGGACAGTACAAACAAAGAACGAAAACAAAAAAACGAAAAAAGAATGAAAAATGACTCCATCCATTGTTGCCATGTGGTCGGTAGGCGGAAATGACATGGGGCCAGGGGATTATGGGAGAGGAAACGGAGGGGGGGGGGGGGGGTTGCGTCGGGGGAGGTGTGTGTGTGTGTGATATGATGGGGTTGTGGTTGTTTATTGGGATGGTGTGATATCTTTGTGATGGTTGTGGTAATAGAGGATTGATAAAAAATGGTAAGGGGAAAGAAGGGGGGGGGGGGGGACTGAGGAAAAAAAAAAAAAGTGGGGGGGGGGATTTAAGGGGAAGGATAAAACAAAATTAAGTTTTAAATAGTGGAGGTTGCTGTAATACTGTTTTGAAGTGAGTAAAGGGGGATGTGGTGGTGGTGTATGTAGGGTGTGTGGGGTATGTGTGTGTGTTGGTAGGGGATATTGCCAACTGATGTGGAAGTGGTGGGTATGTGTGTTTGGTTATTGTTGGATATGATGCCTTGGGGTGTAGGTGCCCAGTTTGGCAATGAGATGGGATTCTTGAGTTGTGCGTTCAAAGCTGTCACTCTGTGACTGCCAGAGTGCCAAAACTTTGACATTGGTCGATGTTGTGTTGGGTGTGGTTGAAGTGTAGGGCGACGGGTTTGGGTCGGTGGTGGCGGATATCAGCCAGGTGTTCAGAGATGCGTGTTTCAAGTGTGCGTGACGTTTTTCCCCCCTGTAGATCTTGCCACACAGCTGGCAGTGGATGGCATATTAATGTTGCGGCTCTGACATGAGAAATGTGCGTTTGACTGTGAAGGAGTCTTGGGGCCCTGTAAGATGGTGTCTGGTTTGTGAGGGGCAGATTTGCAGTTGGGTTTAGAGCAGGGTGAGTACCTGGTGGTTGTAGCTGTGGTTCTGTTCAAACTGGACCGCACGAGGAGGTCTTTGAGGTTTTTGTCCGTTTGAATGTGATCATGGGTTTGGTATGGAAGGGGGTTTGTGGTTATGTACAATGTGCCAATTGGATTTGAGGATCCCACAGATGGGGAGGGTGCGGGTGGTAGAGGAGGGAGGGTGTGGGTCTGTCTGCTTGGTTGGATGCTGGGTTTCCAGAGCAGATGTTCTGGATACAGCTATGGTGCGGCGGAGTGCTGCCCTTGATGATGGAACTGGGGTATCCGCGGTTGGTGAAAAATTGTGACATTTTTGGCTGCTTGTATAGTGAAGTCTTCCCGCTGGGCAGAGTCTGCGAAGACGGAGAAATTGTGAGTATGGGATGCTGTCTTTTAGTGGGATGGGTTGTGGGAGGATGGAGTAGTCTAGGTTTGCATGTGGTCGGTGGGGTTTGTAGAAAATGGAGGTTTTGAGTAGGCCTTCTTACAAGGGAGTGGTGATGTCTAGGAAGTTGACCGACTGCGAAATGGTTTTAGGTAAGTCGGATAGATGGATGGAAGGTTGGGCAAAGTTGAGGAAGTTGAGGAGGTTTTGTTCTGGCATAGATGTGGCTCCCCGTCCATCATCGATATACCTTTTGTACAGTTCAGGTGTGGGGCCGTGTATGTGTTGAGTAGGGGGGTGTTCCAAGTGTCCCATGAAGAGGCAGGCAAGGCTGGTCCCATTTTGGTACCCATGGCAACACCACTTATTTGTGAGAATGTGTGCTTGTTGAATTGAAATGTGTTCAGGGTGAGGAACTAGTTCAGCGAGTCTGACGTGTGGTGGTGGGAGGGTGTTGTTGGTTGGGGGGCGTTTTGTCAGGAAAAAATGTGAGGGCCCTTAGCCATCCCAAAGTGGGGGATGGAGGTGTAGAGTGACACCAGTCAAGTGTGAAGAGGAGGCTGGGTTGAAAAGTGGGGTCTGTGTTGTGCGAGTTAATCATGTTGAGTGTGGGGGGTTGTGTCTTTGAGGTATGTGGGGAGGCTTTGTACTATGGGTTGAAGGAGGAAGTCTAGGTATTGCGAAATGTGTTCAGTGGGGCAGCTGCAGGCTGAAACAATGGGTCTGCCAGGTGTGTTCATTTTGTGTATTTTGGGGAGTAGGTAGAAGGTGGGCTGTTTGGTGTCTGTCATATGAGGAGTTTGGCTGTAGTGGGTAGATTGTTGAGTCTGATTTCTTCTTTGATTGCGTTAGCAATGAGTTTCTGGTGTTGAGGGAGGGGGTGATGTTGTGAGTGGTGTGTAGAAATTTGTGTTGGACAGTTGTTTTTGTGCTTCTGCTATGTATAGTTGTTTGTCCCAAACTACAACTGCACCACCCTTGTCTGCTGGTTTGACTCACTCTACACCTCCATCCCCCACATTGATGGACTAAGGGCCCTCACATTTTTCCTTGACAAACGCCCCCCCAACCAACAACACCCTCCCACCACCACACTGGTCAGACTCGCTGAACTAGTCCTCACCCTGAACACATTTCAATTCAACAAGCACACATTCTCACAAATTAGTGGTGTTGCCATGGGTACCAAATGGGACCAGCCTATGCCTGCCTCTTCATGGGACACTTGGAACACCGCCTACTCAACACATACACAGGCCCCACACCTGAACTGTACAAAAGGTATATCGATGATGGACTGGGAGCCACATCTATGCCAAAACAAAACCTCCTCAACTTCCTCACTTTGCCCAGACCTTCCATCCATCTATCCGACTTACCTACACCATTTCGCAGTCGGTCAACTTCCTAGACATCACCATCTCCCTTGAAGAAGGCCTACTCAAAACCTCCATTTTCTACAAACCCACCGACGCACATGCATACCTAGACTACTCATCCTCCCACAACCCATACACTAAAGACAGCATCCCATACTCACAATTTCTCCGTCTTCGCAGACTCTGCTCCAGCGAGGAAGACTTCACTATACAAGCAGCCAAAATGTCACAATTTTTCACCAACCGCGGATACCCCAGTTCCATCATCAATGCAGCACTCCGCCGCACCATAGCTGTATCCAGAACATCTGCTCTGGAAACCCAGCATCCAACCAAGGCAGACAGACCCACAGCCTACCTCCTCTACCACCCGCACACCCTCCCCATCTGTAGGATCCTCAAATCCAATTGGCACATTGTACATAACCACAAACCCGCCTTCCATAATAATAATAATAATAATAATGAATATTTCTATAGCGCAAATCCTAAATTAGCTCTAAGCGCTTTACAATACAAGGACTAACGAAAACACGCACGCACGCACGCGCACACGCGCGCACGCACACACACACACCACACACACACACGCACACACACACGCACCACACACACACACCCCACACACACACACACACACACACACACACACGCACACAAACCGCATACTCAGGCACGGGGAAGCAGATACGCACAGCCCCACACGGGAAAGCAGACACGCACAACCACTCACGCACACCTCGCACACACACACCCACACAAACTGACATCTGTGTATGACCGGGACTTTTGAATTATCAGCCGAAATAGACTGTAAAAAGATGAGTTTTTTAGTTTCGTTTTAAAGACTGGAAAAGAGTCACAGTGCCCGATGTCGTGTGGAAGAGAATTCCAAGTTTTAGGAGCCAGGAAGGAGAAGGAACGATCCCCCCTTCTTTTGCATTTGAATCTGCATGATCACATTCAACGTGACAAAAACCTCAAAGACCTCCTCGTGCGGTCCAGTTTGAACAGAACCACAGCTACACCACCAGGTACTCACCCCTGCTCTAAACCCAACTGCAAAATCTGCCCCTCACCAAACCAGACACCATCTTACAGGGCCCCAAAGACTCCTTCACAGTCAACGCACATTCTCATGTCAGAGCCGCAACATTATATATGCCATCCACTGCCAGCTGTGTGGCAAGATCTACATAGGGGAAACGTCACGCACACTTGAAACACGCATCTCTGAACACCTGGCTGATATCCGCCACCACCGACCCAAACCCGTCGCCCTACACTTCAACCACACCCAACACAACATCGACCATGTCAAAGTTATGGCACTCTGGCAGTCACAGAGTGACAGCTTTGAACGCACAACTCAAGAATCCCATCTCATTCCCAAACTGGGCACACTACCCCCCAAGGCATCAATATCCAACAATAACCAAACACACATACCCACCACTTCCACATCAGTTGGCAATATCCCCTACCAACACACACACATACACACACACATACATACACCACCACCACATCCCCTTCACTCACTTCATACAGTAGTTACAGCAACCCTCCATCTATTTAATCTTAATTTTGTTTTATCCTTCCCCTTAAATCCCCCCCCCCCACTTTTTTTTTTCCCCCCCCCCCCTCCCCCCCCCCCCCCCCCCCCCCCCTTCTTTCCCCTTACCATTATTATCAATTCCTCCATTACCACCAACCATCACAAAGATATCACACCATCCCAATAAACTAGACACACAACCCCATCATATCACACACACACACCTCCCCGACGCAAACCCCCCCCCCCCCCCCCCTCCGTTTCCTCTCCCATAATCCCCCTGGCCCATGTCATTTCCGCCTACCGACCACATGGACACAACGGATGAGTCATTTTTCATTCTTTTTTCGTTTTTTCGTTTTTCGTTCTTTGTTTGTACTGTCCCACATGTTAAATGTGATTTATTTTTTCGCCTGAAGAAGACCCAAGTGGTTGAAATGCATCGTGTCTTGTCATGTGCTTTGTTTGTCAATGTCATTGGCGGTAAGTTCTAAACAAACTCTATTCCTATTTGATTGAAGCGTGTATTTTCAATGGACTATTAATAATTATTACGACGACCTGTTGTGATGGTTATCTGGCTTATGGAAACTGTAAGATATGTATTGGACAATATGGTAAGATTTGGATAATATGATGTGCATCATTATTGTTGTATAAGCTTTGCATCATTATTGTTGTATAAGCTTTGAATAGGTTGATGTTGGTTTATGATCGCGTGCGCTCATAGTTTGTGATATCTAACAAAACTCGAAAACTTTTATCTTATAATAAGAAGGGGGGGGGGGGGGGGGGGGGGTCACAATCTTTTCGTCACTGCGATTACTTTTCTTTAAATATAAGTTTGACGTCATTACGTCAAGCAGCCAGTAGCCCGACCATATTCCGTATCCAAAGAAATAGTCCTCTACCACAAAATATAATTAGCTGTTTAAAGTTCACTGATCGACGTTTCAAATGAATGAAATAATCATTTCCTCATATTAAGTCTATAATGCTGAAAATATATCTAAGAATATGGCCCAAGTGCTAGATTAGTCTTGTAGTTATGGATCCGTCGCTAAGAGAGTAGGAGTACACAAGCGTCAGATCTAACGGATTCATTTCTGTTGAAGACAGCGGACCAGATGGGCAGCCACAATCGGACGCCGCAGGGTAGGTAGATTTCCTTCTTCTTCCGTTGAGTCTCCACAATCAACAGGCTGATTATTATGAGACTATGAACGTTCTTCTCGACTCGACATCGAGTCAACTCATTAGTTTTTACTAATCTCTTATATTTACTGGTTCTGTTGATTACCAAGAATATCTTTTATTTGCAGATTGGAAGAACGAATCGGTTCCAGATCGATGTTAGTGATCGGTGTATTGTTCGTTCTGTTCCTGTGCAGATTGTGTATGCTAATGAAAATATAAGCAATTACATGTTAATGAAATATATTTAAGATAGTGTTGTTGTAAACAGAGTCGACTAAATTTAAAGTGCAAAAACTGTCTCTGCATAATCATAATGTTCGACATGCTGAAGGTAATATACAAGACTGGTCATATTCTTTTTGTTTTGTTGCAGGCGTGGTTATTTCATTTCCCACTTTTTCACCAATATCTGCATTCATCAAGGCCTGGATTTTTTTTTTTTTTTTTTTTTTTTTTTTGCTGTCCCACTCTCTGCGCCACCTCAGAGGCAGTGCACCCACGCCGCCCATTCCGACACCCCGTCCACAGCCACAGCCCGGTCGGCCCCGCCGCAGCCCCGGCACCGGCAATCCACAGGAAGCAGTCAATGTCAAGTCGTCCAGAGGCAACCCACCGGAGGAGACACTGCACTGCTGCCGAGTCACTTCGGTGGTGTTCAGTGGCGCCTGTTCTGATCTAACATACGCAGGACACCACCTACTAAGCCCCCTACTGACGACAATAATTGCTTAGTCGCGGAGCCGGCGTGAGTGAGCTCTCCCTCCGGAGGGCGCCACCACGTCCGTCCAATGACAGCCCCCATGGACTCGCCGATACCGGTGACCTTGACGGAACCAAACCAAGGTCACAGACGTGGAGAGGACATCGAAATTGAGGTCACCATGAGAGCAGGGCATGAAGAGCCACAGAATTTGAGACATTTTTTTTTATGCTGATCGATGAGGATGATTAAGATGATGCTACGGATTTCCGTTTCGGTCTGAGACTACATGACAGGGCTGTACTCTACGCTTCCTTTCATAATATATCCCGGCGTCAACCAGGCCCGAGAGATACAGGCACCTGCAGTGTTGGTCATGAAATTTGAGCAAACACTCTCAGAAACGCATCCATTAAGTGGATGAAACTCGACTGTGTGGTCCCAGTCTTCCCAACTGAGTCCGCAGCAAACTCAACTCTGGGTAGGAGCCGGTCGGGGCAGAAAAAACCCACATGACTTCTGATGGGATTCGAACCCACGACCTCCCAGCCGGGAGTCCGCGACGTTAACCACTTCGCCACGGCGGCTGGTCATCAAGGCCTGGATTTAATTTCTTCATTACGACGAGGGAAAAGAAAAGGGTATTCCTCGAGGCGTCCTGTTAAGTGCTGTGTTGACAGTCGGAGATCAATTATACAATAACCAATGTCAAGACTGTGTCAAATATTTTTATGGAATTTCTTCAACTTGTTCAAGCAGCAATATTCATCTTTCATTTATTGACTGTTCGTTGATCATAATCGTCGGTGGAGTACAGTAGAGGCATCAACGTACAACGAAGGAAAAGAAAAGGATATTCATCGAGACGTTCTGTGAAATGTGTTGACAGTCGAAGACCAATAACCAATGTCAAGACTGTGTTCAGTATTCTATGGAATTTCTTCAAGCAGCAATATTTATATCTTTATTTATTGACCGTTGAATTATTATCGTCAGTACCTTACAATCGAGGCATCAACGTACAAGGAAGGAAAAGAAAGAAAAGAAGAGGATGCCCATGAACAGATAAGATCTATATTTATTTGTACTTGTTTGGTCCGCTCTGTGTAGTTTTGTTATATGTATAGTGTAATAATCGTTGTAATAAATAGTAGAAGTATATCTGCCTGTCTCTGGTGAAGAGGTGTGAGGGACTGAGAAGTGGCCACAACAAGAGTGAGAGGAATCCAAACAAAAAAAAAAGAAAGAAATAGCAAGCGTCACACAAGAAAGAAACCTAGACCACCTTCTCCTTTAGAAGGCTGTGACATCTTTTGGTCAGACAACAGATCATAGCACAGTGGGGGGTGCAGACAACAGATCATAGCACAGTGGGAGTGGGATGGATACAGACAACAGATCATAGCACAGTGGGGGGTGCAGACAACAGATCATAGCACAGTGGGGGGGGTGCAGACAACAGATCATAACACAGTGGGGGTGCAGACAACAGATATAGCACAGTGAGATGTGCAGTCAACAGATCATGCACAGTGGGGGTGGGGGGGGTGTGCTGACAACAGATCATAGCACAATGCGGGTTCAGGCAAAAGATCATAGCACTGTGGGCGTGCAGACAACAGATCATAGCTAGCTCAGTGGGGTACAGACAAACAATGGAGGTGCACACAACAGATCATAGCACAGTGGGGGTGCAGATAAATCATAGCACAGTGGGGTGTGTAGACAACAGATCATAGCACAGTGGGGGTAGAGACAACAAATGATAGCACAGTGGGGGTGCAGACAACAGATCATAGCACAGTAAAGATGTAGACTACAGATCATAGCTCAGTGGGGTACAGACAACAGATCATATCACAGTGGGGTGCAGACAACAATGGGGGTGCAGACAACAGATCATAGCTCAGTGGGAGAGGGGGGTGTAGAGAACAGATCATAGCACGGTAAAGATGTAGACTACAGATCATAGTTCAGTGGGGTACAGACAACAGATCATATCACAGTGGGGTGCAGACAACAATGGGGGTGCAGACAACAGATCATAGCTCAGTGGGAGAGGGGGGTGCAGACAACAGATCATAGCACAGTAAAGATGCAGACTACAGATCATAGCTCAGTGGGGTACAGACAACAGATCATATCACAGTGGGGTGCAGACAACAATGGGGGTGCAGAGAACAGATCATAGCTCAGTGGAAGAGAGGGAGGGGGGTGTAGAGAATAGATCATAGCACAATGGGGTGCAGACAATAGATCATAACACACTGGGGGTGCAGGCAACAGATCGTAGCAAAGGGGGGGGGGGGGGGGGTGCTAACAACAGATCATAGCACAGTGGGGTGTTGACAACAGATCATAGCACAGTGGGGTGCAGACAACAGATCATAGCACAGTGGTTTGCTGACAACAGATCATAGCACAGTGGGGTAAAAACAGATCATAGCACAGTGGGGATACAGACATCAGATCACAGCACAGTGGGGATACAGACATCAGATCATAGCACAGTGGGGTACAGAGAAATATATTCATAGCGCAGTGGGGTGCTGAAAACAGATCATAGCACAGTGGGGATACAAACAACAGATCATAGCACAGTGGAGTGCGGACAACAGATCATAGCACAGTGGGGATACAGACATCAGATCATAGCACAGTGGGGTACAGACAACAAATCATTAGCACAGTGGGGATACAGACATCAGATCATAGCACAGTGCGGAACAGATAATAGCACAGTGGGGAAACAGACATCAGATCATAGCACAGTGGGGTACAGACAACAGATATAGCACAGTGGGGATATAGACATCAGATCAGAGCACAATGAGGGTACAGACAACAGATCTTAGCACAGTGGGGAGTGTAGACAACAGATCATAGCACAGTGGGGTGTGTAGACAACAGACCATAGCACAGTGGGGGGTACCACCAACAGATCATGGCACAGGGGGAGGGGGTGCAGACAACAGATCATAGCACAGTGGGGGTTTGTAGACAACAGATCATAGCACAGTGGGGGTTTGTAGACAACAGATCATAGCACAGCAGGGGTTTGCAGACAACAGATCCTAACACTGGTGGGTGCGAACAACAGATCAACAGATCATAGCACACATGGAGTGCAGCTGACATCATGACCCTGATGTCTTCGCAGATCATAGTACAGTGGAGGTGCAGACAACAGATCATAGCACAGTGGGGGTTTGTAGACAACAGATCTAACACTGGTGGGTGCGAACAACAGATCATAGCACACATGGAGTGCAACTAACATCATGACCCTGATGTCTTCGCAGATCTATCATAGTACAGTGGAGGTGCAGACAACAGATCATAGCACAGTGGGGGTTTGTAGACAACAGATCATAGCAGAGTGAGGGCGCAGACAACAAATCAGCACAGTGGGTTGCAGACAACAGATCATACCACAGTAGGGTACGGACAACAGATCATAGCACAGTGGGGGTACGGGCAACAGATGATAGCACAGTGGGGGTGCAGACAACAGATCATAGCACAGTAGGGAGGGGGGGGGGGTGCAAACAACAGAGCACAGCACAGTGGAGGGGGTGTGTGCAGATCATAGCACAATGGGGGTGCAGACAACAGAGCATAGCTCAATGGAGTGCAGAGAACAGATCATTGCACAATGGGGGTGCAGAGAACAGATCATAGCACAGTGGGTCGAAGACAACAGAGCATAGCACAATGCGGTGCAGAGAACAGATCATAGCACAGTGGGGTGCAGACAACAGAGCATAGCACAATGGGGTGCAGAGAACAGATCATAGCACAGTGGGGTGCAGACAACAGATCATAGAACAGTGGGGTGCAGACAACAGATCATAGCACAATGGGGTGCAGAGAACAGATCATAGCACAACGGGTCGAAGACAACAGAGCATAGCACAATGGGGTGCAGAGAACAAATCATACCACAATGGGGTGCAGACAACAGAGCATGCTCAATGGGGTGCAGAGAACAGATCATAGCACAGTGGGGTGCAGACAACAGATCATGCTCAATGGGGTGCAGAGAACAGATCATAGCACAATGGGGTGCAGGAACAGATCATAGCACAACAGGTCGAAGACAACAGAGCATAGCACAATGGGGTGCAGAGAACAGATCATACCACAATGGGGTGCAGACAACAGAGCATAGCTCAATGGGGTGCAGAGAACAGATCATAGCACAGTGGGGTGCAGACAACAGATCATAGCTCAATGGGGTGCAGAGAACAGATCATAGCACAGTGGGGGTGCAGACAACAGAGCATAGCTCAATGGGGTGCAGAGAACAGATCATAGCACAGTGGGGTGCAGACAACAGAGCATAGCTCAATGGGGTGCAGAGAACAGATCATAGCACAGTGGGGTGCATGACATCAGAGCATAGCTCAATGGGGTGCAGAGAACAGATCATTGCACAGTGGGGTGCAGACAACAGATCATAGCACAGTGGGTCGAAGACAACAGAGCATAGCACAATGGGGTGCAGAGAAACAGATCATAGCACAGTGGGTCAAAGACAACAGAGCATAGCACAATGGGGTGCAGAGAACAGATCATAGTACAGTGGGGTGAAGACAACAGATCATAGCACAGTGGGGTCAGGACAACATATCATAGTACAGTGGGGTGAAGAGAACAGATCATAGTACAGTGGGGTGAAGACAACAGATCATAGCACAGTGGGGTGCAGACAGCAGATTATAGCACAGTGGGGGTTGCAGACAACAGATCATATCCCAGGGAAGGGGGGGGGGGGGGGAGGGTGCAGACAGCAGATAATAGCCCAGTGGGAAGGGGGAGGGGTGCAGACAGCAGATCATAGCCCCGTTGGGGTGCAGACAGCAGATCATATCCCAGTGGGGTGCAGACAACAGATCATAGCCCAGTGTGGTGCATTCAAGCGACCTGTGTACATACAGCATAGTTCTGACTTGATCAACTGGTAAGTGACAGAACTTTTGTCAAGAAAACACACTACAGATTGCAACCGCTGCTTATCAACCGCTAAGCAATGGATATTTTATCCACAAAAAAAACTAATCAAGTTTACTCTCTCTGCTCATGAATCATTAAGTGATGGATATTTAAAGAAATGAAATAATAATAACCAAAAAAAGCCCTGTACAGGTTTCCTCCTTCCTCTTATCAGCTGTCGAGGGAAGACTTTACATGGTTCCCCCCTCTACTTATCAGCTGCCAAGTTATAGACATTTTGTCCAGGGAAGACGTTACATGGTTGCTCCCTCTACTAACCAGCTGTTAAGTTATGGACATTTTGTCCAGGGAAGACTTGACTGCTCACTCTGCTTACCAACTGCTAAGTTATAGACATTTTGTTCAGGGAAGACTCCATGATTGCTCCGTCCACTTACCAGCTGCTGAGTTATGGACATTTTGTTCAGGGAAGACTCTCTATGACTGCTCCATTTAACAAAATTTAATGCTAACTGATGGATCTTCTGCCATGGGAAAACCATACAGGGTTGCTGCCAATGACAGAGAATTACATTGGGGGTAAAAAGGAAATTGTGAAACGACAACCTGCAGGTGCACAGTGTCCATCAGCACAATCTACAGGAACATGGAGGGGGGGTAAAAAGGAAATTGTGAAACGACAACCTGCAGGTGCACAGTGTCCATCAGCACAATCTACAGGAACATGGAGGTGGGGGTAAAAAGGAAATTGTGAAACGACAACCTGCAGGTGCACAGTGTCCATCAGCACAATCTACAGGAACATGGAGGTAGAGGATGAAATACTGAACACTTACCTGAGCTATCCTGCACTGAAGTGGGCAGAACAAGACCCAAATCTTCGCCATCAGACAGCGCTGTTTCCCGTCTCTCTTCATCCACTTCACGGGCATCCACATCGGCACAGGCCATCGCTTGAGTCCTGCAGGCTGTGGCACAGACAGTAGAGTCTGGCACCATGTCCCCACTGGTTTCTGGCTCACCATGCACTACTGACACCAAGTCACCACTGGTTTCTGGCTCAGGATACACCACTGACACCAAGTCACCACTGGTTTCTGGCTCAGGATACACCTCTGACATCAAGTCACCACTGGTTTCTGGCTCAGGATACACCACTGACACCAAGTCACCACTGGTTTCTGGCTCAGGATACACTACTGACACCATGTCCCCACTGGTTTCTTGTTCTTGCTGCTCTGATGCCTCTCCTGAAGGATGACTTGATCTGGGGGAGTCACAGAATAGACTTTCCCATCCTGGACTTGGCAAATTTCTCTGATGTTTTCGTAAACAATGCCTCCCTGGCTCAACTGCTCTGCAATTTTCATCTTTGCTTGAGACTGCCATTTTGGAAAGCGAAGTTGTCTGGGCCTTCACTGGAGCACCATCCTGTTGACTGGCTTCTTCTACGTTATCCAAACCTGCAACCTGCTTGCAGTTTTCTTCTGATTCATCTGAACTTATAATAATCAGCTCGAGATTTTGTATGGAATCATTTGAACTTGCATTTTGCTTGCCATTTTCACAATTTGCTTTCCATTTCTGCTTTTGTGATTTATTTCTCTGAATGTTTCCCTTTTGTCTCTTACCACTGCTAGAATCACGGTGCTTTGTTTCTTCATCTGTTGCCAGTCTTTTCACCTTTTTTGTTTCATCATTTGTTGCCAGTTTTTTCACATGTTTTGTTTCATCATCTGTTGCCGGTCTTTTCACCGCTTTCTTCTTCTTCCAGTCTCTGTTTCCTTTGTCTCTCTTACTGCTGCTAGAATCATGGTGCTTTGTTTCATCATGTGTTGCCGGTCTTTTCACCGGTTTCTTCTTCTTCCTGTCTCCGTTTCCTTTGTCTCTCCTACTGTTGCTAGAATCATGGTGCTTTGTTTTATCATGTGTTGCCGGTCTTCTCACCTGTTTTCTTTCATCATGTGTTGCTGGTCTTTTCACCTGTTTCTTCTTCTTCCTGCCTACCCTTTCTGATGCAGCAGAAGTGTGTGCTGGGCCTGCTGTGGCAGAGGGCCATCCGTCCCTCTGTCCTATCACGAAGGGAATAGAGCATCAAGGTTGGAACCAAATGATCCAGAAGAGTGGCCTGTGTCATAAGAAACACTGCTGCCCTCAGTGTAGACCCAGATCTCAGGTTCTGAATGCTCACTGCATTCAGATGGCGTCATGGGCAGGCCTTTGTTACCCTGCGCATGGTCCTGGTCCTCTGATGTATCATCTTCATCATCATCATCTTTATCTTCATCAGCAGCTTCACTACAAGACTCTTTGATCTTCACTAGTGGCTTGTCATCTTCATCATCATCATCTTTATCTGTAGCTTCACTACAAGACTCTTTGATCTTCACTAGTGGCTTGTCATCTTCTTCATCATCATCTTTATCTGCAGCTTCACTACAAGACTCTTTGATCTTCACTAGTGGCTTGTCATCTTCATCATCATCTTCATCATCAGCTTCATCATCAGCTTCATCATCAGCTTCATCGTCAGTTTCACTGCATGACTCTTCTTGCTTTCCTGTGTTAGACAGAGAGAGGGAGAGACACAGAGAGAGAGACGTTTGATTTTCATCCCGCAAAGCTGAAACCATTCTGAGAAACATCTATAGCACAGAAATAGTGTTGTCACTTTATGTTGCAATGAATCAAAACATGGCCAGTGTGTACTAGGTAAAGGTAACCCTTCCCTTGCCCAGCATTCCACCCTCTCAACATTCACTTGACCAGGTTCATGTCAGATATGAGAGACATGGAGAGAAAAAAAGGCAGAATGGTGGTGTTCTGATAACTGTAACACAGATCTAGTCATGAGCGTACTGCACAGTTGTTTTCCAACAGTTGCATTTTTCTTTTAACTCTTCACACCTCGCTGCTCCCTTGCATCAGTAAAACAAGCATTCAAGTCCATGCATGTCAACACGCATGAAGACACACACACCCAAGGGCAACAGCACACAAAAAGATAGGTGAGACGGGAAGAGGCGATGTTGGGAGTTGATGGGTAAAGGGTGGAAGAAGGAGGGGTGGCGAGTGGAAGGTGGGTGGAAAGTGTTCTTTCAAGAATTTTTCATTCAGTTTCCTACATACAAAACAAGACCAAACCAGCCACAAATTCCTATACACAAAGCAAATAGACAAGAACGAAACAGCCACCAATTCTTAAATACAAAACAAGACAGGAAGCCAGTCTCTGACACAAGCCAGTCTTAGAGAGAAACCAGTCTCAGACAGAAGCCAGCCTCAGACAGAAGCCAGCCTCAGACAGAAGCCAGTCTCAGAGAGAAGCCATTCTCAGACGGAAACCAGTCTCAGACAGAAGCCAGTCTCAGTGGGAAACCAGTCTCAGACAGAAGCCAGCCTCAGACAGAAGACAGTCTCAGAGAAGCCAGTCTCAGGTGGAAACCAGTCTCAGACAGAAGCCACTCTCAGAGGGAAACCAGTCTCAGACAGAAGCCAGCCTCAGACATAAGCCAGTCTCTGACTGAAGTCAGTGTCATAGACAAGCCAGCCTCAGACAGAAGCCAGCTTCAGACAGAAGCAGTCTCTGACCGAAGTCAGTGTCATAGAGAAGCCAGCCTCAGACAGAAGCCAGTCTCTGACTGAAGTCAGTGTCATAGACAAGCCAGCCTCAGACAGAAGCCAGCTTCAGACAGAAGCAGTCTCTGACCGAAGTCAGTGTCATAGAGAAGCCAGCCTCAGACAGAAGCCAGTCTCTGACTTAACCCATTTAAGCCTAGCGTCCCATATGGGGACGGCAACAATTTTTAGCTTTAAATTACTTCCAAGGACAAACAGCTGTGAAATACTTGATTCACAGTTAAAGGGAACTTACTTGCACTGACAAAATTAACGCGAGAGTTATTTTTCCTTGCAACTTTAGCATGAGGGCTGCCATTTGCATTGAGGATTGAACTTCTTGAACAACAACATGGACGGTTTTTAAAAGGTAAGACGCTCTTTTTTGTTTTATAAACCTTTTGATATAACATTATGAACAAATGCTGGTGCAAAGTGTCTAATTTAAAAATGTGTGTCAGCGTTTTTCCCAATTAAATGTTGTTTTTGATTTATTCATTGTTAAAGGTGCGTCCCCATATGGGACGCTAGGACTGAATGGGTACAGGTTTTACACATAACTGTTTCAGCATGTTTCTTTGGATTTTTTTCCAGACAATTCACAGTAAACCAAGTCGTGGACATGCTGGATGATGACACTTCATTTCGAACAGCTGATATATTTATAGAGCCACCTCCTGTTGACCCTTGACAGATGAGGACAGTGGAGAAGAGGATGGGGAGGGTGGTTTCATAACCTGAATGGCCGACAGCTAGCTGTGTCAGCATCAGCTACAATTGTTTACCCTGACGGTAGACAGAGAGTGGGAGATGAAGCAAGTCTAGAGGAAAGTACAGTAAGTTCATAATGTTTTGATATAAAAAAAAATGTAAGGGGGTGGAGGGGTGGTGTGGGGGTGGGTGGGGGGGTTGCCTAATGGAGAGGGGGTTATAGCCTCACATTCCTGATTCAGTTTGTCTGTTCTATAGTATATTTGTGTGTGTGTGTGTGTGTGTGTGTGTGTGTGTGTGTGTGTGTGTGTGTGACATTGTGCATATTTGTGTGTGTGTCTGTTGGTTGTGCATGTGTGTATACATGTGTGTGCACGTTTGCATGTGTGCGTGTTTCAATCTGATTGCATTCCTTTGTTTTTGAATTTACACAAGATGTATATTATGTTTGTGTGTGTGTGTGTGTGTGTGTGTGTGTGTGTGTTGTGTGTGTGCGTGTGTGTGTGGTGTGTGTGTGTGTTGTGTGTGTGTGTGTGTGTGTGTGGTGTGTGTGATTCCAGGTGGCTGATGAAGAGGGATCTTCCAGTGAGTCCTCATCAGATGGAGAACCTGTTCCTCTACTTCCACTGCCCTGAACGACCTAGCCGGTTGAGAAAGAGGTTACCACCCAAAGCCAGTGGTAAGACATCAGCGAAGCGCAAGCGACCAGCCAAGACACCACCAGGTAACAGAGACTGGCGGAAGGTTGACCTGAGTACGAGACAAAAAAGCAAATTCCCCTGGATTTCTCCACCTGCGAATACATCCAAGCTGCCCCAAGATCCTGTTGAAATGTTTGAACTGTTTCATGATGATGATGTCATTGAACTCATTCGGAATCAAAGTGAAGTCTACGCAGCATTCAAAGGAAACCATTCTTTTGCAGTGTCCAAGGATGAAATTCGTACATTTTTGGCAATTCTTTTGATTTCAGGATACTCAACTGTTCCTTGAAGGCGCATGTATTGGTCCAATGATCCTGATGTTCGAAACGCGGCAATTGCAGGGTCAATGACCAGAGATCGCTTTGATGAGATCATGAAGTACTGCCATGTTCGGGACAACACTAACTTGGATACAGATGACAAAATGAGTAAACTGAGGCCACTCCTTGCTATGATCAATGAAAGATGCCTGACCTATTTTCTGAAAGAACAAAACCTCAGCATAGATGAAAGTATGATTCCCTACTTTGGTCGCCATGGTGCGAAACAATTTATCAGAGGAAAACCCATCCGCTTCGGGTTCAAAATGTGGGTACTGACCACTTCGCTCGGGTACGTGGTCCAGTTTGAACCCTACCAGGGTGCAAAGGGACGACAGGCAACAGCTGAGTACCCTGGTCTTGGGATGGGCGGTTCCGTTGTGGTCGATTTGATTGCTGAGCTCACAAACGACCAGCAGGCAGAAGACCAGCATACGGAAACCGAACCAAAAGATGCTTTCCATCTCACATTTGACAATTTATTCACATCCCTCAAACTAGTGGACTGCTTGTCCAAAAAGGGAATTGGCTGTACGGGTACAATAAGGTCCAACCGGATTGAGGATTGCCCAGTTGTCTCTGTTGCAGCAATGCAAAAAGAAAAGAGGGGCACATACGACTTCAGAACTGACAACAACAGTGGCGCCATTGTTGTTCGTTGGAACGACAACAATGTTGTCAATGTGGTTTCAAACAAAGTTGGTGTGTATCCAGTACAGATTGCCAGTAGGTGGTCCCGGTCTGAACACAAGCGAGTCCAGATTCCTCAACCAGCCGTCATTTCCCATTACAATAAGACGATGGGAGGGGTGGGACAGGATGGACCAAAACGTTGACAAATACAGAGTGGCCATCCGATCAAAGAAATGGTGGTGGGCAATCTTTTGCTACTGCCTTGACATGAGTGTCCAGCAAGCCTGGCACTTGTTACCGGGCAACTCCGGCTGCAAAGGACTCTCCCTTGGACTTGCTTGGGTTCCGTCGTGCCATTGCAATGGCATACGTCATGAAATCCCAGAAGCCAAATCCAGGACGGCCTCTAGGTCGCACCCCTCGCCCTGACAAGAGAGTTCCAAATGCCGTACGATTTGATGGCAAAAACCATCTCATTCAAAGGCGCACAACTCAGCGTCGCTGCGCGGCGTGTGGGAAAAAAAGCACGGCAGATGTGCTCAAAATGCAATGTCGGGCTGCATGACAAGTGCTTCATGCACTATCACACGAAGTAAAAAAGAAGGAAATGGCCATACAGACTCTGTAATCCACTCCACTGGTCACTGTTAGAATGAAAATCGCTGGTACATGTGAGCATGGTTTTCTGTAATGTGCTGAAGGTAATGCAACCTTCTTTCTCTGTTTTATTTTTTCCCATTATTCTTTTGACAGGATATATTCTTCAAATGTGTACTTTAACCTTACATGTCATGCAAAGATGCATAAACAAGTATTGAAGACAATAAAACTTATATTTGAGATGTTATTCATTCTTATGACATATTGTGTTGTTCATGTAAACCTGTACCCTTTCGATCCTGGCGTCCCCATATGGGGACGCATACATTTGAGCGACCTAAAACACACCAAACACCAAAACTATGCTTATTAGTTATGTCAATGTGTTTATATTGATAATTGCAAGACAAAAAACCTAAAATAGGATAGATAGATAGATAATGTTGCTTATAGCCCAGCCGACCGCAAAGGGCCACATCAGGGCTGTCACCACGTTAAAATCAAATCACCAGTCATTTAAAAAAAAAAAAAACAAACTTTCACACATCTCATTAAATGACATCGTCTACAAACGCACCAGTAACTTTGTTAAAAATCAACCTAAAATAGGAGTAAAAAAAAAAAATTAAGGCATAAATGGGTTAAGTCAGTGTCATAGAGAAGCCAGCCTCAGACAGAATCCAGTCTCAGACAAGCCAGTCTCAGAAGCCAGCCTCAGACAGAAAGAAGTCTCTGACTGAAGTCAGTGTCATAGAGAAGCCAGTCTCAGAAGCCAGCCTCAGACAGAAGCCAGTCTCTGACTGAAGTCAGTGTCATAGAGAAGCCAGCCTCAGAAGCCAGCCTCAGACAGAAGCCAGTCTCTGAAGTCATGGTCATAGAGAAGCCAGTCTCAGACAGAAGCCAGGCTCTGTCTGATATCAGTATCATAGAGAAGCCAGTTTAAAAGCCAGCCTCAGACAAGCCAGTCTCTGACTGAAGTCATGCTCATAGAGAAGCCAGTCTCAGAAGCCAGTCTCAGACAGAAGCCAGTCTCTGACTGAAGTCAGTGTCAGAGAGAAGCCAGCCTCAGCCACGTCAAATCTCAATCAGAAGCAAGTTTTGGTCAAGTGTCGGTCTTGTGAGAAGCCAGCCTGTTTGAGAAATCAAGTTTCAGTGAGATGACAATGACAGTGAGATGCCAGAATCAATAGTATCCATGTTCGGTCAGAAGCCAACCCACTGAGAAACAGCCTCACTGAGAAATTCTGTGTTATCATTATTGGAATGTATTTATGTAGTTGCCTATCCTTGGTTAGAAAAAAGCTCTATGTGCTTTATGATCCACAGTCTCGTTTGTACAGTGAGCGGCTTACTGGGTAGAGCTGCCTGAAGAGCTGCCTGCTGGCTGTTATCATTCATTTCCAGGCTCATTCAGTCCAATATCAGTGGCTCATTTTTTCACTTGTTCCTTCAATTTTTCATGGAGGATGCATACTATGTGTATACGTCATCTATACCAATGGCCAAACCGGTTTTTCTGTTCCGAAAGTAGGTGATGGGACTTCACATATGCACAAATGTTATACATGTGTTGACCCACTGAAAACCTTGGTCTGTGGTCTGTGTTATACATGTATTGACGAACTGAAAGCCTTGGTCTGTGGTCTGTGTTATACATGTGTTGACCCACTGAAAGCCTTGGTCTGTGGTCTGTGTTATACATGTATTGACCCACTGAAAGCCTTGGTCTGTGGTCTGTGTTATACATGTGTTGACCCACTGAAAACCTTGGTCTGTGGTCTGTGTTACACATGTGTTGACACTGAAAGCCTTGGTCTGTGGTCACATTGCAGACTGACTGCCCTCTAAATGTTATACATGTGTTGACCCACTGAAAGCCTTGGTCTGTGGTCTGTGTTATACATGTGTTGACCCACTGAAAACCTGATCTGTGGTCACATTGCAGACTGACTGCCCTCTAAATGTTATACATGCGTTGACCACTGAAAGCCTTGGTCTGTGGTCTGTGTTATACATGTGTTGACCCACTGAAAACCTTGATCTGTGGTCACATTGCAGACTGACTGCCCTCTAAATGTTATACATGTGTTGACCACTGAAAGCCTTGGTCTGTGGTCACATTGCAGACTGACTGCCTCTCAGCCAGCTCTTTTCAGTGAGAAGTCAGTCTTAGTAAGAGTCATGGTGAGATGCCGGTCTCAGTTAAAGAAAAAAAAAGAAAAGTCAATAAAATGGAGAAAGTGGCCTGTGAGAGATGCCAGTGTCTGTAGTACCACAGTCTGGAAGACTACTCAGACCAGGACAAGCCAGCCTCAGTGGCCGCACTGCCAGTGAGAAAGCAGACTGAAATGAAGCCAGCCTCAATGGGCAGGCACTGTCAGTGAGAAAGCAGACTGAAAATGAAGCCAGCCTCAATGGCCGCACTGTCAGTGAGAAAGCAGACTGAAATGAAGCCAGCCTCAATGGCCGCACTGTCAGTGAGAAAGCAGACTGAAAATGAAGCCAGCCTCCATGGCCGCACTGTCAGTGAGAAAGCAGACTGAAATGAAGCCAGCCTCAATGGCCGCACTGTCAGTGAGAAAGCAGACTGAAAATTAAGCCAGCCTCCATTGCCGCACTGTCAGTGAGAAAGCAGACTGAATGAAGCCAGCCTCCATGGCTGCACTGTCAGTGAGAAAGCAGACTGAAATGAAGCCAGCCTCCATGGCCGCACTGTCAGTGAGAAAGCAGACTGAAATGAAGCCAGCCTTAATGGCCGCACTGTCAGTGAGAAAGCAGACTGAAATGAAGCCAGCCTTAATGGCCGCACTGTCAGTGAGAAAGCAGACTGAAATGAAGCCAGCCTCAATGGGCAGGCACTGTCAGTGAGAAAGCAGACTGAAATGAAGCCAACCTCAATGGCTGCACTGTCAGTGAGAAAGCAGACTGAAATGAAGCCAGCCTCAATGACCGCACTGTCAGTGAGAAAGCAGACTGAAATAAAGCCAGCCTCAATGACCGCACTGTCTGTGTGTGAGAAAGTAGACTAAAATGAAGCCAGCCTTAATGGGTAGGCACTGTCAGTGAGAAAGCAGACTGAAAATAAAGCCACCCTCAGTGAGAAGCCGGTCTTAGGGAAAAGCCATCCCCAGTGAAAACAAAGGCAAAGAGCCTCCAGCTTGGTGGAGAGCCAGCCTGGGAAAAGTCAGCCTTTCCTACAATCAAGTCCCAGTGAGAAGACAGCCTCAGACAAACAAAAACTCTAGAGGCTCAGAGAGTCCAATCTCAGACAGAAGCCACTCTTGCTGCCACGGCAGACTCACAGACAAGCTTATTTCTCACTGCTTTCCACCTGATGAAGGTTCAGAGTGAGAACCACTGACCAGTACAGTGTCCATACATTCTGAAGGATACCTGATGCTTTTTCGTTCATTTCATACTTTGACATTTACCATTTAACTTCCTTTTGTTTCTTTTCATATTGTCACATAAATCTCAAGACTACCACTTAAAAAAAAACAATTACATAACATCCAAATTTTCTGGAGCACCAGACAAACTACAAAAACAGGGGCACTATCAGAAAAATAATGACATCACATCTTTGATGGAAAATCTATTGGTTGATGTACTCTGCTGTACACGTGTCTGTATATGGTTACCATTTTTCACATGTTTGCAGAAACTACAGAATCAATCTGACTGACAACGCCAACTCCACTCTTCTTAGTCGTCTCGGTCCATGAAGTCTGAAGTGAAAGCAACTGCACCAGTATAGTCAGCATGGTTCCCTGAGCTGTTCTTTACTGAACAACACAGGCTAGCACACTGTCTATCAGAGCATCCTATCAGTCTTGAACAACACAGACTAGCACACTGTCCATCAGAGCATCCTATCAGTCTTGAACAACACAGGCTGGCACACTGTCCATCAGAGCATCCTATCAGTCTTGAACAACACAGGCTGGCACACTGTCCATCAGAGCATCCTATAAGTCTTGAACAACACAGGCTGGCACACTGTCCATCAGAGCATCCTATCAGTCTTATTCATTCTCCAATACGACTTATAAAAAGAAATTGGGATGAAATCAAAGCACTATAAATGGCGGTCATTCTGCTCTGATAGCTGCCTCCCCATACTATGTGGAAAATGCCCAAAGCTTCCCCATGAAAACCCACAGTGGGATCATTCTCAACAGGCTTATCTAGTTAACTAGTGATGGCTGACAGGCACACATGGACAGAGAGGTAATGATCTTTGTACTGTCTACATTATTCAGCACTGCTTTTACCTTGATCTGTTTTCAGATACTCTTCTCTGTGCTCCTCACTGCAAAACACCCTACACACACACACACACACACACACACACACACACACACACACACACACACACTCACACACACACACACTCACACACACACACACGTCAAACTTAAACTGAAAAAGAAATCCAAGGAGGCAGTTTGTAACGGAACACGCACACATACACGCACGCACGCACTCACACCACACCCATGCACGCATGCATGCATGCACACACCACACCCACACATACCACACCCACACCACACACAATACACACACACACAATACACACACACACCACACCCACACATGCACACACATACCACACCCACACCACACACACACACACACACTTTGCAAGACAGCTTGACAAACAACACAGCTTCTAACCGGAATCTGTCCAAACTAATCACAAGGAACGTCTGCAGTGCCCTGAAGCATGGCACAAACCCTGCATGGTCCAGTGCTACTCTCCACACACACAAACATACACTGCAGGGTCAACAGTGTCTGGTGGCCATCTGGTCAGACCCAAAGCCCTGGCCCAGTGACTGACCTGCAGACACCTGGAGAGCTGTTCCTTAGGAGCTCCCCACTGACTCCCCACAGAGTCAGGGAGAACAAGAAGAAGCTGTTGTCAGGTGTCCACATTCAGACCTAACACAGCTGTTGCCATCATGACCAGTCCAGGAAAAGTGAATGGGAATCTCCCATTCTGATCTGATTTTCCTTGGAGACAAACTGAAGCTGTCATATACATGACATGACCTGTCCAGAAAAAGAGAATGGGAATCTCCCATTCTGACCTGATTTTCCTTGGAGACAGACAAACTAAAGCTGTCATATACATGACATCATGACCAGTCCAGAAAAAGAGAATGGGAATCTCCCATTCTGACCTGATTTTCCTTGGAGACAGACAAACTGAAGCTGTTGTCATGACATCATGACCAGTCCAGAAAGAGAGAATGGGAATCTCTCATTCTGACCTGATTTTCCTTGGAGACAGACAAACTAAAGCTGTCATATACATGACATCATGACCAGTCCAGAAAAAGAGAACGGGAATCTCCCATTCTGACCTGATTTTCCTTGGAGACAGACAAACTGAAGCTGTTATATACATGACATCATGACCAGTCCAGAAAGAGAGAATGGGAATCTCCCATTCTAACCTGATTTTCCTTGGAGACAGACAAACTGAAGCTGTTATATACATGACATCATGACCAGTCCAGGAAAAGTGAATGGGAATCTCCCATTCTGACCTGATTTTCCTTGGAGACAGACAAACTGAAGCTGTTATATACATGACATCATGACCAGTCCAGGAAAAGTGAATGGGAATCTCCCATTCTGACCTGATTTTCCTTGGAGACAGACAACTAAAGCTGTTATATACATGACATCATGACCAGTCCAGAAAGAGAGAATGGGAATCTCCCATTCTGACCTGATTTTCCTTGGAGACAGACAAGATAATGTTGCTTATAGCCCAGCCGACCGCAAAGGGCCATATCAGACAGACAAACTGAAGCTGTCATATACATGACATCATGACCAGTCCAGAAAGAGAGAATGGAAATCTCCCATTCTGACCTGATTTTCCTTGGAGACAGACAAACTGAAGCTGTTATATACATGACATCATGACCAGTCCTGGAAAAGAGAATGGGAATGCCCCATACTGATCTGATTTTCCTTGGAGACAAACAGACAAAGTACAAAAAAAAAAAAAAACAACCAGACAAACCAACGGACAATGATTCACCATTTTCTCTTCTTCTTTTTGTTTGTTAATCATTCTAGCCCAGCCCACTACTGCCCCTTTACCTGCTCTCTCTAAACTGTAAAAAAATGTCCTGTGTCCTATACAAAGCACTACCCCTTCACCTGCTGTCTCTAAACTGTAAAAAAATGTCCTGTGTCCTATACAAAGCACTACCCCTTCACCTGCTGTCTCTAAACTGTAAAAAAATGTCCTGTGTCCTATACAAAGCACTACCCCTTCACCTGCTGTCTCTAAACTGTAAACAAAAATGTCCTGTGTCCTATACAAAGCACTACCCCTTCACCTGCTGTCTCTAAACTGTAAAAAATGTCCTGTGTCCTATATAAAGCAAGCAACAAAGACAAGAGAACTGCTTACAAATTTTATAATAAAAAAAAAAGAGAATTGATCTACTGACACTCCGAAAGCACACAACACCTGGCTGGACCTCTTGCCTTCATTTTTCAACCCTGGTGTTACAACATGGCCGCAGGTTATGGACACATTTACAAACAGCAACACTGCATTGAAAGAAAGCCACATGCCGCAGGTTATGGACACATTTACATACAGCAACACTGCATTGAAAGAAAGCCACATGACACAGGTTATGGACACATTTACATACAGCAACACTGCATTGAAATTTGAAAGAAAGCCACATGCCGCAGGTTATGGACACATTTACATACAGCAACACTGCATTGAAAGAAAGCCACATGACGCAGGTTATGGACACATTTACATACAGCAACACTGCATTGAAAGAAAGCCACATGACGCAGGTTATGGACACATTTACATACAGCAGTGCTCCATTGAAAGAAAGCCACATGACGCAGGTTATGGACACATTTACATACAGCAACACTGCATTGAAAGAAAGCCACATGACGCAGGTTATGGACACATTTACATACAGCAGTCCTCCATTGAAAGAAAGCCACATGACGCAGGTTATGGGCACATTTACATACAGCAGTCCTCCATTGAAAGAAAGCCACATGACGCAGGTTATGGACACATTTACATACAGCAACACTGCATTGAAAGAAAGCCACATGCCGCAGGTTATGGAAACATTTACATACTGCAAAACTCCATTGAAAGAAAGCCATATGTCGCAAGTTATGGACACATTTACATACTGCAAAACTCCATTGAAAGAAAGCCATATGTCGCAAGTTATGGACACATTTACATACTGCAAAACTCCATTGAAAGAAAGCCATATGTCACAGGTTATGGACACATTTACATACTGCAAAACTCCATTGAAAGAAAGCCATATGTTGCAGGTTATGGACACATTTACATACTGCAAAACTCCACTGAAAGAAAGCCACATGCCGCGGGATAAGGACACATTTACATCCAGCAACACTGCATTGAAAAAAAGCGACATGCCGCGGGATATGGACACATTTACATCCAGCAACACTGCATTGAAAAAAAGCCACATGCCGCGGGATATGGACACATTTACATCCAGCAACACTGCACCGAAAGAAAGCCATATGCACAGACAGAATGCATAATGGACAGCAAGTGTACACTCTGGACCATGTACTCTCTCACTGTCAAATTGTCTGAATACAACAAAAAAACGGGCATGTTATGAATTTAAATAACCAATCAGTTTCAGTTTCAGTAAGGAGGTGTCAGTGCGTGTGGACTAGTCCATATACGCTACACCACAACTACAAGTTTCCAGACCACACTGTACAATTAAACCGGATGGATAAATGAAGGAATGACTAAGATGAGAGAATGGAAAAGGAGGGTTGAATGGCTACAGCTTAGCCGATGTCTGACCTGTGCATTAGCCCATTGTGCTGCTCACACATTGGGAAAACAATAAAAGGAAAAAGCGAAAAGAAATTTCCAGAAGAAAAATATGAAAATGAGTGACAAAAGCAAACGAACAAACAAAAAGATTGAATGACAGAAAAAAAGACAAAATTAAAGTAGGCAGAGTCATGACAGACAAGAGGACATCACTGGGACAGAATTCCCCGAAGGCAGCGCTACGTCAGTCAGTTGTATGTCACATCAATAGAGCGATGAACCGATCTATGAAAGAACTTTCAACATCAAAAAGTACAAGTACTAAAATCAGCACTGAAAGACACCCCCACCCCCACCCCCGCTCCCCCCTCCATCATCCCTGTATGGCAACACTGCTTTGCTGGTGTGCAGGTAACAACACTGTAACCCTGAATCATCATACCAGTACAAGTGTTCGCCCGTGTCACGGAGCTTTCTCCGACAGGTTCGACTGTGAGGATGTTGATGGGCACAGTAGAAATGGAATGACCGGCGGCAAGCCTTCAACTCACATCCTGATGTGGCACCGTTTTTCTTGGTAAGCTTGCACGCACAGCATTTCTGTGGAAAAAACAATTCACCTATAGATAGATTTAAAATCACAACAAAGCTGAAATAAACACAAAAGATATTACTAAACACACACACACACACACACACACACAACACACACATACACAAGGACACATACTCCAACCTCCTTCCCTCCTGCTCTTCCTCTCCAACCTCTCTACATATACAAGAGTTACTCAAGCTGTACATGATTTGTGTGCAATAAATGCAGTTATATTAATTTTGATAAACAAACAAACAAACAAAAAATGTATTAAAATATCAAGGAGAGTGCCGGCTAACGCACTGAAACATCAGAGAAGAAAGGCTGTTGTAGTTCAACTTCCTCATACATGTCCATCCACAGGTACACTCCAAAACTTCACCTCAGGTATTCTTGCAGCAAATGCACGTAACTTCACCTCAGCTATTCTTGCAGCAAATGCATGTAACTTCACCTCAGCTATTCTTGCAGCAAATGCATGTTACTTCACCTCAGGTATTCTTGCAGCAAATGCATGTTACTTCACCTCAGGTATTCTTGCAGCAAATGCATGTAACTTCACACGATCACCACATGTCAGTCACAGGTACACTCCAACACTTCACCTCAGCTATTCTTGCAGCAAATGCATGTAACTTCACCTCAGTTATTCTTGCAGCAAATGCATGTAACTTCACCTCAGGTATTCTTGCAGCAAATGCATGTAACTTCACTTCAGGCATTCTTGCAGCAAATGCATTTAACTTCACACAACCACCACATGTCAGTCACAGGTACACTCCAACACTTCACCTCAGGTATTCTTGCAGCAAATGCATGTAACTTCACACAATCACCACATGTCAGTCACACACAGTTCCATCCACATGGGATGCAAACTCTAGTCAGCTGATTCCTGTCCCTACAATTGCTACATCTCTCATGCTGCTCCTTCATTAAACAAGTATTTTTAACTATACATGTTTCTAATATGACATAACACACACAAAAATGAAAGCACAATGACCAGCAACATTAACAAATTCCGGAAATAATTATCAACAAAAGAAACAATGGCATATAAAAAATAAAACCGAAACATATTCTATAACAAACAGGACTGTGTAATATACTGTGATAAGTATCATGTAGATCCAAATTCTTGTGTACAAAAGATCTATCGGCCAGTTCATCTTGAATTCCATAGTTTGTTGTAACTATGTTTTGGTTCTAGACACAAAGAATACGTTCCTGGGGAAATGCCTACATGTAGGCTTACAACTGACATGCTTAGAACGTTTCATTTTCCATGCATCAGGTTTCATCCTGTATATTAAACTTTTGATACATCTTATGCTGTTTTTTCAGTATGTTGTATTAACTGTTCAATGCCCCAAACAGGATGTAAAGCACTGCTGATTTAACATGCAGCAGAAACAGACATGTGAATCTTTAACATATAATTTTTTCTAGTTATGTTACAACAAAAAAACAGACAAAAGAAGCACAAAACAATACTCCCCTGGTAACAGTCATGTGCTGACTATTGTTTCCATTATTTGTTCCTTCACTAACAATCAGTCAATTTGGTGAGTATTAAGCACAAAACAATATTCCCCTGGTAACAGTCATGTGCTGACTATTGTTTTGTACTTTCTTTTTTCCTTTTCTAAAAACTGGTCAATTTAGGGGGCATTCATTTGTGTGTTTTGTTACGCCATTGTTAGTGATGTCTGAAAAAGGCAGAGATGTTTGGTAATGGGCGTTACTTCACACTTGGTGTTGTGTGATCGTTCGTATTTTGCCTTAGTTATACTAAGGCTGCGGTCCCATTCATTTTGCTTTCAACATCTGTGGCCTCTTAATTTAAACAAAGCTGAGATTCTGCTCTCTAAGACATTGGAATTGAGGTAGCAGCTTAGCACGTAACGTTGGAAGCTGTCACACCCCATTGTCTAATTATTGTCTAATTAATCTCATCACAGTGGATGACAAGGGTTCTGTGTCACCTGTTCCGCCAGTCACAGACAAATCATGCACACATTTACCTCCTATGTTCCCAATAAACAAACTGAGTTCAAAAGTATGATTAAAAATACATAATCCTGCACATCCTTGACCTGTGTGAGAACACAAGTCTTGTGCATGCACATATTCTTTTTAACAACAAAATGAATTTAAGTTGATATATTCAAACGTTAACTTGGAGACTGTGTGGTACATGTACAACTTTGAAAACATCTGGTCATGCAAAATATTTCAAAAGGTGTTCAAACTAAACTGTCTTGCAAAAAAAACAACCCCAAAGAACAGAAATAATGTTACACCCCTGAGAAAGATCAAAGCCTTGGTAAAACTGACTACATCCACTTTCACATGATGATTATGATCATCTGAAGATTATTTCTCTCTCGTATATAAAACAAAGAGATATACATTACAAAAAGGCTTTCAAAACGTTGTTTTAAAGATAAACATATCTGCAAACAAGCCAGCCTCCACATACCAAAGTAGAGTTCGAGTCCACTCACCAAACGCTTTCCTCTCTTGATTTCATTCTTCACATTCTCTAAATAAAAGCCACCAAAGCGTGTATGGTTGTGCTGGTCTAAGCCAGATGAATACTGCTGTAAGAAAAAAAAATTAGTATAAATCAACTCAGCATACACAGGGAAAAACAGAAAGAAGAAAAGGAAACGAAAAAACAAACTGAAGAGATAATCAGTGGATCAGAATGTGCACACAAATGAATCAATGGTCGGAATGGCCTGATCAGATCTGTGCTGTCCTCTACATCCACCATCAATGTTTACCCTCTGTCAAAGGATGCTGAGACCACTGCTGACGGACTTCCACCCAATGGACTGTCCTTTTCACCTTCAGTAAGCCCACTCAGACAGACCCCAATGGACTGTCCTTTTCACCTTCAGTAAGCCCACTCAGACCCACCCAATGGACTGTCCTTTCACCTTCATTAAGCCCACTCAC
>CM031596.1:110276756-110311756 GCA_018398815.1 Conus ventricosus
TTCTCCACACTTTCAGTACTAGCTCGAGACTTTTATCTCCTGACACTCCAGGGTGTCGGACACAAGACGCTAACAGTAACAGACCCAGCGCACAATTTGTTTCTTCTGCTTTTTCCGTCTCACGCTATTGAAGACTTTGACTCAAGCGACTTAATGCAGCAGTCAGAACTGCCGTGTGTCCTTTTCACCTTCAGTAAGCCCACTGACACAGATCCACCCAATGGACTGTCCTTTTCACCTTCAGTAAGCCCACTCACACAGACCCCAATGGACTGTCCTTTTCACCTTCAGTAAGCCCACTCACACAGACCCCAATGGACTGTCCTTTTCACCTTCAGTAAGCCCACTCAGACAGACCCCAATGGACTGTCCTTTTCACCTTCAGTAAGCCCACTCACACAGACCCCAATGGACTGTCCTTTTCACCTTCAGTAAGCCCACTCACACAGATCCACCCAATGGACTGTCCTTTTCACCTTCAGTAAGCCCACTCACACAGACCCACCCAATGGACTGTCCTTTTCACCTTCAGTAAGCCCACTCACACAGACCCCAATGGACTGTCCTTTTCACCTTCAGTAAGCCCACTCACACAGACCCCAATGGACTGTCCTTTTCACCTTCAGTAAGCCCACTCAGTCAGACCCACGCAATGGACTGTCCTTTTCACCTTCAGTAAGCCCACTCACACAGACCCCAATGGACTGTCCTTTTCACATTCAGTAAGCCCACTCACACAGACCCCAATGGACTGTCCTTTTCACCTTCAGTAAGCCCACTCAGTCAGACCCAATGGACTGTCCTTTTCACCTTCAGTAAGCCCACTCAGTCAGACCCACGCAATGGACTGTCCTTTTCACCTTCAGTAAGCCACTCACACAGACCCATCCAACGGACTGTCCTTTTCACCTTCAGTAAGCCCACTCACACAGACCATCCAATGGACTGTCCTTTTCACCTTCAGTAAGCCCACTCACACAGACCCACCCAATGGACTGTCCTTTTCACCTTCAGTAAGCCCACTCACACAGACCCATCCAACGGACTGTCCTTTTCACCTTCGTAAGCCCACTCACACAGACCCACCCAATGGACTGTCCTTTTCACCTTCAGTAAGCCCACTCACACAGACCCCAATGGACTGTCCTTTTCACCTTCAGTAAGCCCACTCAGTCAGACCCCAATGGACTGTCCTTTCACCTTCAGTAAGCCCACTCACACAGACCCACCCAATGGACTGTCCTATTCACCTTCAGTAAGCCCACTCACACAGACCCATCCAACGGACTGTCCTTTTCACCTTCAGTAAGCCCACTCACACAGACCCACCCAATGGACTGTCCTTTTCACATTCAGTAAGCCCACTCACACAGACCCCAATGGACTGTCGTTTTCACCTTCAGTAAGCCCACTCACACAGACCCACCCAATGGACTGTCCTTTTCACATTCAGTAAGCCCACTCACACAGACCCATCCCAATGGACTGTCCTTTTCACCTTCAGTAAGCCCACTCACACAGACCCACCCAATGGACTGTCCTTTTCACCTTCAGTAAGCCCACTCTGTCAGACCCCAATGGACTGTCCTTTCACCTTCAGTAAGCCCACTCACACAGACCCCAATGGACTGTCCTTTTCACCTTCAGTAAGCCCATCACACAGACCCACCCAATGGACTGTCCTTTTCACCTTCAGTAAGCCACTCAGCCAGACCCACGCAATGGACTGTCCTTTTCACCTTCAGTAAGCCCACTCACACAGACCCAATGGACTGTCCTTTTCACCTTCAGTAAGCCCACTCAGATAGACCCCAATGGACTGTCCTTTTCACCTTCAGTAAGCCCACTCACCAGACCCCAATGGACTGTCCTTTTCACCTTCAGTAAGCCCACTCACACAGACCCCAATGTACTGTCCTTTTCACCTTCAGTAAGCCCACTCACACAGACCCAATGGACTGTCCTTTTCACCTTCAGTAAGCCCACTCACAGAGACCCCCCCAATGGACTGTCCTTTTCACCTTCAGTAGCCCACTCACACAGACCCACCCAATGGATTGTCCTTTTCACCTTCAGTAAGCCCACTCACACAGACCCACCCAATGGACTGTCCTTTTCACCTTCAGTAAGCCCACTCAGATAGACCCCAATGGACTGTCCTTTCAACCTTCAGTAAGCCCACTCAGACAGACCCGGCCATTGGATTGTCCTTTTTCCCTTCAGTAAGCCAACTCACACAGACCCACCCAATGGATTGTCCTTTTCACCTTCAGTAAGCCCACTCAGGACAGACCCACCCAATGGGCTGACTTACTTGACCCTTCTTAAAGTATAAACATTACTATCTTTTACAACATTACAGAGGTTACATTTAACTTTGTCTAAATTTCCCATTTCTTTGACTGCAACATTTGTCGCCAAGCGTTACACAAACCAGTGAATTCCATATGATCACAGGTTACAAAAGTCAAGGACAGAACACAGATGGAAAAGAAAAGTGGTGTGGTGTATCACATTCAATGTGAGGAGTGCAGTGAGGGGCTATATTGGAGAAACTGGTCGGCCTTTGAAAACAAGGCTAAATGAACACACTACCAAACGTTTCTGCATTTTATGAACATCTGACAACAACAACCCACTATACTAATAGGTTTCAAACCCCCATAACTGCAGCTGAATCACAGTTCACAAAAAAGGAAAGTGAAAGAAGCAATAGAAATCAGGGGAGAGAAAAACAAGTTTGAACAGAGACTGTGGCTATGACCCCGCCCCCCCCCCCCCCCCCCCCCCCCCCCCCCCCCCCCCCCATTTACAAGTGTGTGCAGAACACCAATCACTCCAGAGATGACAACTCAGAGGACACCAACACTCACCACAACTACCAGTCAGTCTGGGCTGATGAAGACCAGCAGTAGCTGGCCGAAAATTTCCCCTCAGGTAAATTTCATTAGACTCTGAGTCAGAACACACAGAAACATTTAAAAAGGATAGGCCAAAAAAATAGTTCTATTAACAGAATCAAATGCTTTTTCAATATCTATAAAAATAACATATAACTTAAGATTTAAAGAAAATAATTTCTGTACAAAAGCCATCAAAGTAAACACATGATCCATAGTCGAATAACTGTGGTTTAATCCTGCCTGACATTCTTCATAATATTGCCATCTTCAGCCCATTCTTGTAGCCTGTGAATGATAACAGTGCTGTAAAATTTACTGCCAGCATCACTTTAACAAATTCCTCAATAATTATTAGGATTATTCACATCACCTTTTATGTACAGTGGTAGTATGATACATTTTGTATGTGAGAGACAGAGAGAGAGAGAGTGAGAAAGAAAGAGAGAGGGGGAGGGGGGAGGGAGAGAGAGAGAACTTGTCATTTATTTCAGAGCACACTTACCATACATTTTTTGTGAGCAGCGAGATGTGTGGTCTTCAGTTTTTCAGTGTAAAGTGTTCCACAAATATCCTCCACATCTTTCCCATGTCCACAGAAAGCACACAACATGCTTGAAGCCTGCAATGTCCACATTTCATCAGTGTATATGAACCGCATATGCCAGCCTGAACACACACACACACCACACACACACACACACACACACACACACAAAATAGACAACAATCTGAAAGCTTTACATATTATTCCTTAACTAGTCTCAAAGTTCAAACTTGCTGTTCTGTCTACTTTACATGTAATTAATCTTGTTGCAACTGGATTGATCTTATTCTAAGTCTTTTCACCTTCAACATCAACTACAAGTTTTCAAGACACAGTTAATGCACACAAGTGAACGTTATTTGCTGACAGTCTTCAAGACACAGTTAATGCACACAAGTGAACACTATTTGCTGATAGTCTTCAAGACACAGTTAATGCACACAAGTGAACACTATTTGCTGATAGTCTTCAAGACACAGTTAATGCACACAAGCGAACAATATTTGCCGATGACACCCACATTAACAACAAGCCTTACAATGAGATTCTGAAAAGATAAAGATTTCTTTTTCTCACTTGTCAAAACGTACACAGGATAAAACAAAATAAAGCCGTGACAACATGCACTATTAACACCCTATATGGAGAGATTTATGCCCATGAAATGCACACAGAGGAAATGGGCTCAGGAGAAATTATGGAATGTGATTTGGTGTTTCACAAGGTGGCAAAAAATAATTCAAAGGGAATACATCGGCCCTCTGTTCAAGCCCTTTCATCCCTAGGCATGAGAAGGCTGTTGTCACCTCATGTGATCAGCTGTCTCTGTCAAACACACTGTTACACCACAGAAGGCTGTCGTAGTCTCATGTGATCAGATGTGTCTGTCAAACACACTGTCTGTTACACCAGAGAAGGCTGTTGTCACCTCATGTGATCAGCTGTGTCTGTCAAACACACTGTCTGTTACACCACAGAAGGCTGTTGTCACCTCATGTGATCAGCTGTGTCTGTCAAACACACTGTTACACCACAGAAGGCTGTTGTAGCCTCATGTGATCAGATGTGTCTCTGTCAAACACACTGTCTGTTACACCAGAGAAGGCTGTTGTCACCTCATGTGATCAGCTGTGTCTCTGTCAAACACACTGTTACACCACAGAAGGCTGTTGTCACCTCACGTGATCAGCTGTGTCTGTCAAACACACTGTTACACCACAGAAGGCTGTTGTCACCTCATGTGATCAGCCGTGTCTCTGTCAAACACACTGTCTGTTACACCAGAGAAGGCTGTCGTAGTCTCATGTGATCAGCCGTGTCTCTGTCAAACACACTGTCTGTTACACCACAGAAGGCTGTCGTAGTCTCATGTGATCAGCCGTGTCTCCGTCAAACACACTGTCTGTTACACCACAGAAGGCTGTCGTAGTCTCATGTGATCAGCGTGTCTCTCTCAAACACACTGTCTGTTACACCAGAGAAGGCTGTCGTAGTCTCATGTGATCAGCTGTCTCTGTCAAACACACTGTCTGTTATACCACAGGGTCAGATCTAACAGACCTCATGGAATCTCCAGCTTAGATCTGTCTTTATAATGCTGGCAAGAGCTATTCCAACATTTTGTTGAGCTAACAACTGCCTTTGAATGAAAATGCCATCATGTGAACCTTGTGTCTGTATTCAATTTCTATTGATATCAATGCAATACAACTGTCTAGCTGGTCTTCCAGATTCTTTGAGCATCAACATGAAATTCTGATTGCGGTAGAGTTCTTTCGAAAGTCTGAATCTGACAGTTCAACATTTGTCTTTGTGACAATGTGCAAAGTAAGGTCAGTGCTCAAGTAGGAGCTCACTGGCTGGAGGATAAGGTGTTAAATACACCCTGCTGTGTTTAGAATGGATCAGTGAAAACACACGTCTCAGCCATTTGAAGTGCGAGGTTTTAGTCGTGAACAATCTATCACCATTGGTGAATCAAACTGACCTGAAATGTACGGTTGAAATGGTTCATGTGGCGAGGCCTGCAGACATTAGTAGCAGACCCTTACATTACATTTGTACCAGCCAGGCCTGCAGACATTAGTAGCAGACCCTTACATTACATTTGTACCAGCGATGCCTGCAGACATTAGTAGCAGACCCTTACATTACATTTGTACCAGCCAGGCCTGCAGACATTAGTAGCAGACCCTTACATTACATTTGTACCAGCCAGGCCTGCAGACATTAGCAGCAGACCCTTATATTACATTTGTACCAGCCAGGCCTGCAGACATTAGCAGCAGACCCTTATATTACATTTGTACCAGCCAGGCCTGCAGACGTTAGCAGCAGACCCTTACATTACATTTGTACCAGCCAGGCCTGCAGACATTAGCAGCAGACCCTTACATTACATTTGTACCAAAGTGTTTGCGCTGAGTTCCCTGACCTGCACATAATGTAGAAAATACATTCTAAAATTGTTTTGGGCTGCAATCAACCCACTGAAAACCTTGGTCTGTGGTCTGTGTTACACATGTGTTGACACACTGAAAGCCTTGGTCTGTGGTCTGTGTTACACATGTGTTGACCCACTGAAAGCCTTGGTCTGTGGTCTGTGTTATACATGTGTTGACCCACTGAAAACCTTGGTCTGCAGTCTGTGTTATACATGTGTTGACCCACTGAAAGCCTTGGTCTGTGGTCTGTGTTATACATGTGTTGACCCACTGAAAGCCTTGGTCTGTGGTCTGTGTTACACATGTGTTGACCCACTGAAAGCCTTGGTCTGTGGTCTGTGTTGTATGTGTTGACCCACTGAAAGCCTTGGTCTGTGGTCTGTGTTACACATGTGTTGACCCACTGAAAGCCTTGGTCTGTGGTCTGTGTTATATTGTGTTGACCCACTGAAAACCTTGGTCTGTAGTCTGTGTTATACATGTGTTGACCCACTGAAAGCCTTGGTCTGTGGTCTGTGTTATACATGTGTTGACCCACTGAAAGCCTTAGTCTGTAGTCTCATTGCAAAGACTGATTGCCCTCTAAATGTTATACATGTGTTGACCCACTGAAAGCCTTGGTCTGTAGTCTGTGTTATACATGTGTTTGACCCACTGAAAGCCTTGGTCTGTAGTCTCATTTCAAAGACTGATTGCCCTCTAAATGTTATACACGTGTTGACCCACTGAAAGCCTTGGTCTTTGACCCAAAAGACAGCAAATTTGTAAAGGATTGATTAAAGCCCCAAACAATTTTAAAATGTATTTTACATTATGTACATTACATTATGTGCAGGTCAGGGAACTCCGTGCAAACACTTTGGTACAAATGTAATGTAAGGGTCTGCTACTAATGTCTGCAGGCATCGCTGGTACAAATGTAATGTAAGGGTCTGCTACTAATGTCTGCAGGCATCGCTGGTACAAATGTAATGTAAGGGTCTGCTGCTAATGTCTGCAGGCCTGGCTGGTACAAATGTAATGTAAGGGTCTGTTGCTGATGTCTGCAGGCCTGGCTGGTACAAATGTAATGTAAGGGTCTGCTGCTAATGTCTGCAGGCCTGGCTGGTACAAATGTAATGTAAGGGTCTGCTACTAATGTCTGCAGGCCTGGCTGGTACAAATGTAATGTAAGGGTCTGCTGCTAATGTCTGCAGGCCTGGCTGGTACAAATGTAATGTAAGGGTCTGCTATGTCTGCAGGCCTGGCTGGTACAAATGTAATGTAAGGGTCTGCTACTAATGTCTGCAGGCCTGGCTGGTACAAATGTAATGTAAGGGTCTGCTGCTAATGTCTGCAGGCCTGGCTGGTACAAATGTAATGTAAGGGTCTGCTACTAATGTCTGCAGGCCTGGCTGGTACAAATGTAATGTAAGGGTCTGCTACTAATGTCTGCAGGCCTGGCTGGTACAAATGTACTCTGTACCGAAATTCGAACCCGCAACCCCAGGATCACGAGTCTGGTGCTCTACCAACTGAGCTATTCCGGCCCCCTTTCATATAATAAAGCCTTGCCATACATTGTGGGTCTATAAGGACCCATGCCTTTTCATACAACAAAGCCTTGCCATACATTGTGGGTCTGTAAGGACCCATGCCTTTTCATACAACAAAGCCTTGCCATACACTGTGGGTCTGTAAGGACCCATGCCTTTTCATATAATAGAGCCTTGCCATACATCGTGGGTCTGTAAGGACCCATGCCTTTTCATACAACAAAGCCTTGCCATACATCGTGGGTCTGTAAGGACCCATGCCTTTTCATACAACAAAGCCTTGCCATACACTCTGAGTCTGTAAGGACCCATGCCTTTTCATACAACAAAGCCTTGCCATACATTGTGGGTCTGTAAAGACGTACCCATGCCTTTTCATACAACAAAGCCTTGCTATACATTGTGGGTCTTTATGGATCAATGAATAAAGCCTTGTCGTGGTTTTGTTTTTTTTGTGTACTCCTTTGCTGACAAAAGTGAACAATTCTTAGTACCTATACTTTATTGCTAAAGTAATAACATTTGTGGAGACAGCATACACACTGGCTCTTTTATCAAGTGAAACTTGTGACTGTGGATCATTTAATACACGTGACCATCAGTGAAGGCTAACACAAAAACACATTTGCCAAATGTGCATCAAAATGTAAAATTTGGAACTCAAAACGCTGCTGACAAAACACACTGATACTGTTGTTCTGTGTCTTGACTCAGTCAATAGTAAATACCAAGGGACACAACTGTCATATTGTTGTATAACACAATATATAAAAGTCCCCTCAATGGCCTACCTTAGCATGTAAAATCATCGGTTTCTGGGAATCGGCTTGTGTTTGAAATACAACAGATCAGATGGCCAACTGAAGAAAGCAACAGAATGATTTCTTATATGTCAGATGGTCAAAAAACAAACCAAAACAAAAGTAAGAAACCCCAACAGCACCACCTGCCACAATCATGCAACACAGAACAGCTGCTGTACAGTACCCACCCCATCTTCCTCCGAGTCTGACATGGACCTGTCTGTTCTCACTTTCAGATGATGACGGCCCGTTTCTCACAATGTCGAGGCTGGCCACTGAAACTGCTCTCACACTCTGCAAAAAATAAGACAGGACAACTGAGAAGAATGAGGTACAACTGCTGAAACAATCTCAGAATCTGTCTACCTTACACTCAAAACCAAACAGTGGGTTTAAAAGGGAGGTGACTGCAGGCGGAAACTGAAACAAACTTAAAAAGAAGATTTACTGTTCCACCGAACGAAACAGACAAACAAACCACAAGACAAAACATTCCAGACAATGAAATCAAGAATGAAGAATCGCCTTCCTCCTCAAGCTGGGTGCAAAATGGATGTGGAATAAAAAAAAAATCTTTCATTTTACATCCAGTCCACATCCATGTTTGGTCCTTTCTTTTTATTCCTCATCCATTTTAGAACCTTTCTTTTTATTCCTCATCCATTTTAGGTCCTTTCTTTTATTATTCCTCATCCATTTTAGGTCCTTTTTTTTTTATTATTCCTCATCCATTTTAGGTCCTTTCTTTTATTATTCCACATCCATTTTAGGTCCTTTCTTTTTATTCTTCATCCATTTTAGAACCTTTCTTTTTATTCTTCATCCATTTTAGGTCCTTTCTTTTATTATTCCACATCCATTTTAGGTCCTTTCTATTATTATTCCACATCCATTTTAGGTCCTTTCTTCTTATTCCACATCCATTTACGTGGTGACAGCCCTGATGTGTCCCTTTGCGGTCGGCTGGGCTATAAGCATCATTATCTTATCTTATCCACATCCATTTGCACCCAATACGAGGAAATAAGTGATTGTTTGTTCTTCATTTTCATTGTCTTGAAAGTTGTTTCTCTTGCCTGAGGAAGACCAAAGAGGTCGAAACATGTTGTATGTTGTCTTGTAATTTGTATGTCTCTTTCATTCAGTGGAAAATAAATATTCTTTGAAGTTTGTCCAAACAAAATAATTCAGTTACACACATGACACTGTTTTAAAAAATAAGAAGGAAAAAGATCTGATACCTGCCTTCTACATCTACCTTTCTGCTGCATCTTTGGGCTGTCACCTGCCTTTCTACATCTACCTTTCTGCTGCACCTGTGGGCCGTCACCTGCCTTTCTACATCCACCTTTCTGCTGCACCTGAGGGCTGTCACCTGCCTTTCTACATCCACCTTTCTGCTGCACCTGAGGGCTGTCACCTGCCTTTCTACATCTACCTTTCTGCTGCACCTGAGGGCTGTCACCTGCCTTTCTACATCTACCTTTCTGCTGCACCTGTGGGCTGTCACCTGCCTTTTTACATCTACCTTTCTGCTGCACCTGAGGGCTGTCAACAGCTGATACCAATGGCTCTGTCGTCATTAACTGCAAGATCAGTGAAACTGCATGCTGACTGGTCCATTAATGTTCCATAGCGTTTGCCAAAACTTCTCTGACCATGCACTCCCAGACCATGAGATTTGTTGAACCCTACTCTCTCATTTTTGCTAAAAATCTTAAAATCAACATCTGTTCTTCTTACAGGAGGGCAAATCTGCACAAATTTACCTTCACTAACAGCGTACATCAATCTTCTTGCACATTTTTTCAGTGCACCTCCAACAAATTGACCTTCACTAACAGTGTACATCAATCTTCTTACACATTTTTTCAGAGCATCTCCAACAAGATTATTTGGGCGTGCAACTCCTCAGTCAGCATTACTGTGACTTTGAGAACAAATTCTGAAATTGCAAGTGGACCAGAATATTTTTTACCGTCCAAAATAGTTGTTACCTCAAAACAAAATTTGACAGAGCAAATCAAAGGCTGCGGAGCCTATGCCAACATCTCATATGACAAAAGATATTCCAAGCCTGCAATTTTTTTTTTATCCTATAGCAGTCTCCTTATGGAGCAAAATTCTAACAATGAGTCTCTTACAGAAGTCTGTATACATGCAAATTCCATAAGGGATGGAGCACGTCAACATTCAACACATGGTTCCTGCAAGTAGTTTTTTGTTGTCTGCTAAATCATTTTGTTTGTTTGTTTTACTTTTCATTTTTGTATATAAATGTTTCTTATGGGTGTTCAACTTGCTAATCCCAGTATATCTATCTGGAAGCAGAAAAAAAGACTCATAGTTCCAAATATTAACTGAGTTTATTTATGAAATAATGGACTGTTCCCGTTATTCATCCTGTTGAAGCTGATAATGAGTTTCAAAGATTAAGATTTAACAAAACCACCTATGTACAGTAACAAACATGAATTAAACCAATAACAGTTACCAATTAACAACTTTGTTAATAACACACCTGTGCATAGTCAATAATATAAAAATATACCACTTATGTATAGAAGCTGTTTCAGTCTTCAAGTTTCAAAATCATATTGTAGTCCTAATTTCAATATCTCTCCTCTAACTTTACAATGCTCAAGTCTGGGCTTTCCTTTCTTATATATCCAGTTTAATTCATCCAATCATTTGCGCTGACAATCTGTGGTCATTTTCAACAAGTTGCTTTCTCAGATGAAGAGCAAGAAGGTTGCTTTCATTTGACTTGTAACAGCCCTTCAAGTTGTGACTTATCTGTAAATCACAAGCACTGCTGTATCATGTCTGCTAGGAATGACTGTAAGGCAGGCCACTGTTTCCTTCCTTTTCAGTTCATCACACCAAAGACAGTACACCCTACACAGTGCGTACTATCTGATCACACTCACCGCAAGCAGACACAGCAGCCAGTGCCAAGTGATAGGTAGCAGATCTCTCTCAAACGGTGTTGATGTGACAGGTTAACTTTGGGCAGCACAGCCAACCTTCCATCCACTGTGGGCGACGGTGGGTCTACTGTCTAGCCCTCTTCTCTGGGGTACTGCTCCTGGAGATGAAGGGCGGTCAGTGATGGGGCGTTGACTGACTGCAATAACAGTGGCCTGGCTCACAATGTTTTGGGGTCTGCGTGGAGTCTGCATACAAGGGAACTGTGCAGCACTCCAGCAACGACTGTCCTGCTAACTCTCTGAGTCACCTCACTCCAGCAACGACTGTCCTGCTAACTCTCTGAGTCACCTCACTCCAGCAATGACTGTCCTGCTAACTCTCTGAGTCACCTCACTCCAGCAATGATTGTCCTGCTAACTCTCTCTGAGTCACCTCACTCCAGCAATGATTGTCCTGCTAACTCTCTGAGTCACCTCACTCCAGCAATGATTGTCCTGCTAACTCTCTGAGTCACCTCACTCCAGCAACGACTGTCCTGCTAACTCTCTGAGTCACCTCACTCCAGCAATGACTGTCCTGCTAACTCTGAGTCACCTCACTCCAGCAACGACTGTCCTGCTAACTCTCTGAGTCACCTCACTCCAGCAACGACTGTCCTGCTAACTCTGAGTCACCTCACTCCAGCAATGACTGTCCTGCTAACTCTCTGAGTCACCTCACTCCAGCAACGACTGTCCTGCTAACTCTCTGAGTCACCTCACTCCAGCAACGACTGTCCTGCTAACTCTCTGAGTCACCTCACTCCAGCAATGTCTGTCCTGCTAACTCTCTGAGTCACCTCACCCAGCACAGGACCATAACCACCCAAGCATGAAGAAGGCTACCCTGCAGGACTGAACACATGTCCTTCTGTGGAGGGGGGGGGGGGGGGAGTGTACTTGTGCCCATGGTCCGATGACCAACACCACAGAGTGGACACTTAGTTCACATGGGACCAGACCCAAGTGCTGGACACCAGTTCAGCAGAAAAAAAGGAGGACCTGGCTTCCAGCCTGGCAAGAAAACCAGAACAAGATAGGGCAGCCCCCCTCTGGAACCAGGCCTAAAGCTCCTGCCAATGACCAGACATCCTGCCACCCAAACTGATGACTTTGGTCTGGGACACCAGTGTCTTTAGGGGCCTCAGACCAACAGGATGTGAAACTCAGATCTCCAGCTTCCCTCCCCTCTCCAGCCCATGGCAGCAGGGTCCAGTGATCTACAACTGGAGCTGAGTGTGCAAAGGCATGGTGCATGCTGCCCCCGTCTCCAACTTTCAGCCTGGCTTTGTTACAGTTCATTTCTGTGTTGTGCTCTGTCATACATCTAGTCAGATTGTATCTTCCAGTTTGTATACAGTCCTGTGTATGTTACTCACGTGATGTCAAACTGACCCAACAGCATATCATTATAATACAACACTCAAAATCAATACCATACATTTGCTAGCCTTACTGGGAACTCGGAAAGTGGCACCATTGTTTGAACCAAATAATAAAAATGTTCAATCATCCATGTGTTCAATCATCCATGTGTTCAATCATCCCTGTCACTGAATTGTTTTCGCCTTTTTCATTGCTGCTGCTGTAAAAGCTGTAAATCAAATGCATGCAACATGCGGGTCAGGTCTGCTGTCGTCTACTGTCACTGTGTTTGTGTGTGAATAAACTAAAATTAATCAACAATAAACAAGTAGGGTAACTTTTGCTCCCATAAGAAAACCTAGTGAAGAGTTTTCATATTTATAATATAGTTTCTTAATTTTATGTTCCCATTTTCTTCATCTTCAAACCCCCCCCCCCCCCCCCCCCCCCCCCCCCCTCCCCCCTCAAGTTCAAATCTTTGTCAATTCAATACTGTGATGACGGAGGGTTGTTGGCCTGCACTTGTCTTTCCTCCACTATTAGATTGTTCATCTTTCAGGATCAGGCGTTGTATCAAAAACAACTGCCCCTTCTGTTTTTCGTGTCTGTTGGTCCAGTCGTAGGCTAGCTCAGTCTAACTATCCATCAAATTCATATTTTATTTTAGTTACTAATTCATGTTTATCTATGAGGTTCTTAAAAACATTAATACTAGGTGCACGTTTGATGTTAATTGTTAATTCATTCCAAAAATTGGTTACTCTGTAAGTAAATGTAAATGTTCTCAAATTAGTTCTGGAATATTGTTTAAATATCTTAGCTTCACTGTTCCTTGTAGTACAAAAAAACATGCTTTATCAACATCATCAATTCCTTTAAATATCTTATATGTTTGAATCAAGACTCCTCTTACCTTCTTGCTTTAAGTGTTGGAAGTTGTAGATATTTTAATCTTTCCTGATATGAGTAATCTTTTATATTATGAATCATCTTTGTTGTTCTTCTTTGTACCCCTTCTAGAGCTTCTGATTGTCTCTTCAGCATTGGATACCCGACAGTATTTCCATATTCAAGAACAAGTCTAACTAGTGTCTTATATAACTGTAAAAAAGTGTCCTTTTCTATGAATGTAAAGGTTCTTTTTGTTATTCCAATCATTCTGTTAGCCTTATTAATACTATTCACAGTATGATGCCATCATGTAAGGAAAAAGAGTGTTCAGAAGTTAGAAAGGATCAGCTTTCCCAAAGAGGAGGTGCTGAAGAAACTTAAGCAGCTGAACCCTGGGAAGTCTCCCGGCCCTGACGGTGTTCATTCAGGTGTTCTGAAGAAACTTGCTGAGGAGTTGGCAGAGCCACTTTCTATTATTTTTACGAAGTCAGAAGAAGAAGGAAAGAACTTACCAGAAGAATGGCAGGTGACGAATGTCACTCCCTTATTCAAAAAAGGAGATTGGAGCCAGCCCTGTAACTACAGACCAGTGAGTTTGACAAGCACAGTCTGCAAAGTTATGGAGTCCATAATTAGGGATGAAGTGATAACCCACATGGAAGTCAACAACGTTTTTGTGCCATGCCAGCATGGGTTCATCAGCCAGAGATCTTGTGTTACTAACCTTCTGAGCATACCAGATGCATGGACTTAATCATTAAATGAGTGGAAACCTGTAGATGTAGTCTACTTAGATTTCGCTAGGGCATTTGAATCTGTGCCCCCACCAACGGTTAATCTCCAAGCTTGAATGTTACGGAGTCACTTCACAGGTTTTGTCCTGGATCACAGACTTTTTGATAGGCAGAAGACAAAGGGTTGGGGTCACAGGGAGTTTCTCCAGTTGGAAGCATGTGTTAAGTGGAGTCCCTCAAGGTAGCGTCTTGGGGCCAGTGCTGTTTGTGGTATTCATCAATGACATACCAGAGGTGGTGAACTGCGTATGTCAGATGTATGCAGATGATACAAAAGTGTTTGACACAGTAGAGGAACAAAACAAGAGGGACAGGATTCAACAGGATTTAGATGACCTCGTCAACTGGGCAGAGTGTTGGCAGCTGTGGTTCAATGAGACAAAATGCAAGGTTTTACACTACGGACACAGTAACCTCAAGGCAGAGCATAGCATGAAACTACATAACAGCGAAGAGAGAATGATACTGGAGTCATCAAAGGGAGAGAAAGATCTAGGTGTATTAGTAGATCAGGAACTCAAATTTAGCCGGCATGTCGAGATGCAAGTCAACAAAGCCAACAGAATTTTAGGACTAGTCAGGCGCTCATGTCCAGTACCTCGACATTGAGACTATGCGACAGCTCTTCATTGCACTGATACGCCATCACTTGCAGTTTGCCAACAGTGTGTGGTCACCACGTTATCAGAAAGATAAGGATCTCATTGAGGGTGTTCTCAGGCGAGCAACAAAGATGGCTCCTGGTCTGGTTGACTGTCCCTATGAAGAGAGACTTGCCAGAATGAAGATCCCCAGCATGAAGTACAGGAGAGACAGGGGTGACATGATTGAAACCTACAAGTTCACTCATGGGCTATACAATGTGAAGAGTCCTCTTATGATGGAAAATAGTGTTAAGCAGACCCGTGGGCATAATCTGAAGCTCAGGAAAAGGATTTGTGATAGTTCACTGCACCAGCACTATTTCGCCTATTGAGTGGTGAATCCTTGGAACGTAGATACTGTAGATATGTGATTAGATAAACTTTCAGATTTATCATCACCCACGCAAAAAAAAAGAAGTTTATATTGTAGGAATTACCAGTTTTGTGAAAAAGACCAGACTAAAGGCTCACAAATTGCCTAATCCAGTCTGTAGCAGTATGGTATGGTTGATTGTCAAATAGCAAATTTTTGTCAAAAGTCACACCTAGGTCTTTCTCCTCCTCTTCTTCTTCTTCTTCTTCTTCTTCTTCTTCTTCTTCCGTGTACACCCACGGTCAACATTTTGACTATTATCGGTGTTTTTCAGGGTGGGTGGGTGGGGGGGGGGGGGGGATTGACGGTCTATTGTGGACTTGACACCTTTCAAGAAAATGTGCCAAGGCTGGGGAGAGGACGGCGTCTGCTGGTAGGCTGTTCCAGTCTCTGACTGTGCGGGGGAAGAAGGCCATATTGCGGTAGTCATTTTTGGCGGGATCCTCTTCAGCTGTTTGCTGTGGCATCTTCTGGACCAGGTCACAGCGGGGACCAGTTGGTTGCAGCGCAAGCACACCAGTTTGTTGATGATTTTGTACATCATGCAGAGGCGTGCTGTGCATCTGCGCTGTACCGTGGGAGGGGGTGGGGCCATTTCAACTCATGCAGCATCTGTTCCACACTGGAAGGTTTCCTGTGGCGATTGAGGACAAAGTGGGCTGCGTGTCGTTGGACCTTCTCCAGAGAGTCATAGTCATTCTTATCGTGGGGATCCCAGACACAGGCTGAGTATTCGAGTACTGGATGGATCAGAGCTTTGTATGCTGTTTGTTTGATGCGCTTCCACACATTAGATACTTTTATTTCCTTTTCTCCAATGTTCATTATATAATCCTTTTATGGGTTTGTTTTACCAATATGAAGTACTTTACATTTTTCTGCATTAAAATATAGGTTCCAAGTATCAGACCACTTAGGTTTAGGTTTGTAGGGACAATTGCCTTTAGCAATTATAGCCAGAACTGGCTTTACATGTCCCTTCGATGTGTTATCTGTCTTCACACGGTCAGGTCTTTAACTCGCTCAAGTCTTTATTTATCATAGTCAAAATAAATAGTCTTCAATGATACACTATCATCGATAGAGCTTTTGAAATGGTTAGTATTTTGTGCACGTTTAATGTTAGGGGTTAATTTATTCCAAAGATTTGTTACTCTGTTACTAAAAGAAAATTTCCTTAGGTTAGTGCGATAATATTCATGATAAATTTTATCCACACTATTTCTGGTAATATCAACTCTTGATGCAGTAAAAAATTTTGAAATAGGGATATTGTCAATGTGACGTTTTTATTAAGACCCCATTCATAAATGATGGTTGAATGCTCAGGCAAGAACGATAGACCGTAGTAGGAAAGTCAAGCTTTCGTCCACACCCTTCACTTTCTTTCCACAGATGTAATCAAGAGGTTTGATCTTTGATTCAACAACTGAATTTAATTAAGTATGAATAAAGATGATGATGATCTGCGGTGAATATGTCGTATGGTTGCTTTGTATGTTGATGTCCGTTTGTTGCCTATGAAATGAATCACATACAAAAGAAATAAATCATGCACATATACCAATAACAACAAAGTCTCTGTCCTTCTTCCCTTCACTTCTTGCAGTAGCACGAATATAGACTGTCCGCTCGTGCTACAAAAATATCTTCCGGAGGATACACACAAAAAAAATGTAGTCATGCACAAGATGATATATATGTAAGAAAAATGTCTGAGTGTGTTATGGCGTGCTTGGATATGGAGGGATGTGTTTATGTGATTGTCACTCAGCTTCACGGAATTGTGTAGCGTTCCGGAGTTCCGCTGACGTTCACAGTTCTCTTCCAGATCTCGGTAAGGTCGACACACCAGCACGTTCCTCCCGACGAAGGATGTAGCGGGATAAAGACGTGTGCCGAAGGTGAAGATGAAGAGGAGTGGTGTAAAACAGGAGTAGGAATAAACGGGTGTCAGATGAAACCAGACCTGCAAGATAACAATTGTCTTAGATCTTGCACTATGGTGGCACATCACTATTCCATCCATCACACGTTCTAAACACACTTTACAATTGCACTAGCTTGCTCTATCATTTACAATTGATTTCCTTCAAAAATCGCTTTACGATGAAGCTCATCAACAAAGAAGGAAAAATGTATACGAATATTCCAATCTGCCTTGACTGAGTTATTCGCCAAGGCTTAGTGCTTGATGAATTACAATTATATTTAATCCTTGAATGGATTAAATCAAATGGCGTTAATCTTCATATTATACAGATCACTTAGATCCACGAAAATGCTTCGTTCATAACTTGAACTCGTTTACGATTCTTTAAATAATAAATCTGCATTCACACAAATATCACATCTTCTAAATATGGTTGCATACAACGGTGAGCTGAAAGAGAATTTACATAATATGGATTAGTACATGGCAACACGATATGATGAGAGCAAACAGATGAAGATGACAGCTCTACGATCAATCATACGTGTTGACCGGTAAACCTGAAATATTTAATTCAGAGCATATTAAATGATCGCGCGCACAAAATATTATTGAACTGGTAAATGTGCCTTAATGCGATTATGTTGAAATAGATTTTGTTGCTCTATACGAAAAAAATGATTTAGACCTATTTACCTCAACGCAGCCTTAGTGCCCACAGTTTTCGACTCGCCCACGAAACGATGAGACTCGTTCAGACTCTCCCCGAAAAAAGTTGCGGGTGCTGTCGAATGCTCTGTGGTGCCCCTTCAGTCCGGCCTAGACTGATGTCTTCAAAAGGTTACTTGCTCTCGAACTTTTAGACCTTTTCTACGGAGCCAATTCCACGATGTCCGGCTGATCAAAGATGGCAGGATTCAACGGTTACTACTATTTACTGCACATGCGCGGACAGAGACACTACTGACACTTGGACAGTCGCGATTGGTCAGTACGACGGTTTTCGATGCCCTAGAATTGTAAATTATTTTATTATTAATACAAATGCAAGTCTGCATGACGCTTGAAATTATAAACGTACTGCCGTAAAGCAAAAACTAACAATTAGTTTTGTCGTTTGGACATAGAAATATTAATCAAGCGCCGAGCGAATAGACGTCATGTATCGATTGCGTCATTTTCTTAATGAAAAATGAACCGAGCTTATGAATGAATGTCACAGTCAACACAATTAAATATTTTATAGACTTGAATCAAATCGCCCCTCACTCGTCTTGTTTTTAGGGTAGGCAGTCCAAGAGCTTTTAACCTACCTTCATAGGAAAGATTTTGTATATTCTTTACAAGCTTTGTTGCTCTTCTTTGTACTCTTTCCAAAGCAGCAAACTGCCTCTTTTAATCGAGGATACCAAATTGTATTGTTATATTCCAAATGAGGTCTTCATATAGTTTTGTAAAAATACCTTTATCTATGTGACTAAAAGTATGTTTAATTATACCAATCATTTCATTAGCTTTATTTATAGTTTTGAATATGCTTATATCGAATACCAGGCCAGAATCAAAAGTGACACCAAGATCTTTTTCATAATCACATGTTGAAATATCTGCACGCTCATCAGTATCACTGTTTAGCATTGTATATTGGTATCTTGGGTTCTTACGTCCAACATGTAAGACGTTGCACTTGTCCGCATTAAAATGCAAATCATGTGGCAGACCATTTGGATAAATTATCAATATCATTTTTGTAATGTATTATGATTATAAGTTGTATTATAAATTTTTGTATCGTCTGCAAATATATTGCAAATATTTTCCACCGAGTCTGGCAAATCATTTATATATATTGTAAATAATACGGAACCCAAAATACTCCCTTGTGGTATACCACTTAGAACTTCTGTAAAATCTGAATATGAACTTCCTACTCTAACTCTTTGCTGTCTTTTAGTTAAAAAATCCCTTATCCTGTACTAATGTTTCACTATCCTTTTGTAATTCCTTATAATGCATTTGCATTTCCTTTGTATTTGTCTGATTTTATTCAAGTTTAAAAGGCTGTGCCAGTCTTGAATAAAAGTTACGCTGAGTTAGGTTTTCTTATGGGAGCAAGAGTTACCCTACTTGTTTATTGTTTACTGCTCCCTGCCTCATTTCATTTTCAATAAAATTAATCAACTCAAGAACTTTCAGAAATCGATACTGACGTTCAAACTGCTTACCACGCTTGAATCTGCATTCAGCAGAACTGTCCGTCAGCGAGAACTTTTTCAGATGATGATTTGTATCCGCGCACATAGGATTCGTCCGACTTCTACTTTCTCTTCCCAAGTTCAGTGTGCCTTTTGTTGAGACGTCTTAAAATACAAAACAACTGGAACAGAACGCCTGTGAAGTCAGGTCCATTTCAGGTTCAGGTTCAGGTTTGGGGGCGATGATTTATTTATCATAGCCTCACGGCTTTATATGCCCGTTCTTAGTCTACTCGTTTATTGGCCAGGTCTATAGCGAGCCCAGTTTTTATTTTCGTCCATCAAAGTCGAACATGATATCAGTAATTGTTTTATGCTTGTCGATAAGATCTTTAAAAGAGTTAGTATTTGGTGCACGTTTGATGTTAGGAGTTAGTTTATTCCAAATTGATGCTATCCTCTGGCTGAAGGAATATTTACTGAGATTAGTACTTAATTGCTGTATTTGTACTTTGTCACAACTGTTACGGGCTACATTGGTTAGTGCAGGTTCAAAAAAATATGCTTTATCAATATCATCTAGGTTATTGAAAATTTTTAAAGTTTGGATTAGATCTCCTCTTATCCTTCTGGCTTCGAGGGATGGCAACCTTAGATACCTTAATCTGTCTTCATAAGAATAATCACAGATGTCCGGTATTAGCACAGTTTCTCTTCTCTGCACCTTTTCTATTTCTATTGACTGCCCTTTTAATCTTGGATACCATATCACATTGCCATATTCAAGAATCGGTCTTACCATTGCCTTATATAGTCTAAGAAAGATATCTTTGTCCAGGTATGTAAAAGTTCTCTTAATAATACCAATCATCTGATTGGCTTTCTATACGGTCTGTGCAATGTGTCTGTCAAAAAGTAATCTTTATCAAATATGACTCCAAAGTCTTTTTCGTGTTTCAAACTTTGTAACGGACGGATGTGAAGAAATGACTGATGAATGGAAAGGAGGGGTTCTGAGAAGCCCTGAATTCTTCTCTGCAGCCCCACTCCTTCAGTGAGTCGGTACCAAAGTTCATCTTCACAGTCATGTTGCTGAGACAAAACCAATTCAACACCCCGACTTTTCCCCCAACGCTGTGCTGTTGCTAAACCCGTGTGTGTCTAATTATTGACGTCATTAGTTGGGTGTAACGGAATAAGAAGCCAACAGTGTTTCTTTTTTTTACCCCAAGGAGCCCCAGACTGTCAGGTGGTACAGTACAGGTTGGTCCGTGCTGTCCGTTACGATGGGCAGGTGTTTCGCCCCTTCCCGTGCTCACCGTCCAGTTCTTTTCTTTCCTTCTTTTTCTTTTTTTTCCCCCTCCTGAAAACAACTTTGTGTTCGCGTATCGGTTTTCTTGTGTCGACGAATGTCACGTCATTTCATGCTTCAAGTTTTTGCTATGTACATGTTCACACACACACACACACACACACACAGAGATAATAGTGGCGCAGACAATGCTACGTAGGAAGCTAAGGCCTGACCGGCGCTTTCGACTAATGTGCAGGTCAGACCAAAAATATTTTTGGTCAGATATTTTTGGTCAGACATCTGCAAAGTCGTAACCATGAAACTCTCGTCTTAAATCTTCTATCTTAGTCGTTGATTCAATCATCCCTCAGCTGTCAATCTTGTGCAGCGTGATGTGGAAACTTAGCAGTTGTAGTGCAGCTTGTATGGACCAGTTCGCATAGCAGGTGTAGTGCAGCTTGTATGGACCAGTTCGCATTCAGTGATACCTCCGTAGCAGGTGTGGTGCAGCTTTTATGGACCAGTTAGCATACGGTGACACCTTGATGTAGCAGGTGTAGTGTAGCTTGTATGGACCAGTTCGCATGCAGTGACACCTCCGTAGCAGGTGTAGTGCAGCTTGTATGGACCAGTTAGCATACGGTGACACCTCCTTGATGTAGCAGGTGTAGTGTAGCTTGTATGAACCAGTTCGCATACAGTGACACCCCCTTGATGAAACTGAAACTGAATCAACTGGGGACTCCTTTATACAACGGTTGTCCACTGGAGGAGACCAACATTAGGTCAGAGTTCGGGGTCATCACAAAGGTCAAGTACTACCACAGTTTAACAAGATGAAAATCGGCCTGACTCTGTGGGGGGGGAAAAAGAAGAAGAAGGAAAAAAAACTGAATGTGAAAAAGACGATTAAACCTGGAATTTGGGGTGGGTAAATTGGTTCAACGCCAGGTGTCAGCAGGGATAGCAGATTTAGGCACGGCTTGTGGATTTTTTGTGTGTCTACGCCATTGGTAGAGCACGAGGATCTGGGAGTGAAAAGTCCAGTCAACGACAGGAAAAAGAAGGGTCACAGGGACTGTACTGTAACACAAAAAGGAGCGGACGGTGGGTCTGCCAAGTCAGGTACAATAGGCCCATGGGTCAAGGGCTGGACTGTGCGATTAATATGTTTTGCTAATGGCTGATCTTTTTACAAAAGCCAGGTGCAGCTTCGAGAGAATACATAGCGTTTTGAGCCTAATTTGTAACCGTGGAACTTAAGCTCAGAAGTAAGACATCACTCCACACACTCCACCACCCTGGTCACCTTTCGGGTAACCAGATAAACATTCATCGCCATGAAAGCGCAGTCAACATACGAGTTCGAGAACAAAATCACTCACTCAGGTTCGGAGGTCGGCCCATCTCTCCCCAATTACATGGTAAAACCTTGAAAACAGTCTCCCGTTGAAAACACAACGCAAATAAACAAAACAATAACTAGGCAGGGTAAAAAATGTAATTATAGGAAATCGTCAGTGTGAAATGCGATATGAAATGATACAACATTGTGCGTTCAATTGCTGATATCGTATTATTTCAAAGCAGCCTTTATGTCATTTTGCATGACCAATTTGTGGCTGAAAGTGGGTTGTGGTGGGAGGGTTTTAGTCCTTTTATGTTTTAAGACAATTGAAAAAAAAACAACAACAGGAAGTGAAAGTACAGCCGTTCTGCGAATCGGTTTCCACTGACACCCGGATATGACTTGTGGGAAGAGGAAATAATGACGGTACGACTTTAACTGCCGTTCGTCTTCTTTTCAAGTTGCATACACAACGTGCTGTCAGTCTGACAAAGGGAGATTTTACAGATTGCTGACGTCGCAGGAGAAAGACGCATGGTAAGTACTTTGTCGGTTCCTTTCGGCCCGTAGAATGGCACACAATCACGTGATTGACAAAACTCGCTTCCCGTTTACACTTTCTTTCCGGAGAGTGTCCACAATCATCAAGTTATGACACTTGTTTGTGGCCACGAATTCTCGCCCCTGCTTCACGCCACCCACCCACCTCCTCCATAACAACCACACTACCCGTTAGCCTGTCGTGTACCCTTTTGTTTACGGAGGTTTTCATGAAAGTTGAAAGGTCGATGAGACAGACCCATCGTTCGACATCCACACAAGGGCGGATTGGAGGAGGGGAGGCTCAAAACAAAACTTGGACTCTTCTTCTTCCATTGTACGACCAACATCATTTTGCTGATGGTTTTGTCGGGAGATTGCCGAAGATTGCGCTGTTGTGAGGGAAAAACAAAAACAAAAAAAGCAGGGGGGGGGGGGGGGGGGGGGGTTAGGGAACAGTGGTCAGGAGGAGGGCAAGGGGGGGGAGGATTGGGGGTGGTGGGAAAAGGGGGGGGGGGGGGTGAGGGGTGGTTGTTTCAGGTTCTAAAGATGGGAGGCCAGCCTGGACTTGAAGCAGTCCAGTGACTCAGCTGTTACAACCTCCTGAGGCAACTTGTTCCATTCTGGTATGGTCCTTGGAAAGAACGTCATCTGCCTGTACCGCGTTGTGCATGTTGGAATGTCGTAGCTCTGGTCATTGATGATCCTCGAGCTCAGTCTGCTGTCAGATGGTTTGGGCAGGTACATGGAGTTGATGGAGATGAGTCCGTGATGGAATTTATAGAACATCTCCAAGCGGGCTTTCTTACGACGCTGTTGTAGGGAAGGCCAATTTAGAGAGTCAAGGATGGAGTCGACGCATGATGTTTGGCGGTGGCGATTTGACACCCATCTTGCTGCTCTTCGTTGGATCTTCTCGAGGGCCTCGATCTCGTTTGCAGTGTAGGGATCCCAGACGGTGGCTGCGTACTCAAGAAGCGGGTGAACAAGGGCTTTATATGCAGTTTCCTTTGTTTTCTTGTTGCCGATCTTGAGGTTTCGCCGGACAAAGCCTAGGGTCTTGCTGGCTTTCTTCGTGATGGAGTCAATGTGAGATTCCCACTGCATATTGTCCTGGATGTTGACACCAAGGTATTTAGTGGTGTTGACATTTTCGATATTCTGGCCATGTAGCTCATACACAGGGGCAATCTTGTTCCGCTTCCAAGAAACTCGTAGCGTTGAGCACTTCTGTGGGTGGAACTCCATAGACCACTTCTCCTCCCAGGTGGTAAGGGAGTGTAGGTCTTCTTGCAGCACTCTCTCGTCTTTTTTCTTCACGATGGTCTTGCTGCACATGGTATCGTCGGCAAATAGGCGGACTTTCGACTTGATGCCATCAGGAAGGTCGTTTATGTAGAGAAGGAAAAGACTCGGCCCTAGGACCGAGCCTTGAGGGACACCGGATTCTACAGGTAGAAAGTCAGATCTTGTTCCCTCCACCACCACAGCCTGCTGTCTGTCCGCAAGGAAGTCCCTAATCCAGGCATTGGTGCGGCGTTGGTAACTCTTCCGGGAGGGGGGGGGGGGGGGGAGTATAGAAGAAACAAAACGCTAATAAAGGACCAGCACTTCTGTGCACAGTTCTGTGCACTCGCCAGTAACGGTAACAAACTTGTCCCAGTAATTATGGAAATTTAGTGACGGTTGATTGAAAGGCTGTCAGATGTTTTCATCCTGCTAGGAGGTGGTTGATTCAGGCAGAACAGCTTGGATGTTGGTGGGGAAGGTTGAGTGTGAAAAAGCTTGCCAGAAAGAAGGTTGGTAAAAAGGGAAATCAATCTGAAACAAAAAGTAGCATACAGAGACAGTGACAGAGATGAAGTAGTTATCATCATAGTGCATGAGGTCAACAGTTTACAGTGACACAGAGAGGAAGTAGTTATCTTCATCCTGCATGAGGTCAACAGTTTACAGTGACACAGAGAGGAAGTAGTTATCTTCATCCTGCATGAGGTCAACAGTTTACAGTGACACAGAGAGGAAGTAGTTATCTTCATCCTGCATGAGGTCAACAGTTTACAGTGACACAGAGAGGAAGTAGAAGTTATCTTCATCCTGCATGAGGTCAACAGTTTACAGTGACACAGAGAGGAAGTAGTTATCTTCATCCTGCATGAGGTCAACAGCTTTAAAAATTAACCTTCTGTCTTTTTGGTTCTTGTCACTTGATTCAAAATGCCCTAACTGATGGCTGTTACAGCACATTGTGGCGAATGACTCCAGTACCTAATGATTCTGGGTTGGAAGATGTCCTATCTCTTCTGTACAGAATAATTATTATGGTATTGAAGTTGCTGGGCCTCAATTTTAAATTCCTGTTAATTTAGGCCAGTCAACCACAAGGGGCTATATCAGAGCTGTTTGTTGGAGTTACCTCTTCTGCTTGTGACTGGCAGGGGAACTGATTTCAGAGGTGGACAAGGTACTAATAGAGGGAGGGGGGAAGGGATTTAGACTGGGTCAGGGTGCATATTTAAGGGGTCTGAGGGGGAGGGGTGGGGGCAAAACCTCTCATATGTTTAAGATAATGTCAGTATATGAGGTGCACTGCAGGTATTGCCAGCAGATTACAACTTGTCTATTCACCATGAACATGGATAATGTAAGTCCTAATTTGTTTACTTCAGTAAGTTGTCTATTCACCATGAACATGGATTATGTAAGTCCTAATTTTTTTACTTCACTATGTTGTCTATTCACCGTGAACATAGATTATGTACATCCTAACTTGTTTTCCTTAGTATGTTGTCTAGATTCACCATGGACATGGATTATGTACATCCTAACTTGTTTTCCTTAGTATGTTGTCTAGATTCACCATGGACATGGATTATGTACATCCTAACTTGTTTTCTTCAGTTGTTTTTTCTTCTTCAGTAAGTTGTCTATTCACCTTGAATATCGATTATGTAAATTATCCTAATTTGTTTTCTGGAGTGAGCTGTCTATTCACCATGAACATGGATTATTTATCCTAATTTGTTTTCAGTAGTGGGCTGTCTATTCACCATGAACATGGATTATGTGAATCCTAATTTGTTTTCTGGAGTGAGCTGTCTATTCACCATGAACATGGATTATGTAAATCCTAATTTGTTTTCTGGAGTGAGCTGTCTATTCACCATGAACATGGATTATGTAAATCCTAATTTGTTTTTTGTAGTGAGCTGCCTATTCACCATGAACATGGATTATGTAAATCCTAATTTGTTTTTTGTAGTGAGCTGCCTATTCACCATGAACATGGATTATGTAAATCCTAATTTGTTTTTTGTAGTGAGCTGCCTATTCACCATGAACATGGATTATGTAAATCCTTATTTGTTTTTTTCAGTTTGGACTGAAGCTTTGACATGTTCAAGATTGCGTACTGTGCAGCATTCATAGTGCATGGTCAGTACTGGAAAAGGGAGAGGGAGATGGGTGAGAGTGGAATCTGAATGGGAAGACAGACGGCACACCAGGAAATTATGCAAAAGGTGTGTCATTGTGTGTATTAATTTATGCTCGCTCGCTCTCTGCATCAAAATCAAAATGTGAAGCAAGTGTCATCGTTTGATGTCAAAGTACAGTGCTGATCTTATACAGAAATGTTGGTTACATAAATCAGGGAAAATTAGAGTAAATCTAAGAGCACATTACACTTGCAACAGGAAGATAGTATGTCTGATGGAAAGCAAACATACTTGTGACAATCTGCTGTGGAATGACTGACTGATTATACAATCTTGTCATGTTTAGTCTTTTTTGTTGTTGTTGATAATTCATTGTTGTGTTTTAAACCCATTTTTGAAATACTGTAAACTGCTTTCAAATCAGACAATAAACTGAGATACTGTGTATGAAAGGAGACTAGCATTTGAACCTGCCTTTGCCAAGGTCCCCATCTCCTATCATCCTTCCACACCTCCCTCCTTCCCCCACCACCTTTTGTCTGTGTCATCCATTCCCTAAACTCCAGCACAAGTAGCCATTCTTCCCTTCCTATCAAGTCTACAGACTTTCCCTGTTTCTGTTCTCCCCTTGACTGTCTGTCTGTCTCCTTCCGTCTCTCTCTCTCTCTCTCTCGAAGGGAGGAAGGGGCAGGGGGGGGGAGGAGGTGCAGGGGATGAGGAGTGGGAGGAGGAATGGATAGGAGGAATTGGTAAGGAAGTGATGGCCAGATCTTCAATGTATTGTTGTGTGTTGTAACAGACAATGGGTAAGGAAGTGATGGCCAGATCTTCAATGTTTATTGTATGATGTAACAGACAATTGGTAAGGAACTGATGGCCAGATCTCAATGCTTAATGTATGTTGTAACAGAGAATGGGTAAGGACGTGATGGCCAGATCTTCAATGTTTATTGTGTGTTGTAACAGAGAATGGGTAAGGACATGATGGCCAGATCTTCAATGTTTATTGTGTGTTGTAACAGAGAATGGTAAGGATGTGATGGCCAGATCTTCAATGTATTGTTGTATGAACTGTAACACAGAATGGGTAAAGACGTGATGGCCAGATCTTCACAGTATTATTGTGTGTTGTAACAGACAATGGGAGTGATCTCACAGTCGCCATTTGCACAGTTCACCTTCACTAAGTGTATGCATGAATGTGTCAGTTTATTTTGTGGTAAATATCAGAGGCAGCAGTGGTGCATCCTCATATGATAATGCACTGATCACTCAATCACACACACGCCACACACACACACACACACACACACACACACACCACACACCACACACCACACACCACACCACACCCTATCACACCACACCATACTCACACACACACACACACACACACACACACACACACACACACACACACACACCACACCACACCACACCACACCCTAATCACACCACACCATGCACACACACACACACACACACACACACACACACACACACACACACACACAGTCAGCTCTTGTTGGGATGAACATCTTTTCTTTTAATCATATTTCTCAGTCGTTCCACCCAACCCTGTTATCCCCTCCTATAAATACAACGCCAAATGAACAGCTAAGCCCAATTTTTTCCTGCTAGGGAAGGTATCCTCCTGTCGAATGATTGGGCGATGCTTGTCTCATTGTATCTCTTTCCCCCACATTTCATGTCTTTCTGTTAGGCGTTGAACGCCTATCTTGCGCTGAAGAGGAGAAGACAAGTGATTGCTCCTTCATTTTCCTTGTCCTGATTGTTTTGTATCTTGCTTGAAGAAGACTAAGAGGTCAAAACGTGTCGTGTTTTTGTCTTGTGATTCGTTTGTCCATGTTTATTTGGCAGTATGCTGGTATTCATACAGGTCTAGCATTGTAAGCCTTTCGGCGTATATACGCCGATTCATAGACCCCCATACGCCGATTTCGATTGAGCGTACGCCGAAATCGTTTTTATCGCGAAAAAAAAAAAATTCGCATCCGGCGCGCTTCTTATTCGGTACGCTGTCGCCTATTCCAAATCGGTCGGGCTCGCCGCCATCTTTGTACACTTTCCCTTGTTAACTTACAGCAGCGAGTGTCATGGCGCGAAGAGTCGATGTGTTCAACGCGGAAAGCCGTTTTCTGACCAAGGATGCCGCTACCAATGGAGATGGACTGGCTTGATGCCGATTTTGTCATTTTCGACGACGACGGAAATGAAAAGAGCAAGTGCCAATATGGTGAATTTTTCAGGAAACTGACTTGTGCTGGCAAGGCCCATTGCACGTTGTGCGATAAGGAGATCGCGTACTCAAACAAAGGTTTCGTTGCGCTGAAAAACCACTGCGAAACGGACATCCACAGAAAGAGGCTCCGTCCCCTTCCCGACCCCCCCCCCCCCCCCCCCCCCCCCCCGTCTCTCTCTCTTGATGCTTACTCCTCTCCTTTATCACCTACCCCCCCCCCCCCCCCCCCCCCCCCCCATCAGTTCTACCTACCTCTCACTGTTCTCCCCATCCTTTTAGCTGTCATCAGTGTGGTCTGGCTGTTCAAAGCTGCCTGCAAGCGTACTCCCCCTTAGGTATATATGTAAAAAGAGGAGGGGGTGGTGTGTTGTGTGTGCTGTCTGTACAGCTCTCCTCTCTCTCCTCTCTCTCTCTCTCTCTCTCTCTCCTCCCCCCCTCTCCCCCCTTCCCTCTCTCTCCCTCCCTCCCTCCTCCCTCTCCTCTCTCTCCCCCTCCCTCCTTCCCTCTCTCTCTCTCTCTTTCTCAAAGAGCAAAGGACTTGGATGTCATCAGAAATCTGTCTCTCTCTCTCCTCTCTCGTTTTCACACACACACACACACACACACACACAAAGTCATTCAAAAGAATCTCATTTTCACACACACACACACACACACACACAGCCATTCAAAAGAATATATCTCATTTTCACACACACACACACAGTCATTCAAAAGAATATCATTTTCACACACACACACACACACACACACACACACACACACACACACACACACACAGTCATTCAAAAGAATATATCTCATTTTCACACACACACACACACACACACAGAGTCATTCAAAAGAAAATCTCTGATTTTCACACACACACACACACTTTGATTTTCCAATTTGATGCCAGAAGAGGCCATGAAATGCTCCTAAAATTTCATAAAATCGTCTTCGGACGGGGGGCTTCGCCCCCCGGACCCCCCAGCGGGGCACTGCCCTGCACCCCGCCAGGGCCTTGGCGGCCCCTGGACCCCTGCCTCATTTTCAGTTTTTTCAGATTTTCAAAGTGTCACCCATGAATCAGCCTAGGCGGCCCCAGGACCTCGGCCGAGTAAGCCTAAATCACTTTTTCCAATGCTAGGCTCTGATTCATATTTAAAATTTGTGTAGATTTCTGCCTGCAGTCGCCTCACTTTGCAACTTGTTAGAAAAAAAAAAAAGAGCAATTAGTACACAGTTGCCTTTTGAACACATTGCTGTGTGTGTGTGTGTGTGTGTGTGTGTGTGTGTGTGTGTGTGTGTGTGTGTGTGTGTGTGTGAATGAGCGATCAGTGCCTTACTACACAGCAATTGCTGAGGAGGTCCATTCCGGCCTTATCTGAGAAAGACACCGCTGTAGTCTTTGCTCCTGTTACATCATCCCAGCATTATGAAAGGTACAGGTACCTGCTGTATTGGACAAGAAATTTGTGCCTTGCGATTTCCATGGTCAGCGTTCAGCACTGTGGTTTCCTTCATCCTATTTTAGCATATCACGCTTTAAACAAATCTGGACAAGTGCTAGCCAGGCCACAAAACTTCCACCATTCTGCATTCATCAGATGGGATTGAAACCTGCATCCTCCAGTTGTAGCCTGCTGCAGTCACCACAGCCATTGATTCTTTTTCTGAGATTGTTTCCTTTTCTGCTGCAGTTCAAGCTGGCCTACACATTTTCAGTCAACTTTTGCTGAGCTTCAGTCATTTTGCTTTTCAGGCATCAGGCAAGGTGTGTGCGTTTTGCGGACGAGGGCAGAATGCGCAGACAGTTTGTGGAAAGCTCTACTCTAAACAGTTGACCAGGGTAAAGATTGCTGCTCACAAAAAATGCATGGTAAGTGCATGGTCACTGAAAGACACCTCCCTTTTCTTCTGTTCTCATGCTCTGTCTCTTGTCTACACACACTTCTACAGTCCACAAATGAACTATCAGCCCATTTCTTCAGGAAACCTGCTTGAAAACTCCCTTCTACCCCTTCCTTATCCACACTCACACACACTTCAGCTTACGTTTTAAGCTTCCAAGTGTTCAGGGTGTGGGATTACTTGGCAAGAATTCCTTCATACATTTTGATTGGCAATGATTTGTTATAAACTTGTGTGCATGACTTTGGTTGGCTTGAGAAGAACTAAAAGAGTGTGATGGGTGTTTAGAAGTTGTGTCACCTGCAGAGAACGGTGTATTTCAATTGATCAAAATGTTTTGGCTTGCATCTGCCTTTTGTATCACCAATCACTGGTGCCAATGATTCAATTCATGACATTATCGAGTGTTTTTTCTTTCAGGAAACTTAGTGACCATGAAAGGGAAAACCTATTAAAAAAGACTATATAGTCGATGTCAAAATGATAGATGTGCATCAGATTTTCTACATTGCTGATATCAAGAAACTGAATGTCAGTTTTATCAGGAGAGTAGAATGCATACATACATGAGAACCTTGCAACCTCTTTGGGCATTTTGCTGAACTCCAGCCTTCAGTCCCTGACCACTCTTGGATCACAGAAGAATGTATGAAAAAAATACTCCAGGATAAGATTTATGTTCAGACATGTTTTTTGATGACTGCAGCGCTGATTGTTCCAAGAGACTGCTATTGTAGTTGGCACCAAAATCAAAGACAGGCGAAAACAGGGACCTCACCTTTTTTTTGAAAACCATAGGACTGGCAATAGAGGAGTGTAGCATAGCTTAAGAAGAAGAAAATAGGCCATATAAATTATGGAAAAAGAGCTATGATACAACAGACAGATTTCTGTTTGGTTTTGTCCTCACAAACAGGTGATGGGATGGAATTCACTCAGGGATTTACTGATCCTTGTGAGTCAACAACATTGCAGTGGCAGTGTGGGGTAAGGTGGAGAGGTATGGAAGAAGTGAGGATAATGGAAGGAGAGAGGGGAGGAATGAGGACTAAATATGGTCAGAAAAGTGTCCGAGTATGAGGACTGCAGGCGAAGTTCGCACATGAAAATAGCTGTGGTCATGAAAGAAATGATACAAAGAAAGAAACCAAGCAAACAACAAGAACAAAACAAAGCAGAAGTTATCAGAAATGAATAATCAAGCATTTCTTAAACCGAAAAGATATGCTAAATGATTTTAACTTCTTTGCAAATGGGAAGAGTCATCCAGATCCATCTGTTTTGTAACTTTGGTCATAAAAAAGACACTGCTGCCTTTTGAAGTATCACTTAACTCATTTTACATGAATTCCAGGGTAATGTGAACAAGCAGAGTGTTACTCATTTCAGATGAATTCTAGGATAACTTGAACTAGCAGAGTGTTACTCATTTCAGATGAATTCTAGGATAACTTGAACTAGCAGAGTATTACTCATTTCAGATGAATTTTAGGATAACTTGAACTAGCAGAGTGTTACTCATTTCAGATGAATTCCAGGATAATGTGAACTAGCAAAGTGTTACTCATTTCAGATGAATTCCAGGATAACGTGAACTAGTAGAGTGTTACTCATTTCAGATGAATTCCAGGATAACATGAACTAGTAGAGTGTTACTCATTTCAGATGAATTCCAGGATAACATGAACTAGCAGAGTGTTACTCATTTCAGATGAATTCCAGGATAACATGAACTAGCAGAGTGTTACTCATTTCAGATGAATTCCAGGATAACGTGAAGTAGCAGAGTGTTACTCATTTCAGATGAATTCTAGGATAACTTGAACTAGCAGAGTGTTACTCATTTCAGATGAATTCCAGGATAACGTGAACTAGCAGAGTGTTACTCATTTCAGATGAATTCTGGGATAACTTGAACCAGCAGAGTGTTACTCATTTCAGATGAATTCCAGGATAACGTGAACTAGCAGAGTGTTACTCATTTCAGATGAATTCTAGGATAACTTGAACTAGCAGAGTGTTACTCATTTCAGATGAATTCCAGGATAACGTGAACTAGCAGAGTGTCACTCAGCGCTGACTCGGGAACATATTCCTAACAGGAAGCTGCAAGTCGAAAACTCATCCAATCCGCCTTTTCATAATCCATACCATGTTGCACGCGTTACTTTCTCTGAATCAGTCTCCCTGTCTTCATTTGACTTGGGTTTGGTGGCCTTTGGAAGTGGAAAGTGTTCAAAAGGTGTGAGTAGGCTTCGAACCCAGTGAAGTGGATTTATGAGTGACAAGTGTGCCAGCATACATACTAATTATTGCCTTTTGCCATCTGACAGCTTGTTTTCTGTGTGTGTGTGTGTGTGCGTGTGCGTACCATATCTGCACCAATTGAAGTGTTTGATTCCATCTCATTCACTGTCAAAACAGTGCAAATTGTTTGGCAATAGGAATTTCAACTGCCCTAAACTTTACTCAGTCCACTATCATCATGCCAAGGTTTAGGCCAGTCTGCCAGCAATAAAAACCTGTTTTCTAACCCTCTTTTGCAGGCAGCCTCAGGCTAGGAGCGCTGTCCTCAATGGGTTGAGACAGACCTCCTCAACAACTGTTTCCACAAATAATTCAGCTTTTTCTACCATGAATGGGTTAGAATAGACCTCCTCAACAACTGTTTCCACAAATAATTCCCCTCTGTCTGCCATGAATGGGTTAGAATAGACCTCCTCAACAACTGTTTCCACAAATAATTCCCCTCTTTCTACCATGAATAGGTTAGAATAGACCTCAACAACCGTTTCCACAAATAATTCCCCTCTTTCTACCATTAATGGGTTAAAACAAACTCCTGAAGAACTGTTCAAACAAATAATTCCCCTCTTTCTACCATGAATGGGTTAGAATAGACCTCCTCAACAACTGTTTCCACAAATAATTCCCCTCTTTCTACCATGACTGGGTTAAAATACATCTCAACAACTGCCATGTGTGGTTGTCTCGTATTGAGAGGTACCAGTGTGTGGGCGTATGTCTGCACGAGAGAATCATTCACTGGAATTACCAATTTTATATTTTGGTCATGATACTTGTATGCATGTGTGTTTATTCTAATCTATTGATTTATGTGATCAAATTATGTTTACTTCATATGTATGAATGAAGATTGTTTTCTGTATTATTCTATTTGAAAGGGTCATGAGCCAGATAACATTTCTGAATGTTAATTGTTATGCATGTTGAAAGGTCCTTTATTAATTCATTTATCATTTTCATTGTGGTTACTGTTGATATTATGATGAAGTACCTACCACCTTGTGACTGTGCATTACTAAATGCCGCAAGAACGGCACCTACGGACATTGCACTCAACGAAGATCTGAACACCAACTGAAAGCTAGTGACCAGTATAATACCTGTGGGTTTTGCAAGGTAACGGTTTTATTTATTTCAGTAAAGAAAAGTGAATAGGAGTCAAGGGTTTGGTAAGGCCTGAGCTAGCAAAGTGTCAGACTCGTTTTTTCAAGGACCAGGGTTTGATCCCCATCCAAGCCAGCCAGGGGGGAGAGATGTTCTCTGAGTAGTAAACATCGGTGCCGATGCTGGTCTCCTGTTCTTCAGATGAGACTCTCACAGACCACCATGAGCTAGTAGGCCAGATGCCATCAAAATGAAACACATGCACTCTGATGTCCAGCTGATGCGACATTCTGTAAGATGACATGTGGCCACCTGATGGTGGGATTAAACGTTCTGTAAGATGACATGTGGCCACCCTGATGGTGGGATTAAACGTTCTGTAAGATGACATGTGGCCACCCTGATGGTAGGATTAAACGTTCTGTAAGATGACATGTGGCCACCCTGATGGTGGGATTAAACGTTCTGTAAGATGACATGTGGCCACCCTGATGGTGGGATTAAACGTTCTGTAAGATGACATGTGGCCACCCTGATGGTGGGATTAAACGTTCTGTAAGATGACATGTGGCTACCCTGATGGTGGGATTAAACGTTCTGTAAGATGACATGTGGCTACCCTGATGGTAGGATTAAACGTTCTGTAAGATGACATGTGGCTACCCTGATGGTGGGATTAAACAGGGCTGCATGACTTGCTAACATCTCACCAGGGATAAACCTTGGAGTTCTTGCTGAAGACTGGAGAGAGACAGAGAGAGAGAGGAGGAGAGAGAGAGAGAGAGAGAGAGAGAGAGAGAGAGAGAGAGAGAGAGATTCATGTTCATTCTCCAAGATATTTTTTTTGAAAAAAGAAGAGAAAGGAATGAAAGAAAGAAGGTTGTGCCCTGCTGGTAGATTGAGCAACTAATCAGGAAGTAGTCAGGATAGAACTGGTCAGGAGCTAGTCAGGATAGAACTGGTCAGGAAGTAGTCAGGATAGAACTGGTCAGGAAGTAGTCAGGATAGAACTGGTCAGGAGCTAGTCAGGATAGAACTGGTCAGGAAGTAGTCAGAATAGAACTGGCCAGGAGCTAGTCAGGATAGAACTGGTCTGGAGCTAGTCAGGATAGAACTGGTCAGGAGCTAGTCAGGATAGAACTGGTCAGGAGCTAGTCAGGATAGAACTGGTCAGGAGCTAGTCAGGATAGAACTGGTCAGGAGCTAGTCAGGATAGAACTGGTCAGGAAGTAGTCAGGATAGAACTGGCCAGGAAGTAGTCAGGATAGAACTGGTCAGGTGATCCTGCATTGGCTGCTTTGACTGGATGCATAATTATATTCTAAGACACTCTTTTCCTGTGTCTTTCTCTGACTTTTCATGTTATTAGTATTGTTTTTTAATACTATTTATTTCTTACAGCAATATTCATCCAAGTT
>CM031596.1:110319256-110406756 GCA_018398815.1 Conus ventricosus
GGTGTTCCCAGGTGCCTGGGAAATCTCATGATAATTAACAAAAAATTCTAGCTCAGAAACTACAAAAGATAGAAAAATGAAATCTATATCATTTTTGAAGGAAATTGAATGAAGATTTTAAATCTGGGCTTCTTTTGTTTTAATTTTGATAATAAAAAAGTATTTAGGCTTTTAGATTTGGATAGATTTTTTTGCACGATCAAAAACATATGTATTTACCACATCCAAACAAGAACACACAGCAAAAAAGTTGAAAATAAAGTTTGTATTGTCACACTACACCTGTAAATGAAAGTAAAACAGTTTGGAAGTCTATCAAGACGCTCACACTCGATGCAGACTGACCAGTCCACGACCACGCCCCCCCCTCCCCACCACGCCCCCTTGCTGGACTGCAACCCTCTCTTTCACCCCTCATCTTCCCTTACCATTCCGTCTGCACTGTGTCACGCCGAGAGCAGGCCACGCTCCCCTCTCGCGCTGACTTTCACATCACTGGCCACCGGCACGCAGTGCAGACTACACACTTGGCTGGCTCGTTCGACACAAGTCAGCTGAACACACACTGAGGTCACAGAGCCCTACTCAATAACTGACGAATATGGTCGGCAATTCCACCACTATCATCATCTCACCTTCATGCTCGAGTGAGTCGTTGAATAAAAGATTATTGTGTTTGTCAAAAATCATCAGCAGAGCCTGCTCAGCTGTGTAAATACATTGATTTGGTCGCTGGGCTTGTCGACATTTGCGCCGCCATCTTTGCAAGCGAGACGAAGTGCTGGCTGGTCATCCAGTCAGTGATGAGAATAAATGGGCTTTCCCCTCACGTGTGGTCATTTACATATTATTTTAAGACTACAGACATATAAGGCTTTCGACGTAAACTCTATTTGAGTCCGTTGATAGAAATAGTAACGAATGAAAATTCAAGAAAAATGCATGACGTCAGGGGAATGCCCATAGACACTGGAAAAGCACTTTTATTACAGCGTCAGCTGACTGACTAAAGGCGCTCAACGGGTTAAACATCATCCAACTCTGTTCTGGCTCTGTCCATAGAGGAAGAGAGACGACAGTATAGTATGATAGACCGTGATCTGTCCATAAAGGAAGAGATCGACAGTATAGTGTGATAGACCATGATCTGACCATAGAAGAAGAGAGACGACAGTATAGTATGATAGACCATGATCTGTCCATAGAGGAAGAGAGACAATAGTATAGTATGATAGACCATGATCTGTCCATAGAGGAAGAGAGACAACAGTATAGTTTGATAGACCATAATCTGTCCATAGAGGAAGAGATACAACAGTATAGTGTGATAGACCATGATCTGTCCATAGAGGAAGAGAGACAACAGTATAGTATGATAGACCATGATCTGTCCATAGAGGAAGAGAGACGACAGTATAGTGTGATAGACCGTGATCTGTCCATAGAGGAAGAGAGACGACAGTATAGTATAATAGACCATAATCTGTCCATAGAGGAAGAGAGACGACAGTATAGTATGATAGACCATGATCTGTCCATAGAAGAAGAGAGACAACAGTATAGTGTGATAGACCATAATCTGTCCATAGAAGAAGAGAGACAACAGTATAGTGTGATAGACCATAATCTGTCCATAGAGGAAGAGAGACGACAGTATAGTATGATAGACCATAATCTGTCCATAGAGGAAGAGAGACAACAATATAGTATGATAGATCATAATCTGTCCATAGAGGAAGAGAGACGACAGTATAGTATGATAGACCATAATCTGTCCATAGAGGAAAAGAGACAACAGTATAGTATGATACACCATAATTTGTCCATAGAGGAAGAGAGACGACAGTATAGTATGATAGACCATAATCTGTCCATAGAAGAAGAGAGACGACAGTATAGTGTGATAGACCATAATCTGTCCATAGAGGAAGAGAGACGACAGTATAGTATGATAGATCATAATCTGTCCATAGAGGAAGAGAGATGACAGTATAGTGTGATAGACCATAATCTGTCCATAGAGGAAGAGAGACGACAGTATAGTGTGATAGACCATAATCTGTCCATAGAGGAAGAGAGACAACAGTATAGTGTGGTAGACCATAATCTGTCCATAGAGGAAGAGAGATGACAGTAGTTTGATAGACCGTGATCTGTCCATAGAGGAAGAGAGACGAAGACCGTGATCTGTCCATAGAGGAAGAGAGACGACAGTATACAGGCTGGGGAACTCTCCTCGGATCCGAGGATTTCCGAGATTTTTTTAAATGACTTCCGAGGAAAAAAAATATCGTCCGAGGAAAAAAAAAATCCGCTGATAAAAAAAAAAAATCGCGAAGGACTTGATCATTCCCGAGTCCAGTACCGTTCCGTATCCAGTATTTCCAATCCAGGTTTTAGTATAAGGCAGTTCCGCCCGCGGTTGTGAGGGTATTTCCGCGAGCTTTAGGAAGCCATTGCCGAGGCGGGCGCATCAGTCTGCGAACGCAATATTAGCAGTCATTTTCTGCATCTTTCACGAGTCAAAATGTCGTGTGTATCACGCATCGTAAATCGTGGCGAGTCGTTTGATGAAGGATCGATTGCCAACAAATGGAGATGGGACTGGACTGAAAAATCAACGAAAGTGGCGGGTTACGATCAGCGAGTTTCAACTTGCATTCGCAAAGTGAACAAGGCTGGAGTTGCTCGCTGCCTACTGTGTGCAAAGGAGTTGAACTATTCCAATCGTGGACTGACAGCGCTCTTTGAACACATGCATTCCAAAAGGCATGTTGAAGCTTCGAAAGGACTTCATTGCAATCAGAGCAGACTGCCTGGTGAGTTGACATGGAATGTGTGTTTAATTTCTTTGCATGCTGCATGTAAATATGTTTTAGTTTGGTTTCTTTGCATGCCACAGGGTAATTTGCCTATCACCAGAAGCCACGAAAGGGTCTTCAAAAGTGCTCAAAATCAATTTCGGCCGGGGGGATTCGCCCCCCTGGACCCCCCACAGGGGCGTTGCCCCTGGACCCCACCGGGGCCTAGGCGGCCCCTGGACCCCGGCCTATTTTTCAGAGATTTTTTTGATCAGCTGTTCCCCAGCCTGAGTATAGTGTGATAGACCATAATCTGTCCATAGAGGAAGAAAGACAACAGTATAGTGTGGTAGACCATAATCTGTCCATAGAGGAAGAGAGATGACAGTATAGTGTGGTAGACCATAATCTGTCCATAGAGGAAGAGAGATGACAGTATAGTTTGATAGACCATGATCTGTCCAAAGAGGAAGAGAGACGACAGTATAGTATGATGGACCATAATCTGTCCATAGAGGAAGAGATCGACAGTATAGTATGATGGACCATAATCTGTCCATAGAGGAAGAGAGACGACAGTATAGTATGATAGACCATGATCTGTCCATAGAGGAAGATAGTCGACAGTATAGTGTGTTAGACCATAATCTGTCCATAGAGGAAGAGAGACGATGGTATAAGTGTGATTGACCATAATCTGTCCATAGGAAAAGAGACGACGGTATAGTATGGTAGACCATAATCTGTCCACAGAGGAAGAGAGACGACAGTATAGTATGGTAGACCATAATCTGTCCATAGAGGAAGAGAGACAACAGTATAGTATGGTAGACCATAATCTGTCCATAGAGGAAGAGAGACGACAGTATAGTGTGATAGACCATAGTACCTCAATATGCAATACATAAAGCATCATTCAGCTCTTTTCCGGCTCTGTCCATTCCGCTTGTCAGTCATGTCCTTGACTCTGGATTTATGAAGCAAAATTTGAAAAAAAAAGGGGTTAGTTACCGCCAAGGACATGGACAAACAGAGTACAGGACTAGACAACTGATTTATGAAGCAAAATTTGAAAAGAGAGGGGGTTAGTTACCGCCAAGGACACGGACAAACAGAGTACAGGACTACACAACTGATTTATGAAGCAAAATTTGAAAAGAGAGGGGGTTAGTTACCGCCAGGGACACAGACAAACGGAGTACAGGACTAGACAACTGATTTATGAAGCAAAATTTGAAAAGAGAGGGGGTTAGTTACCGCCAGGGACACAGACAAACGGAGTACAGGACTAGACAACTGATTTATGGTTGTAGCTGACAGCACACTGAGGGACTGTGTGTGAGACTGCCTCCAGTGGTCAAAAGCACTTGTGGTTGTACAGTGTCCTGACCTAATACAACGAATGCTCTGGAATGGGACAAACAAAAGATTGGTTGGCTGTTCCTTCAAGTAGACAGTCCCTGCTAGTTCTTTCCTAAGCATGCTAAACATTTTTCTGTGAATCTGATGCTTACATCTGATCTATTGACTTGCTTGTGAGAGATCTGATTGGTTTTGAAAAGTATGATGTTGTCTCTTTTGATTTGTTTCTTCCATTCATTCTGATTTTTTGAAAAGTTGTTTTATACTGCCACACAAGCTCTGTGGATAAGAGTTCTTATAAATAGATTGACAGAGATTTAATTTCATATGATGTCACCAGACTTTTAAAACATCTGTACAGGCTGTGCAGTATGCGTTCTCAAATGTAAACCAGAAAATGATACATTTTCAACAGACTGATAAATCCATTTCATTTGTCGGCGGACAGATCTAAGAACAGTATTAAACATCATCATTTCATTCATGGATGTTGGTTTGTTTCTAACAGGAAGAAATGAAATATCCTGCAGTGAAACGGATGATGAGGATGACCAGGCCAGCAGACAACATAGTCATGCTCAATCTAGGAAAGCTGACAAGGTGTCAGGATCTTCTGAGGAAGATGAATCAAGTGATCCAGATGAGATAGCTAGTGAGGATGATGGGGTTGAAATTGCTAGCAGCTCTGACTCAGATCAAGGCAGCAAATCAGCCAATGGTTTCATGTGGAAAACATCGGTCAAGCAGGAGTATGATGATGAAGATGGAGGTCAAGAGAGTGGAAACAAAGCAGATCTCCTAGATCCAGATGAACATGATCAGGAGAAGTCAGCAACACAAGCAACAGATTCTGAAGAATGGAGACATTCCATCGAGAGCAATGCGTCAGATCAGAGCAAAGGAGAATGGAGACATTCCGTGGACAGCAACATGTCAGATCAGAGCAATGGTGAGGAGGCAATACCACAGATAACAGTCAGGAAAAGGAAAGCTGTCACCAGTTGTGAAGAGAAAGGGGAACAACCAGGCTGCTCCACAGCCAAGAGGATCAGATCCACTGCAGGTCCACTGCAGGACAGAACTACTCCAGATCCGGCAAGATATTCAGTCCAAAGCTCATCAGATCCGCCAAGACATTCAGTCCAAAGCTCATCAGATCCGCCAAGACATCCAGTCCAAAGCTCATCAGAGACCACAGGCTATCAAGCTCCAACACATGGGAATGGAGTTCCTGGCTCGTCTGGGGATGGCTTATTTCAGGGTCTATCACCAGCAGCCAGTGTTTCCTGTGGAGAGGCAGGGTGCAGCATGAAACTGAGGGTATTTCAGGACCAGACTCTTCCCCTGATGCCAACACCTGTGCAAGTCCTGGCCATGCCAGTGCCATGGATGCCACTGCTGAGGATCCTGGGAGGCTTAGAGCAGACCAGACGATGACCAATGGAGGTCGGAGGCTTGGAGCAGACCAGACGATGACCAGTGGAGGTCGGAGGCTTGGAGCAGACCAGACGATGACCAATGGAGGTCAGAGGCTTGGAGCAGACCAGACGATGACCAGTGGAGGTCGGAGGCTTGGAGCAGACCAGACGATGACCAGTGGAGGCCGGAGGCTTGGAGCAGACCAGACGATGACCAGTGGAGGTAGTGAGGGTGTTGAATCTGCCCACGGCTCCTTGTTGGGGAATGATAGTAGTCCTTCCTGTCTTTCCCTGTCCTTGATAGTCCTTCCTGTGTTTCCCTGTCCTTGATAGTAGTCCTTCCTCGATCCTGTGTCTCCCTGTCCTTGATAGTCCATCCTGTGTCTGCCTGTCCTTGATAGTAGTCCATAGTCCATCCTGTGTCTGCCTGTCCTTGATAGTAGTCCATCCTGTGTCTCTCTGTCCTTGATAGTAGTCCATCCTGTGTCTCTCTGTCCTTGATTGTAGTCCTTCCTGTGTCTCCCTGTCCTTGATAGTAGTCCTTCCTGTGTCTCCCTGTCCTTGATAGTAGTCCATCCTGTGTCTCTCTGTCCTTGATAGTAGTCCATCCTGTGTCTCCCTGTCCTTGATAGTAGTCCATCCTGTGTGTCTCTGTCCTTGATAGTAGTCCTTCCTGTGTCTCCCTGTCCTTGATAGTAGTCCTTCCTGTGTCTCCCTGTCCTTGATAGTAGTCCTTCCTGTGTCTCTCTGTCCTTGATAGTAGTCCTTCCTGTGTCTCCCTGTCCTTGATAGTAGTCCTTCCTGTGTCTCCCTGTCCTTGATAGTAGTCCGTCCTGTGTCTCCCTGTCCTTGATAGTAGTCCTTCCTGTGTCTCCCTGTCCTTGATAGTAGTCCGTCCTGTGTCTCCCTGTCCTTGATAGTAGTCCTTCCTGTGTCTCCCTGTCCTTGATAGTAGTCTGTCCTGTGTCTCCCAGTCCTTGATAGTAGTCCGTCCTGTGTGTCCCTGTCCTTGCAGTAGGCATCATCATTGTGAGAGGCTTGCTGTCATTTCTTAAGTAAAACTAAAAGGATTGCAGAAGCTATGATTTTTATTCTTGTAGCAAATACAAGTTGAAAATTTTGTGAGGCCTAAGATAAAATTTATTTAGTAAAACAAACAAACAAAAATCTCCCTTCATGATCCATTCATATAGAAATTTGATTTTTGACAGGAATGCATGTCCATCAACACAGCAATGTCAGTGTCAGATGTTACTTTGTGCACACAACTCTTTGATTCTGCTGTCCACTGGTGTTCCCTGGAGGCCGTTGTGTGTGATTTTTCCCGTGTGGAGGTGAGAATACAATTGATATACATGTGATATTTTTCTCCTGTGGAGGTGAGAAGACACCTGCTATACAGGTGATTTTCCCCCCAGGAAGGTGAAAACCCCCCTGATATACAGGTGGTGCTACCTTATCAAATGGGTGGACTTATGGTCTACCGAGGCAAGGAGGAAAGCCAACTATGGCCATGTGTAATAACTGATCTTGTACACAAGACGGGACTACCCTACTATCTTCCTTCATACTCTTATACACAATCATTCTCTTTTTAATCAACAATACCAAAATGCAGAAAACAGACTAGTGCATATTTGTCAACAGAAAACTGCTTGAAACCATCTTACACATCCAAAAGAACAGTTTTGTAAAGTCAACATCTCCTTCACTGCAAATGCTCCTAGAGGGGACGTGATGGTCCTCAGTGTTCAAATAAAAGGTGTGGTCCTGACAAGTTAACATCCTCTTCTGAACATCCCCCTCCTTCTCCTCAAGCTTCTCCCTCCTCCCTAATTTCTTCTGTATTACCTACAACTTTGTGTGCATGGTCCTTAACTCCTGTGATTAGCCCCCTGAGAGTGTTAAGAGTTAAGGGTCAAACCACTTTGACGAGGGAACCATCTTCTCTGATGACCTTCTGCTGTCTCACTTCTCGCTGGAGTTTCTTCCTGCTGCAGAGTTGTGGTCATAGTGACTGAGGAATTGACTGCTGAGCTTGTTTTTCCTGCTGCAGGGTCGTTGCCATAGTGACTGAGGAATTGACTGCTGAGCGTGTTTTTCCTGCTGCAGGGTCGTTGTCATAGTGACTGAGGAACTGACTGCCGAGCTTGTTTTTCCTGCTGCAGGGTCGTTGTCATAGTGACTGAGGAATTGACTGCTGAGCTTGTTTTTCGCCAGTGCTTGTTTGTTCCGCATTCAGAAAATTTGAAAGGAAAAGAAACGAAAAGAAAAGAAAAAAGCATGTTATTATTTTTTTTCATCTCGTGATTTTGGATCATGTGAAAGTTTTATGGCATCCATCCATGTTCAAATGCGTCAACAAGAAAAAAAGAAATTATTTTGTACACAAGATATGAGAATCATACTGAAGACCTGAAGATTACTGAAACAATTTTAAGTAGGTTGAAGAAAGTGCCCAAAGCAGTGTTTGGAAAGGAGCACCCAGTGTTAACACTATCTAGCCAAGAGCGGCTCGCACGACATAATTCGCTGCTGCCGCAAGCTCGCTCATGGCGCTCAGTCCCTGCCAACGTGCATATTTCACCACTTTTTAATTTGTTTTTACGGTAGCTAGACAACAACTGACAGTGTTGTGTTAGGTGTCATAGGAAAGAACAAACACTCAACTAATCAAACATAATAATTTCGAAGCATTTTCTTTCAATGTGTAGACTCGACTGTGCGTTGAAAAACATGTCTGACAAGTAAAAAAAATTCTTTGTTTACATTCTGTTCCGTTCTTTTACAACACCAAATCAGAAGTTGAAGGGATGGCTGCATCTTCAAACAATTCACGTTCTTCTTCTCTTTCATAGTTTTCTATCTCTCTGTAATTCCCCTCATCACCAGATCCGCTTTATAATATGAGTTCAAGTGCTTCATTGAGCGAGAAATCGCTACCACCCCTTCGTCAGATCGACATTTTTTCTGGCACAGGAAATGCCTGCCACGCGCGCGCTTAGCGGCAAAGCCCGGTGCCGCCAGTTCCTTTGTTTCAAAGCTGCTGGGGTCAGCCAAGTTCACGATAAAGCACTGAAAGTAAGGTCTTCAACTGGCTCTGACATCCCCAAGACTAGTTACAGAGCTTATTTCCCTTGGATCATTTTATGGAAAGTGTAGGAATTTTTGATGTTCCCGTCAGCTCGAGGGAAAGAAATCCTGTCAGCCACTATTGGCTGACACGGCTGGTAAGGTCAAAACCATTTCTTCTGAATAGGCGACCTTGATGTCAGTCATGACCACTGATTTCTGCGAGTTGTTTGTTCAGTGTTCAACTTTATTCCTGTCTGTCCACTGGTGGAACTACATACACAGGTGTATACATACACTCGCTCTGGCTGACACACCTACGCCAGTATGCACACATACATGCTTGCTGCGCTTTGGGCTCACACCTGAAGATTCTTTCCAAATTGAAGTTCTAAGAGGAAGAATACATGGCTTCTTTTTTCTTTTTTGATAGCTTGATTTTATTTTTTATTAATATTTTCTTTTAAGTTGACAATCCAGGCATCAGAAGGTGAGGTGCCATTTGGGACAGGAAGATAAACTTGGAGCTGTTTGTTTTACTGTTTGTGGTGTGGTAATAAGGTAGCCACAGGTGTGATGTTATTGTTAGTTGTAGTAGTATGTATGCGGTGTAATAAGGCAGTGACAGGTGTGGTGTCGTTATTAATAGTAGTCGTATATATGTGGTGTAATAAGGCAGCCACGGTGTGGTGTTATTGTTAGTTGTAGTAGTATGTGTGTGGTGTAATAAGGCAGTGACAGGTGTGGTGTTATTGTTAGTTGTAGTAGTATGTATGTGGTGTAATAAGGCAGTGACAGGTGTGGTGTTATTGTTAGTTGTAGTAGTATGTATGTGGTGTAATAAGGCAGTGACAGGTGTGGTATCATTGTTAATAGTAGTAGTATATATGTGGTGTAATAAGATAAGATAAGATAATGTTGCTTATAGCCCAGCCGACCGCAAAGGGCCACATCAGGGCTGTCACCTCGTTAAAATCAACTCACCAGTCATGTGGTGTAATAAGGCAGTCATAGGTGTGGTGTTATTGTTAGTTGTACCAGTGTATGTGGTGTAATAAGGCAGTGACAGATTGTGTGGTGTTATTGTTAGTTGTAGTAGTATGTATGTGGTGTGGTAATAAGGCAGTTACAGGTGTGATGTTATTGTTAGTAGTGGTATATATGTGGTGTAATAAGACAGTCACAGACTGTGTGATGTTGTTAGTAGTGGTATATATGTGATGTGGTAATAAGGCAGTGACAGGTGTGGTGTTATTGTTAGTAGTAGTAGTATGTATGTGGTGTAATAAGGCAGTGACAGGTGTGGTGTTATTGTTAGTAGTAGTAGTATGTATGTGGTGTAATAAGGCAGTGACAGGTGTGATGTTATTGTTAGTTGTAGTGGTAGTAGTATGTATGTGGTGTGTAATAAGGCAGTGACAGGTGTGATGTTATTGTTAGTTGTAGTAGTAGTATCTATGTGTGGTGGTAATAAGGCAGTGACAGGTGTGATGTTATTGTTAGTAGTAGTAGTATATATGTAGTGTAATAAGGCAGTGACAGGTGTGATGTTATTGTTAGTAGTAGTAGTATATATGTAGTGTAATAAGGCAGTGACAGGTGTGATGTTATTGTTAGTAGTAGTAGTATATATGTGGTGTAATAAGGCAGTCACATGTGTGATGTTATTTAGTAGAAGTGTATTTGTATTATTTGTAAACATTATAAAACTACTGTTGATTTTAATTTGTTCTGATAGATTTGGCTGCCTCACCACGCCACGAGACAGGTCTGACAAGTTTCCCCAGCATGCAGGACCAATGTGGGACAAGAACATCGGACGCAGAAGATGAGTCTGAGCTGTCTCTGCAGAGAGAGTATCTCAGATCAGAAATCAGCAGAAACAACATTGTCATTCAAAAAGTGCAGAAAAACATGGAATGGTTGGAAGAGAAGCAGAAGAGAAAAGAAGAAAAGAGCAAGAGAGAGGAAAGGCAGCATGAAGCTCTGATGAAGAAACTGCGGACAGAAATGGCGCTGATGGAACAACGGAAAAACAGGGAGGAAGAGCTCCATGGTGTTGTCATGGAGAAAATGAAGAAGGAATTAGACGTGTGCGACATGACCCTTAAGAAAATACAGGAGGAATTGGCACTGATTGAAGACAGGAAGAAAAGAGGGGAGGAGAAGAGAAAGAGAGAGGAAGAGAGTGACAAGAAGGAGGAAAATATGTACATGAGATTGATAGATGAGAGCAGTGCGAGGCAGGAATATTACAACAGACACTTCAACCTGTGAGCCAGCTAGACAGGCAAAGATGGCAGTAACTGTCAATGGTGAACTGGCAAGCTTGGTGGTTTTCTCCCTTTTTTTTTTTCTTATTACCAAGCCACAAAGAAGCAAAGGACATGAAATGAAGACTGATCCAGTACAAAGCATGCCGTTCTTCTATGAGAAAAAAAAAAGTTTTGTGTGATACTTTGTGTTCACAAATGTTTCCCTTGCTATTGCATGCAGTGGTTTCTCAAAACGTTTGTATTGAAAATTTAGAGAGGTGGATGGATAGGAACAAAATCTGGGCGTCATCAAGGCTTTTAACTAAGATCTAAAGACCTGTCTTTGACTCATAGTCAGTCACTGTGAGGTTACTTGTGTCAAGTTTTGTTTATTTTGTGTGTGTGTTGGCACGTGTGTATCACTGGGTGAATATATGTGTGTGTGTCACTCTGTGGTGTGTGTGTGTGTAACTCTGCGTGTGTGACTATGTGTGTGTATGAATATATATGTGTGTGTGTGTGTGTAACTGGGTGTATGACTTGGAGTGTGCATGCATGTGCTCACGGGCGTGCGCATGTGTGTGTGTCACTGTGTGTGTGTGTGTGTGTGTGTGTCGGTGTGTGTATGTGTCAGCGTGTGTGTGTGTGTATAGGAATGCAGTTTTAGTGGTGTTAGAGCACATCTCCTGAAAACCAAAGTTGAGGACAAGTGGGGGTGGAATACCTGAATCTTGTCCTCGCTGGAACGTTCCATCCAGATGTAGGTGGGGGCTTGTTTCTTGTCACAGAAGGGATACTAACATTGACTGGACCCATTGTACCACCCCTGCCACAGGTACACTCTTCAGACATGGAGGAGATGTCATCACATTCATTGTACCACCCCTGCCACAGGTACACTCTTCAGACATGGAGGAGATGTCATCACATACACTGCAGCAACAAAACACACAACACACTGCACCCTCCTGACATTGACGGTTCGGTGTCTGAAGGGGGTAGGGAGATGGGTATAGGCTTAACTTCAGCTATACATTGAGCTACACTACCTGTGGTGTTTTTTGTTATTAATCTCACAACATATGTACCATAAGAATCATGTGAGGGAAAAAAGGCTATTAATCTCACAACATATGTACCATAGGAATCATGTGAGGGAAAAAAGGCAAGCGAAAACGAAGGTAAAACGATGAGAGAAAGGAGGTGGGCGCTGCCTTCTTACCGGCCCCAAGGGCTGTGCAGCCTGTTATCATCAGTGACCGCTCAGGTTATGAGGGCATTTCCCCATCCAGTCATGGCCCAAGGGCTGTGCAGCCTGTTATCATCAGTGACCGCTCAGGTTATGGGGCATTTCCCCATCCAGTCATGGCCCAAGGACTGAGCAGCCAGTTATCATCAGTGACCGCTCAGGTTATGGCGGCATTTCCCCATCCAGTCATGGCCCAAGGGCTGTGCAGCCTGTTATCATCAGTGACCGCTCAGGTTATGGGGGCATTTCCCCATCCAGTCATGGCCCAAGGACTGAGCAGCCAGTTATCATCAGTGACCGCTCAGGTTATGGGGACATTTCCCCATCCAGTCATTGTGGTGTGGGGAGGACAGGAGACGGGGGGATGTGCCACCCTTTCTTTTACCATATGTTCCATTCAATTTAATGTATGGAAAAGGTGCATCATTTTCTATTGAAACCTGTAGTTGTTTGAGTTGCTTGCTGGAGTGTTGTGTTCAGATAGCAAGGCAGCAAAACTGCAGGCACAAGGATTCCCTTTTGTTGGCCAGTATTGTCTCCCACATCTCCCTTTTTTGGACATCTATGTTTTATTTAAAGTGTGCTGTGAATCTGATGTTTAGATGCTTCTGTAATAGCTGAATTTTTCTCTTTTTGTGGGGGGGAGGGGGATAATTGGTAAAGATGGGGGAGGGATACGGGTTGATATACTTTGTTGAGATCAGCTGACGCTTACATCTGTGATAGCTGAATTTTCTCTTTTGTGGTGGGAGGCGGATGGTTGGTAAAGATGGGAGGTGGGGGGGGGGATAATAGGGGTTGATATACTTTGTTAAGAAGATCGGCCAACGCTTACTGGTCTGCTAACCATTCTGACATTGATAAAAAATGGATGCAGCTTCTGTTCTGGTGTGCTCACCATTCTGACATTGATAAAGAATGGATGCAGCTTTTGTTCTGGTGTGCCTTTGTTTGTTTTGTGATAATGCTTTTGACCTTTAACACATAACCTTGACCTTCAGTGGGATTGCAGCTGTCACTGCTAGTAATTATATCAGGTTTGATGAAGACAGGATTCAAATGCAAGGTTTACCACACGTCACAGTTAGTAATTATGCCAGGTTTGATAAAGACAGGATTCAAATGCAAGGTTTACCACACTTGGCTGTTAGTAATTATGCCAGGTTTGATGAAGACAGGATTCAAATGCAAGGTTTAGCATGCTCAAAAGTTTTTTTTTCTACAATACCCTGTAAATTCTGACCTTGACCTGTTCTTGTTTACATTTTGTCAAGTGTGTAAGAAAATGGAGCTCATGCAATAGCACTGCTTTGCAGGTTATGCTTTCTTGACCACTGCTGTATGGACATTACTGTATGGACATGACTGACCACTGCTGTATGGACATTACTGTATGGACATGACTGACCACTGCTGTATGGACATTACTGTATGGACATGAATGACCACTGCTGTATGGACATTACTGTATGGACATGACTGACCACTGCTGTATGGACATTACTGTATGGACATGAATGACCACTGCTGTATGGACATTACTGTATGGACATGACTGACCACTGCTGTATGGACATTACTGTATGGACATGAATGACCACTGCTGTATGGACATTACTGTATGGACATGACTGGCCACTGCTGTATGGACATTACTGTATGGACATGACTGACGACTGCTGTATGGACATGACTGACGACTGCTGTATGGACATGACTGACGACTGCTGTATGGACATTACTGTATGGACATGACTGACGACTGCTGTATGGACAACTGCTGTATGGACATGACTGACCACTGCTGTATGGACATGACTGACGACTGCTGTATGGACATGACTGACGACTGCTGTATGGACATTGCTGTATGGACATGACTGACCACTGCTGTATGGACTGTATGGACATGACTGACCACTGCTGTATGGACATGACTGACCACTGCTGTATGGACATGACTGACCACTGCTGTATGGACATGACTGACGACTGCTGTATGGACATTACTACTGTATGGACATTACTGACCACTGCTGTATGGACATTACTGTATGGACATGACTGACCACTGCTGTATGGACATTACTGTATGGACATTACTGACTACTGCTGTGTGGGCATTAGTGACTTGGCAGCAAACTCTGTTTACTGTCGATGCCCAGGAATTTTTTTACATTCTTGTTTTGTGGCTTGATGTTGGTTATAATATTTGTTTATGATCTGTGCATGCATGTGTGTGTGAGTGTGTGTGTGTGTGCGTGTGTGTGTGTGTGTGAACATTTTTGCCAAATCAGAAATTTCTCATTCGAAGTGGAAATAGTTAATATCCATAAATACATATTCTGTTTTTTGTCAGCACCTGTTCTCATGCTTGAGTCTTACCGCTTGTTCATTACAGAACAATTGGTTACATGTCCCCTTGCCTTGCCAGACTTTCTTTTGGCAGCTACAAAAAGGGGAACGACGTTCTTCCTTGTTTTAATGTCTGTGTACATAACTGTTTTAACCAGGCTGTTTCTATGCACATTTCCGGTTATTCATACTGAAATTGTTGTTTTAAACTTAGAATGAAATAGTTGAGAGTAACTAAACATACTTCGTTGTATTTGTGTGTGGTGCAGTGTTAATTTTGATTCATGGCAAGTTTGTTTTCAGTGGCTGTTTTCAGTGGCTGTTCCCAGTTGTGTTGACTTTTGATTCAAACCAGTCATGTCCCTGTTGCCATGGGCTGCAGTGTGCACTATCTCCTTGCTGACCCTTAGCAGACGAAATGGTTTATTCAAGAGTTATCTTCCCCCTTACCTCCCTTGATTGATGAAGCTTGATTTGTTTCATGTAAAATCATTAAAATGTCTGTGAATGTCTTAGAACCTATAAAATTATGATATATAATACAATACTGAATTCACAAAGATTTTATGCATGTTATTTGTGACAACTATATTGGATTGGAAAGCCCACATCTTCTCTTAACTAACATTTGTGTAGTTGGTTTCGGCACCCATTTTCAAATCTCCACAAGTCAAGCGATGTCCTCTAAGTGTTTTACATTTCCAGATGGTTTTGCTATAAACATGATCTTATTCACATCCCTCCCCCCCCCCCCCCCCCCCCCCCCACCCATGATGTGGTGTTTTTAATTTCTTTTTTAAAGATGCCAAACAGTGCCACCTTGACGTTAACCTCCAACTGAATGCTGTATTTGGAAAGAAGGAGCTGTTGTAGGCGTTTCCTAAACTTCTCAAAGTGTTCACAACTGTCAAATGTGTAGTCTGTGAAGTCAACATCTTGACTTGATGCCAGTGATATGAATTTGTTGTTGCTATGCCCATTTTATTCAGCAAAATGTTTGTGGGGAAGATATGGTGAATGAGCTCAAGACGAATTTTTTGTACATTTGTAGGCAGCTGTGAAGTAGTCATTTTTAATGTCAGTTTGTTTCTCCGGGAGTGATTTTTCTGTTGTCTTACCTTTGCATTTGTGAGTGAGCTCAAAAGACCTATGCTAGTGTCACTTTGGTCCAAGATCAGAACTTCCTCTGTCATGTTTGTGAGTGATGCTAGTGTCACTTTGGTCCAAGATCAGAGCTTCCTCTGTCATGTTTGTGAGTGATGCTAGTGTCACTTTGGCCCAAGATCAGAGCTTCCTCTGTCATGTTTATGAGTGATGCTAGTGTCACTTTGGCCCAAGATCAGCTTTTCCTCTGTCATTTTCTAGCTTTGCTTTCCAGTTTGGAGGCATAGCGTTAAAAATTGCATTATATTCAAACTGATGTCTTCTTTTCTCATACTTTTCCTCTAATTTGTTCATAGCTCATATATTGTTCATGTGCCCATAGGTCATGGATGTATAGAATTTTTGCTTTCTGCCATTTATGGAAAACATACGGGAAATCATGTGTATTTTATGTTTTTATGGTTCGAAAGAGGTTCTCTTTTAATGCTTTTTGATATCAGCTTTCATTTGTTAGTGTTGTTGCTCATATTTGCTCCATCATAAATGATACACGCCAAAAGTCTAACTTAGCTAAAGTTAGCTGTAGTCTAAGTTAGCTTGAACCCCAAAAGTCTAACTTAGCTACAGTTAGCTATAGTCTAACTTAGCTTAAACTCCAATAGTCTTAGCTACAGTTAGCTATACTCTCTGTACCTGTCTGCCTGCCTGAAATCGCATTGATCAGTCTGATTGTAATCTTGATATGATGCAAGATACTATTCATTACAATTTTTGCGCATGACATTATATGATCATATATCTGATGAATGTGTTTAGCAGTGATTTTAATAGAGAGTAGTTTGTGACAGTAGTCAGTTCCATGACATTGAAAATATGATGTGAATTATAGACATACAGTATTTACCATTTAATGGACAATAATTGTACTTTCTATCTGTTTGACAATATATGGCATTTTTATGAATCTTTTGTTGCATTTGGATATTTGTGTGTGTGTGGTGTGTGTGTGTGTGTGTGTTGTGTGTGTGTGTGTGTGTGTGTGCGTGCTTGTTTGTATTAATTTATTACTTTTTAAAAAATCAAGGTTTGATAAATCAATACAATGTCTGGCAGTCCCATAATGGCCTGGTCAGGCTTCACAGTCAATAAATCCATACAATGTCTGGCAGTCCCATAATGGCCTGGTCAGGCTTCACTGTCAATAAATCCATACAATGTCTGGCAGTCCCATAAGGGCCGGGTCGGGCTTCACTGTCAAAAAAACCATCAAGTCTGGCATCCCATAATGCCTGGTCGGGTTTTAAACTGCAATAAATCCATACAATTCTGAGCCCCCTTTATGGCCGGGCACCTTCACACAGGCCGGGCTTCCAGCATAAATCCAACTTGTGTCGGCAGTCCCATAATGCCTGGCAGGCTTCACGTCAAAAATCAATAAAATTTCGGGCACCCCAAAGGCCTGGCGGGCTTCATAGTCAAAAATAAATACAAGCCCGGCATCCCATAAGGGGCCTGGTCGGCTTCACATCAAAAATCCATACAATGTCTGGCACCCCAAATTTGGGCCGGGTCAGCGGGCTTCACATCAAAAAATCAATAAAAGTCGGGAATTTTTTTCAAGGGCAATAAACCATACAATTCGGGCACCCAAAAAACCTGGTGGGGCTTCACATCAAAAAATCCATACAATTCTGCACCCCTTCACATCAATAAATAAATACAAGTCGGCAGCCCCCAAACACCCAAAAAAACAAAAAAAAATTTCTGGCATTTTCACATAAATAAATAAATACAACGCGGGGCAGTCCCAAAGGCCTGGCGGGCCAAGTCAATAAATCCATAAAAAGTCTGGCATTTCACAGCAATAAAAAATACAAGTCTGGCATCCCAAATGGCCTGGTCAGCGGGGCTTCACATCAAAATTTTTGCACCCACAGAGAAGGGTTTTTTTTTTTCCTTTTTTCATTTAGCAGTTTTTTCAGGGTGGACCTTTCAGGTTTTGACCCTTTTTTCCCGGCCATGTACAGCTCTGAAAAGGCCCATTTGGGTTTCTGGGCGTAATGGTGAAAACCTGTCCTCCCCCATCTTCTGGGGGGGAAAACCGTCCCCCCACACTTCAGGGGTGAAAAAACCCGTCCCCACATCTTCAGGGTTTTCGGGTTTGGGGAAAAATGTTTAAAATGGGGTAAAAACCTGTTTGGGGGGCCCCCCCCTTTTTTTTTTTTTTTTTTTTTTTTTTTTTTTTTTTTTTTTTTTTTTTTTTTTTTTTTTTTTTTTTTTTTTTTTTTTTTTTTTTTTTTTTTTTTTTTTTTTTTTTTTTTTTTTTTTTTTTTTTTTTTTTTTTTTTTTTTTTTTTTTTTTTTTTTTTTTTTTTTTTTTTTTTTTTTTTTTTTTTTTTTTTTTTTTTTTTTTTTTTTCCCCCCCCCCCCCCCCCCCCCCCCCCCCCCCCCCCCCCCCCCCCCCCCCCCCCCCCCCCCCCCCCCCCCCCCCCCCCCCCCCCCCCCCCCCCCCCCCCCCCCCCCCCCCCCCCCCCCCCCCCCCCCCCCCCCCCCCCCCCCCCCCCCCCCCCTTCCCCCATTTGGATTTGGGTTGAAACCTGTCCTCCACATCTTAAAGGGGGCGGCTGTAAGGGGTGAAAACCTTCCCCCATCTTAGGGGGGTGAAAACCTTCCTCCACATTTCATGGGTTGAAAAACCGCCCTCCACATTTTCATGGGGTTCCCCCTTTTAAAGGGGGAAAAAACCGTCCTCCCCCTTTCATGGGGGGGGAAAAAACCTGTCCCCCACACTTCTGGGGGGGGGGAAAAAAAAGCCCCTCCACATTTTTGGGGGGTTGGCACTGTTGTGAAAACCCCTGTCCTCCAATTTTCATGTGGGAAAACCTGCCCTCCACATTTCATGGGTAAAACCTGCCCTCCAATCTTTTTGGGTGAAAAACCGTCCTCAATTTCATGGGATGAAAAACCGTCCTCCACATCTTGTGGGGGGGGACGTAATGGGAAAACCGTCCTCCACATCTTCTTTGGGGTTTTGGGAAAAAAACCTGCCCTCCCATCTTCATGGGGGGGGAAAAACCGCCCTCCACATCTCAGGGGGTTGGCCGGGCTAATAGTAAAAACCCGCCCTCCACATTTTCAGTGGGGGAAAAACCTCCCCTCCAAATCTTCAGGGAAAACCTGCCCCCACATTTTTGGGTGAAAACCGTCCCCCAATTTCAGGATGAAACTCCTCCACTTTTCGGGGGTTTGGGCGGGCTGAATTTTAAAACCTGTCCTCCATCTTCAGGGGGTGAAAACCGTCCTCCCTCTTCGGGGGATGAAACCTTTCCCTCCACATCTTCGGGGGTTGGCGGCTGTAATGTGAAAAACCTGTCCTCCACATTTCTGGGGAAAAGAAAGGGGAAAAAACCTTCTCCCATTTTCATGTGGGGGGAAAACCTGCCTCCAATTTTAGGGGTAAAAAAACCTGGCCTCCCTTTTTATGGGGTTTTTGGGGGGGTTTGAAAACCTTCCCCATCTTCATGGGGGGTGAAAACCTGCTCCATTCTTATGGGGTTAAAAACATTCCCCCAATCTTCATGGGGTGAAAATGTCCCCACACTTATTTGGGGTTAAAACCGTCCCCCACATTTTCAGGGGTTTTGGGGGCTGTAATGGTAAAAAAACCGTCCCCCACTCTTCAGGGGTTTGCGGGGTTAATGGGGGAAACCTTCCTCCCATCTTTGGGGGGAAAACCTGCCTCCACATCTTCAGGGGGTGAAAACCGCCCCAATCTCCATGGGGGGGGGGAAAAACCGTCCCTCCACATCTTCAGGGGGTTGAAAACCTGCCCTCCACATCTTCAGGGGTTTCGGGGGGCTTTAATAGTGAAAACCTGTCCTCACATTTTCAGGGGGGGTTTTTTTAAAATGGTGAAACCTGCCTCCACATCTTATGGGGTAAAAAAACCTTCCTCCACATTTTCAGGGGGTTGAAAACCGTCCTCCACATTTTCGGGGGTTTTGACAGAGGGGAAAAAACGTTTTTTCCACATCTTCATGGGTAAAAAAACCTGCCCCTCCCACTTCATGGGTAAAAAACTGTCTCCACTCTTCAGGGGGTTGGCGGGCGTAATTGAAACTTGTCCTCCACATCTTTATGGGTGTTATTTTATGGTGAAAACCTTTCCCCAACTTGGGGGGTTTGGAGGTCTTAATGGTGAAAACCGTCCCCCCAATTTTACGGGTTGGGCAGGTGAAAATTGAAACCGTCCCCCACTCTTCATGGGGGGGAAAACCGTCCCCCCCAATTTCATGGGGGTTTCAAGGGGGCTGTAATAGTAAAACCGTCCTCCACATCTTCGGGGTTGGGGGGGAAAAAACCGTCCTCCACATCTTCATGGGGTGAAAAACCTGCCCCACATTTATGGGGTGAAAACCGCCCCCCACACTTCATGGGTTGGGTTTGGGTTTTAAGGGTAAAAACCCTGTCCTCCACTTCAGGGGGGTGAAAAAACCATCCTCCACATCTCCATGGGGTGGAGGGTGAATAGTAAAACCGCCTCCACCTTCATGGGGTTTTTGGTGTAAGGTTTGAAAACCGTCCCCACATTTTTAAGAGGGGGGGAAAACCTGTCCTCCACATCTTCTTTGGTGAAAACCGTCCCCCCACATTTCATGGGGGGGGAAAAAAACCCTGTCCCCCCACTTTTCGGGGGGTAAAAACCTGTCCTCCACATCTTCAGGGTGAAAAAACCCTCCTCCACATCTTCGGGGGTTGAGGGCTTAAGGTGAAAAAAAGTCCTCACATCTTCTGGGGTTGAAAACCTTTCCCTCCACATCTTATGGGGGGAAACCCTTTCTCCCATCTTCAGGGGGTTTGGAAAAAACCTTCCTCCACATCTTCTTTGGGTGTAAAACCTTTTCCCCACATCTTCAGGGGGGGGAAGGGGGAAAACCTGTCTCCACATTTTTCATGGGGGGAAACCAGTCCTCCACATTCCAGGGGGTTGGCGGGGGTGAAATTGTAAAAAACCCTGTCCTCCACATCTTAGGGGGTTTGGGTTGGGATGTATGGTGAAAACCTTCCTCCCTTTAAATGAGGTGGAAAACCTGTCCTCCCATCTTCATTGGGAAAAATACCAGTCTTTCCCACATCTTCATGGGTTGGCGGGGAAATTTAAAAACCTTCCCCACATCTTCATGGGGTGAAAAACCTGTCTCCACTTTTCAGGGGGTGAAAACCTGTCCTCCCATCTTCTGGGGTGAAAAACTTCCCCTCCACATCTTCATGGGGTGGGGGCTGAAATGGTAAAAAATGTCCCCCACATTTTCAGGGGTGAAACCGCCCTCCACATCTTCAGGTGTGAAAACCTGTCCTCCACATCTTCAGGGGTTGGGAGGGTTGTAAAACCTTCCCTCCACATTTTCATGGGGAAAACCAGGTCCTCCCCACATTTATGGGTTGGCTGGACTGTAATGGTGAAAACCTGCCCTCCAAATCTTCATTGGGGTAAAAAAATTTTCCTCCACTCTTCATGGGGGGTAAAAAAAGTCCCCACTCTTCAGGGGGTGAAAACGGGGGCCCCCCAATCTTCAGGGGAAACCTTTCCTCCACTCTTCATGGGGGGGGGCGAAGGGTGAAAAACCTTCCCCACCCTGGAGTGGACGTCCAATCCCGGGGGGGGGTTTTGGGTTCGTCCCAAAATCAAGGGTTTTTTCGCCCCACCCCTCCAGGGGTTTGCGCGGACTAAATTGGGAGGGGAAATGGACCCCCACATCGAGTTTCTAAAACTTTTGTGCGTTTCTAAGTGGGTTTAAATTTCCTGACCAACCTGGGTGATGTAATCTTCGGGGCCGGGTTCCCCGGGGGTTAAAAAAATTTTTAGGTCGGGCCCTGTATGTAGTCCCCCCTTCAAAGGGAAACCTACTCATCTTAATTCCTCATTCCCCTTTGTCAGATTAAAAAAAATCTAAAATTCTTGGTTTCCAGCCCTCTCTCATGGTGCCTACTTTCGTGCCTCCCCCCCTTCTTTTGGTTTCTTCCGTGGGGTACCTTTCCCAAAATCCCGGGGGGTTCGTGGACGACGGGGGGTCCCCCCTCCGGGGGGAGCTTCACCCCCCGGGGCTTGGGAAAGTTTTTTCGTCGAGGGGGCAGAGGTGGTGTTAAAATTTATCAACAGGGACTGCCCCACCGGTACCCGGGAGTGGTTTCCCTGGGTTCCTCTTGAGATTTGACATTGGATCTCCCGTGGGTTTTGCGGTCCGGGGGCTCCCGGGCCCCCGGGCTTTTGTGGACGGGGGTTGGAAAGGGGGGGGGTTTTTCACCCTCTGAGGGGCGCAAAAATGGGACACAAAAAAAAAAAAAAAAAAAAAAAAGAAAACCTGTCCTCCACCCTCTTATGGGGATAGGGGGGTTTTTAACTTTTCCCTGTTCCCTTTCTGGGGAAAAACCGGGCCTCCCTCTTCTGGGGTTTTTTGGGCTGTAGGGAAAACCGTCCTCCAAAATTTTTCATGGGGTTAAAAACCCTGTCCTCCCAATTTTTTTGGGGAAAATGAAAACCTTTGCTCCACATCTTCTGGGGGTTGGCTTTGGTGAAAAATTTTCTCCCTATTCTGGGGGGGCCCGCCCCCAAATCTTTTGGGGGTTGGAAGGGCGTTGGGGGGAAAACTGCCCCCCCTTTCAGGGGGGGGCGGGAAAAAAAAAAAAAAAAACCTGCCCACATCTTAAGGGTTTCCCGGTGTAATGTAAAAAACCTGTCCTCCCATCTTCATGGGGGAAAACCTGTCCTCCACATTTTCGGGGGTAAAAAATTAATTTTTAGGGGGTTGGGCGTTTGGTAAACGTCCTCCACATCTTAGGGGGTTGGGCTACTTAATGTAAAAACCTTGCCCCCACATTTCAGTGCAGAAAAAACCTGTTTCCAAATTCGGGGGGAAAAAACCGGGTCCCCCACATCTTATGGGTTGGGGGCTGAAAAGGAAAACTGTCCTCCACATCTTCATGGGGTTGAAAACCTTCCACATCTTGGGGGTTGGGGGGGCTGTAATGTAAAACCTGTCCTCCACATTTTTCATGGGGAAAACCGCCTCCACATCTTCTTGGTGAAAACCGTCCCCCACTCTTCTGGGGGTGGCGGGGACTTTTAAATGGGGGGAAAAAACGTCCTCCCATCTTAGGGGGTGAAACCTGTCTTCCAATTTCATGGGGTAAAAACCGTCCTCCACATCTTCTGGGTTGGTTGGGATGTAATGGGGGGAAAACCCTTCCCCACATTTCATGAGGTAAAAAAACCGTCCTCACATCTTCTTTTGGGGTAAAAAACCGCCCCCACATCTTATGGGGTTGGGGCTGTATGGTAAAAAAACCGTCCTCACATTTCATGGGGTGAAAAACTGTCTTCCACATCTTCAGGGGGTGAAACCGTCCTCCACATCTTCATGGGGGGGGAAAACTGTCCCCAATCTTCAGGGGGGAAAACTGTCCCAAAATCTTCGGGGGGTGAAAACCGTCCTCCACATTTTCTGGGGGGTTGAAAAAACCTTCCCCCACTTTATGGGTGAAAACCATCTCCACATCTTATGGGTTTGGGGGGCTTTTTGGTAAAAAACCTTCCCACATCTTAGGGGGTAAAAACCCCAGTCCTCACTCTCCTGGGGGGGGACCTGTAATAGTAAAAAACCTTCCCCCAAAATCTTCATGGGGGGTTTTGGTTGGGTTAATGTGAAAATGTCCCACATTTTCATGGGGGGAAAACCGTCCTCCAATCTTTTTGGGTTTTGGAAAAAACCGCCTCCCACATCTTCAGGGGTTTGGTGGATGTAATGGTGAAAACCTGTCCCCCACATCCATGGGGGGAAAACCTGCCCCACATCTCATGGGTAAAAAGTCCCTCCACCTTCGGGGGTTGGGGGGCTGTAAGGGTGAAAAAGCCCTCACATCTTCAGGGGGTAAAAAAACCCTTTCCCCCACTTTTCAGGGGAAAACCTTCCCCACTCTTCATGGGTTGGCGATGGTGAAAATTCCCACATTTTATTGGGTAAAAAACCGTCCCCACATCTTCATGGGTTTGGTTTTAAATGGTGAAAAAACCTTCCTCCACTTTCCCCATGGGGTTAAAGGGCGTTTTTGAAAAAACCTTCCTCCACATTTCAGGGGTTGGGGGGATGTAATGGTGAAAACCTGTCCCCACATCTTCATGAGGTGAAAACCTTCCTCCACATCTTCTTTGGGTGAAAACCATCTCCACATCTTCGGGGGTTTGGGCTGGGGCTTTAAGGGTGAAAACCTGTCCTCCAATCTCAGGGGGTAAAAACCTTCCTCCACATCTTCAGGGGGAAAAAACCCTTCCTCCCTCTTCATGGGGTGAAAAACCTCTCCCCAAATCTTAGGGGGGATGGGGGCTGTAAGGGTGAAAAATGTCCCCACTCTTCAGGGGTGAAACCTGTCCTCCACTTTTTTTCATGGGGGGGAAAACCTGTCCTCCCCATCTTCAGGGGGTTTGGGCGATGGTAAAAACCTATCCCCCAATCTTCATTGGGTGAAAACCAGTCCTCCCATTTCATGCGGTTGGTTGGGCTGTAATGGTAAAAACTGTCCTCCACATCTTCTGGGGTAAAACCAGTCTCCACCTCCAGGGGTTGGGCAGGGCTGTAATAGTAAAAAACCTGTCCCCCAATTTTCGGGGGTCGGGGGGGATGAAAAGGTAAAAAACCTGTCCTCCCTTCTTCATAGGTGAAAACCTGCCCTCCACATCTTCAGGGGTTGGCTGGACTGAAAATTGGGGGGAAAACCTGTCCCCCACACTTCATGGTGTAAAAACCGTCCTCCACTTTCTGGGGTTGGCAATGGTGAAAACCGTCCTCCACTTTCATAGGTGGAAAAACCTTCCTCCACACCCTTCGGGGGGAAAAAAACCCCATTCCCCACATCTTCTGGGGTTGGTTGGGCTGTAATATGAAAACTGGTCCTCTACATCTTCGGGGGTTGGCGGGGCTGTAATAGGAAAATCTGTCCTCCACATCTTCAGGGGTTGGCTGCACTGTAAGGGTTTTAAAAACCTTTTCTCCACTCTTCATGGATTGCCAGGGGCTTAAGGTGAAAAAAGCTGCCCTCCACATTTTCGGGGGGGTAAAAAAAAACCGCCGCCATTTCAGGGGGGTAAAAAACCATCCTCCACTCTTCAGGGGGGTTGGCAGGGCTGTAAGGTGAAAACCTGCCCCTCCACACTGAGGGGGTGAAACCCTGTCCTCCACTCTTCGGGGGTGAAAACCAGTCCCCACATTTTTCTTGTGGTTGGCAGGGATCTAATATGAAACGTCCTCCACACTTCATGGGTTGGCTGCGCTTTTTAAGGAAAAAAAACCCTTCCTCCACATCTCCATGGGTGAAAACCTGTCCTCCCATCTTCGGGGGGTGAAAACCTGTCGTCCACATTTTCAAGGGGTTTTTGGGGCTGTAATGGTGAAACTGCCCTCCTTTTTCAAGGAGTAAAAACCTGTCCCCCACATGTTTTGATGTGAAAACTGCCTCCACATCTTCATGGGGTGAAAACTGTCCCAATCTTCATTGGTTGGCAGGCTGAAATTTTGAAAAAAACCTGTCCTCCCATCTTCAGGGGTTTGAAAACCATCCTCCCCATCTTTTTGGGGGTTGGCAGGGCTGTTTTGTGAAAACCTTCCTCACATCTTCAGGGGTTGGCGCGCTGTAAGGGGAAAAAAACCCTGTCCTCCACACTCCAGGGGGGTTTAAAACCGCCCTCCACATCTCAGGGGTAAAAAACCTGTCGTCCACATCTTCAACGGGTGGTTGGACTTAAGGGTTTAAAAAACTCCCCCCATTCTTCAAGGAGTAAACCCTGTCTTCACTGTTTAGGGGGTGAAACCTGTCCTCCAATCTCATGGGGGGAAAACCGTCCCCACATTTTCATGGGGTGGCCGTGCTGAAATTTTGAAAAAAACCTGTGCCCACATTTTCATGTGGTTGGCAGGGCTGTAATTGTAAAACCCTGTCATCCACTTTTCATGGTGAAAACCTGTCCTCCACATTTCAGGGGTTTGGGCGGGGCTGTAATGGGTGAAAACCTGTCCCCCACATCTTCAGGGGGTTGGCGGGCTGTAATGGTAAAAACCTTCCTCCAATTTTAAAGGTTTGGCACGGCTGTAATGGTAAAAACCTGCCTCCACATCTTGATGGGTGAAAACCTTCCTCCCACTTATGGGATAAAACCAGTCCCCAACTCAGGGGTTGGCAGGGCTGAATGGGTAAAACCTGTCCTCCACATCTTCATGGGGTGAAAACTGTCCTCCACTCTCATGGGGTAAAAAACCTCCCCACTCTTCTGGGGTTGGGCGGGGCTGTAAAGTAAAAAACCTGTCCCCCAATCTTCATGGGGAGAAAACCTGTCCCCCAATCTCATGGGGTTTGAAAACTGCCCTCCACATCTTGTTTGGGGTGAAAAACCTGTCTCCACATTTTCTTGGGATGAAAAAGTCTCCCCATCTCGGGGGTTGGCAGGGCTTTTATGGTAAAAACCCTGTCCCCCCAATTTTCAGGGGTGAAAACCCTGTCCTCCACATCTTCATGGGGTAAAAAACCACCCTCCCATTTCATGGGGTTGGCAGGCTGTAATAGTGAAAACCTGTCCTCCACTTTCATGGGGGGGGAAAACCTGCCCTCCAATTTCATGTGGTGAAAACCGGCCCTCCAATCTTATTGGGTAAAACCTGTCCTCCAATTCATGGGTAAAAAATCAGTCCTCCACTCTTCTTGGGGTTGGCAGGGCTGTAATGGAAAAAACCGCCCTCCACATCTTCATGGGGGGGGAAAACTGTCCCCAAATTTTCAGGGGGGAAAAACCCCTGCCCTCCACATCTTCGGGGGTTTGGCAGGGCTGTAATGGAAAAAACCTGTCCTCCACATCTTCATGTGGAGAAACCCTGTCCTCCACACTTCATGTGGTAAACCTGCCCTCCACATCTTGATTGGGTGAAAACCTGTCCTCCACATCTTCAGGGGGTTTGGGTTGGGCGGAATGTTGAAAACCCTGTCCTGCACATCTTCAGGGGTGTGAAAACCTGTCCCCATGTCTTTATGGGGTTAAAACTTTCCTCCACATCTTCATGGGGGTAAAAGTGGGGGCTCCACATCTTCATGGGGAAAACCATCCCCCACATCTTCATGGCGTTTGTTGCGCTGTAATGGTGAAAACCCGTCTCCACATCTTCATGGGGTTAGCTGGGTTGTAATCTTTGGAAACTGTCCTCCAAAATCTTCATGGGGGGGAAAACCTGTCCCACATCTTAATGGGGTGAAAACCTGTCCTCCACATCTCCATGGGGTGAAACCTGTCCCCACATTTTTCATGGGGTGAAAACCTGTCCTACACATCTTCACGGGGTTGTCAGGGCTTTAATAGTGAAAACCTGTCCTCCACATTTTCATGGGGTTGGTTGGGCGTAATGGTGAGAACCTGTCCTCCACACTTTCATGGGGTGAAAACCTGTCCTCCCCCATCTTCATGGGGTGAAAACCGTCCTCCACATCTTCATGGGTTTGAAGAGGGCGAAACGTGTCTTCCACTCTATGGATGAAAACCTGTCCTCCACATCTTCATGGGGTGAAAACATGTCTCCACATTTTCATGGGTTGGCAGGGCTTAGGTGAAAACTTGTCCTCCACATCTTTATGGGGTTGGTTGGGATGTAATGGGGGAAAACCTGTCCTCCACATCTTAAAGGGTTGGCAGTCTGTATGGTGAAAACCTGTCCTCCACATGTTCACGGGTTGGCGTGCTGTAATGGTGAAAACCAGTCCTCCACACTTCAGGGGGTGAAAACCAGTCCTCCACATCTTCATGGGGTTGGCGGGGCTGTAATAGTCAAAACCGTCCTCCACATCTTCAGGGTGGCAGGCTGTAATGGTGAAAAACCTGTCCTCCACATCTTCTGGGTGTGAAAACGGGCCCTCCACACTTCATGGGGTGAAAACCGTCCTCCACATCTTCATGCGGTTGGTTGGGCTGTAATGGTTTGAAAACCTGTCCCCCACATCTTCTGGGTGAAAACCAGTCCTCCACATCTCCGGGGGTTGGAAAGGGCTGTAATAGTGAAAACCTGTCCTCCACATCTTCATGGGGTTGGTTGTGATGTAATGTTGAAAACCTGTCCTCCACATCTTCATGGGTGGAAAACCTGTCTCCAATCTCTTGGGTAAAACCAGTCCTCCACATCTTAAATTTTTGGGCTGGACTGTAATGGTGAAAACCTGTCCTCCACATCTTCATGGGCGAAAACCTGTCCTCCACATCTTCATGGGGTGAAAAACCTCCTCCACATCTTCATGGGTTGGCCAGGGCTGTAATGGTGAAAAAATGTCCTACACATCTTCATGGGTGAAAACCTGTCCTCCACATCTTCATGGTGTGAAAACCTGTCCTCCACATCTTCATGGGGTTGGCAGATGTTGAAAACCTATCCTCCACATCTTCATTGGGTGAAAACCAGTCCTCCACATCTTCAGCGTTGGTTGGGCTGAAAGGATAACCTGTCCTCCACATCTTCATGGGGTGAAAACCAGTCCTCCACATCTCCATGGGGTTGGCGGGCTGTAATGTGAAAACCTGTCCTCCACAACTTCATGGGGTTGGTTGGATGTAATGGGAAAACCTGTCCTCCACATCTTCATGAGGTGAAAACCTGTCCTCCACATCTTCTTTGGGGTTGAAAACCAGTCTTCCACATTTCAGGGGTTTTGGTGGCTGTAATGGTGAAGACCTGTCCTCCACATTTTCAGGGTGAAAACTGTCCTCCACATCTTCATGGGGTAAAAACCTGTCCTCCACATCTTCATGGGGTAAAAACCTCTCCTCCACTCTTCTGGGATGGCAGGCTGTTAATGTGAAAAAATGTCCTCCACATCTTCAGGGGGTGAAAACCTGTCCTCCACATCTTCAGGGGTGTGAAAAACCTGTCCCCACATCTTCATGGGGTTGAGATGGGAAACCATCCTCCACATTCATGGGGTTAAACCAGTCCTCCACATCTTCATGGGTTGGCTGACTGTAATGGGGGGAAACCTGTCCTCACATCTTTCATGGTGTGAAAACCTGTCCTCCACATCTTCATGGGGGGGCAGATGGGAAAACCATGTCCTCCACATTTTCATGGGGTTGAAAACCTGTCCTCCACATCTTCAGGGGGTGAAAACCAGTCCTCCACATCTTCAGGGGGTTGGTTGGGCTGTAATAGTGAAAACCTGTCCTCTACATCTTCTTGGGTTGGCGGGGTTTAAATAGTGAAAATCCTTGTCCTCCACATCTTCGGGGGTTGGCTGCACTGTAATGGTGAAAACCTGTCCTCCACATCTTTCATGGGTTGCCAGGCTGTAATGGTGAAAAGCGTCCTCCCATTTTCATGGGTGAAAACCTTCTGCACTTTTCATGGGGTGAAAAACCAGTCCTCCACATCTTCAGGGGGTTGGCAGGGCTGTAATGGTAAAAAACCTGTCCTCCACATTCTTCATGGGGTGAAAACCTGTCCTCCACATCTTCATGGGTGAAAACCTGTCCTCCACATCTTTTGGTGGCAGGGCTCTAAAGTGAAACCTGCCCTCCATTCTTCAGGGGTTTGGCTGCGCTGTAATGGTGAAACTAGTCCTCCACATCTCCGGGGGTGAAAACCTGTCCCCCACATCTTCAGGGGGTTGAAAACCTGTCGTCCCATTAAGGGGTTGGTTGGGCTGTAATGGTGAAACCTGCCCTCCATATCTTCAAGGGGTGAAAACCTGTCCCCCACATGTTTCGATTGGAAACCTGTCCCCCAATCTTCAGGGGTGAAAACCTGTCCTCCACATCTTTCATGTGGTTTGGGGCTGTAATTGTAAAACCTGTCCTCGCATCTCATGGGGTGAAAACCAGTCCTCCACATCTTCTGGGGTGGCATGGCTTTAATGTGAAAACCTGTCCTCCACATCTTCATGGGTGGTGCGCTGTAATGGTGAAAACTGTCCTCACATTTTAAATGGGGTTGAAAACCTGTCCTCCACATCTTAAGGTGAAAACCTGTCGTCCAATCTTCAACGGGTTGGTTTGGCTGTATAGTGAAACCTGTCTCACATCTTCTGGCGTTGGGCCAGGGCTGTATGGTGAAAACCTGTCCTCCAATCTTCAAGGGTTGGCCGGCTTTAAATGGTGAAAACCTGTCCTCCACATCTTCATGGGGTGAAAACCTGTCCTCCACATCTTCATGGGATGAAAACCAGTCCTCCACATCTTCATGGGGTTGGCAGGGCTGTAATGGTGAAAACCTGTCCTCCACATCTTCATGGGGTGAAAAACCTTTTCCTCCACTTCTTCATGGGGTGAAAACCAGTCCTCCAACATCTTCAGGGGGTTTGGGCGGGCGTAATATTGAAAACCTGTCTCCACATCTTCATGTGGAAAAAAACCCCTGTCCTCCACATCTTCATGTGGTTGAAACTGCCCTCCAAATCTTGTTTGGGTGAAAACCTTCCCCCCAAAATCTTCATGGGTTGGTTGAGCTGGAATGTGAAAACCTGTCCTGCACATCTTCATGGGGTTTGAAACTGTCCTCCATGTCTTTATGGGGTTAAAACCAGTCCTCCAAAATCTTCATGGGGTGAAAACGTGTGCTCACACTTCATGGGGTTAAAACCATCCTCCACATCTTCATGGCGTTTGGCGCTTTTAATGTGGAAAACCCGTCTCCACATTTTTCAGGGGTTAGCGGGGTTGAAATCGTGAAAACCTGTCCTCCACATCTTCATGGGGTGAAAACCTGTCTCCCATCTTCATGGGGTGAAAACCTGTCCTCCACTCTTCATTGGGGTGAAAACTGTCCTCCACATCTTCATGGGGTTGTCAGGGCTTTAATAGTGAAAACCTGTCCTCCAAAATCTTCATGGGGTTGGTTGGGCTGAAGGTGAGAACCTGTCCTCCACATCTTCATGGGGTAAAAACCTGTCCTCCACATCTTCATGGGGTGAAAACCTGTCCTCCACATCTTCAGGGGGTTTGGGACAGAGGCGAAAACTGTCTTCCCATCTTCATGGGTGAAAACCTGTCCTCCACATCTTCATGGGGTGAAAACATGTACTCCACATCTTCATGGGGTTGGCAGGGCTGTAATGTGAAACCTGTCCTCCACATCATTATGGGTTGGTTGGGAGAAATGGTGAAAACCTTCCTCCACATCTTCATGGGTTGGGCAGGTCTGTAAGGTGAAACCAGTCCTCCACATTTTCACGGGTTGGCAGTTCTGTAATGGTGGAAAACCGTCCTCCCACATCTTCAGGGGTGAAAACCTGTCCTCCACATCTTCATGGGGTTGGCAGGGCTGTAATAGTGAAAACCTGTCCTCCACATCTTCATGGGTGGGGGCTGTAATGGTGAAATACCTGTCTCCACATCTTCATGGGGTGAAAACCTGTCCTCCACAATTCATGGGGTGAAAACCATCCTCCCATCTTTATGGGGTTGGTTGGGCTGTAATGGGTGAAAACCTTTGTCCTCCACATCTTCATGGGGTGAAAACCTGTCTCCCCCAACTTTATGGGTTGGTTGGGCTGTAATGGTGAAAACCTGTCCTCCAATTCCATGGGTGAAAGCCTGTCCCTTCCACATCTTCATTGGAGGGGTGGGAAAACCTGTCCCCCAAATCTTTTTGCGGTTTGATTGGGCTGTAGGTGAAAACCTGCCCTCCATACTTCATGGGAGAAAACCAGTCCTCCACATCTTAAATTGGGTGAAAACCTGTCCTCCACATCTTCATGGGAGGGTGGGCTATTGGTGAAAACCGTCCTCGACATCTTCATGGGGTTGGCAGGGCTGAATGGTGAAAACCTGTCCTTAGCAAGTTTTTTCAGTTGTGACCTTTCGGGTTGTACCTTTCCCTGTGCCATTGTCACAGCTCTGAAAGGCCCATGTGGTTGGCTGGCTGAAATGGTGAAACCTGTCCCCCCACATCTTCAGGGGGGAAAACCTGTCCTCCACATCTTCATGGGTGAAATCCAGTCCTCCAAAATCTTCATGGGGTTGGCAGGCTGTAATGGTGAAAACCTGTCCCCCCACATCTTCATGGGGTGAGAACCTGTCCTCCACATCTTCATGGGGTGAAAACCTGTCCTCACATCTTCATGGGTGTGAAAACCTGTCCTCCACATCTTCATGGTGTGAAAACCTTTTCCTCCCCCGTTCATGGGGTTGGCAGTGGGAAAAAACCTTTCCTCCACTCTTCATTGGGTGAAAACCAGTCCTCCACACTTCTTTGCGGTTGGTTGGGCTGTAATGGTGGAAAAACCTGTCCTCCACATCTTCATGGGGTGAGAAACAGTCCTCCACATCTCCAGGGGGTTTTGGGCCCGCGCTGTAATAGTGGAAACCTGTTCCCCCCACTTTCTTCATGGGGTTGGTTGGATGTAATGGTGAAAACCCGTCCTCCACATCTTCATGAGGTGAAAACCTGTCCCCACATCTTCATTGGTGAAAAACAGTCCCCCACATCTTCATGGGTTGGCTGGACTGAAAATGGTGAAAAACCTGTCCTCCACATCTTCATGGGTGAAAACCTGTCCTCCACATCTTCATGGGGTGAAAACCTGTCCTCCACATCTTCATGGGGTGAAAACCTCTCCTCCACATCTTCAGGGGGATGGCAGGGCTGTAATGGTGGAAAATGTCCTCCACATCCTCATGGGGTAAAATGCCCTCACACTTCAGGGTGTGAAAACCTGTCCTCCACATCTCATGGGTTGGAAAGATGGTGAAACCTATCCTCCCCCTCTTCATGGGTTAAAACCAGTCCCCCATTTCATGGGTTTGGGCTGGTCTGTAATGGTGAAAACCTGTCCTCCACATTTTCATGGTGTGAAAACCTGTCCTCCACATCTTATGGGGTTGGCAGAGGGTGAAAACGTCCTCCACTCTTCAGGGGGTTGGCAGTGTGAAAACCTATCCTCCCACTTCATTGGGTGAAAACCATCCTCCACACTTCATGGGGTTGGTTGGGCTGTAATGGTGAAAACCTGTCCTCCCATCTTCATGGGGTGAAAACCAGTCTCCACATCTCCATGGGGTTGGCAGGCTGTAATAGTGGAAACCTGTCCTCCACATCTTCATGGGGTTGGTTGGGATGTAATGGGAAAACCTGTCCTCCACATCTTCATGAGGTGAAAACCTGTTCCTCCACATCTTCATGGGTAAAAAACCAGTCTTCCACATCTTAAATGGGTTGGCTGGACTGTAATGTGAAGACCTGCCCCACATCTTCATGGGGTGAAAAACCTGTCCTCCACACTCAGGGGGTGAAAACCTGTCCTCCACATCTTCATGGGTGAAAACCTCTCCCCACCATCTTCATGGGGATGGCAGGGCTGAAATGGTGAAAAAATGTCCTCCCATCTTCATGGGGTGAAAACCTGTCCTCCACATCTTCATGGTGTGAAAACCTGTCCTCCACATCTTCAGGGGTTGGCAGATGGTGAAAACTATCTCCACATCTTCGGGGGGTTTTAAAACCAGTCCCCACATCTCATGGTTGGTGGACTGTAAGGTAAAAAACCTGTCCTCCACATCTTCATGGTGGTGAAAAACCTGTCCTCCACATCTTCATGGGTTGGCAGATGGTGAAAACATGTCCTCCACATTTTTCATGGGGAAAACCTGTCCTCCACATCTTCATGGGGTGAAAACCAGCCTCCACATCTTCTGGGTTGGTTGGGCTGTAATAGTGAAACCTGTCCCCCACATCTTCTTGGGGTTGGCAGGCTGTAATATTTGAAAATCTGTCCTCCACATCTTCAGGGGTTGGCTGCACTGTAATGTGAACCTGTCCTCCACATCTTCATTGGTTGCCAGGCTGTAATGGGAAAGCTGTCCTCCACATTTCATGGGGTGAAAACCTGTCCTGCACAATTTTCAGGGGTGAAAACCATTCCTCCAAAATCTTCATGGGGTTGGCAGGGCGGTAATGGTGAAAACCTTCCTCCACATTTCATGGGGTGAAAACCGGGCCTCCACATCTCATGGGTGAAACCTGTCCTCCACTTCTTCAGGGGTGAAAACCAGTCCTCCACATCTTCTTGTGGTTGGCAGGGCTCTATAGTGAAAACCTGTCCTCCATATATTCATGGGTGGTGCGCTGTAATGGTGAAAAACTATCCCCCCACATCTCCATGGGGTGAAACCTGTCCTCCACATCTTCAGGGTGAAAACCTGTCGTCCACATCTTAAAGGGTGGTTGGGGCTGTAATGGTGAAACCTTTGCCCTCCTATCTTCAGTGGTGAAAACCTGTCCTCCACATGTTTCTGATGTGAACGTCCTCCACATCTTCATGGGGAAAACCTGTCCTCCACATCTTCATGGGGTTTGGGCAGGGCTGTAATTGTAAAAACCTGTCCTCCGCATCTTCAGGGGGTTTGAAAAAACAGTCCTCCACATTCTTGGGTTGCATGGCTTTAATAGTGAAAGCCTGTCCCCCCACATCTTCATGGGTTGGTGCGCTGAGGGAAAAACCTGCCCTCCCACCCTTCATGGGGTGGGAAAACCTGTCCTCACATCTCATGGGGTGAAAACCTGTCGTCCACATCTTCACGGGTTGGGGGACTGTAATAGTGAAAACCTGCCTCCACATCTTCATGCTTGGCAGGGCTGTAATGGTGAAAAACCTGTCCTCCACATCTTCAAAGGTTGGCACGGCTGTAATGGTGAAAACCTGCCCTCCACATCTTCATGGGGTGAAAACCTGTCCTCCACATCTTCATGGGATGAAAACCAGTCCTCCACATCTTCATGGGGTTGGCAGGGCTGTAATGGTGAAAACCGGTCCTCCACATCTTCATGGGGGAAAAACCTGTCCCTCCACATCTTCATGGGGTGAAAACCAGTCCTCCACACTTCATGGGGTTGCAAGGGCCCCCCTTTCTATGTGGAAAACCTGTCCTCCAATTCAGGGGAGAAACCTGTCCTCCACATCTTCATGGGTTCCCTCCCATCTATGGGTGAAAACCTGTCCTCCACATCTCGGGGGGTTTTTTGATGGAATGTTGAAAACCTGTCCGCACATCTTATGGGGTAAAAACCCTTTTCCCTCCATTTTCTTTTGGGGTTTTAAAAAACCAGTCCCCCCACATCTTCATGGGGTGAAAACGTGTGCCCCACATCTTCATGGGTTAAAACCAGTCCTCCACATCTTCATGGCGTTGTTGCTGTAATGGTGAAAACCCGCCCTCCACATCTTCATGGGGTTAGCTGGGTTGTAATCGTGAAAACCTTCCTCCACATCTTCATGGGGTGAAAACCTGTCCTCCACATCTTCTGGGGTGGAAAAAAAAAAAAAAACCTGTCCTCCACATCTTCATGGGGTTGGTTGGGCTGTAATGGTGAAAAAATGTCCTCCACATCTCATGGGGTAAAAAACCTGTCCTCCACATCTTCAGGGTGTGAAAACCTGTCCTCCACATCTTCAGGGGTTGGAGAGGGTGAAAACCATCTCCAACTTCATGGGGTTTAAAACCATCCACCACATCTTCAGGGTTGGCGGACTGTAAGGGTGAAACCTGTCCTCCACTTTCATGGTGTGAAAACCTTCCTCCACATCTCATGGGGTTGGCAGATGGTGGAAAACTGTCCCCCCACATCTTTATGGGGTGAAAACCTGTCCTCCACATCTTCATGGGGGTGAAAACCAGTCCTCCACATCTTCATGGGGTTGGTTGGGCTGTAATGTGAAAACCTGTCCTCTACATCTTCTTGGGGTTGGCAGGCTGTTAATATGTAAAAATCTGTCCCCACATCTTCATGGGTTGGCGGCACTGTAATGGAAAACCTGTCCTCCACACTTCAGGTTGCCAGGCTGAATGGGGAAAAGCTGTCCTCCACATTTTCATGGGTGGAAAACCTGCCTCCCACATTTCATGGGGTGAAAACCAGCCCTCCACATCTTCATGGGGTTGGCAGGGTGTAATGGTAAAAAATGTCTCCACATCTATGGGTGAAAACCTGTCCTCCACATCTTCATGGGTAAAAACCTGTCCTCCACATCTTCATGGGGTGAAAAACCGTCCTCCACATCTTCTTGTGGTTGGCAGGCTCAATAGTGGAAACCTGTCCCCATATTCATGGTTGGCTGCGCGTAAGGTGAAAACTAGTCCTCCACATCTCCTTTGGGTGAAAACCTGTCCCCACATTTTCAGGGGTGAAAAACCTGTCGTCCACATCTTCACGGGTTGGTTGGGTTTGTAATGTGAAACCTGCCTCCATATCTTCAGGGGTGAAAACCTGTCCTCCCACATTTTCTGATGTGAAAACCTGTCCCCACATCTTCATGGGGTGAAAACCTGTCCTCCCACATCTTCAGGGTGGTTGGCAGGGCTGTAATTGAAAAACCTGTCCTCCGCATCTTCATGGGGTGGAAAACCAGTCCTCCACATCTTCTGGGGTTTGGGCATGGCTTTAATAGTGAAGCCTGTCCTCCACATCTTCATGGGTGTGCGCTGAATGTGAAAACCTGTCCTCCACATCTCCAGGGGGTTTGAAAACCGTCCTCCACTTCTTCATGGGGTGAAAACCTGTCGTCCCCCATCTTCAACGGTTGTTGGACTGTAAGGAAAACCTGTCCCCCACATCTTCATGGCGTTGGCAGGGCTGTAATGGTGAAAACCTGTCCTCCATCTTCAAAGGTTGGCACGGTGTAAGGGTGAAAACCTGTCCTCCACATCTTCATGGGGTGAAACTGTCTCCACATCTTCATGGGATAAAAACCCAAAGTCCTCCACATTTTCATTGGGGTTGGCAGGACTGTAATGGTGAAACCTGTCCTCCACATCTTCATGGGGGAAAACCGTCCTCCACATCTCATGGGTGAAACCAGTCCTCCACTCTTCATGGGGTTGGCAGGGCTGTATAGTGAAAACCTGTCCCTCCACATCTTCATGTGGGGGAAAACCTGTCCTCCACTCTTCATGTGGTTGAAAACCTGCCCCCACATCTTGATTGGGTGAAAACCTGTCCTCCACATCTTCATGGGGTTGGTTGAGCGGGAATGTTGAAAACCTGTCCCCCACATCTTCATGGGGTGAAAACCTGCCCCCCTCATGTCTTTATGGGTTAAACCAGTCCTCCACATCTTCATGGGGTGAAAAACGTGTGCTCCACATCTTCCATGGGTAAAAACCAGTCCTCACATCTTAGGGCGTTTGTTGGCTGTAATGGTGAAAACCCGTCTCCACATCTTCAGGGGTAGCGGGGTTGAAATCGTGAAAACCGTCCTCCACATCTTCATGGGGTGAAAACCTTGTCCTCCACATCTTCATGGGGGGGAAACCTGTCCTCACATCTTAATGGGTGAAAACCTGTCCCCCACATCTTCATGGGTTGTCAGGGCTTTAATGGTGAAAACCTGTCCTCACATCTTCATGGGTTTTGGTTTGGGCTGTAATGGTGGAACCTGTCCCCCACATTTTCATGGGTGAAAACCTGTCCTCCAATCTTCATGGGTTGAAAACCTGTCCCTCCCATTCATGGGGTTGACAGATGGCGAAAACGGCCCTTCCACATCTTCATGGGGTGAAAACCTGTCCTCCACACCCTTCATGGGGTGAAAAACAATGTCTCCACATCTTCATGGGGTTGGCAGGGCTGTAATGGTGAAACCTGTCCTCCACATTCATTAGGGGGTTTGGTTGGGATGTAAATGGTGAAAACCTGTCCTCCACATTTCATGGGGTTGGCAGGTCTGTAATGGTGAAAACCAGTCCTCCCAGTTCACGGGTTGCATTCTGAATGGTGAAAACCAGCCCCTCCACATCTTCATGGGGTGAAAACCAGTCCTCCACATCTTCAGGGTGGAGGGCTGTATAGTGAAACCTGTCCTCCACATCTTCATGGGTTGGCAGGGCTGTAATGGTGAAAAACCTGTCCTCCACATTTTCATGGGTGAAAACCTGTCCTCCACATCTTCATGGGGTGAAAACCAGTCCTCCACATTTTTAGGGGGTTGGTTGGCTTAATAGTGAAAACCTGTCCTCCAAATCTTCATGGGTGAAAAACCTGTCCTCCACATCTTTATGGTGTTGGTTGGGCTGTAATGGTGAAAACCTGCCCTCCACATCTCCATGGGGTGATGAAAGCCTGCCCTCCACATCTTCATGGGGTGAAAAACCTGTCCTCCACATCTTTATGCGGTTGTTGGGCTGTAATGGTGAAAACCTGCCCTCCAATTTATGGGGAGAAACCCAGTCCCACATCTTATGGGGTAAAAACCTGTCCTCCACATCTTCATGGGAGTTGGGCTATAAGGGTAAAAACCCCGTCCTCGACATCTTCATGGGGTTGGCTGGGCTGTTATGGAAAAAACCCTGTCCTTAGCAAGTTTTTCAGGATGTGAACCTTCTAGGTTGTGACCTTTTCCCGGCCTTGTCACAGCTCTGAAAAGGCCTATGGTTGGCTGGACTGTAAGGGGGGAAAAACCTGTCCTCCACATCTTCAGGGGGGGAAAAAACCTGTCCTCCACATCTTCATGGGTGAAACCCGTCCCCCACATCTTCATGGGGTTGGCAGGGCTGTAATGGTGAAAACCTGTCCTCCACATCCTTCATGGGGTGAGAACCTGTCCTCCACATCTTCATGGGGTGAAAACCAGTCCTCCACATCTTCGTGGGTTGGCAGGGCTGTAAATGGTAAAACCTGTCTCCACTTCTTCATGTCCAGAAAACTGCCCCCATCTTCATGTGGTGAAAACCTGTCCTCACATCTTCATGGGGTTTGAAAACCTGTCCTCCACATCTTCATGGGGTTGTCAGGGCTGTATTGGTGAAAACCTGTCCTAATCTTCATGGGTGTGAAAACCTGTCCTGCACATTTTCATGGGTAAAACATGTCCTCCACATCTTCATGGGGGGAAAACGTGTCCTCCACATCTTCATGGGGTTAAAACCAGCCCTCCCAATCTTCACTGCGGTGTTTGGGCTGTAATGGTGAAAACCTGTCCTCCACTCTTCATGGGGGTTGGCTGGGTTGTAATGCTGATAACCTGTCCTCCACATCTTCATGGGGTGAAAACCTGTCCTCCACATCTTCATGGGGGTTGGGGCTGTAATGTGAAACCTGTCCTCCACATCTTCATGGGGTGAAATCCTGTCCTCCATATCCCCATGGGGTGAAAAACCTGTCCTCCACATCTTCATTGGTGAAAATCGTCCTCACGTCTTCAGGGGGTTAAACAGTCCTCCACATCTCGGGAGTGAAAACGTGGCCTCCAGATCTTCATGGGGTTAAAACCAGTCCTCCACATCTTCATGGCGTTGGTTGGGCTGTAATGGTGAAAACCTGTCCTCCACAACTTCATGGTTAGCTGGGTTGTAATCGTGAAAACCTGTCCTCACATCTTCATGGGGTGAAAACCTGTCCTCCACATCTTCATGGGTTGTTGGGCTGTAATGGTGAAAACCTGTTCCACATCTCAGGGGTGAAAAACCTGCCCTCCACATCTTCATGGGGGAAAACCTGTGCTCCACATCTTCATGGGGTGGCGATGGTGCAAACCTGTCCTCCACATATTCATGGGGTGAAAACCAGTCTCCACATCTTTAGGGGGTTTGGCAGGGCTGTAATGGTGAAAACCTGTCCTCCACATCTTCATGGGGGTTGGCAGGGCTGTAAGGGTGAAAACCTGTCCACATTCAAGGTTGGCACGGTGTAATGATGAAAACCTGTCCTCCACATTTTTCATGGGGCGAAAACCTGTCCTCCACATCTCGTTGGGTGGAAACCAGTCCTCCACATCTTCATGGGGTTGGCTGGACTGTAATGGTGAAAACCAGTCCTCCACATCTTGGGGTTGGCTGGACTGTAAAGTGAAAACCTGTCCCCACATCTTCATGTGCGGGAAAACCTGTCCTCCAAATCTCATGGGGGGAAAACCTGTCCCACATCTCAGGGGGTGAATCCGTCTTCCACGTCTTCATGGGGTTTGAAAACCAGCCCTCCACATCTTCATGGTGTATGGTTGGGCTGTATTGGCGAAAACCTGTCCCACATCTCATGGGGTGAAACCAGTCCTCCACATCTTCAGGGGTTGTCAGGCTGTAATGGTGAAACTGTCTCCACATCTTCTGGGGGGGAAAAACCTGCCCTCCAATCTTTCATGGGGTGAAAACCAGTCTCCACATCTCATGGGGTTGGCGGGCTTTAATAGTGAAAAACCTGTCCTCCAATCTTCTTTGTGGGAGAAACCTGCCCTCCACATCTTCATGGGGGTGAAAACTGCCCTCCCATCTTGATTGGGTGTGAAAACTGTCCTCACATCTTCATGGGTGAAACCAGTCCTCCACATCTTCATGGGTTGGCAGGGCTGTAATGGTGAAAACCTGTCCTCCACATCTTCATGGGGTGAAAACCTGCCCTCCACATCTTGATGGGGGAAAACCAGTCCTCCACATTTCATGGGGTTGGTTGGGATGTATAGTGAAAACCTGTCCTCCACATCTTCATGAGGTAAAAAACCTGTCCTCCACATCTTCATTGGGTGAAAAACCATCCCCCAAACATTTCAGGGGTTGGCTGCTGTTAAGGTGAAGGACCTGTCCTCCACACTTCATGGGGTGAAAACATGTCCACATCTTCATGGGGTGAAACCTGTCCTCCACATCTTCATGGTGTGAAAACCTACCCTCCACATCTTCATGCGGTGGTTGGGGCTGTAATGGTGAAACCTGTCCTCCACATCTTCATGGGGTGAAAACCAGTCCTCCAATCTCCATGGGTTGGCAGGGCTGTAATAGTGAAAACCTGTCCTCCACTTTCTTCATGGGGTTGGTAGGGGATGTAATGGTGAAACTTTTCCTCCACATCTTCATGGGGTTTGGAAAACCTGTCCCACATCTTCTTTGGGGTGAAAACCATTCCTCCACATCTTCAGGGTTGGCTGGATGTAATGGTGAAAACCTGTCCTCCAATCTTCATGGGCTGAAAACCTGTCCTCCACATCTTCATGGGGTGAAAAACCTCTCTCCAATCTTCAGGGGGTTGGCAGGCTTATGGTGAAAAAATGCCTCCAGTCTTCATGGGTGAAAACCTGCCCTCCACATCTTCATGGTGTGAAAACCTGTCCTCCACACTTCATGGGTGGCAAAGGTGAAAACCTATCCTCCACATCTTCATTGGATAAAAAACCAGTCCTACCACATCTTCATGCGGTGGTTGGGCTGTAATGGTGAAAACCTGTCCTCCACATCTTCATAGGGGGGAAAAACCAGTCCTCCACATCTTCATGGGGTTGGCAGGGCTGTAATAGTGAAAACCTGTCCTCCAAAATCTCAGGGGGTTGGTTGGGAGTAATGGTGAAAACCTGTCCCTCCACATCTTCCATGAGGTGGAAAACCTGTCCCACATCTTCATGGGGAAAACCAGTCCCCAAAACTCTTCATGGGTTGGTGGACTGTAAGGTGAAGACTGTCCTCCACATCTTCATGGGGTGAAACCTGTCCTCCACATCTTCATGGGGTGAAACCTGCCCTCCACATCTTCATGGTGTGAAAACCTTCCTCCACATCTTCATGGGGTTGGCAGATGGTGAAAACCTATCCTCCACATCTTCTTGGGTGAAAACCAGTCCTCCACACTCTGCTGTTGGTTGGGCTGTAATGGTAAAAAACCTGTCCTCCACATCTTCATGGGTGAAAACCAGTCCTCCAAAATCCAGGGGTTGGCAGGGCTGTATAGTGAAAACCTGTCCTCCACATCTTCATGGGTTGGTTGGGATGTAATGGTGAAAACCTGTCCTCCACATCTTCATGAGGTGAAAACCTGTCCCCACATCTCATTGGGTGAAAACCAGTCCCCACATCTTCATGGGTTGGCTGGACTGTAATGGTGAAAACCTGTCCTCCACATCTTCATGGTGTGAAAACCTGTCCTCCAACTTCAGGGGTTGGGAATGGTGAAAACATGTCCTCCACATCTTAAATGGGGTTGAAAACCTTTCCCCACATCTTCATGGGGGGGAAAACCGTCCTCCACATCTTCATGGGGTTGTTGGGCTGTAATGGTGAAAACCTGTCCTCTACATCTTCTTGGGTTGGCGGGGCTTAATGGGTGAAAATCTGTTCTCCATATCTTAAATGGTTGGCTGCACTGTAATGGTGAAAACCTGTCCTCCACATCTCATGGGTTGCCGGGCTGTAATGGTGAAAAGCTGTCCTCCACATTTTCATGGGGTGAAAAACCTGCCCTGCACTTTTTCATGGGGTGAAAACCATTTCCCCCTTTTCCCTGGGTTGGCAGGCTCAAATGGTGAAACTGTCCTCCACATCTCATGGTCGGTGTGAAAACCTGTCCCCCAATCTTCACGGGGTGGACCTGTCCTCCACATCTTCATGGGTGAAAACCAGTCCTCCACTCTTCTTGGGGTTGGCGGGGCTGTAATAGTGAAAACCTGTCCTCCACATCTTCATGGGTTGGCTGCGCTTGAAATGGTGAAACCTGTCCTGCACATCTCCATGGGGTGAAAAACCTGTCCTCCACATCTTGGGGGGGTTTGAAAACCTGTCGTCCACATCTTCAACGGGTTGGTTGGGCTGTAATGGTGAAACCTGCCCTCCAATCTTCAGGGTGAAAACCTGTCCTCCACATGTTTATGATGTGAAACCTGTCCTCCACATCTTCATGGGGTGAAAACCTGTCCCCCACATCTTCATGTGGTTGGCAGGGCTGTAATTGTAAAAACCTGTCCTCCGCATCTTCATGGGGTGAAAACCAGTCCTCCACATCTTTTTGGGGGTTGGCAGGGCTGAAATAGTGAAAACTTGTCCTCCCCCATCTTCATGGGTTGGCTGCGCTGTAATGGTGAAAACCTGTCCTCCACATCTCCATGGGGGGGAAAACTGTCCTCCACATCTTCAGGGGTGAAAACCTGTCGCCCACATTTTTCAACGGGTTGGTTGGACTGTAATGGTGAAAACCTGCCCTCCATATCTTCAAGGGGTGAAAACCTGTCCTCCACATGTTTATGGGGTAAAACCCTGTCCTCCACATCTTCATGGGGTGAAAACCTGTCCTCCAAAACTTCATGTGGTTGGCAGGGCTGTAATTGTAAAAACCTGCCCTCCACATCTTCATGTGGTTGGCAGGGCTGTAATTGTAAAAAACCTGTCCTCCACATCTTCATGTGGTGAAAATCTGCCTCCACATCTTCAGGGGTTGGCTGGCCTGTAATGGGTGAAAACCTGTCATCCACATTTTCATGTGGTGAAAAACCTGTCCTCCACATTTTCAGGGGGTTTGGGCTGGCTGTAATGGTGAAAAAACCTGTCCTCCGCATTTTCATGTGGTGAAAACCTGTTCCTCCACATCGTCATGGGGGGGTTGGCTAGGCTGTAATGGTGAAAACCTGTCCTCCACATCTGATGGGTGAAAACCTGTCCTCCACATCTTCATGTGGTGAAAACCTGTCCTCCACATCTTCATGGGGTTGGTTGGGCTGTAAGGTGAAAATCCTGTCCTAAACCATCTTCATGCACTGGATGTCAGGAAAGGTTGTATCAGTATTGAATATTCCCCAGCGTGGTAAAGCCTTCGTTTTGGGTTTGGGGACTGCTACACACACACAATCGTTTAAACATTTAAGACGATGAAAAAAAAGACAAACAGCAGTCATTACACATTCAAGATGATGAAAACAAAGGACAATCACTAAACATTCAAGATGATGAAAAAAAAGGGGACAGTCAATCACTAAACATTAAAGACGATGAAAACAAAGGACAGATGTCACACACCACATTTGCAACACTCAATCACACATACTGCATGTTTACTCCATAACCATCCATCTACTCCATTCATCCAAAGCTTGACAGGGGAAACAAAAGTTCACTTTTTTCTTTTAGCTCCCTTTACAAAACCTGTTTTCAGTCTGTATTGTTAGACCTTTACTTAAGAAACCCTCCCTTGATGCTGGCTGATAATCTTAAAAACCACAGGCCTATTTCTAATTTGCCCTTTCTTTCTAAACTCATTGAAAGATTGCCCTTTCAGCTTCGTCATCACCTACACTGCAACAACCCTTCTACCTTTACAGTCTGCTTACCGCTCTGGCCACAGTACAGAAACGGGCTCTCCTGAAAATTGTGAACGATCTCTTGTTGGCCTTCGATAATAATAAAGTGTCTCTGTCTCTCTTCTGACTTATCTGCTGCTTTTGACACCATTGATCACTCAATTCTTTGTCTCGTCTGCACGCCCACTTTTGGTATTTCTGTTAAAGCGCTGTCCTGGTTTCAGTCTTATCTGTCTAATCGAACTCAGCTTGTGTCTGTAAAGGGGTTCTGCTCTAAACCAGCCATTCTCCATACGGAGTTCCACAGGGATCCGTCTTGGGCCCCGGTCCTTTTCGTATCTACACCCATCCTATCTCCGACTTTGTTGAGCATCATAGCCTGTCTCACCACTGCCTTTCTGACACAATCAATTTACATTCCAGCGATATCTCTCAGCTGCCTTCTGAAATCCAGCTCACACAGTGTGTATCAAGACAAAAAATCTTGGATGACAGTTAAACAAACTTCAGCTCAACAATGAAAAAAACTGAAATGATTTTCTTTGCACCAAAATACTTCTTTCACCTGACCTGAAAATTGCGTTATTCAGACATCTTCATCGGGACGGAATTTAGGGTTACCCTTGACTCTCCACTTTTTTCCAGCAACATGTTTCCACAGCCTGCCTTTGTCTGTCATTTTGAGCTTCGCTGCATTAGTTCTGTGCGACATCTTCTCTCTCTTGATGCCTCAAAAACCCTGTTTCTACCTTCTTTCTATCTAGACTTGATTACTGTAATTCTTTCTAGCTGGCTGCCCCCAGAAACTTCTTAGTTGTCTTTAGAAAGTACAAAACAATGCTGCTCGTTTGATTCTCTGACAACCAATCTTCTCAGTCACTCCCTTACTTCATTTTCTTCACTGACGCCGGTTTGAAAAACGAATAGACTACAAACTGTTCTTACTCTGCTTTAAATCTTTGAATGGCTTAGCTCCGCCCTACCTTTCTGATCTCCTTCATCTCCATGTTCCTTGCAGGCATTTTGCGTTCTTCTCCCCACAACACTATGCTCAAAATCCCTCAAATTTAGAACAAAAACCTATGGCGATCATTCTTTATCTTTTCAGGGTCCGGTTTCTTGGAATAAATCCAATATCTTTGCGTATTCAAGCTCTCTGTCTTCCTTCAAAGCATCTCTTAAACAACCCTCTTCACCTATCAATAGCAGTTTTTCCCTTCCCTTCCCCATCAAATTGATTCTGCGACTAATTGTGTGTGTGTGTGTGTGTGTGTGTGTGTGTTGTGTGTGTGTGTGTGGGGTGTGCGTGTGGGTGTGTTGTGTGTGTGTGTGTGTTCATGCTGTTGTGTCCGTCGCTGTGCGACAGTGTGTGTGGGATCACATGTTGTGTGTGTGTTGCGTGGGTGGGTGTCAATATGCACCCTTGCTTGTAGATGCAGGGTACTTATTGCAATATTCATCTTCTTTTTTGGTTTCATTTACGTTTTCCTTTAACCTTTTACGTATTGTAAGCGCTTATGGCTTATGATGTAAGATTAAGCGCCATAAATAATCTTATTATCTGCAGTTTTTTTTGCCAGCAAAGCAAAAAATGTTCCACATTTTCACCCAAATCAGCTGCACGACACCATAGACGCAGTTCAATTTCTTTTTCTGCAAAAAGCAGCATATAGTTCATACATTTCAAGTTTCTTCTTTTTTCTTAATCATTAAACAGTTGTAGCATAAAAATTTCGTCTTTAAAAATTCCACCAGCAGGGACTAAGTTTCCAGGAGGAAAGAACTTGAGTCCCGTTGGACGCTGAGGTTTCCTGAAAAGAAACCCAAAGTCCTAACGTTGGTTAGTGTCACGAGTTTTGTCACGAGGCCTACGACGTTTGACCCATCTAGGGTGGCGGAATTACTCATTTATTTATTGTCGTTGCTGTTGTCGTGTATCCGTCCCTTTAATGTGGCTTGTGGTGCGGTTGCACCTTGGTGTAGTTCAGCTCAACTTCGATTTGCTTTATCTCTCTCTCTCTCTCTAATTCCACTGCCCGTGCTATTCATCCTGCAGGTTCATGGGTGGCTGGTACCTTTCTCTCGAACTTGCTGTCTATCGGCCTCTCGCCTGTCTTTTTACCTGTCGCACGTGCTTCATTTCTTTTAGTTTGAAGTATGCTCACTCTGTGACGCAGCGTGGCATGTTGGCCGCCATCGCTGAGGGAGGTTAGCTCTTCACTCGAGCGGAAGATGTCTCTGGGAGCGCCTGCTCCGGTCTTGGTTCTTCACCGTATCATCGAAGGTACAGTCGGTATCTTCAATTCCTACAGTCGGCCTGTAGGAGAGGGACATCACTTCTTCTTTTTCCGCACCTGTGCCTCTGTCCTCTCGACTGGACAGAGGGCAGAGAGAGTCGTTTGACCCGCCTCTTCTGGGTCACCCACGGGTAGCTGGTAAGCATCAGTTTCGTGGTTTGTTTGTTTTGGTTTGTTGTTGTTAGCCGACTTAGTCTTCTCTTTTGCGCAATTTTCTTTTGTTTTCGAAATTGTAAGAGAAATATTGTTTGAGACCTTTTCTCTGGTTAATTCAATCTTTAACCTGGCCATTCTAAATTATTTCCAAAATTCTTTCTCCTGTTTATGCATCTGGTGATGCGGTAGTCGGTGGGGAGGGGAGAGAACCTGGTGATTCAGGGTTGGAACTTGTTTGGTCTCGCTCGTCCGCCCCTGTCACATTCGCCGGACTCTTATCCTTCGGCCACCGTCTGTTTGTGTGTGCAAGGAGAACGAGTTTTTATGTTCGCGAGCGTGCGTACGCATGATTTGTGGTTTTGGATGCGTGGTTGGAGATTTGTGTTATTTTGAAATGTGGCTATAAAATGTGACAATTATGCCATTGAATTATTATTTGCAAATGTGGTGGCAGTTATAAAGCGATGGTCGCTGTGTTGGTTATTTCCTAAGAAAGGTGAATGTTAAATGTGAGTGAGAGAAGGGTGAAGATAATTCATATTTGTTTTATAACCTGTTGATTTAATGCAGTCTTTTACCTGCATCGTGTGAGAAGACCCTAGTGAACATTCCTGGTTCGAGGGGTTTACTGTGTGCGTTTAGTAGACTTCCCCTCGCCCATCATGCGAGTGGCTGTTAAGATTTGACAGCATGGGTCAGACTGTACTGACGGCGGGTTCCAGTACCCTTCTTCCTTCCTCCTTCCTTCTTCCTTCCTCCTTCCTTCTTCCTTCCCTCCCTTTCTTCTCTCCTCCCAGCTACGTTTCCCCCCCCCCCTCCCGGGGGCTTCACCCGGAGTACGGACTGGATGGTGCCACGTGCTGGTTGAGGCCACGCTCTGGCTGAGACCACGGACTGGATGGTGCCACGTGCTGGTTGAGGCCACGCTCTGGCTGAGACCACGGACTGGATGGTGCCACGTGCTGGTTGAGGCCACGCTCTGGCTGGGACCGCGGACTGGATGGTGCCACACGCTGGTCGAGGCCACGCTCTGGTCGGGACCGCGGACTGGTAGAGGAGCCCGCCGTCTTGACTGGCCGGCCCTGACCCCCGTCCAGGACCTCCAGTAACAGCGCCACGTTTCCCCCCCCCCCCCCCCCCTCCGGGACGCGCTCTTCACTGCCTGCTTGTGAGTCGAGGGTGTCGGCTTTGAGCGACTCCCTGCGAGAACCGACCCGGTTCGGAGCACCTAGTGCGACAGGGTGCTCCCAGTAGACTTGACAGAGGCAGGGGTGGACGCACTCCATGGTGTTAGAAGGGATCGATGCTGGAAATGTTTCTTTATAATTGTGTATATGTCATATGTGCTGGAATGCTGTAATTGTGATTGTGTACGTCGTATGGTGAAATGTTTATTTATAATCGTGCATGTTGTGGGTGTTGGAGTGCTTGATTGTGATTGTGCATGTTGTGTGCGTTGGAGTGCTTGATTGTGATTGTGCATGTTGTGTGTGTTGGAATGCTTATTTTGCTGGTGTGAATAAATGGGGTGTTGTATCGTAATCTTTATTGTGTGGTCTCTTGCGGGGCGTGTGAGGTCAGTCACTCCCTTCACTCCCACCTAGACCGATCCTGTCAGGGCAGACCTCCAGGGGTCGGTCGTGACAATCGTGGGGGCTCGTCCGGGATGTGAGGGGCTCTGGCTGTCTCTCTCGTTTCGCGGAGTACCTGTTTAGTTTTGTCTGTTTTGTATATGTTTAGTCAGTTTGTCGTGTTTGTTTGTGGGTGGTTGGCTGGGTGACTCTAGCGTGAAGGGAGTCTTTTTTGTGGCCTGAGGGAACATCCGGTGTGACTCGGGGGTCGAGGTGAGACCGAGGGGAGTCGACCGCGTCCAGACCTCCTTCCGCCGGGTACCTCACGCAGGTACGGCCGTAAGTCTTGCCTTTCTGTTGCCGCTCAGTCTTCCATTCCTGTTTTGTATTTAGCCAGTTCTTTTTTTTTTTTTTCTCTACCGGGTTATTGAGTACAGGGGGTTGTATCGGACGTTAGTGTTCCTTTTCTTTTTTTTCCTCTCTCCGGATTCCGTTTGCCAGTTTGTTTGTTTTTTTTTCCGGCCAGCCCCACCGCACTGTTGCTCGTGCTGTGGAGCGCGGTGTTGCCAGAGTGGGGGCAGCCGGACATAGTTTTTTTTTTTTTTTTTTTTCGGTGAGCCCCACCGCACTGTTGCTCGTGTTGTAGAGCGCGGTGTTGCCAGAGTGGGAGCAGCCGGAACTTGTCCACACACACGCACACACACACATACACACATATACACACACCCCTAAAATATTTGTTTTTCAAGTGGAATTGTCTTTCCCCTGTATTTGAGAACCGTAGGATATTGTTGTCATGGCAACGTCCGGTGCTGGTGGTATGGCGACGCGGGCGTCGAAGAAGAAGGGTATTCAAAATGTTACTGTAGTCCCTACTATTAGTACCAGTACTTCGACTACGGTAACTTCTACTTATTCCAGTGCTGTAGCAGGTAGTCCAGCGAGTACTTTCACTTCTTCTTCGCTAGGGATTTTCCTGCTGAGACCCCGACTGGCACTTCCGCTCGGAAGCGTCAGAGTATAGCGAAGCAACTGTGGGCTTCTGTTGAGTCGCAGAAACCAAAGCCCCCTATTCTCCATGCTTCCCCTCGTAAGGAGTATGCCCCGGGGGACTTTCCTCAGGGGAAGGTCGAGACCCAAGGGATGGGTCAGACGGGTCATCCTCTAGTGTCGGGGTGGTGAATCCTTCCCAGGACATCACCTCTGTCCTGATGTTCCTAGAGCAGCAACGACGGGAGGATGCTTCCAGGCAGGAATCCCAGCGTAGGGAAGAGGCTGCTCAGCGTAGGAAGAGTTGGATAGGATGGAGGCTCTGCGCAGAGAGGAGACTGACAGACAGGAGATTATGCATAGGGAGGAGGCTATGCTGCGCAGAGAGGAGGCTGCTCAGCGTAGGGAGGAGGCTGCCAGACAGGAGGCTCAGCGTAGGGAGGAGGCTGCCAGACAGGAGGCTCAGCGTAGGGAGGAGGCTGCTCAGCGAGGGAAGAGGCTGCCCTCCGTAGGGAAGAACTAGACAGGATGGAGGCTCTGCGTAGGAGGAGATGGAACAACTTCTTTTGCGGTCTCCCGCATCTGTAAGTCAGGGGTTAATCACCAGGCAGGTGATAGAGTTAGAGGCCCAAATTTTAAAGCTTCCAGAGTTCAGACCTAGTGAGGACATTGATATGTTCCTAGAGCATTTTGACAAGGTTGCTAGTTCATACCAATTGTCTGAGGAACAAAAGGCTATGCACCTTTTTTCTGGATTATCTGGTGCTGCAAGGGAGTGTGTTCTCACTCTAAATGAAGGCGCGTCTTATGCAGACATGCAGTTGGCTCTGCGTAAGCGTTTCCACCTTACCCCAGAGACGTACAGGAGGAAGTTCAGGTCCATGAAGAAGAATAACGACGAGACCTTCGTGCAGTTTGGTGAAGGCTGCGCAAAACGCTAGGGTACTGGCGTCAGTTGGCCAAGTTGGAGCTGGAGGATCTGATCCTCATTGAACAGCTCACCAACACTGTGTCCCCAGAGTTGAGGATCCGGATAGGCGAGACAGCACCTCAGGATTTCGCGCTGCGATTCATACCGCTGAGGTGTTTGCTGAAGCTCGCAGGGCTTATGGGCATCGCCCAGATACGGAGAGGAAGCCCTCCACAGGATTTAGTGGCAATAAGGCGCCGACAACTGCTAGCGGGGTGAACAAGGCAGGCAGTTCATCGGGGACCTCAGCACCTCGATTTGTTTTCTTTGTGGTCGTCCTGGCCACATCAGGAAAGATTGCCCTAAAGCCGCTGGTAGTCATGGGGCTAGTCCTTTCCAGCATCCTCGCGCCTCGGCTAACGTGGGGTCCATCCAAGCTTCTGGTGGTACAGAGTGTCCAGTGTTTCTTTCTGTTGTTGGTTCATCCTTGGTCGACACCATCAGGGATTCGGGAGCATCAACACTCTTTGTGGATAAGGATTTAGTTTCCCCTAAGGCCCGGCGGGGCGCCAGTTACGATGTGTGCGGGTTGGAGGCTGGTTTTACCTCCACCCGTCCTTCAGTACTCGTTTCTATCTCCACCCCCTACTTCTGTGGCGAAGTATGGGCCATCGCGGTGGAGCGACCTCTGTATTCCCTTATCATAGGGAATACTAATCACCTTCGCAGACGGACGCAGTCAGTCCGTGTCTACGGATTTGCCCGTACAGGCATGTGTGGGAGTCACCACACGCGCCAAAGCTAAGAAGCAAGAACAGGAATTGCGTCCCGTTCTTCAGCCGATCTCTAACGAGGTTCTGGCAAGGGCCGATCCTGCTAGCATTATCCGTCTTCAGGCCAGGGACTTGGATGTCCAACGCCTACGACAACTTGTGGATCGTCCGCTCAGTCGGCCCGACACGCCAAGGTGAGCTTCAAGCTCCACAAGGGGATCCTCTTTAGGGTTTTCACTCAGGCAGATCGTGTGGCCAAACAACTAGTTGTCCCCCAAAGCTTGAGAGAATCTGTTCTCCGGCAGGCCCATGATTCACCTATGGCAGGTCATATGGGCTCAAAGCGGACTCTCGAGCGAGTAAGACAAGACTTCTTTTGGCCAGGATGAACTCACAGGTTAGGCAGTACTGCCGCAGTTGCGATGTCTGCCAACGGACAACGCCTAAGGGTCGCTTGAAGCGTGTTCCCCTAGGGTCAGTGCCACGGGTTGGGGAGGCATTCAGCAAGGTTGGGGTCGACCTGGTGAGACCCATTAATCCTCCATCCGATCGCGGTCACCGCTACACTTCGGTATGGTAGAATCTGCGAGTCGGTACCCAGAGGCTGCCCCGCTTAGGACTATCGATACCCCTACTATGGCTCTCCGGCAGATTTGGACACGCACTGGCGTGCCCAAGAAGAAGTACGGCCGGAAGTTTGTACTGGAGAGCGATCATCATCCTCTCCAGTGCTTGGACCGGATCCGGCCAGTCAGTCGTCGACTCATGAGTTAGGCAGTGGAACTGCAGAGTCATGCGTTCACTTTCCGTCATATCAAGGGTTCCTGTAATACGGATGCTGACTATCTTAGCCGAGCTCCGTAGTCAGCACATTGGAAAATCGGTCAGAGGGACACTTCCCCTCAACCAGGTTATATCCCCTTTTGGGTCTCTGTATTAGGTGTAGTGACAGTTTTCACTTTAGTGATGTTAGCGGTAGTGAATCACCAGTGGTTCGGATTGTTACTTTCATGGTTGGAAGGTTTGCTTAGTTGTTTGATAAATGTAGTATTATGTATTTCTCGGTGTGATTCTATCGTGGAATGTTTGTATTGGATTCCTCGTACTCTTGTCGAGCACAGAGAGTTGGGTTCGGTCCCATTGTTGTGAATTTGCACATGCGTCAAGGTTCAAAGGAGCACTGTATCTCAGGAGAAACAGATGCTTTTAGAAGGGGGGTTTGTCACGAGTTTGTCACGAGGCCTACGACGTTTGACCCATCTAGGGTGGCGGAATTACTCATTTATTTATTGTCGTTGCTGTTGTCGTGTATCCGTCCCTTAATGTGGCTTGTGGTGCGGTTGCACCTTGGTGTAGTTCAGCTCAACTTCGATTTGCTTTTCTCTCTCTCTCTCTCTAATTCCACTGCCCGTGCTATTCATCCTGCAGGTTCATGGGTGGCTGGTACCTTTCTCTCGAACTTGCTGTCTATCGGCCTCTCGCCTGTCTTTTTACCTGTCGCACGTGCTTCATTTCTTTTAGTTTGAAGTATGCTCACTCTGTGACGCAGCGTGGCATGTTGGCCGCCATCGCTGAGGGGGGTTAGCTCTTCACTCGAGCGGAAGATGTCTCTGGGAGCGCCTGCTCCGGTCTTGGTTCTTCACCGTATCATCGAAGGTACAGTCGGTATCTTCAATTCCTACAGTCGGCCTGTAGGAGAGGACATCACTTCTTCTTTTTCCGCACCTGTGCCTCTGTCCTCTCGACTGGACAGAGGGCAGAGAGAGTCGTTTGACCCGCCTCTTCTGGTCACCCACGGGTAGCTGGTAAGCATCAGTTTCGTGGTTTGTTTGTTTTGGTTTGTTGTTGTTAGCCGGCTTAGTCTTCTCTTTTGCGCAATTTTCTTTTGTTTTCGAAATTGTAAGAGAAATATGTTTGAGACCTTTTCTCTGGTTAATTCAATCTTTAACCTGGCCATTCTAAATTATTTCCAAAATTCTTTCTCCTGTTTATGCATCTGGTGATGCGGTAGTCGGTGGGGATGGGAGAGAACCTGGTGATTCAGGGTTGGAACTTGCTTGGTCTCGCTCGTCCGCCCCTGTCACATTCGCCGGACTCTTATCCTTCGGCCACCGTCTGTTTGTGTGTGCAAGGAGAACGAGTTTTATGTTCGCGAGCGTGCGTACGCATGATTTGTGGTTTGGATGCGTGGTTGGAGATTTGTGTTATTTTGAAATGTGGCTATAAAATGTGACAATTATGCCATTGAATTATTATTTGCAAATGTGGTGGCAGTTATAAAGCGATGGTCGCTGTGTTGGTTATTTCCTAAGAAAGGTGAATGTTAAATGTGAGTGAGAGAAGGGTGAAGATAATTCATATTTGTTTTATAACCTGTTGATTTAATGCAGTCTTTTACCTGCATCGTGTGAGAAGACCCTAGTGAACATTCCTGGTTCGATGGGTTTACTGTGTGCGTTTAGTAGACTTCCCCTCGCCCATCATGCGAGTGGCTGTTAAGATTTGACAGCATGGGTCAGACTGTACTGACGGCGGGGTTCCAGTACCCTTCTCCTTCCTCCTTCCTTCCTCCTTCCTTCTTCCTTTCCTCCCTTTCTTCTCTCCTCCCAGCTACGTTCCCCCCCCCCCCCCCCCTCCCGGGGGCTTCACCCGGGGTACGGACTGGATGGTGCCACGTGCTGGTTGAGGCCACGCTCTGGCTGAGACCACGGACTGGATGGTGCCACGTGCTGGTTGAGGCCACGCTCTGGCTGAGACCACGGACTGGATGGTGCCACGTGCTGGTTGAGGCCACGCTTCTGGCTGGGACCGCGGACTGGATGGTGCCACGCGCTGGTCGAGGCCACGCTCTGGTCGGGACCGCGGACTGGTAGAGGAGCCCGCCGTCTTGACTGGCCGGCCCTGACCCCCGTCCAGGACCTCCAGTAACAGCGCCACGTTTCCCCCCCCCCCCTCCGGGACGCGCTCTTCACTGCCTGCTTGTGAGTCGAGGGTGTCGGCTTTGAGCGACTCCCTGCGAGAACCGACCCGGTTCGGAGCACCTAGTGCGACAGGGTGCTCCCAGTAGACTTGACAGAGGCAGGGGTGTGGACGCACTCCCTGGTGTTAGAAGGGATCGATGCTGGAAATGTTTCTTTATAATTGTGTATATGTCATATGTGCTGGAATGCTGTAATTGTGATTGTGTACGTCGTATGGTGAAATGTTTATTTATAATCGTGCATGTTGTGGGTGTTGGAGTGCTTGATTGTGATTGTGCATGTTGTGTGCGTTGGAGTGCTTGATTGTGATTGTGCATGTTTGTTGTTGGAATGCTTATTTTGCTGGTGTGAATAAATGGGGTGTTGTATCGTAATCTTTATTGTGTGGTCTCTTGCGGGGCGTGTGAGGTCAGTCACTCCCTTCACTCCCACCTAGACCGATCCTGTCAGGCAGACCTCCAGGGGTCGGTCGTGACAGTTAGATGATACGTTTTTTTAATTTATTATATTATTTTTTATTTTATTAAAGACATTCTATACAAAACATATAAAAGAAAAGATACTCACTCTTTCGTTGAAGATATCCTACCTGCAATCCTACCTATAGCTGGGATACAAATTTAAATCTTTACAAAAGTACTAATCTCAAAAAACATTTTTTTTTTTTTTTTTTTTTTTAACCAATTGCGAGTTTTCACAAGATGCTTCTCATTACGTTTCTCCCTGGCCTTCCTGGCCTCAAGGAAAACTAGGTTTTCGTTTTACAACCCCTCTAAGGTTGAAAACGTCGTTTGTTTTGGGGTTTTTGTTTTCGTATTAATCACATCAGTTGTTTACATTAACTTACCAATAATTTTTCTTTTCATTTATGCATTTATTATTCCCCAACCGGGAACTTACCCATAGGGAATCAATATTTATACCAAGGAATCCCTAACAGACTTCTGTCTGCGCTACATCAAAATCGGCCTCTCCCTGCCTCAAGGAAAACTAAGTTTTCCTTTACAATCCTCTAAGGTTGAAAACCAGACTAACGACTCGGCCCAAGCCAAGCGTTTTTTCCCCTCCTGTCTGGCAACTCCTGTCTGTCCTACATATCGAGAACACACCCGTCCTACAAAACAGTGATCTTCTCTCACCAGTCATGTGATTCAGCGTCCATTCGAAGTTAGAGATTCAAACACTGAGTACCTATGGTGGTGTTTTCTTGTCACAAGTTGAAAACATCACCATGCTCATACATTGTCATGACAACAGACAGTCACGTATCTCTTTGAACTGAGAGCAAAAAGGCTATGACATGGAACCGAGGCTGAAGGGGAGACAAATAGGGATTAAAGTTCTACGAAGACCGCTGTATTTCCCACCAACGTAGATCCCTCAAAACTACCTGATGTCTTGTTGAATTTCTTCCGAGAATAGTCACTATCCGTAATGCATTTGTCTCCTCTAGTCTTTCACGAGTAGCATCCACTTATTCCGGCCCAACTTTGTGTCCAAGTTTGAACCAGTCCCCACTCCATGTGTGAAAAAGATTCTTCAGAAAACTGGAAAAAAAAAATCATGTGAACTTGATCCTATCCCGACTTATCTCCATTATGAAAATCTCGACTCCCTGCTACCTGTCATCACAGATATTTTCAACAAGTCTCTCTTGACTGGTTCAGTCCCTGGTGACTTCAAAACTGCCACTGTGAAACCTCTTTTGAAAAAATCGTCGCTCGATCCAAATGAATTGAAAAACTTCCGACCAATCTCCAATCTCCCTTTCTTGTCAAAATTTCTAGAGAAATTGGTCCTCCGTCAATCATCCCAACATCTTCTGAATAATCTTATCAGTTTCCACCGGTCAGCCTGCCGTGCTGGACATAGCACATAAACTGCTCTCATCCGAATCTTGAATGTTATTCTGACATCTCTTGATGACGACAAAGTATCTGTTCTTCCGTAAACAATAAACAAGTCTTGAATAAAAGTTACTCTGTGTTAGGTTTCCTTATGGGAGCAAGAGTTACCCTACTTGTTTATCGTTTACTGTTCCCTGCCTCATTTCATTTTCAATTTCGTTTCAATTAAATCGAGGTTATTTGTATTTGTTTCTGTCCATCTTTGTGTTTGTCTTTTGATCTCCCTTGCATATTTAGGTGGATCCTCAGGCGTAGGCTCAAAGATTGTCCCCTACATGTTATAGGCCTACTGTCAGCAGCTTTTTCCTCCCCACACTTTTTCGTTTTGTTTCATTTACTACCCTACGCTGGCTGCTTGGGAGGGGGAGGAGGTGGGGTGCTGTTGTGTTCTTTTTTGAACCCTTGGTGGTGAGAACACCACAGTATTATGGACTGTGGTGTGTCTCTATATGACGCCAGGAGCACAGACACAACCAGCCGCGTCTCCCTGATGAGTTAGATCCAACGGACGAAAGGCCTAGGAGCAGGCAATACAAGTAGATATGCCTTCGAGAGAGATACCGATGGCTCCCTCATGCAGCTAGTGAAGAGTTTTCATATTTATTATATATTTTCTTAATTTCATGTTCCCATTTTCTTTATCTTCAACCCTCCCCCCACCCCCACCCAAGTCCAAATCTCTGCCGACTGTGATGACAGAGGGGTTGTTGGCCTGCGCTTGTTTTATCCCCACTATTAGATTGTTCGCCTTTGTATTTGTCTCACTTTATTCAGTTTAAAAGGCTGTGCCATTCTTGAATAAAAGTTACTCTGTGTTAGATTTCCTTATGGGAGCAAGGGTAACCCTACTCGTTTGTTGTTTAAGATATTTTAAGTTAGTATATACAGGCGTTTATGTAATGATATGTAGAGGCAGTCGCAGTACACGGTGTTTTATCATGCCGACTTTCTTAGGTTGCGTGCATAGGCTAGATGACCCTGACGGTCCGGGTTCTTGGAAGCGTGCATAGTTGATCCGGACGGTCCGGGTTCTTGGAAGCGTGCATAGTTGATCCGGACGGAGCCGGATGCCTCGCACAATTTTCTTCGACACGCGATGTGAAAACAGCACTCACGAGAAAGCAAAGATTGGTATTGTGCTGGTGGTGGAGGGAAAAAAAGGAAACACTGTACACACAACACATGTGTTTTTTTGACTAGCCGATCACACACACACACACACACACACACACACACACATCATCATCATCATCATCATCATCTTGACACCCCCCCCCCCCCCCCCAAAGATTGTCCCCTACATTTTATACTGTTTGCATAATGTCTTTAGTTTTTCAGCAACTTTTTTTTTCCACTCCACACTGTCGTGTTGTTCCATTTACTACCCTTCGCTGGCTGCTTTGGGGGTGCTGTTGTATTCTGTTTTTGAACCCTTGGTGGTGAGAACACCACAGAGTTATGGACTGTGGTGTGTCTCTATTTGACACCAAGAGCACAAATACACTTGATCAGCAATGTTTCCCTGATGAGTCCGATCCAGCGGACAAAAAGCCTATGAGCAGACAGAATAAATATATGTCTTCGAGAGGGAGTGCGATGGATTACTCATGCAGCTTGTAAAAGGTTATCATACTTAGAGTATATTTTCTGAATATAATGTTCCTTCTTTCTTCATCCGCAACCCCGCCCCCATACTCCTTTCATTTACATCAAACTTTTGTCAAGTCATTATTGTAGTAAAGAAAGAATGGTTAGCCTGCACGTGTTGTCCCCCACTACTTATTTCATCAGCACTATATATATGTGTGTGTGTGTTACTGCGTGTGTGTGTGAGATTAAAAAAAAACCCCAAACAAACGACAACAAATGAATAACACCCGCTGTGATTCACAAGTCCTTGAAGGGTTTTAGTAATTCATAGCAAAGATTGCAAAATGTTTGTTGTGTGTGTGCGCGCGTGTGTGTGTGCGCAGGCACACACGTGTTTGTGTGTGTGTTTGTTTGATTATTTGTGGGCGACGAATGTTCTTCGTATGACATAATTATCATGTATCGGTAACAACAACGGCGACAACAACAACACGCACATGCACCGACCCCATACACACCTACATCTAAGGACTATCCACTTTACACTCTTGCATCGTTTCATTGATGAACACTTATCATTGCACATGCGTATACAGTAAAAACAGGGATTTCTGAGAGATAAAGTCTTATTTCAGTCGATGTGTGTTTGGTCATTTGTGTCTGCCACAAGAAAGACCCAGTATGAGTCTGAGCCGTTCTCTAGGAGTCTTCGCAGTGTTGGCCCTGAGATTATTCCAAAATTAAATTGGTGGGTGATGTTTCTTTCCTTTAAAAGTCTGGATGTGCGGCCACTTTTTCTCTTCGTGTTGAGCACATGCGCGCGCGCGCGCGCACACACACACACACACACACACACACACACACACACACACACACACACACACACACACACACACACACACACACACATTTATTGTTCAGTGTTTTTCATGTTTATTTATGTCACTAATGTATAGTTAGTCAGCAGCACGATTGTAATTTCTCAGAATTGAGATTATAAAGTATTCTTGTATACACACACACACACACACACACACACACACACACACACACACACACACACACACACACACACACACACACACACACAGAGTTATATATTTGGGGAGATTTCTGTTAAACGTGTCAAAAAAGGTCATTTCCTGTTAAGTATTTGGAGGGAATCACGGCACCGATGCGTTCTGGTGCATTGTTTTGATCAAAGAAATATTGAGCAGACTGTTTTTATGAAATGGCAGAGGTGAGGTTGCATTGTATACCATAACTGGTGGTTGCTGTAAACCATGAAGCATTATAATTGTAATGACATTCACACATAACATTGGTTCCAGGGGCTTTGCTCCGTCTCAAACACTCGGGCAGACGATCGTGATACAATGACTCGATCCAAGACTGATGACATACAGTCAGCTTGGCTGAAATAGATGGTGAATGTGCAGCTTGTCATATATTCAGAGTACATTAGTACAGTATTATTCAGCCATGAAAATCACTTGAGCCAAGTTTTTGCGGTGTAGTAAACTTCATTCGTGACAAAATCAAATTTCAGAACTGCGCCTTTAGCCCATGCACCGATTCTGGCAGGGGAGAGAATTTCGGTGCCACCGCTTTTGTCGCCCCACTGTGAAACCTGCTATGGTAAATAAAGCTACAGAAAGAAGTGCAGTTTAGCTCTTATTGGCTCCGCACTCCTTGGTCAAGCTGCTTATTGACCTTGTTTTCTTTTTGTTGTTGTTGTTTTGTGTTTGGTTTTGCACATTCATTTAATTACATAGCCTACAGGTACAGCCACCCTCTCATCATCCTACATTTTTACTGTACTCAAATTGGCTTTATTAGCCTAGGCCTTGTGGCCCCCTCATTGATAACATGACTTCAATTGGGGTTTGGTCATATGAATTACGATGTAATCAACCAGTCAGTTAAGAGTCAAAGCCATAGAAACAATCAAACATTCTTCCAATTCTGGAATTTTGTCCCATAGAAACAATCAAACATTCTTTCAATTCTGGAATTTTGTCCAGAAAATTCTTGAAACTGAAAAGATTTTGTGTAAATTTGACTTGAGCATCAGATTCATTCCAGTGGTATGTGACTCTGTAAGAAAAAGAAAACTTTTGTTTGTTAGTCTGACTGTGCTTTAAAAAAAATTGCGTACTGAATTTGTACTATAAGTATAACACTGTTGAACAGACAAAAAGAGGTTCATCATTACTATAAAAAATCTTGTAGATTTGAATATTCTAATCGCCTCTGATCCCCATTCCTTTGAGAGGCTGGAGATTTAAGTACTGTTATGTCTCTGAATATGACATATATGTTTCTATCTTTTAAAATTTTGGTGGCATGTCTTTGCGCCCTTTCCCTTAAATCAGGATCAGGATTTGGGGCATTGTATCAAACAACTTAGCCTATTTAGGCTTGTTACGCCCCTTCTGTATATATATGTATTTTCTTATGTCTGTTGGTCCAGTCGTAGACGAGCTCAGTGTAAATTATCGATCAAATTCATATTTTATTTTAGTTATTAATTCATGTTTATCTATGAGCTTCTTAAATACATTGACACTAGGTGCACATTTAATGTTAGTTGTGAATTCATTCCAAATTTTTGTTTGTTAATTCATTCCAAATTTGGTAACCCAAGTCTTTGCATGGTCTGTCTTTTAAACTTAGACACCATGAATTCTTAACATATTCCTGTGAAGTGGGACAAAAGTTTATACAATTTAAGAAAGAGATCTTTGTTTAAATTTGAAAAACTTCTCTGTATAATATATTCAACACCTGGTTAGCCTTATTCACCACTCTGAAGACATGAAAATCCAAAGATACTCTACTGTCAAAGGTCACTACCAGATCCCTGTCCTCTGTAATATACTTGGCAGTTGTCAACATTAACATTAATTATATATGCAGAGCTACCTAGCATTACGCTTTCCTCTGTAATATACTTGGCAGTTGTCAACATTAACACTAATTATATATATATGTACAGAGCTGCCAAGCATTACACTTTCCACTGTAATATACTTGGCAGTTGTCTATACAGAGCTGCCATGCATTACACTTTCCACTGTAATATACTTGGCAGTTGTCTATACAGAGCTGAAAATGGAAAAAATACATGCTTCATGGACTTAATGGCAGTTGAAGAGAATCCAAACATTATAGAAATTTAAACTCTAAACTTAGTTTTTTGTGAAAAAATGGCCAAGTTCAGTAAGGAGAGGTCACTGAAGATGATAGTGATTCTGCCGTCTTGTTGACTGGTTTCCTTTCCGATTATTTTGTTTTGATGTAGGTCAAGCCAGAACCATGACATGATTGTGGTAACTAGGAAGTTACTTCTCCTTAGTCCACAATCATGTCGTGCATAAAGCGAAGTATGACTTACATGCTAGCAAGTACGGTGTCTTGCATTGTATAGGAATGCTATGCTTGAATTTGGAATGCTACATGTATTTAAAATGTCAAAATTATATGTTGTACTTTGTAATTATGACTAATAATATGAGACATTGGGAGCTCTGTATATGTATGCATTCTCGATTATATGTATGCAAAATACATATTTGAAAATGAAACCCAGACTTTAGACCACTGACCAGTCTTGCAACCTATCTGACATTTTGTGTGAAATTGACATAGAATTGTTTAGTTTTGTATCATCAGCAAATATTTTACACATGGTAAGCAGTGACCCTGCAAATCATTAAGGAATATTGTAAACAAAACAGGTCCAAGTATATGACTTTGAGTGATGCCATTCAAGAACTTGTTTTCCTTGATTTCATTGGTCCTAAACCAAAGTGTTGTGATCTATCTGTTATGAATTTTCTTATTTGGCTATAAAATCTCTTCAAATACCATAGGTAGCTAATTTCACTAGGAGCCTTTCATATGGTACAGTGTCAAATACCATTTGAAGTTCAGGTGTAAAATGTTTTGTCCTGACTCCCATCAGTTGATGACATTATGTCCTCCTTTACTTCCAAAAGCTGATTCACATATTTTTTTAAAACAAAATTTGTGTTGAAAATCAACTTTACAAATACAAATTATTATCAGTAAGATGAGACACAGTAGGATCTCTAGCCACACTTTCCTGAATTTTACACAAAACACATGTCAGACTCACACTGTCTGAATTTTACACAAAACACATGCCAGACTCACGCTGTCTAAATTTGACACAAAACACATGCCAGACTCACATTGTCTAAATTTTACACAAAAGACATGCCAGACTCACACTGTCAAAATTTTACACAAACACATGCCAGACTCACATTGTCTAAATTTTACACAAAAGACATGCCAGACTCACACTGTCAAAATTTTACACAAAACACATGCCAGACTCACATTGTCTAAATGTTACACAAAAGACATGCCAGACTCACACTGTCTAAATTTTACACAAAACACATGCCAGACTCACACTCTCTAAATGTTACACAAAACACATGCGAGACTCACACTCTCTAAATGTTACACAAAACACATGCCAGACTCACACTCTTTAAATGTTACACAAAACACATGCGAGACTCACACTCTCTAAATGTTACACAAAACACATGCCAGACTCACTGTCACAGGTTGTAGTTTCCTGGGTCTGACCTTGATCCTTTTTGAAGGGCTGACCTACGTTGGCTGTCTCCCAGTCCTGTTTCCAGTGACTAATCAAACAAGAAGCACAGAGGTACAGATAATTCATCACTTGCCTTCTTTTGGTGGAATAAAGTCAAGACCTTCATATTTCCTTGAGTCTGACTGATTGAACATGCTCTTAATTATGTTGTAGCCTGAACAGGTGCTTCAGCTCAGTTACACATATTCTAAGGAAAAGAACATTCATGTTCACACCTTAGCCGGTAAAAATACTGAAAAAAAAATCAATTTCACTTTTTTTTCTGAGTCATTAATGGCCATTGTGCCACCCTGCATTATCAAATCACAAATACATGAATGTTTTTTTCTATTCTGTCACTGACATTCTTTCAAAATCCTTTGGGATTATTTTTCGCTTGTTAAGAAATTTGCTTTTCATATTTTGGAGTTTGCTTTACCAGCTTAGTCCATTGATTCCCTTCATTCAAATAGGTCTTTCCAGATTGAATTAGCAAGGATATCATAATATACAAGTTGTAATTAAGTCTCCTTTTCCATATTTTTCATATTGGTGTTTGCCATATTTTGTCGCCCTTGTTTACTTTTGGTATGCGTTCTTCCATACCCTTCTTAGCATTCCTTTCATGTGGTTCCAGACTTCCTCTGTACTTATTTCGCATACAGCCATCCACTCTTGTTCACAAACAATGTTTCTTAATTTAGAGCAGTTGCCATCCATGGATAAATTGTAATTCATGTAAACACAGTGAACTTACGGCTTGACTTAATTTCTAAAAATGTACAACTAGAATGTCAAAACATTTGATCTCTTACAACATTAGTTTGAGAAAAAAATGCACAACTGGATTGTCAAAACATCAAGATCACTTTACCAACAGAATCCATGATGATTTTCTTCACTGACCAGCATCCAATCATCATGGTAAATGAAGAAGTAGAAACTCATTTAATCATCTTATAATGCCTTTAGTCAGAATTGAGCTGTCGATGATTCTTTTAATGGAATGAAAATACTATTTCAGGTGGACAGGGAGGACGGCTCGGTGTGTCAGTTCTGCTGGCAAGGCTCAGAGGTGGAAAATGTGGCTGGACAGCTGCATGCAGAGAAAGTGGAGTCTGGCAAGGTTATTTCTGCACACCACCGCTGTTTGGTCAGTGCTTTTACCGTGTGTTTTACTTTCTTTGTTCCTTTCTATGTCAGCTTCTGGAAATGATACTATCGATGGAATTGTTTATGCTCATGAATTTTGTATGGCCTTTTTTTATTTTGACCCTATTATTGCTCCGTATTAGTTATTAGCTATTATTGCTCCGTATTTGTTATTATTGCTCCGTATTAGTTATTAGTTCTTAGAGCCCAGGTCAGTTGTAAAAGATAGTAAACTTGTTCAAAATTTTTGTGAAGGCAGAAGCAGTGTTTATGAATACGATCATCTTTATTTGCAAATCTGACTAAATCTACTAAAATGATGAATTCGAATGGCCACTACAGGAGAAGTGTAATTAATTATTTTGTGTGGTAAGTACATATAACCTCTTTCACCCTATTTTACATATAACCTCTTTCGCCCTATTTTACATATAACCTCTTTCGCCCTATTTTCAGGGTGTTAGCTTTTCAGGCTTGTAATGGGTATTGGGTTTTTTTTTTCTCTGTGTGTGTGTGTGTTTGTGAGTGTGTGAGTGTGTGTGTGGTGTGTGTGTGTGTGTGTGTGTGTGTGTGTGTGTGTGCGCGCGTGTGCGTGTGCATGCTCGTTAATAATCGTAGTATGGCAAAGTCATGGAAAATATAAGAATTGGCTTTTTTTTTTTTTTAACAGTAAAAGAAAGTAACTGAAGCAAGGCCTTTAGTACTGTACAGTTGTTTTATGCACAATTTTTGTACTCGACTTTAGAAGATAGTTGTGCTGTATAATTACTGTATAACTTATGAAATAAAAATCATATATGATGGAAACGTAATCATGAATAAAATATTTTGGTATTAGCCTCATTCCAAAATTGTATGTGGTGTATCCATTTTGTTAAATTTCTATTATTGGTACTTTACTCTTTAAAGTGGTTATCCATTTTGTTAAATTTCTATTATTGGTACTTTACTCTTTAAAGTCCCTTTTATTTACAGCTAAGGGGCAGAACCAGTTACCAGTTAATTCATGTCCACAAAATGTAATCGTTGTAAGTGTTTTTGCTGTGTATTTCAGAATCTTTGTAATGTGTGTGCAGCAATATGCTTCAGGCCTGACTCAGTACAAATGTGAGGTGTTTGGTGGGTTTGATGTCGGTGAAGTGGAGAAGGAGATTGCTCGTGGCTTCAAACTGGTACTGATCTGTTTGTTTCTAGCCCCTGTCTGTCTCTTTCTCAGAGAGGATATCGTCAGTGTTTTTGTGTTGATTTCTGTATGTAACCTCTTATAAACAAAGGAATTCAATGTTTTATGTTTATCTGTGTTCGGGCTATTCAATCTGCCCAAAGTAGGTTATGATTTAGGTATGTTTGATATTACAGTGGTACTCCCCCTGAGAAACACCCTCCCACCCCACCCACCATTCCCCTTCACTGACTATGACCGATGTATGTTCTTCTTCGAACGCTTCCCATCATTGGTGCTTTCCCATACCCAATCAACAACCTTACAATTGCATACATTTACGCCCTTGACATTGAAATCTGGAGGCAGAATGGTCGATGAAAATGAAGAAAAATGAACAACTGTCGTTCAAAGTAATTACCATCATGTACTGCTGTCCGTAAAGCAAAGGATTTTCATCCCGCTTCCTTTCCATTTATCTTTCTTTTAGGAATTGCTGAATACATATGTCTGGATAACTTACGGCCTTTCAAAAAGTTCAAGTTATCAGGGAGTTGCTTGTGAAAAAAAAAGAAAAAAAGAATTGAACTTTGGAGATAAGGTTAAAGGTTATGAAGAGAAGTGATAAGGTGAGATCGCAGTTTTCATTTCAAAATCCTTTGATGTGGGAAAGACCCAGATCCAAAACATTTTTCATCTTCATTTTGTTGAAAGAAATTCTTGTGTACAGCTGTTTCATTTTGGTTTGTTTTTAAGAGTTTGATAGAGAGTGAAATGTATACAGTCTCTTTGCTGTTAACAACATTGGTGTGGAATGGTTTTTTTTTTTCCTTCTCATATCCTTCTTCATATCCATACATGTGTGTGTGTGTGTGTGTGTGTGTGTGTGAAGCCAAAAAAAATCTTTCCTTCCCTTTTCCCTTGCCTCCCCACCACATTTTTTGTAGATTTGCACTATGGTAATATTAGGAATAAAAGAAATTTTAAGTGAAGTGGAGAAACGTACAGAATAAACAGCGAAAAATAAAAGTAACATTTTGCTTAGGTACTTAGTTTTTGCTTTGATTTGATTTTCAGGTTGTTTTTTTGTTTTTGTTTGTTTACTTCTGCTGTTTGTGTGTGTGTGTGTGTGTGTGTGTGGTGTGTGTGTGTGTGTGTGTGTGTGTGTGTGTGTGTGCACATTTACTTCTAACAATCTGTTACTATCTGTGCAGTGTATTTTGGTTTCATTTAGCAAGTGTGTGTGTGTGCTTTTAGAGAGTGTTGTGTACTGTCAACGAGTATGTGAGCAGGCCCCACAGTGTGCACTGTATATGTGTGTGCTTTTAGAGAGTGTTGTGTACTGTCAAAGAGCATGTGAGCAGGGTCCACAGTGTGCACTGTATGTCTGTTGATTTCACTGTCAAAGGGCATGTGAGCAGGCCCACAGTGTGCACTGTATGTCTGTTGATTTCACTGTCAAAGGGCATGTGAGCAGGGCCCACAGTGTGCACTGTATGTGTGTGTGCTTTTAGAGAGTGTAGTGTACTGTCAAAGAGCATGTGAGCAGGCCCCACAGTGTGCACCGTATGTCTGTTGATTTCACTGTCAAAGGGCATGTGAGCAGGGCCCACAGTGTGCACTGTATGTGTGTGTGCTTTTAGAGAGTGTAGTGTACTGTCAAAGAGCATGTGAGCAGGGTCCACAGTGTGCACTGTATGTCTGTTAGAGAGTGTTGTGTACTGTCAAAGAGCATGTGAGCAGGGCCCACAGTGTGCACTGTATGTGTGTGTGCTTTTAGAGAGTGTAGTGTACTGTCAAAGAGCATGTGAGCAGGCCCCACAGTGTGCACTGTATGTCTGTTGATTTCACTGTCAAAGGGCATGTGAGCAGGGCCCACAGTGTGCACTGTTTGTCTGTTGATTTCACTGTCAAAGGGCATGTGAGCAGGGCCCACAGTGTGCACTGTATCATGTCTGTTAGAGAGTGTTGTGTACTGTCAAAGGGCATGTGAGCAGGGCCCACAGTGTGCACTGTATCATGTCTGTTAGAGAGTGTTGTGTACTGTCAAAGAGCATGTGAGCAGGGCCCACAGTGTGCACTATATCATGTCTGTTAGAGAGTGTTGTGTACTGTCAAAGAGCATGTGAGCAGGGCCCACAGTGTGCACTGTATCATGTCTGTTAGAGAGTGTTGTGTACTGTCAAAGGGCATGTGAGCAGGGCCCACAGTGTGCACTGTATCATGTCTGTTAGAGAGTGTTGTGTACTGTCAAAGGGCATGTGAGCAGGGCCCACAGTGTGCACTGTATCATGTCTGTTAGAGAGTGTTGTGTACTGTCAAAGGGCATGTGAGCAGGGCCCACAGTGTGCACTGTATGCCTGTTGATTTCTGGCAGTGTTGTGTACTGTCAAAGAGCATGTGAGCAGGGCCCACAGTGTGCACTGTATCATGTCTGTTGGAGAGTGTTGTGTACTGTCAAAGGGCATGTGAGCAGGCCCACAGTGTGCACTGTATCATGTCTGTTAGAGAGTGTTGTGTACTGTCAAAGGGCATGTGAGCAGGGCCCACAGTGTGCACTGTATGCCTGTTGTTTCACTGTCAAAGGGCATGTGAGCAGGGCCCACAGTGTGCACTGTTTGTCTGTTGATTTCACTTAGGGCATGTGAGCAGGGCCCACAGTGTGCACTGTATGTCTGTTGATTTCACTGTCAAAGGGCATGTGAGCAGGGCCCACAGTGTGCACTGTATGTCTGTTGATTTCTGGCAGCGCTGTTCCATCTGCAAAGGGAACAAGGGGAGGAAGTGTCGAGGGGCGTCCTGTGGCTGCGCTGTCAAGTACTGCCGCAAGAGCTTCCACTTTCCCTGCGCCAGCAACGACCCCGTGGCCGTCACCAAGCGACTGGTGGTCACCAAGGACAAGCATCATCCTGAGGAAAAGTTTGTCCTGTATCGGTGAGGAGAAGTTTGTCCTGTATTGGTGAGGAGAAGTTTGTCCTGTAATTGTGAGGAGAAGTTTGTCCTGTATCGGTAAGGAGAAGTTTGTCCTGTATGAGAAGTTTGTCCTGTATTGGTGAGAAGTTTGTCTTGTATTGGTGAAGAGAAGTTTGTCCTGTATTGGTGAGGAGAAGTTTGTCCATTATCAGTGAGAAGTTTGTCCTGTATCGGTGAGAAGATATTTGTCATGTATCAGTGAAGAGAAGTTCTATATCGATGAGAAGTTTGTCCTGTATCAGTGAGAAGTTTGTCCTGTGTCAGTGAGAAGTTTGTCCTGTATCAGTGAGGAGAAGTTTATTCTGTATCAGTGAAGAAGTTTGTCCTGTATCGGTGAGGAGAAGTTTGTCCTGTATCGGTGAGGAGAAGTTTGTCCTGTATCGGTGAGACGTTTTCCTGTGTCGGTGAGAAGTTTGTCCTGTATCGTTGAGAAGTTTGTCCTGTGTCGGGGAGAAGTTTGTCCTGTATCGGTGAGAAGTTTGTCCTGTATCGGTGAGAAGTTTGTCTTGTATCGATGAGAAGTTTGTCCTGTATGGGTGTAAAGTTTGTCCTGTATGGGTGAGAAGTTTGTCCTGTATGGGTGAGAAGTTTGTCTTGTATCAGTGAGGAGAATTTTTGTCCAGTATCGGTGAGAAGTTTGTCCTGTATCGGTGAGAGATGTTTGTCCTGTATCAGTGAGAAGATATTTGTCCTGTATCGGTGAAGAGAAGTTTGTTCTGTATCAGTGAGGAGAAGCTTGTCTTGTATCGATTAGAAGTTTGTCCTGTATCGGTGAAAAGTTTGTCCTGTATCGATGAGATGTTTGTCCTGTATCAGTGAGAAGTTTGTCTTGTATCAGTGAGGAGAAGTTTGACCTGTATGGGTGAGAAGTTTGTCCTGTATCGGTGAGGAGATGTTTGTCCTGTATCAGTGAGAAGTTTGACCTGTATGGGTGAGAAGTTTGTCTTGTATGGGTGAGAAGTTTGTCTTGTATCTGTGAAAAGTTTGTCCTGTATCGGTGAAAAGTTTGTCCTGTATCAGTGAGGAGAAGTTTGACCTGTATGGGTGAGAAGTTTGTCCTGTATCGGTGAGAAGTTTGTCCTGTATCGGTGAAAAGTTTGTCCTTTATCAGTGAGAAGTTTGTCTTGTATCAGTGAGGAGAAGTTTGACCTGTATGGGTGAGAAGTTTGTCCTGTATCGGTGAGAAGTTTGTCCTGTATCGGTGAGGAGATGTTTGTCCTGTATCAATGAGAAGTTTGACCTGTATGGGTGAGAAGTTTGTCTTGTATGGGTGAGAAGTTTGTCTTGTATGGGTGAGAAGTTTGTCTTGTATCGGTGAGAAGTTTGTCCTGTATCGGTGAGGAGATGTTTGTCCTGTATCAGTGAGGAGAAGTTTAACCTGTATGGGTGAGAAGTTTGTCCTGTATGGGTGAGAAGTTTGTCTTGTATCGGTGAGGAGATGTGTGTCCTGTATCGGTGAGAAGTTTGTCCTGTATCGGTGAGAAGAGTTGGACACACATTCCTCTTTTCTTTCTTTTTTGTGCTTCCAATTCTTATAGAACAGGGAGTACTTTAGAATGGGAATGAAGAAATGCTGTCTGTCTGTGTGTCCATCTGTCTGTCCGTGGTCAGAATGTGTTCCACTCACTCCAGACAAAACTTCTGGGCCGATCTTTCTGAAAATTTGTAAATATGTTCATTGTGGGTCACCAGAACAGCTGTTACTAACGAATATAACGGCCCCAAACAGTTTTTCTTCTTTATGGAATATCTAGAAAATGATAACGCAAACAAAATCTAGTTGATGTTGATGTACTTTTTGGCTTTTTTGTTGTTGCCATATTTCATTGTAGGCAAAAATGACATCTAAAGCTGCAGCTTATTTTGTATTGGCTGGTACAAGAGTAATAAAACATACACACTCACAGACACACACACACACACGTACACATACACACACACACACACACACACACACACACACACACACACACACACACACACACACACACACACACACTCTCTCTCTCTCTCTCTCTCTCACACACATTCTCTCTCTCTCTCACACACACACACACACACACACACACACACACACACACACACACACACACACCACTCCCACACACACAACACTCCCACACACACACAACACACACATGCACGCACGCACACGTGCGCGCGCACACACACACACACACACACACACACACACACACACACACACACACACACACACACACACACGCGCTGTCTCTCTCTCACTCATACACACGTTCATGGAAGGCTTGTGTAGCACAGGCACATTAAATATATCTGTTACCAGGTAAATAGAACGTAAAGTACCAGGATCTTATGCCTCGCATTTCCGTTTTGAAAATAACAAAAATGAGAATGAAAGAAATCTGATCTATGAGGACCTGTGATTGTTGATATCTCATCATGGGACGTTTATTCCACCATAAAGCTCTCTGCTTAGCAAGCTGACTGGATTGTTGATATCCCATCATGGGACGTTTATTCCACCATAAAGCTCTCTGCTTAGCAAGCTGACTGGATTGTTGATATCTCATCATGGGACGTTTATTCCACCATAAAGCTCTCTGCTTAGCAAGCTGACTGGATTGTTGATATCCCATCATGGGACGTTTATTCCACCATAAAGCTCTCTGCTTAGCAAGCTGACTGGATTGTTGATATCCCATCATGGGACGTTTATTCCACCATAAAGCTCTCTGCTTAGCAAGCTGGCTGGATTGTTGATATCTCATCATGGGACGTTTGTTCCACCATAAAGCTCTCTGCTTAGCAAGCTGACTGGATTGTTGATATCTCATCATGGGACGTTTGTTCCACCATAAAGCTCTCTGCTTAGCAAGCTGACTGGAGGTAGTTCCTATTGTAATCAAGACTACCCTACAGATTGTTGATGTTTTCAAATTTTCCCTCCTGATGTTTCACAAGATATAGTAGTACCGTTAGGTCTTATTTGCACTATGATGTTCATGTAAACTGCTTATCTGATGTTTTACAAGGGTAACCATTCTGGTTAGGCTGGTTTGTAAGTGACACATGAGTTAATGGAAACTGGAATAGAGCTAACGTGCAACATGCTCACCCTGTTCTTGCCCATTTTGATCAGTTGAGACACCATCTCAGTTTCTGCTGTCAGAAATTGAAATGACATTCAAATGATGAATCCAACACCATCTTCACATAGTGCACACAGGGCTGAATATTTTTTATGCAAGAAAATGAACATAAATGGAGATATCCCACTGTGGTGAAACACCCTTGATGCGTTTCATTTTATTTATTTGTTGACCCTCTGAAATTAGAAACTGACCCAGGAAAACTGCAGTCAAAGGGACATAATGATCCCCAGAGTTGTGTGTATATGGGATACTCAGGTCTGTTTGAATTGGCGCTATTCTCTGCTGATAACAACTTCTGTTAGGATATAGCTTTTATACTGATGCTTGAATATTGCTTGTCTTGTTTTCCAGAACATTTCTACAGATGAGGCACACTTTATACAAAACTGTTGTGTCAAAAAAAAAAGAGTTTGGTGTGGTACTTAAGTTTCAGTGTAGGATAGGATTAAGCGTTTCTGAATCAGTGTTTTATTTCTTAGCCTGGTATAAAGACGAGTTGTTTTCTTTTTTGTTATTGATTTGAGTCTTTACGCTTATTGTGGATTAAAAAAAAGGATACGGGTAAATGAGTGAATATTAGACCTTGAATTTTTTAGCATTTGACCTTCAGATGTTTTAGGAAAACATTTACTTTGAGTTTTTAGTATTTGACCCTAAGATTTTTCAGCAAGGACTTAGGAGTCATTGTGACCTTAGTTTGAAAAAGTCGCTGGAACGTTGGGTCAAGGAAGTAGTCCTAAGCTGTGCAAGATATGTTGGGTCCAGGAAATAGTCCTAAGCTGTGCAAGATGTGTTTGTAATAATGTTGGGTCCAGGAAATAGTCCTAAGCTGTGCAAGATGTGTTTGTAATAATGTGAGAGGATCCACAGCATTTCAGTGTTACTTCAAGATCTGAACTGGAGGTAAAGTCAAGACACATCAAACTTCAGTTGCTGCAAATGTACAAAGTCATCAGCACCATCATCACACCTCTCTGGATCCCACCCTCATTTGTGACAATTCCAGCAATCTCAAAAGTTCAGAACGTTTCCCACCAGAATCAACACATTTAGTTTCCGTTTCTTCCAGTCCCAGTCTGGAACTACCTGCCAACAACAACAGCAGAGGCCTTGACCTTGGCATCCTTCAAAGGGGGCTGAAAGAAGGCGTGGTAGGTGTGAGCCCAGTAGGGCTGGTGAAACCAGGGCTGTGTTGGTGGGCAGTGTGCCCTGGGGACTGCAGTGGTAGCAGCATTGGCATGGATACAGATGTGAACAGAGGTTACCAGGGCTGTGTTGGTGGGCAGTGTGCCCTGGGGACTGCAGTGGTAGCAGCATGGGCATGGATACAGATGTCAACAGAGGTTACCAGGGCTGTGTTGGTGGGCAGTGTGCCCTGGGGACTGCAGTGGTAGCATTGGCATGGATACAGATGTGAACAGAGGTTACCAGGGCTGTGTTGGTGGGCAGTGTGCCCTGGGGACTGCAATGGTAGCATTGGCATGGATACAGATGTGAACAGAGGTTACCAGGGCTGTGTTGGTGGGCAGTGTGCCCTGGGGACTGCAATGGTAGCATTGGCATGGATACAGATGTGAACAGAGGTTACCAGGGCTGTGTTGGTGGGCAGTGTGCCCTGGGGACTGCAATGGTAGCATTGGCATGGATACAGATGTGAACAGAGGTTACCAGGGCTGTGTTGGTGGGCAGTGTGCCCTGGGGACTGCAGTGGTAGCAGCATTGGCATGGATACAGATGTCAACAGAGGTTACCAGGGCTGTGTTGGTGGGCAGTGTGCCCTGGGGACTGCAATGGTAGCAGCATTGGCATGGATACAGATGTCAACAGAGGTTAAATCGTTTTTTTTTCTTTTTCTTTTTTTCTTTTGCTCCACCGAAAAGTGTGATTACAGTGATAAAGAAGGAGGCAACTCTTGGATTATCAAGGCTGCCAGTTTTGGATGTGTTGATTAATTATAATGGTGATGACGAATTGTATGAATATGGTAATGAGTAGGATTTTGTTATGATTATACTTGTTGCGGTGATTGTCTTGATCCAAAGATTTTAGGTAAAAGAATTTCTGAATTTCTTATAAGGAATTTGTTGTGTTTTTGTTTTCTTGTCTTGTGAGTGGACTCCAGCGCGGTGACAGTCCTCATGTGGCCCTTTGTGTGGCTGGGCTGTAAGCAACATGACCTTACCTTCATGTGGCCCTTTGTGTGTGGCTGGGCTGTAAGCAACATGACCTTACCTTCATGTGGCCCTTTGTGTGTGGCTGGGCTGTAAGCAGCATTACCTTACCCTCATGTGGCCCTTTGTGTGTGGCTGGGCTGTAAGCAACATGACCTTACCTTCATGTGGCCCTTTGTGTGTGGCTGGGCTGTAAGCAGCATTACCTTACCCTCATGTGGCCCTTTGTGTGTGGCTGGGCTGTAAGCAACATGACCTTACCTTCATGTGGCCCTTTGTGTGTGGCTGGGCTGTAAGCAGCATTACCTTACCCTCATGTGGCCCTTTGTGTGTGGCTGGGCTGTAAGCAACATGACCTTACCTTCATGTGGCCCTTTGTGTGTGGCTGGGCTGTAAGCAACATGACCTTACCTTCATGTGGCCCTTTGTGTGTGGCTGGGCTGTAAGCAGCATTACCTTACCCTCATGTGGCCCTTTGTGTGTGGCTGGGCTGTAAGCAGCATGACATTACCTTCTGAATTTGTTGTTGTGGAAAAGGTGCACTCCCTTTGATGATTCAGATGGTGTGTCTGGTTCTGCCCAGGGTCTTCTGCTCTGCTGCCCATGAAGTGGTCTTCCGGAAGAGTCTGCAAAATGGTATGATCATCGCACAGTTTGACTACATCTTTACAGTGCATTATAGCCAGGTCAATACAGACTGTGTAAAATGGTATGATGATCATACAGACTGTGTAAAATGGTATGATGATCATACAGACTGTGTAAAATTGTATGATGATCACGTAGTTTGACCACATCTTTACAGTGCATTATAGCCAGGTCAATACAGACTGTGTAAAATGGTATGATGATCATACAGACTCTGTTAAATGCTGATCATCATACAGTTTGACTACATCTTTACAGTGCATTATAGCCAGGTCAGTACAGACTCTGTAAAATGGTATGATGATCATACAGTTTGACCACATCTTTACAGTGCACTATAGCCAGGTCAATACAGATATAGCCAGGTCAGTTTAGGTGTGTTTGCAGGAGACAGACAGTGGATATGCTACCAGTGTCTGCATGTGACAGGTGTGCACAAGTCTAGGTCTTGGCTCTATGCATGTGGCTGTCTCAGTGTATGTACATGTTCTGAATGCGAAAAGAAAAAAAAAGAAGAAAAGAATGTAGAAAAGGGAGGACTTTGAGATTGCTTCTGTAGGGATCTGTCAATAACCTGTTTTGTCATCGGATGTAGAAAAGGGAGGACTTTGAGACTGATCCTGTAGGGATCTATCAGATTGATCCTGTAGGGATCTGTCAATAACCTGTTTTGTCATTGGATGTAGAAAAGGGAGGACTTTGAGATTGATCCTGTAGGGATCTATCAGATTGATCCTGTAGGGATCTGTCAATAACCTGTTTTGTCATTGGATGTAGAAAAGGGAGGACTTTGAGACTGATCCTGTAGGGATCTATCAGATTGATCCTGTAGGGATCTATCAATAACCTGTTTTGTCATTGGATGTAGAAAAGGGAGGACTTTGAGACTGATCCTGTAGGGATCTATCAGATTGATCCTGTAGGGATCTGTCAATAACCTGTTTTGTCATTGGATGTAGAAAAGGGAGGACTTTGAGATTGATCCTGTAGGGATCTATCAGATTGATCCTGTAGGGATCTGTCAATAACCTGTTTTGTCATTGGATGTAGAAAAGGGAGGACTTTGAGACTGATCCTGTAGGGATCTATCAGATTGATCCTGTAGGGATCTGTCAATAACCTGTTTTGTCATTGGATGTAGAAAAGGGAGGACTTTGAGACTGAACCTGTAGGGATCTATCAGATTGATCCTGTAGGGATCTGTCAATAACCTGTTTTGTCATTGGATGTAGGAAAGGGAGGACTTTGAGACTGATCCTGTAGGGATCTATCAGATTGATCCTGTAGGGATCTGTCAATAACCTGTTTTGTCATTGGATGTAGGAAAGAGAGGACTTTGAGATTGATCCTGCAGGGATCTATCAGATTGATCCTGTAGGGATCTGTCAATAACCTGTTTTGTCATTGGATGTAGGAAAGGGAGGACTTTGACATTGATTCTGTAGAAATCAACCAGTAACCTGTCTTGTCACTGTTCCCCGTTTTCTTGAAAACGGAAAGTTCTTGGGATAAAAAAAGAAAAAAACAAAATACAAAAGAACTGTACTCTTAGTTCTTGGGGATTAAAAAAAATTGTACACTTAGTTCTTGGGGATAAAAAAAAACTAAAACAAAAAAACTGTACATATCAGCAGGGCTGTTTTCAGCTGTGATGTACCCTTGGCTTGAAACAAAAAAACTGTACATATCAGCAGGGCTGTTTTCAGCTGTGATGTACCCTTGGCTTGAAACAAAAAAACTGTACATATCAACAGGGCTGTTTTCAGCTGTGATGTACCCGTGGCTTGACACAAAAAAACTGTACATATCATCAGCAGGGCTGTTTTCAGCTGTGATGTACCCGTGGCTTGACACAAAAAAACTGTACATATCAGCAGGGCTGTTTTCAGCTGTGATGTACCCGTGGCTTGACAATGGAAAGGAGGAGGAAGTCTCTTACAGCATAGAGGGTGAAAGAAATACTGAGAGAAGTTGAATGGGAAGAAAAAGAATAGTGAAGTAGTCTTGAGAGTGTAGAAATACTGAGAGAAGTTGAATGGGAAGAAAAAGAATAGTGAAGTAGTCTGAGAGTGTAGAAATACTGCGAGAAGTTGAATGGGAAGAAAAAGAATAGTGAAGTAGCCTGAGAGTGTAAACTTGAACATGAACTGTGAATGTCAGTTCCTGTTGTTAAGATACATTGTGATTTTTGACAAAACCAGACTAATGCACATGAAAAAGCAGACATGGACCGATGGAGGTGTAGTGAGAAAGCAACGTATCAAAGCATTCTAGTTCTTGACAGCATTTGAACAACATGTATGTCATTTTGATACAGTGTGAACCTAATTATGCAGCTTCCTTTAAAAGAAATTTGTATATTTATTTTTGGATGTTCAGTTTTTGTTCATAATCTGAGTTAGTATGTGCTGTAACAATGATGGTTGCAATGTGTGTTCATGTGTGCAGACCTGTAACAATGATGGTTGTAATCTGTGTTCATGTGTGCAGACCTGTAACAATGATGGTTGCAATCTGTGTTCATGTGTGCAGACCTGTAACAATGATGGTTGCAGTCTGTGTTCATGTGTGCAGACCTGTAACAATGATGGTTGCAATCTGTGTTCATGTGTGCAGACCTGTAACAATGATGGTTGCAATCTGTGTTCATGTGTGCAGACCTGTAACAATGATGGTTGCAATCTGTGTTCATGTGTGCAGACCTGTAACAATGATGGTTGCAATCTGTGTTCATGTGTGCAGACCTGTAGCAATGATGGTTGCAATCTGTGTTCATGTGTGCAGACCTGCGTGGGTCAGCCAGGAAGAAATATCGCAACAGAAGCTTGGACAGCCGTAAAGAAGCTCAGTGTACTGTCCACACGGAGGTGTCACAGGAACGGCGCGCAAGTTCAGGAGACGCCAGCAGCCACAGTGAGGTGACGGTGTCCTCCCCTGTCAGCAGGTCCCTGCACTCTCCCCCAGTGCTGACGGAGAGCCCCCTGCCGGCAGCTTCTCCAGAATCGTCATCAACACTGGCTGGCAGCAGTATGGAGAACGAAGATGGTGAGTTTCTGTGCCTGCATAATGATGTTAAATGATTGCCTTTTTTCAGTTTTATGTCACCAGCCCTTGCCTTTTTCCAGTCTTATCTCACCAGCCCTTGCCTTTTTCCTGTCTTATCTCACCTGCCCTTGCCTTTTTTCTGTCTTATCTCACCTGCCCTTGCCTTTTTTCTGTCTTATCTCACCTGCCCTTGCCTTTTTTCTGTCTTATCTCACCTGCCCTTGCCTTTTTCCAGTCTTATCTCACCTGCCCTTGCCTTTTTCCAGTCTTATCTCACCTGCCCTTGCCTTTTTCCAGTCTTATCTCACTAGCCCTTGCCTTTTTCCAGTCTCATCTCACCTGCCCCTGCCTTTTTCAGTCTCATCTCACCTGCCCTTGCCATTTTCCTGTCTTATCTCACCTGCCCTTGCCTTTTTTCAGTCTTATCTCACCTGCCCTTGCCTTTTCCCAGTCTTATCCTACCTGCCCTTGCCTTTTTCAGTCTTATCTCACCTGCCCTTGCCTTTTTCCAGTCTCATCTCACCTGCCCTTGCCTTTTTCAGTCTCATCTCACCTGCCCTTGCCTTTTTCAGTCTCATCTCACCAGCCCTCTCCTTTTTCCAGTCTTATCTCACCAGCCCTTGCCTTTTTCAGTCTCATCACACCTGCCCTTGCCTTTCTCAGTCTCATCTCACCTGCCCTTGCCTTTTTTCAGTCTTATCTCGCCTGCCCTTGCCTTTTTCAGTCTTATCTCGCCTGCCCTTGCCTTTTTCAGTCTTATCTCACCTGCCCTTGCCTTTTTCAGTCTTATCTCGCCTGCCTGTCAATTGCATTACTACTGCACTGCACATTCCACCTTCTGTACAACCAGGGTTGTGTCCCCTGCACTAGCAGTGGCAGCCCAAAGGGAACAGTCAGTATCAGTCATTGCAGTGCTCCATATACAGTGAGTTTGTGCAGTAGACATGTGATGAAATCGTCAGATGAGTTTTGAGTTTGTGCAGTAGACATGTAATGAAATCGTCAGATGAGTTTTGAGTTTGTGCAGTAGACATGTAATGAAATCGTCAGATGAGTTTTGAGTTTGTGCAGTAGACATGTAATGAAATCGTCAGATGAGTTTTGAGTTTGTGCAGTAGACATGTAATGAAATCGTCAGATGAGTGAGTTTGTGCAGTAGGCATGTGATGAAATCGTCAGATGAGTGAATTTGTGCAGTAGACATGTAATGAAATCGTCAGATGAGTGAGTTTGTGCAGTAGACATGTAATGAAATCGTCAGATGCGTTTTGAGTTTGTGCAATAGACATGTAATGAAATCGTCAGATGAGTGAGTTTGTGCAGTAGACATGTAATGAAATCGTCAGATGAGTGAGTTTGTGCAGTAGACATGTAATGAAATCGTCAGATGCGTTTTGAGTTTGTGCAGTAGACATGTAATGAAATCGTCAGATGAGTGAGTTTGTGCAGTAGACATGTAATGAAATCGTCAGATGAGTGAGTTTGTGCAGTAGACATGTAATGAAATCGTCAGATGAGTGAGTTTGTGCAGTAGACATGTAATGAAATCGTCAGATGAGTGAGTTTGTGCAGTAGACATGTAATGAAATCGTCAGATGAGTGAGTTTGTGCAGTAGACATGTAATGAAATCGTCAGATGAGTGAGTTTGTGCAGTAGACATGTAATGAAATCGTCAGATGAGTGAGTTTGTGCAGTAGACATGTGATGAAATCGTCAGATGAGTGAGTTTGTGCAGTAGACATGTAATGAAATCGTCAGATGAGTGAGTTTGTGCAGTAGACATGTAATGAAATCGTCAGATGCGTTTTGAGTTTGTGCAATAGACATGTAATGAAATCGTCAGATGAGTGAGTTTGTGCAGTAGACATGTAATGAAATCGTCAGATGAGTGAGTTTGTGCAGTAGACATGTAATGAAATCATCAGATGCGTTTTGAGTTTGTGCAGTAGACATGTAATGAAATCGTCAGATGAGTGAGTTTGTGCAGTTGACATGTAATGAAATCGTCAGATGAGTGAGTTTGTGCAGTAGACATGTAATGAAATCGTCAGATGCGTGAGTTTGTGCAGTAGACATGTAATGAAATCGTCAGATGAGTGAGTTTGTGCAGTAGACATGTAATGAAATCGTCAGATGAGTGAGTTTGTGCAGTAGACATGTGATGAAATCGTCAGATGAGTGAGTTTGTGCAGTAGACATGTAATGAAATCGTCAGATGAGTGAGTTTGTGCAGTAGACATGTAATGAAATCGTCAGATGAGTGAGTTTGTGCAGTAGACATGTGATGAAATCGTCAGATGAGTGAGTTTGTGCAGTAGACATGTAATGAAATCGTCAGATGCGTTTCACAATTTCAGACCAACGTAGGGAGACAGCTTGCAGAATGTTTGTCATTTGGTAGGTCTGTGCATAGTGTCAAGGATGAGTGCATCCATTTTGATCAGCTGATGCAAGAACTTGAAACCTTGACCAAATTTGGCATGTTTCGACTGCACCCTCTTCGGTAGACGAAAACAAACATCATTTTGACAAAAACATTTTGCTTTGTGTGCATCATCAGTATTCAGTGACGTTATTTCAAGAGAATCCTCTCTTACACTCTGCATGCAAGCACATATGCAGGGGGGAACGCACGTGTGCACACATGCATGCATGACTTTGTTTTAGGCTGAAAAATTTTAGCAAGTTATTAACTTCATGCATTGTAGTAAATGTTTCCATGGATATGTGTACAGTGATCAAAATTTAATTTCTGCCTGATTTCATTATCATATTTTGATAGTCTTCCTTGCATTGCAAATTGTGGAATTCCTGGGGTCTGTGTTGTGGTTGCAGGAATGGTGAGCACGGAGAACAGTGATGACAACATGTCGCAGGAAGACTCCATGCTGTTGTCCTCCCCTTCAGTCACCAGTTCCAGTGAGCACGTCCAGGCGAAGACCCTGTCTAGGTCTGCCCAGTCCAGACAGCAGACAGCCAAGAACCAGTCCAGACCTGCCCAGTCCAGACAGCAGACAGCCAAGAACCAGTCCAGACCTGCCCAGTCCAGACAGCAGGCAGCTAAGCCTGATGTGTCCCAGCCCCTGTTGTGCCGCCTGTCAGAGGAACTGAGCACCATACACCACGGGAAGGACGGGAGCATGGGAAGACGAAGGACGGGAGCGCTGGGAAGACGAAGGATGGGAGCACTGGGAAGATGAAGGACGGGAGCGCTGGGAAGAGGACTACAGGCTCTGAGCTAGGCCAGCAAATGAAAGATGAGGTCCAGAATGAGTGGCCTTCGAAGGAAGCAGAATTTAGGACTACCTCCCCTGGTGAGGAGAGTGTGGAGAACAAATCGCCCAACATTGTGCCAGTGCTGGCAAAGAACCCGGTGAAAATGGTGAAGGCTCTGACCGACTGCCTGTTCAATGTGGAGAATGGCTTGGTGCTCCATCCTCACAGGGACGATGCAGTGAAGACTCAGCTGCCTGTTGTGGAAAAGGTGGAAGTCAGTGCCAGCAAAGCTGCAGTGAGCTGTAAAAAGCCTGCAGTCTTACCAACATGTCCGCTCAATCCAGGCAGGCCACGGAACATCAGCAAGCTGTCCAGAGCCTACAAACCGTCCATGAAAGCTGCAGTCACCGGCAGTGACCCTCTGTCCCAGGACCTGGCCAGGACTCCCCCGGTCACCGGCAGTGACCCCCTGTCCCAGGCCAGGACTCCTCAGCAGGCAGACTCCGTAGACTTGGTGAACAGAGCTGTGTCTGAAAGCTGCTCTGCACAGGAACTGTTCCAGGTGGAGGAGCAGGTGGAGGTGAGGAAGGCGGACAGTGTCGGTGACGGTGCTGCCCTCACGACAGGCAGCGCGTGTGATGTGAGAACTGAGGCAGACAGTTCCACCGTGGATCCTGACGCCTCCGGTGCCTCAGGCCAGGAGGCCAGGTGTTCTGGCGGTGCCAGAAAGCGAAAAAGAGGGGACCTGGGAACTGACAAAACCAACAAACAACATGGTGGAAAAATCAGCAAGGACAGCGTGGAGACTGCCTGTGAGGTGCCGCAGCCAGGTGAGTGCTTGCCACAGTTCAGCTGTCTGTTACCTGCACACACCTGATAACCATGCGATTTGTTGTGTTTTGTACATGTTTGACAAAAATACCAGTGTGTGTGTGTGTGTGTGTGTGTGTGTAAAGATTTTTAAAAATTTCTGTTCGTTTCATTTTACCCTCTAAAAAATTGGTGTGGAGGTAGGTTTACCCTTTAACCCCTTGACTGCCCTGGCACGAATGGCGTTCGAGATGGTTTAGGGAAAGCTGTGTGCCCTTGCTCGAACGGCGTTCGAGATAATTTCATCATCAAAATTCGGCGATTTAAAGAAGGGAGGCAAGGAGAAAAAATGGTTTAAACGGTTGCAGGGACCCTAAAGGACGGTTTCTTCCCTTTCGCGGGTCAGCTGACTGACCAGCTCGCGTCCATTCGGTCAATAACTTCGGCAAAGTTCGGAGAGTTATTCTTGGTTGAAGATGGCGAGTCGAGCAGGCAGTTCGATCAGGCGCGTGCGTTTTCAAACGATCTAATGCTCTTGAAGTGCTTCAAGAAGTTATCCGAGACTGTGAAAGCGATGACGAAGACTTCAAAGAAGTTGAATGAAGTGATTCGGAGGAGGAATAAGTGATTACAATCAACAACACCCTTTGCTATCGGAGGTTGGTGTTGATGACGAAGCTGATCCCCGACTTCAAACCGAGCTATACTGGCCCAAGTGGGCCGAATCGGAGAGTGACGAGCCGATTCCCTGTATGTCGAGTGCCCCCTCCCTCCTTTCGTGAGAGGTCGGGAGGAGAGTCGAGGAAGGGGAGGGGGTTTTGGACAACGGCGAGGGTCCAGTGTGAGGGGGCGTGGCAGAGGAAGAGGGCGTGGCACTCGTCAGTCGGAACTTGTTTCAGAATGGACAGAGGCCAGTGCTGATTGCCCAAATCTCGACCTTTCTTTCACAGGTGACCCAGGTATCAAGGTAAACATTGGCAATTTCAAGCCCATGGATTTCCTGGAGTTGTTTTTGTGGTGTGTGTGTGTGTGTGTGTGTGTGTGTGGTGTGTGCTTGTGAGTGTGTTGGTGTGTGTGTGGTGTTTGTGCAGGATGTGTGTGTGTGTGTGAGAGGGAGAGAGAGAGAGAGAGAGAGAGAGAGAGGAGAGAGAGGAGAGAGAGAGAGCAGTGCTTGTGCATGGTGTGGGTATACATTGTGTGTGTGTGTGTGTGGTGTTTGTGTAGTGTTTGTGCATGGTGTGTGTGTGTGTGTGGTGCTTTTGCATGTGGTGCTGTTGTGTGTGTGTGTGTGTGTGTGTGTGTGTGTGTGTGTGTGTGTGTGTGTATACATGTGTGTGTGTGGTGTGTGTGTACATACGTGTGTGTGTGTGTGTGTGTGTGTGTGTGTGTGTGTTGCTTTTGAATATGGTGCTTGTGCACAGTGTGTGTGTGTACTGTGTATGTGTGTGTGTGTGTGTGTGTGTGTGTGTGTGTGTGTGTGTGTGTGTGTGTGTGTGTGTAACCAAATGTGTGTCAGTCAACTATAAGTTGCATTTACTGGCAGTAGTGTGGGATCCTGATCCTTCTGTCCATAGGTTCTGTGTTGTGGTGTATTCTCTGCGACACCAGTGTATTTTTCAGTTGTTAGTGTGCTTTCATCATCTGTGGTGTGGCCTTTTGTAGCTCAGTCCTATCTTTAGCAGTTTCTGGTTGTTTTTTTTGTTTTTTTTTTTGGGGGGGGGGGGGGTTGGTTTTGCAATGTTTTATTTATTACCTTCTGTGGTAATGGCTTTTTATCAATCACACTTAGTTCATGAGTGAACCAAACCATATGTGTGAAAGAAAACTGACAGAATAATTGGAAGTTACACTTAGTGTTGTTATTGTTAGTTCATCTCTGCTAAACAAGACTAATTCCCAAGAGGCTTGCAAGATGTGCAGACTGATGCTGTGGATAATGTTCAATTCCCTTCTTCTTTCCCACGTTACCTGGGCTGGATTGCCCCCTATGATATGGGTTTGCTAAACATTTATGCATTGTCAAGCTTTATTGTGAGTACAGATGTTTGTCCTGAAGTTCAAAGGATACTTACACAGTTTTTGTGGTATTTCATTGTGATTTTAGTGCTATAGTTTTGTTCATGTTCTGAAAGTGTCTGTTTTTCAAACAAAACATTCATCATTATATGTATTTTTGGTCTACTCATTACAAACAAAATCAAACTATTGTGATATCTGGTTGTAGCCAAGGATATAACAAGAAAATTTCCCAAGTATCTAAGATATATGTCAAGAATTGAAAGAGCACTGGGCATATCAGTGAACCTACCTAAGAAACAAAATTGTGTCCCTTGATACCTGGATTGTACTGTACCCAGAAATGCATAAATTTATCATATAAAACAACAATTGTGGGTTGTAAATTCACTCCCAAATATTTACACAGGTGTTCAGTAAACACTAAAACCACTTTTGGCTGGGTTTGCATGTTTTTTGTTTTGCTGCTGTGGGTTTTTGTATGCTTGCAAAATATAATTAAAAAAAAAAGTTGAATTATAAGATTATATATTATACTCAGAATGAACAAAATCAAATATTATTTGCAGGTATTATAGCCCTGGGTATGAGAAGAAAACATGCCAAAAATCTAGAGATATCTCCACAAATAAATGAGCACTGATCAAATTAGTGAACCTACCGCAAAAAGTCAAATTTTGCTCCGGCACACAGAAGTGCAAAACTGATGCAAAATAGCGCAGTCAAGGGGTTTAAATGAACAGTTGGAGCCAGTGGAGGTAAGAATACTGTTAACCCTTTGCTGACGTGACCATTTTGGCTGCAGAGGGTTTTAAGTACAAGATTGTAACAAGTACAACCTATATTTTTTTTTACAGGTAAATAACTGTACAGACCTGTTTACCCTTACGATTTTGCCGTAATTTTTATGGAAAATAATCGAAATTACGGGAATTACAGCCTGACAAAAAACTTACTGGAAAAAAATCAAAGAAAGAAAATTGTTAAATGCGAAGTTTTGTCTGCTGCCAGTTTGATCAAAAGCAGTAAGAAGACATTTCCCAGCGTGCCTTGCGTCTTTTACCTTGTCAAAGATGGCGATAAAGCGGTCTTACGTGCCAACGGCCGGCTCTTCCAAATCTTCAAAAGTTGCGAAAGTATTGCGATTATGAAGATTATGTTTTTTTTTTTGTTTTTTTTTCCATAGTACAGGTTTTTGTCTGAGATATTACAGGTACACAAGTTTGGGGCAAACAGGCCTGGCTGCACTATCCATTTAAAGGGGTTCAAGGTAACCATTTAAAGGGGTTTAAGGTAACCATTTAAAGGGGTTTAAGGTAACCATTTAACGGTTTACTACTGTCACGACCGACCCCTGGAGGTCTGCCCTGACAGGATCGGTCTAGGTGGGAGTGAAGGGAGTGACTGACCTCACATGCCCCGTAAGAGACCACACAATAAAGATTACGATACAACACCCCATTTATTCACACCAACATACAGTCATAAATAAGCATTCCAACACACACAACATGCACAATCACAATCAAGCATTCCAACACACACAACATGCACAATTATAAATAAACATTTCACCATACGACGTACACAATCATAATCACAGCATTTCAACACATATGACATATACTCAATTATAAATAAACATTTCCAGCATCCATCCCTTCCCACACCATGGAGTGCCTCCACACCCCTGCCTCTCCAAAGTCTATTGGGAGCACCCTGTCGCACTAGGTGCTCCAAACCGGGTCGGTTCTTGAAGAGAGTCGTTCAAGGCCGACACCCTTGACACGCACAAGCAGACAGTGAAGAGCGCGTCCTGGGGGGGGGAAACGTGGCGTTGTTACTGGAGGTCCTGGACGGGGATCAGGACCGGCCAGTCAAGCCGGCGGGCTTTTCTACCAGTCCGCGGTCCCGACCAGAGCGTGGCCTCAACCAGCACGTGGCACCAACCAGTCCGCGGTCCCAACCAGAGCGTGGCCTCAACCAGCACGTGGCACCAACCAGTCCGCGGTCCCAACCAGAGCGTGGCCTCAACCAGCACGTGGCACCAACCAGTCCAGACTCCGGGTGAAGCCCCCGGGAGGGGGGAAAACGTAGCTGGGAGGAGAGAAGAAAGGGAGGGAAGGAAGAAGGGTACTGGAACCCCGCCGTCAGTACAGTCTGACCCATGCTGTTAAATCCTAACAGCCACTCGCATGATGGGCGAGGGGAGGTCTACTAAACACACCAGTTCAACACAGACCTGAGCATAACACAGTAAACCAATCAAATCAGGAATGTTCGTTAACGTCTTCTCACACGAAGCAGGTAAAAGACTGCATTAAATCAACAGGCTATAAAACAAATATGAATTATCTTCACCCTTCTCTCACTCACGTTTAACAATTTCCTTTCTTAGGAAATAAACCAACACAGCGACCATCGCTTTATAACTGCCACCACATTTGCAAATAATAATTCAATGGCATAATTGTCACATTTTATAGCCACATTTCAAAATAACACAAATCTCCAACCACGCATCCGAACGACAAATCATGCGTACGCACGCTCGCAACATAAAACTCGTTCTCCTTGCACACACAAACAGACGGTGGCCGAAGGATAAGAGTCCGGTGAATGTGACAGGGGCGGACGAGCGAGACCAAGCAAGTACCAACCCTGAATCACCAGGTTCTCTCCCATCCCCACCGACTACCGCATCACCAGATGCATAAACAGGAGAAAGAATTTTGGATATAATTTAGAATGGCAAGGTTAAAGACTGAATTAACCAGAAAAAAGGTCTCAAACAATATTTCTTTTACAATTTTGAAAACAAAAGAAAATTGCGCAAAAGAGAAGAATAAGCCGGCTAACAACAACAAACCAAAACAAACAAACCACGAAACTGATGCTTACCAGCTACCCGTGGGTGACCCCGAAGAGGCGGGTCAAACGACTCTCTCTGCCCTCTGTCCAGTCGAGAGGACAGAAGCGCAGATGCGGAAAAAGAAGAAGTGATGTCCCTCTCCTACAGGCCGACTGTAGGAATTGAAGATACCGACTGTACCTTCGACGATACGGTGAAGAACCAAGACCGGAGCAGGCGCTCCCAGAGACATCTTCCGCTCGAGTGAAGAGCTAACCTCCCTCAGCGATGGCGGCCAACATGCCATGCCACGTCACAGAGTGAGCATACTTCAAACTAAAAGAAATGAAGCACGTGCGACAGGTAAAAAGACAGGCGAGAGGCCGATAGACAGCCAGTACAAGAAAAAGATACCCACCACCCGTGAACCTGCAGGATGAATGCACGGGCAGTGGAATTAGAGAGAGAGAGAGAGAAAGTAAACCTAACCTGAACTAAACCACACCAAAGGTGCAACCACACCACAAGCCACATTAAGGGACAGATATACGACAACAACGACGACAATAAACAAATGAATAATTCCGCCACCCCAGTTGGGTCAAACGTCGTAGGCCTCGTGACAAACTCGTGACAACTACCACAAAGCTGAAATAGTGTTTCATGCCCTGCATAGCCTCCCTGCCCCTCCCCGTCCCTCCTGAGTGAGAATACTGGAAAGAAAACTGATTTGTGATCACTCTGGACATCATCTGCTGTGAAATCCCAGCATTCCGTGTGACTGGCGGCACACCACTGGCAAGGAAGCTTGGGGAGAATGATGGAGAGGTGGTGGTTTACATGATTCATTCCAGTTGATGTCCAGGCTTCCCTGAGGTGGTAATACACCATCAGCTGTTGAAATAACTCAAGTGAATATCAGTGTATCCAGTTCGATGATTGCACACTGGGACATCCCTGTCCATAAATGTGGCATGAGAAATGACTATAGTAACAGTGGAAGAAATATATCCATCCTAGAGCCGTCTAGGGTTTAAAATGACATTGGCGTGGAGCTGTGTGCTGTTGATGCAGGATTGACCTGGACGACCACTGCCCAATGCACCATACAGCATGGCCCTGGATAGGATGTGATGACATAATACCAATAGTCATGATGTACTGCACCATACAGCATGGCCCTGGATAGGATGTGATGACATAATACCAATAGTCATAATGTTAGGACTTGTATGGAGTGGTTCTCCACTCTGTAACACAGTAAGCTCACTGCACTTTGCAAAGGACATGTGAAAGTTGGAGTTGAAAATATGGGATTAATAGTACATTACAGACACTTCGCACATACCCTCATTTAACTGTGAAATTAAAAAGAAAAAGAAATGATGCAGGAAGTCAGAAGACAAGCCAAAAAACTGTATAAAAATTGTGTATCACTCACACATGTTAACATGCTGAGGTAAAATGGTACATCGTCATCAATATATATATGAATGCTAGATAACCACTTCAAAATGCTCTTGAGCTATTTATCTCATGTTCTTTGGCCGAGACACACAGAATCCATCTGAAGTATTTTTTGATGGACATTTACTGTCAGTGGTCATTTTTCACATTTTTGAAGTGAAAGATGGAACCACAGAAGAAATGCATTCATCACTATTTCTGTGACTACTATTGCACTTCTGTCATCATTTCTGTGGCCATCAGTATGTCAGCTGTGTTCTGTGGGTGGCAGGTGTGTGTTGCTGCCATCATTTCTGTGGACATCATCACGTGACCTGTGTGGTGTGGGTGGCAGGTGTGTGTTGCTGCCATCATTTCTGTCGACATCAACACGTGACCTGTGTGGCGTGGGTGGCAGGGTGTGTGTTGCTGTCATCATTTCTGTGGACATCATCACGTGACCTGTGTGGCGTGGGTGGCAGGGTGTGTGTTGCTGTCATCATTTCTGTGGACATCATCACGTGACCTGTGTGGTGTGGATGGCAGGGTGTGTGTTGCTGTCATCATTTCTGTGGACATCATCACGTGACCTGTGTGGTGTGGGGGCAGGTGTGTGTTGCTGCCATCATTTCTGTGGACATCAACACGTGACCTGTGTGGCGTGGGTGGCAGGGTGTGTGTTGCTGTCATCATTTCTGTGGACATCATCACGTGACCTGTGTGGCGTGGGTGGCAGGGTGTGTGTTGCTGTCATCATTTCTGTGGACATCATCACGTGACCTGTGTGGTGTGAATGGCAGGGTGTGTGTTGCTGTCATCATTTCTGTGGACATCATCACGTGACCTGTGTGGCGTGGATGGCAGGGTGTGTGTTGCTGTCATCATTTCTGTCGACATCATCACGTGACCTGTGTGGTGTGGGTGGCAGGGGTGTGTGTTGCTGTCATCATTTCTGTCGACATCATCATGTGACCTGTGTGGTGTGGGTGGCAGGGTGTGTGTTGCTGTCATCATTTCTGTCGACATCATCACGTGACCTGTGTGGTGTGGATGGCAGGGTGTGTGTTGCTGTCATCATTTCTGTGGACATCATCACGTGACCTGTGTGGTGTGGATGGCAGGGTGTGTGTTGCTGTCATCATTTCTGTGGACATCATCACGTGACCTGTGTGGCGTGGGTGGCAGGGTGTGTGTTGCTGTCATCATTTCTGTGGACATCATCACGTGACCTGTGTGGTGTGGATGGCAGGGTGTGTGTTGCTGTCATCATTTCTGTGGACATCATCACGTGACCTGTGTGGTGTGGATGGCAGAGTGTGTGTTGCTGTCATCATTTCTGTGGACATCATCACGTGACCTGTGTGGTGTGGGTGGCAGGGTGTGTGTTGCTGTCATCATT
>CM031596.1:110411756-110441756 GCA_018398815.1 Conus ventricosus
TGAAGGGCTGTGTGATGGTTGTGGTTTGATGTGGCGAAGGGCTGTGTGATGGTTGTGGTTTGATGTGAAGGGCTGTGTGATGGTTGTGGTTTGATGTGGTGAAGGGCTGTGTGATGGTTGTGGTTTGATGTGAAGGGCTGTGTGATGGTTTGATGTGAAGGGCTGTGTGATGGTTGTGGTTTGATGTGAAGGGCTGTGTGATTGTTGTGGTTTGATGTGAAGGGCTGTGTGATTGTTGATGTGAAGGGTTGTGTGATGGTTGATGTGAAGGGCTGTGTGATGGTTGTGGTTTGATGTGAAGGGCTGTGTGATGGTTGTGGTTTGATGTGAAGGGCTGTGTGATGGTTGTGGTTTGATGTGGTGAAGGGCTGTGTGATGGTTGTGGTTTGATGTGAAGGGCTGTGTGATGGTTGTGGTTTGATGTGATAAGGGCTGTGTGATGGTTGTGGTTTGATGTGAAGGGCTGTGTGATGGTTGTGGTTTGATGTGGTGAAGGGCTCTGTGATGGTTGTGGTTTGATGTGAAGGGCTGTGTGATGGTTGTGGTTTGATGTGAAGGGCTGTGTGATGGTTATGGTGTGATGTGAAGGGCTGTGTGATGGTTGTGGTGTGATGTGAAGGGCTGTGTGATTGTTGTGGTTTGATGTGAAGGGCTGTGTGATGGTTGTGGTTTGATGTGAAGGGCTGTGTGATGGTTGTGGTTTGATGTGGTGAAGGGCTGTGTGATTGTTGTGGTTTGATGTGAAGGGCTGTGTGATGGTTGATGTGAAGGGCTTTGTGATGGTTGTGATTTGAAGTGGTGAAGGGCTGTGTGATGGTTGTGGTTTGATGTGAAGGGCTGTGTGATGGTTGATGTGAAGGGCTGTGTGATGGTTGTGGTTTGATGTGAAGGGCTTTGTGATGGTTGATGTGAAGGGCTGTGTGATGGTTGTGGTTTGATGTGAAGGGCTGTGTGATGGTTGATGTGAAGGGCTGTGTGATGGTTGTGGTTTGATGTGAAGGGCTGTGTGATTGTTGATGTGAAGGGCTGTGTGATGGTTGTGGTTTGATGTGAAGGGCTTTGTGATGGTTGTGGTTTGATGTGAAGGGCTGTGTGATGGTTGATGTGAAGGGCAGTGTGATGGTTGTGGTTTGATGTGATGAAGGGCTGTGTGATGGTTGATGTGAAGGGCTGTGTGATGGTTGATGTGAAGGGCTGTGTGATGGTTGATTTGAAGGGCAGTGTGATGGTTGTGGTTTGATGTGAAGGGCTGTGTGATGGTTGATGTGAAGGGCTGTGTGATGGTTGATGTGAAGGGCTGTGTGATGGTTGATGTGAAGGGCTGTGTGATGGTTGATGTGAAGGGCAGTGTGATGGTTGTGGTTTGATGTGAAGGGCTGTGTGATGGTTGATGTGAAGGGCAGTGTGATGGTTGATGTGAAGGGCGGTGTGATGGTTGTGGTTTGATGTGAAGGGCTGTGTGATGGTTGTGGTTTGATGTGAAGGGCTGCGTGATGGTTGTGGTTTGATGTGAAGGGCAGTGTGATGGTTGTGGTTTGATGTGAAGGGCTGTGTGATGGTTGCGGTTTGATGTGAAGGGCTCTGTGATGGTTGATGTGAAGGGCTGTGTGATGGTTGATGTGAAGGGCAGTGTGATGGTTGTGGTTTGATGTGAAGGGCTGTGTGATGGTTGATGTGAAGGGCTGTGTGATGGTTGATGTGAAGGGCTGTGTGATGGTTGATGTGAAGGGCTGTGTGATTGTTGTGGTTTGATGTGAAGGGCTGTTTGATGGTTGTGGTTTGATGTGAAGGGACGTGTGATGGTTGATGTGAAGGGCTGTGTGATGGTTGTGGTTTGCAGGCGCAGGTGTTCCAGACAGGGAGTGAGGGGAAGATGCAGGAGGAGGTCCAGGCGGCGATGTGGAGGGGCCTGCAGAGCAGTGTGGAAAGCCTGCCGGCCGTGCACCTGATCAACGTCCACAACGACCTGGCCACACTGGCGCTCGACGTGCCCCGCCTCAACCTGAGCGGCCATGTCATGGCCAGCGTGCAGGCCTACAAGGGCTTGTTTGGGTAGGTGTGCAGGCCTACAAGGGCTTGTTTGGGTAGGTGTGCAGGCCTACAAGGGCTTGTTGGGGTAGGTGTGCAGGCCTACAAGGGCTTGTTGGGGTAGGTGTGCAGGCCTACAAGGGCTTGTTTGGGTAGGTGTGCAGGCCTACAAGGGCTTGTTTGGGTAGGTGTGCAGGCCTACAAGGGCTTGTTGGGGTAGGTGTGCAGGCCTACAAAGGCTTGTTGGGGTAGGTGTGCAGGCCTACAAAGGCTTGTTGGGGTAGGTGTGCAGGCCTACAAAGGCTTGTTTGGGTAGGTGTGCAGGCCTACACATACACACACGCACACACACACACACACACACACACACACACACACACACACACACACACACACACACACACACCACTCTTTCTGTCTCCCTTACCCTTTCTCTGTCTTTATCCTTTCCCTTTATTCACTTATTAAAGAAAAATGACAGCCAACTTGATAAGAAACACAGTGAGTTTAACACAGAAATGGAGGTTTTGAAATAGCTTGACTGTTTGTCAGTAAATACTGATCTCCCACAATTAAAACTTAGTGTTGCTGCATTAGTGAATCTTTCCCTTTCTCCAACTTTGTCAAACATGGAGGCCTTGACTTTCTCCAACTTTGTCTTGTTCAGGTGGAGCACAAACTTGGAGGCCTTGACCTTCCCCTTGAGCCCGACTCACCAGCGATCGGCTGTGCAGGCAGAGGCTTTGGCCTTGAAGATGTGGCTCACCAGGGTCAACCCCATCACCGAAGTCACCCTTCTCCCCTCAGACAATTTGCTCCTGGACAGAACGACCTCCATCGCCAACGAAGAGTTTTTTTCGCCTGGCTGACTACCTCAAGGAGAACCACCACACAACCATCCAGGTGGAGGACGTTGGGGGGTCATCTGTTCAGAGAGTGGTGCCGTTGCTGGTGTTCCAGCCGGTGGAGGTGTTCATGCTGAACTTCCAGGAGTACTTGCAGAAGGCGTGCGACAAGTTCTTCCAGACACGGGGGCTGGTCAGTGGCCTGGCCCTGGTGCCGCTCAGCAACCTCTACAGCAGCAAGTGTGAAGCCATCTCCGCCCTGCTGAGGCGGGGGGTGGAGGGGAACAGTGGGTACCGTGTGTCCGTGTACAGCGCCTTCTGTCCTACCACACAGTCCATCACCATGGTCCTGCTGGAAATCTGCCTCCAACACCACTTAGGTCAGTAGGCTGTGAGGTAGTGTATTTTGTTGTTGTTGTCCTGTTGGAAATCTGTCTCCAACACCACTTAGGTCAGTAGGGAGGTAGTGTATTTTGTTGTGGTCCTGTTGGAAATCTGTCTCCAACACCACTTAGGTCAGTAGGCTGTGAGGTAGTGTATTTTGTTGTGGTCCTGCTAGAAATCTGCCTCCAACACCACTTAGGTCAGTAGGGAGGTAATGTATTTTGTTGTTGTCCTGTTGGAAATCTGTCTCCAACACCACTTAGGTCAGTAGGCTGTGAGGTGTATTTTGTTGTTGTCCTGTTGGAAATCTGTCTCCAACTCCACTTAGGTCAGTAGGGAGGTGGTGTATTTTGTTGTGGTCCTGTTGGAAATTTGTCTCCAACACCACTTAGGTGAGTAGGCTGTGAGGTAGTGTATTTTGTTGTGGTCCTGTTGGAAATTTGTCTCCAACACCACTTAGGTGTGAACTGTGAGGTAGTGTAGTTTGTTGTTGTCCTGCTGGAAATCTGTCTCCAACACCACTTAGGTCAGTAGGCTGTGAGGTAGTGTATTTTGTTGTGGTGGTTCTGTTGGAAATCTGTCTCCAACGTCACTTAGGTCAGTAGGCTGTGAGGTAGTGTATTTTGTTGTGGTGGTCCTGTTGGAAATCTGTCTCCAACACCACTTAGGTCAGTAGGCTGTGAGGTAGTGTATTTTGTTGTGGTGGTCCTGTTGGAAATCTGTCTCCAACACCACTTAGGTCAGTAGGCTGTGAGGTAGTGTATTTTGTTGTGGTGGTCCTGTTGGAAATCTGTCTCCAACACCACTTAGGTCAGTAGCGAGGTGGTGTATTTTGTTGTGGTGGTCCTGTTGAAAATCTGTCTCCAACACCACTTAGGTCAGTAGGCTGTAAGGTAGTGTATTTTGTTGTTGTTTGTTTTTCATTTTGCAGTGCAGTTTCCTCAGAAAGACGTTCCTGTTGAAGACTCTCTTAGCTCTCGGCTTCATAGAAGGGTCACTGCTTTTGCATCACTTATTCATAATACAAGGAACCAAGTATCAACAAACATTCAGAAAACTGTAGGATGCTATTGAAAATCATGTGTTCCATTTCATTCATACATTTTGCTGCCATAGTGAATTATTTATAGGCTGATGCAACATGCATTTTCGTTTACCTCTTAATGTTTCAAGTTAAATTCAAATTGGATGAAATTTGGAATTACTCCTATGGTGTGTGTGTGTGTGTGTGTGTGTGTGTGTGTGTGCACTGTGTGTTTGTGAGAGACTCCATTCCATATGTCTGTGTGCATACATGTGTGTGAGTGTGTGTGTGTGTGTGTGTGTGTGTGTGTGTGTGTGTGTGTGTGTGTGTGTGTGTGTGTATGTGCGCGCGCGTGTGTGTGTGTGTGTGTGTGTGTGTGTGTGTGTGTGTGTGTGTGTGTGTGTGTGTGTATGTGTGTGTGTGTGTGTGAGCTGGTTCTGTTCCTATTTTCAACCATAACTTCTTCCTACCTGATCTTCTGTTCTGAAGAAAACATTAATTAACAATTAAATGAGAAGTTGTCTTGACAGATACACAACATTTATGTCTAGTGCAGGTATCAGTATATAATGTTGTTTCTAACACAATTATTCTCATAGTTACCTGTCCAGACAAATGCCTTATCCCCACTTGGCTTGGGACATCACCTTAATCAGCAACCCCCCCCCCCCCCCCCCAAAAAAAAAAAAAAAAAAAAGAAGAAAAAACAAGACTGGGAGAGCAGGAAGTGAGGAAAGTAACTTCATCTCAGTCCCTACATCAGCCAGCAGCAGTGATCACCTGTAGTAAGTTCATATTCAAACCACCTCAGGTTCATCACCCGTAGTAAGTTCATATTCAAACCATCTCAGGTTCATCACCCGAAGTAAGTTCATATTCAAACCACCTCAGGTTCATCACCCGTAGTAAGTTCATATTCAAACCACCTCAGGTTCATCACCCTTAGTAAGTTCATATTCAAACCACCTCAGGTTCATCACCCTTAGTAAGTTCATATTCAAACCACCTCAGGTTCATCACCCTTAGTAAGTTCATATTCAAACCACCTCAGGTTCATCACCCTTAGTAAGTTCATATTCAAACCACCTCAGGTTCACCTTTCTCGCCTTACACCTCCATTGTGGATTGGTTGGTCAGAGATGGTGTTCAGCTCGCCAGTACGATGCACGTGTTAATTTCAATAACAGTTTGCCAGTTTTCTTTTTCATTTTTTCTTCTTAAGTAATGAATCAAATTCAGTGTAAAAGTAATGGGTGGGAAACGGCCCCATAACCTCTTGCTTTTTTTTTTTTAGTCAAGTTTTCAGTAAATGCACCTATGAAGTTTTGATCAGCGCTAATGTCAAGACTGAGCACTTCCCCTTCAGATTGCATTTTTAATGTTTTGTTAGAACAAATATGTGTTTTACTTGTCAGTGTCCATGACAACAAATGAAACATAAAAACCAGAACTAAATAATTCAAAACCAAACTGTTCTATAGATGTATGTTATTTATACATCAGTAAGACTAAGAGTAAAAAAAATTGAAAGGAAACCAGTAACTGTGTGTGACCTGTTTCTTTTTCGTTTTATGTAAGTAAATTAAAAGACATAGGAAGCGAACACTTCTTTTAACTGTTAAATCAAAATAATGTACTGCCTGTTTCTTTTTTATGTCTATTAATTAGATAAAAAAAAGAACGTAAAGAGCAAATGCTTTTGAACTGTTCATTGATTTAGCCAATTATGGTTCCAATATTATTTTCAAAGTTTGATACTTTTAAAGCCCCAATTTTATTTACCAGTTTAAGAAAGATCACAGAGTCACCTTCTCCTATGAAAACAACATTACCACTAATAGTGTAATATACTAGTATTATGTGAAGGTCTACTACAACATTACTACTAATAGTGTAATATACTAGTATTATGTGAAGGTCTACTAATGAGTCAGTTCTAACAGTTTGAATGCTAGTACAGTAATAGTAAAAAAAAAATGGTGTGATCACTTCCATCACCAGTGTACTGGCTCATCATCAGCATGCATGATAATTCATTTGTATAATTTGAAATTATGTTCTTTTTCTGGGTTCTTTGCCTAGAAGTACAGTCATAGTTCACCACAAGAGTTTTAGATGCCTGACTCTTCACCATAAGAGTTTTAGATGCCTGACACTTCACCATAAGAGTTTTAGATGCCTGACTCTTCACCATAAGAGTTTTAAATGCCTGACTCTTCACCATGAGTTTTAGATGCCTGACTCTTCACCATAAGAGTTTTAGATGCCTGACTCTTCACCATAAGAGTTTTAGATGCCTGACTCTTCACCATAAGAGTTTTAGATGCCTGACTCTTCACCATAAGAGTTTTAGATGCCTGACTCTTTTCAGTCCATCCATTAAGCTCTGCATTCTGTCTTCAGAGATGTTTATGTTGATGGTACACTCTTTGTGCAGATACCATGGCACAGCTCGCCCCAACAGCCGAAGGGACAGCTGAAGGGACAGCTGAGGGGACAGCTGAAAGGACAGCTGAAGGGCCAGCAACAGACATGACACTGAAAAGAAGGAGGGGACGACCAAGAAAATCTTTAAATCTCTGAGAACTTGCACAGACTGATCAGCTTCATTGACCACAGTGGACAGTACGCCAGACATCATCCCTATGTGTTCATCATTGGGCCAGTTCAGCATTCTTCACGTCCAGTTTGGATGTCTGTTGTTTTTGATATTTTACGTCAATTTATACTCATGTTGTAGTCCAGGTGTGGCAACGAGGAGAAAAGGCCGCTGTCTTTTGCAGTATTTTGTTTTCTACAAGCATGAAGATGATGGGCCTCACAGCAATAAGAAACCTTGGTGGTTCAAACAGTGTGGCTGGCTCTGTAAAAGAAATGCTGATGCCTCATTGTCAACAACCCAACCTTCCAGCCCATCCTTCAGCCACCCCTTCCTTCTTCCAGTCAGTTTCCTCTTCACCCTTCCCCTGTTCTTTACGGCCGGGCTCTCTCATCACCGCTACCTTCAGTGACTGTTCCTATGGGCTCTCTCATCACCGCTACCTTCAGTGACTGCAGTGAAAAGCGCATGTAATGGGCCCAGTCAGTGCTCCTTACAGCCAAAACCGGGGGTACTTAATGCACTGTTTGGTACATGGGCCCAGTCAGTGCTCCTTACAGCCAAAACCGGGGGTACTTAATGCACACTTTGCTGTTTGGTACATGGGCCCAGTCAGTGCTCCTTACAGCGCAAAACCAGGGGTACTTAATGCACACACTTTGCTGTTTGGTACATGGGCCCAGTCAGTGCTCCTTACAGCGCAAAACCGGGGGTACTTAATGCACACACTTTGCTGTTTGGTACATGGGCCCAGTCAGTGCTCCTTACAGCGCAAAACCAGGGGTACTTAATGCACACACTTTGCTGTTTGGTACATGGGTCCAGTCAGTGCTCCTTACAGCCAAAACCGGGGGTACTTAATGCACACTTTGCTGTTTGGTACATGGGCCCAGTCAGTGCTCCTTACAGCGCAAAACCGGGGGTACTTAATGCACACACTTTGCTGTTTGGTACATGGGCCCAGTCAGTGCTCCTTACAGCGCAAAACCGGGGGTACTTAATGCACACTTTGCTGTTTGGTACATGGGCCCAGTCAGTGCTCCTTACAGCCAAAACCGGGGGTACTTAATGCACACACTTTGCTGTTTGGTACATGGGCCCAGTCAGTGCTCCTTACAGCCAAAACCGGGGGTACTTAATGCACACTTTGCTGTTTGGTACATGGGCCCAGTCAGTGCTCCTTACAGCCAAAACCGGGGGTACTTAATGCACACTTTGCTGTTTGGTACATGGGCCCAGTCAGTGCTCCTTACAGCGCAAAACCGGGGGTACTTAATGCACACACTTTGCTGTTTGGTACATGGGCCCAGTCAGTGCTCCTTACAGCCAAAACCGGGGGTACTTAATGCACACACTTTGCTGTTTGGTACATGGGCCCAGTCAGTGCTCCTTACAGCCAAAACCGGGGGTACTTAATGCACACTGTGCTGTTTGGTACATGGGCCCAGTCAGTGCTCCTTACAGCCAAAACCGGGGTTACTTAATGCACACACTTTGCTGTTTGGTACATGGGCCCAGTCAGTGCTCCTTGCAGCCAAAACTGGGGGTACTTAATGCACACTGTGCTGTTTGGTACATGGGCCCAGTCAGTGCTCCTTACAACCAAAACCGGGGCCACTTAATGCACACACTGTGCTGTTTGGTACATGGGCCCAGTCAGTGCTCCTTACAGCCATAACCAGGGGTACTTAATGCACACACTTTGCTGTTTGGTACCCAGATTTTCACACAGAAGGTTCCATGGACACTTGTTTTTTTTGTCAGGAGCACAATAATTATTCTGCAGCATTGTTTGAAGTTGAAAGTTGCACATTCTTCATGAGACGCGGCAACTCGGTTTCATTGATGAATGTGGTTAAACTCATCAACTTCAGAGTTGCGGGCTCTGAGTATCCAAGTCTTCATTTCGGTTGCTGGAAAGAAATGATCATGGTTTTAATGCAATGGCTCTTGCCCACAAAAAACTTACTGGAGGTGAGAGTCAACCTCCGATTTCATTGAAGGTATTGTAATTTTTCAGAATTTAGATTGAAAAGTATTCTTGTATCTTGTATCTTTATCCTCTTCTTCAGCCTTCCTGATGAAGAGATGAACAAAGCTTCTGCCTCTATGTTTCTTGAACTCGGTTTCAAATGTGTTTAAGAAATCAACAAAAATAGCAACAGAGTTCAGTTATCACTAAGGCCGTTTATCAGTGAAATTTTATACACAAGTTAAAATCCCATTCCATGTTTTGAACGAGCAGGGCATAGAGTGCCGGTGGAAATGGATGACACAAATATCAACGCATGTACACTGGTGCAGCTGATTCTTCAGTCTGGAGGTGAGCTGCTTTAAAACAGGTACAGTGGTGCAGCTGATTCTTCAGTCTGGAGGTGAGCTGCTTTAACCTTCATTGTCCTGTGTTTCGTATGACAGAATTCGCCCAGACTACTAAGTTTATATTGGAATTTGCTGCCCGAATTGGGGTACTGACTTTAAAAAATTGTAAAAAATAAACTAATGGATAAAAAGACTTCAAATTTTCAGAAAAAATCTATGGAAAGCTGAACTTTGGTTTGCACTTGTTATTTTAGGGGGATGTGAAAATATTTTTATGGCTCAACACTCACACACCTGATTTTACCTGGAAAACACACCTACGTCAGTGAAATAGGTGACAGACAGGCAATACAACACCCATCAACTTTATAACACCTACCTTTTTGGTGGCAAGTGGTCAGGTTCACCATCTGAAAAGAACTGATGGGTGTTGTGAGGTGTTAGTAGTTACACAGGTAGCTAGGAATATACGCGAAATTTTTGTGACGCTTTTAAGTCACATAGCAGTTACATAGCAGGAAAAAAATAAAATAAAAAAATAAGAAGTCAAAATCATACCATATTTACTGAAAGTGTATTGGAGTGCATGCTTGTTGATCTGCATGAGTTAGTTTGTGTTTGTGAGAAAAAGAATTCCTATGGCTGATAATATTTCTAACTATATACAGGTGTTAGTAGGAAGGAAGAGAGGCAGGCATCACAACACAAAACAACACTCAAATATTTTTGTTGTACTCACCATATGGTTCCAGATGTAATGAATTATATAATCCAAATGTGATCACACACAAACAACACAATCACTGGAAATGTTCTTGCTTTTGATCACTTTTGTCACACACAGATCACCGACATGAAATTTTCTTTCCGTTGTGCACTTTTCTTACATGCACAAATTCCAGTACTTTTGTATGTGGCACTTTCAATATTTAGTCAACCCAAAAACAGTCTGTACAAAACAAAAATGACAAAGTCCAGTCCTTGATTTAGTCAAGTATCAGGTGTACTGCTAGGAATGAGTGTGTAGGAACCTACTCACTGCTGGTGAAAAGAAAAAAAGCAGCCACGATCCTTGCACAAAGCCACCTTACACATCACACACTCATGTGTTGACTGGATGGCATTGCCTGCTGGGGTTTTCCTCCCTTTCCCTTCTTGCAACAGACACAGTCCTTCTTGCCTTGGCAGACTGGATTTTGGAAGGAGTGTGTTTGTGCTTGTCTGGATTGTCATGAACGACGGGACGGCCGATCCGTTTTCGACCCTTGAAACCATTCACCATGCCCATGACAATCTCAGTGTGAAAATCCACATGCAGTTTCAGTGGGGCATCTGCAGAGTTTTTGTAGATTACAAAGGCATTTACTGCAGCAGTGTCCAGGCAGAAGAAGAACACATATTTCCACCACTTCATGAATTTCTGCTTGGAACAATAATATGATCGCAATTGATCATGCTTGTCAACACCGTTGTAGTTCTTGGTGTAATCAGCAACAGCCAGGGGCCTAGAATACCTGGCTTTTTCAACACCCCTGCACCTTTTCTGACAAGCTCTCCATCGGTTCCATCATGGACAGAAGTAAGAAGGGTGACCTTACGACGGTCAAACCAAGCAACAGCCTGAAGCTTGCCCTTCAAATCACCATAGCCAATCTCACGAAACCAGCGCTTTGTGTCCCCAGACTTTTTGACACATTTTGCTGGCTTCATATCCTGTGGCAGACCCTCCTGTTATTTCGCACAGTCCCACATGCCAAGGTTTTCTTCTGAAACAGATACTGAATGAGGGGGACTGACGTGAAATAATTATCAAAGTAGATGGTGTGCCACTTGAAATAATGGGGTTCTGACAAGTGTTTGACAACACGATCCCCTAGGGCATCACCTGTCCCAGCAGGCACATCATTGGTCTTCCCAGTATATACTGAATAATTCAGCATATAAAAAGAATCGGCATCACACAAAGCCACACCTTGAGGCCCCACTTCGTTGGTTTTGCAGGCAAGTACTGCAGAAAACCACAACGACCCTTGAACTTGATCATTGCCTCATCTACTGTGATGTTTTGCCCAGGTAGAAACTGCATAGCAAACATTCTTGTGTCATGGAAATGAGAGGTCTGACTTTGAACAGGGGGTCATACCCAGCCTGACCTCTGGGAACAAACTGAGTAGTATCAGCGAGGTGAAAATACTGGTTCAGCTGTTCAAACCTGTTCTTCGACATGACACTTGACACCCAAACATTGAAGAAAGGAGAAGAATCTTTCCAATAAAAATCACGATGAGGAACAGGGGCCATGTTCATAAACATGAGAAGACCAACAAAAGCTCTGATTTCATCCACAGTGGTTGGCTGAAACTTATCCTCAGGAAGACCAGCAGCCGTGAGCGTTTGTCTTGCATACAGGTTGGTTTCCTGACCATGAGATGGAATGCGTCCAAAGGAAAAACAAGTGAAAAATAATCAAAAGGTGTTCGAAGATTCACTTGTGGACGTGGGGGGCCCTGTATGCATCAAACACACGAACTTCAGTCCGAAAGTCGTCGTTTGACCACTGCGATGACTGTGCACATCCACCGACATCAGTAGCACCTGCGTCACCTGCGTCGCCTATGTCCGAGTCCGAGTCACTGTCACTACTCCATTCACTCCTTCTGCAACTTCATAGTCACTGTCGCTGTCTGCAGAGTCGAGATCAATGTCCGATTCATTCCAGTCGTTATTATCGGTCGGCAACACATTCATATTGAACATTTGGTCCACAGTCAAGCTCATGTCACTATCACTGTCAGAGTGCGACATTTTGAACGTCGTCGGAAGTCGATGGGATGACCAAAATAATCGATAAAAAATCAAAACAGCCACGAACCGCTCTTGCAAATGGCGCAGAGAAAGGTGTGAAAGGCCCGGATAACGACCGGTTTGTCTTATTACTGTAGTCAACCCAAATACGGGAGGCACACCGAGACAATCACCCTACTGACGAACGGGCGGTATAGGGCGGATCAGGAGCCTGAGGGGTCGGGCGGAATAGGGCGGAACGGGGGTAGAAAGGTTAAACAGGTACAGTGGTGCAGCTGATTCTTCAGTCTGGAGGTGAGCTGCTTTAAACAGGTACAGTGGTGCAGCTGATTCTTCAGTCTGGAGGTGAGCTGCTTTAAACAGGTACAGTGGTGCAGCAGTGGTACATGGGCCCAGTCAGTGCTCCTTACAGCGCAAAACCGGGGTACTTAATGCACACTTTGCTGTTTGGTACATGGGCCCAGTGAGTGCTCCTTACAGCCAAAACCGGAGGTACTTAATGCACACACTTTGCTGTTTGGTACATGGGCCCAGTCAGTGCTCCTTACAGCGCAAAACCGGAGGTACTTAATGCACACTTTGCTGTTTGGTACATGGGCCCAGTCAGTGCTCCTTACAGCGCAAAACCGGAGGTTCTTAATGCACACACTTTGCTGTTTGGTACATGGGCCCAGTCAGTGCTCCTTACAGCCCAAACCGGGGGTACTTAATGCACACTGTGCTGTTTGGTACATGGGCCCAGTCAGTGCTCCTTACAGCGCAACACCGGAGGTACTTAATGCACACACTTTGCTGTTTGGTACATGGCCCAGTCAGTGCTCCTTACAGCCAAAACGGGGGTACTTAATGCACACACTTTGCTGTTTGGTACATGGGCCCAGTCAGTGCTCCTTACAGCCAAAACCGGGGGTACTTAATGCACACTTTGCTGTTTGGTACATGGCCCAGTCAGTGCTCTTACAGCCAAAACCGGGGGTACTTAATGCACACTTTTGCTGTTTGGTACATGGGCCCAGTCAGTGCTCCTAACAGCCAAAACATCCGGGGCTGATCTTAATGCAACACTGTGCTGTTTGGTACATGGCCAGTCAGTGCCCTTACAACCATAACCGGGGCCACTTAATGCACACTGTGCGTTTGGTACATGGGCCCAGTCAGTGCTGCTACAGGCCAAAACGGGGGTACTTAATGCACACTGTGTGTATTGGTACATGGGCCCGTCAGTGCCCTTACAGCCAATACCGGGGGTACTTAATGCACACTTTGCTGTTTGGTACATGGGCCCATCAGTGCTCCTTACAGCCAAAACCGGGGCACTTAATGCACACTGTGCTGTTTGGTACATGGGCCCAGTCAGTGCTCCTTACAGCCAAACCGGGGGTACTTAATGCACACACTTGCTTTGGTTTGGTACCCAGATTTTCACACAGAAGGTTACTCATGGACACTTGATTTTGTTTTGGCTTGTCAGGCCCACAATAAATATTCGGCTACATGTTTGAAGTTTGAAAGTTGGCACATTCTTCTGAGACGCGCAATGCGGTTTCAATGATTGATGGGTTTGGTAAAGCCATCACTCAGGTTGCGGGCTCTGAGTATCAAGTCTTAATGCCACTTTGTGTTGGAATGGGAAATGTCATGGTTTTAACAAGGGGTCTTGCCCACATAAAACTTACTGTGGTTGGAGTCAAGCCTCCGATTTCATTGAAAGGTAGTTGTATTTCTCAGACTTTGATTGTTAAGTATTGCCTCGTAGTCCTTTACCTTCTTCGGTTCTTATGAAGGATGATCAAAGGTTCTGCCCTCCCAACCGGTACTGTTTGCTTGAACTCGGTTTTAAATGTGTTAGATCAACTAAACATAAGCAGCAGCGCTCAGTTACACTGGGTTGGCGGTCAGTCAGTGTAAATTTTATAACGAAGTTAAAATCCTATTCCTGTTTTGAACGAGCAGGGCCATAGAGTCCGTTGGAAATGGTGACACAAGATCAACCATGTTACACTGGTGCAGCTGATTCTTCAGTCGGAGGTGAGCTGTTTAACAGTACAGTGTGCAGCTGATTTCTTCATCGGAGGTAGCTGCTTTAAACAGGTACAGTGGTGCAGCTGATTTTCAGTCTGGAGTTGAGCTGCTTTAAACAGGAACAGTGGTGCAGCTGATTTTTTAGTCTGGAGGTGAGCTGTTTAAACCAGTTACAGTTGGTGCAGCATTGGTACATGGGCCCATCAGTGCTCCTTACTGCGCAATAAAAATCGGGGTACTTATGCACTCTGTGCTGTTTGGTACATGGGACCCAGTCATGCTCCTTACAGCAAACCGGGGTACTTAATGCACATGTGCTGTTTGGTACATGGGCCCAGTCGTGCTCCTACAGCCAAAACCGGGGAACTTATGCACACTTTGCTGTTGGTACATGGGCCAGTCAGTGCTTCAGCGCAAAACCGGAGACTTAATGCACACATTTGCTGTTTGGTAACATGGGCCCAGTCTGCTCACTATACACCAAAACCGGCGGGTGCTTAACAGCACACTTTGCTGTTTGGTACATGGGCCCAGGTCAGTGCTCCTTACAGCCAAAACCGGGGGGTACTTAGTGCACACTTTGCTGTTTGGACATGGGCCCAGTCAGTGCTCCTTACAGCGCAAAACCAGGGACTTATGCACCACTTTGCTGTTGGTACATGGGCCATCGTGCTTCTTACAGCGCAAAACAGGGGGTACTTATGCCACACTTTGCTGTTTGGTACATGGGCCCAGTCAGTGCTCCTTACAGCGCAAAAACCGGGGGTACTTAATGCACACTGTGCTGTTTGTACATGGGCCCACAGTGCTCCTTACAGCACAACTGCGGGCGGTACTTATGTCACACTATCGTTGGCTTACATGGGCCCAGTCAGTGCTCCTTACACCAACACCGGCCGGTACTTAATGCACACACTTTGCTGTTTGGTACATGGGCCCAGTCAGTGCTCCTTACAGCGCAAAACGGGGGTACTTAATGCACACTTTGCTGTTTGGTACATGGGCCCAGTCAGTGCTCCTTACAGCCAAAACCGGGGGTACTTAATGCACACTTTGCTGTTTGGTACATGGGCCCAGTCAGTGCTCCTTACAGCCAAAACCGGGTTGACTCTGTATGCACACCTTGCTGTTGCGTACAGGGCCCACGTGCTCCTTAAGCACAATCGGGACTGGGCCCATTATGCCCTACACTGCTAAGGGGTACATGGGCACATCAGTGCTCTTACAGGCCAAACCAGGGTACTTAATGCCACAACCTGTACTGTTTGTGTTACATGGGCCCAGTCAGTGCTCCTTACAGCCAAAACCGGGGGTACTTAATGCACACTGTGCTGTTTGGTACATGGGCCCAGTCAGTGCTCCTTACAGCCATAACCGGGGGTACTTAATGCACACTTTGCTGTTTGGTACATGGGCCCAGTCAGTGCTCCTTACAGCCAAACCGGGGGTACTTTATGACATTTGCTCGTGTGGTCTAGGCAACCAGTGTGTCCTTAAGCGCAATACCATGGGTACTTTGCCACACTTTGCTATGGTAACTGGGCCTAAGCATGCCCTTTACAGGCAAAACCGGGGCGTCACTTAATGCACACTGTACGTTTGGTACATGGCCAGTCGTGTCTGTCCTTACAGCCAAAACCGGGGTACTTAATGCACACTTTGCTGTTTGGTACATGGGCCCAGTCAGTGCTCCTTACAGCGCAAAACCGGGGGTACTTAATGCACACTGTGCTGTTTGGTACATGGGCCCAGTCAGTGCTCCTTACAGCCAAAACCGGGGCCACTTAATGCACACACTTTGCTGTTTGGTACATGGGCCCAGTCAGTGCTCCTTACAGCCAAAACCGGGGCCACTTAATGCACACACTTTGCTGTTTGGTACCCAGATTTTCACACAGAAGGTTCCATGGACACTTGTTTTTTTTGTCAGGAGCACAATAATTATTCTGCAGCATTGTTTGAAGTTGAAAGTTGCACATTCTTCATGAGACGCGGCAACTCGGTTTCATTGATGAATGTGGTTAAACTCATCAACTTCAGAGTTGCGGGCTCTGAGTATCCAAGTCTTCATTTCGGTTGCTGGAAAGAAATGATCATGGTTTTAATGCAATGGCTCTTGCCCACAAAAAACTTACTGGAGGTGAGAGTCAACCTCCGATTTCATTGAAGGTATTGTAATTTCTCAGAATTTAGATTGTAAAGTATTCTTGTATCTTGTATCTTTATCCTCTTCTTCAGCCTTCCTGATGAAGAGATGAACAAAGCTTCTGCCTCTGTGTTTCTTGAACTCGGTTTCAAATGTGTTTAAGAAATCAACAAAAATAGCAACAGAGCTCAGTTATCACTAAGGCCATTTATCAGTGAAATTTTATACACAAGTTAAAATCCCATTCCATGTTTTGAACGAGCAGGGCATAGAGTGCCGGTGGAAATGGATGACACAAATATCAACGCATGTACACTGGTGCAGCTGATTCTTCAGTCTGGAGGTGAGCTGTTTTAAACAGGTACAGTGGTGCAGCTGATTCTTCAGTCTGGAGGTGAGCTGCTTTAAACAGGTACAGTGGTGCAGCTGATTCTTCAGTCTGGAGGTGAGCTGCTTTAAACAGGTACAGTGGTGCAGCAGATTCTTCAGTCTGGAGGTGAGCTGCTTTAAACAGGTACAGTGGTGCAGCTGATTCTTCAGTCTGGAGGTGAGCTGCTTTAAACAGGTACAGTGGTGCAGCTGATTCTTCAGTCTGGAGGTGAGCTGCTTTAAACAGGTACAGTGGTGCAGCTGATTCTTCAGTCTGGGGGTGAGCTGCTTTGAACAGACCTGTACAGTGCCAGTGCTGGAGCAAAGTGTGATACAAGACCAGTGCAGGAGCATTGTAAACACTACAAGGAAGGTTTGGCAAAGTGTGATACAAGACCAGTGCAGGAGCATTGTAAACACCACAAGGAAGGTTTGGCAACGTCATTGTAAACACCACAAGGAAGGTTTGGCAAAGTCCAAGATCAGCAGCAAGATGTGGAAAGAAAGTCCTGTTTTAGAAACCCCTTCCCCCTTTTCCCATGCTTTCGTGCTTTCCTTGGAGAAGAGTCTTCATCGATTTAGATTATTGTCCATGGAAGACAAATGAGAAGGGGTAGGAGGTGGGGGGTGGGTTTCAGATACTTTAGTTCTGAAAGCAGCTCAGTTGAATGTTTATGTGGTAACTGTCTGTGTGCTGTTTCCACTGGTGCAGCAGAATGGGAGGAGTATGTTGGTGCAGCATTATATCATTATCCATTTCTTCACAGATTTATTCCATAGCAAGGACCCTCGGGTCTCACCAGAAGACCTCAAGATTTTTCGACTGAGAGCCCCAAAGACCCCCAGTTTTAAATGCTGTAAGGAGCACTGTCAGCAATCTAGTCTTTTCTCGGATGTTAAGGCGCTGTGTTCTGACCATTAACTGTCACAGTGAGCATAACATTTAAAGCATTGTTTTTTTTTAGTTGTTTACTTCCCAAGCCATTGTATACCCACAATAGACAAAAAAAAAAAAAAGGCAACGACAACTATCACCAACTGGTAAAATTGTCAGAGAGACTGGCAATGACAATTGCAATGATAATATAACATGGTGTCATTCTTCTCACAGTGAGTCGAAAGGTGTTTGAAAGATTCTTGCATCAAAAACCTTTTAAGATATCATGTTGAGAAATTGTATTTGTGTACATATATGCTGACAGTCACAATCTTACTCACAGATAATATAATAGTTTCACACAGTGTCATGTTACTCAATATGGGCCAGAAAATGTTTGAAAGATTCATGCATCAAGAACTTATTATATTGAAAATTTGTTATATTTGTGCATGTGCCCGCATATAAATCTGTATCCATCTTTATCTGTCTGTCTGTCTAATTGTAAAATTATTTGTCTATCTACATCCACTTATTGAAGTGATTAATCATTCGCAGTGATGCACATACACTGTACACAGAGGTAGACCAGCCTTTTCCAGTCTTGTACAGAATGATTGACAACATGCACACTCCATTATCACTGTACACAGAGGTAGACCAGCCTTTTCCAGTCATGTACAGAATGATTGACAACATGCACACTCCATTATCACTGTACACAGAGATAGACCAGCCTTTTCCAGTCATGTACAGAATGATTGACAACATGCACACTCCATTATCACTGTACACAGAGATAGACCAGCCTTTTCCAGTCATGTACAGAATGATTGACAACATGCACACTCCATTATCACTGTACACAGAGATAGACATGCCTTTTCCAGTCATGTACAGAATAATTGACAACATGCACACTCCATTATCACTGTACCAGGTCACCAAAAGTAACTTCCCATGAAAATGTCATTGCCAGCAGAACACACAGCGGATGCTCAGGAGTTTCAGTGTATGTGGGCATGGAATTCAGCCATCTCTGCTGTGCTCATCCAGCTTACCGTTTGAGAAATTGATTTAACCCGGTTTTCATTGCGTGACTTGAAAATCAGAACTGGAAATGGCAAGGGGTAAGTGTAGACTGTTGTGCACCTAGTTTAACTGAATACACACAGTCCATCAGAAATGGACTATAGTTGAACTGAATACACACAGTCCATCAGAAACGGACTATAGTTTAACTGAATACACGCAGTGCATCAGAAACGGACTATAGTTTAACTGAATACACGCAGTGCATCAGAAATGGACTATAGTTTCAGTGAGACCCCCCTCTCATTCCAGCCAGGGATTTCCAACAACCTGCTCAGAATCAGTTCTGATCAGGGCAATCAGGTTATAAGCCATTGCAGGCTTTGGGTAGGTCTGAGATACACAGTAAATAAAGAAAATATAGTTCAGTTGTTGAATCCCAAAGTCATTTGTTGATGTACATACTCAGTAGATGGGTTTTAGATCTGACATGTTCAATGTGAAATAGCCTTGGTGATCGTCAAACAAGGGCAGGGTTGGATGAACATGAATGGTTAGACAAACCAGGATAAAAGGGCAAATCTGTCTTTTTGTTTTTATTTTCAATTCATGTATTTGATTTCGTTGTTGTTTTGATGTCTTTAACCTCAGGTGTTTTCCCTGATCTGATTGTTGTTTTGATGTCTATGAAACACGGGCACTCTTCATTGTGTGGTTTCTATTTTATGTTTTCAAAGCTCAGGTGGGTTTGTTGTTGTTATTGTAATATGGTTGCTGTTTTGTTTTCTTTGAAGCTCAGATATCTTATGTTCAGTCTGATTTATTCCTTTCATTTTGTTAAGTTCTTATATTGCTGGTACATCCTTTTAAAATACCCCTTTGTACTTATTATTTTTTGGCAAATAATTCTTAAACAGATTAATTATATCAAGCACAAGACAAACTGGGACACTTTGAAGGAAAACAAAACACATTCATAACTGAGTCATAAATGTAGTGGCCTTTTGGCTACAAAGCTGTTCATACAAAGTCATGCTAATAGAAATATGCTATAATGGTCACTGTCAATCGTTGTCAGTCACGCTGGATTCAAGGTGAGAAGAAAATGATTTAATTAGGTAAGGAGGCAATGCAGATTACTTCCACAGGAAATGGCGCTATTGTGTCAACAGTTCTGTGTCAGACAACCAGAATGCAAACAGACTGACCGTTGATGAGGGAAATTAATTGATTGTTAATGAGCAATGGCATGTTAATGAGCAATGGCAGACTGGTGGAACATGGCACATCAGTGGGTGAAAGGATATAAATCCATTGAGCATGGCTTTGGTGAGAGATATCAGTACCATAGGGATAATCTTAGGATACGTTCCCTGAGGGATACAGGATCCCCAACCTTCTGGGGATACGTTCCCTGAGGGATACAGGATCCCCAACCTTCTGGGGATAAGTTCCGTGAGGGATACAGGATCCTGAACCTTCTGAGGATAGGTTCTCTTAGGGATACAGGATCCCAACCTAGATATAAGTTTCCTGGGGAATACAGGATCCCCAACCCTCTGAGGATAAGTTTCCAGAGGGATACAGGATCCCATGCCTTTTGAGGAAATGTGTTCTGAGGAATACAGGATCCCCGACCCTCTGAGGATAAGTTTCCAGAGGGATACAGGATCCCACGCCTTTTGAGGAAATGTGTTCTGAGGAATACAGGATCCCCGACCCTCTGAGGATAAGTTTTCAGAGGGATACAGGATCCCACACCATTTGAGGAAATGTGTTCTGAGGAATACAGGATCCCCGACCCTCTGAGGATAAGTTTCCAGAGGGATACAGGATCCCACGCCTTTTGAGGAAATGTGTTCTGAGGAATACAGGATCCACAACCTTCTGAGGATAGGTTTCATGAAGGCTACAGGATTCATGAAGGCTACAGGATCCCCAGCCTTCTGGGTATAATATGTAGGATCCCCAACCCTGAGTGGTCTCACCTGTCGAGAGTGCAGCTCATTAGGTTTGAGTGATGCATGTGGTGTAACTGGGTGGTCTCACCTGTCGAGAGTGCAGCTCATTAGGTTTGAAGAGAGGTAAGGGTTTGAGTGATGCATGTGGTGTATCTGAAGTCATGATAATCCATGGTTATCACTCCAAATCTATCTGAAGTCATGATAATCCATGGTTATCACTCCAAACCTATCTAAAGTCATGGTGATGGCAGCCTTGTCTGTAGACTGAAAAGAAAGGACCGTGGGACTTCACCAGTGAATTGCATCATGGGAATAGTATTTTGTTTCTGTACAACGTGATTTAAGCTGAGTGAAGATGGGTGTGGTATCCCACTCATGTTCTTAATGATGGTGATTGATTTGTGGTGGCTAGGGAGGGGGGAATAGGGAGACTATAATATTGTTGTTGTTGAAGATTTAAGATGTATTGTTGTTGTTGAAGATTTAAGATGTATTGTTGTTGAAGATTTAAGATGTTTTGCCTCTGAAGAGTTTCAGTCCGCATCAGAAAGTATATTTGTTGAAGTGTGTGTGTGTGTGTGTGTGTGTGTGTGTGTGTGTGTGTGTGTGTGTGTGTGTGTGTGAGTGAGAGAGAGAGAGAGAAAGAGAGAGAGAGAATGAATGTGTGCATGGATATGTATTGGAAATGGAAAATTGTTCCTGTTTGTGACGTGTCAAGAGGACACTAATATTAAGTGTTAAAAGTTGGGGCGAGTGATTTCTCACTAAAGACTGAGACGTTAGAGACTTTATCTCCATCATTTGAACTGTAGCCATTTCTTTCTGTTTTCTGATATTTAAAGCTGTCTTTCATCACTTAAATTTTTTTTCTTTGTGTTTATAGTACGTGCATTTAACAGGTATTTATTGCTTGCTAAAGATTCATTGAGTGCCAGGTAAACATATCTTTTGACCTTAGATTGTCAGAATGGCTGACCATAAGCAAGCAGACTTAAATGGTTGGTATTGTTTTGGGGGAAAAGAATCTGTAGCCTTGGTTCTAATGTATTATAGAAAGAGGTATAACTGATCTTTGTATTGATGTTAACATTTGAGCTGGGCAAATTGACCCTTGTTCCTTTCATTGTGATAGGTATTGTTTGAATTTTTTTATTTTTTTTTTTTGGGGGGGGAGGTAATTTTCTTAATCATTTCCACACATTTGTGGATGAAATGAAGTATGTTGCATATTTTTGTCTTGCAAATTGGCCAGGGAGGCCTTTATATCAAGTGTCACAAAGGAATATGGGGTTTGAAAGGACAGAGGAGTCTTGGAGGTTGGTCTGTGCCCTGAAAGGACTGAGGAGTCTTGGAGATTGGTCTGTGCCCTGAAAGAACAGAGAAGTCTTGGACGTTGGTCTGTGCCCTGAAAGGACTGAGGAGTCTTGGAGGTTGGTCTGTGCCCTGAAAGAACAGAGGAGTCTTGGACGTTGGTCTTTGCCCTGAAAGGACTGAGGAGTCTTGGAGGTTGGTCTTTGCCCTGAAAGAACAGAGGAGTCTTGGAGGATGGTCTGTGCCCTGAAAGGACAGAGGAGTCTTGGACGTTGGTCTGTGCCCTGAAAGGACTGAGGAGTCTTGGAGATTGGTCTGTGCCCTGAAAGAACAAAGGAGTCTTGGACGTTGGTCTTTGCCCTGAAAGGACTGCAGAGTTTTGGAGGTTGGTCTGTGCCCTGAAAGGACAGAGGAGTCTTGGACGTTGGTCTTTGCCCTGAAAGGACTGAGGAGTCTTGGAGGTTGGTCTGTGCCCTGAAAGGACTGAGGAGTCTTGGAGGTTGGTCTGTGCCCTGAAAGGACTGAGGAGTCTTGGACGTTGGTCTTTGCCCTGAAAGAACAGAGGAGTCTTGGACGTTGGTCTTTGCCCTGAAAGGACTGAGGAGTCTTGGACGTTGGTCTGTGCCCTGAAAGGACTGAGGAGTCTTGGACGTTGGTCTGTGCCCTGAAAGGACTGAGGAGTTTTGGACGTTGGTCTGTGCCCTGAAAGGACAGAGGAGTCTTGGACGTTGGTCTTTGCCCTGAAAGAACAGAGGAGTCTTGGACGTTGGTCTTTGCCCTGAAAGGACTGAGGAGTCTTGGACGTTGGTCTGTGCCCTGAAAGGACTGAGGAGTTTTGGACGTTGGTCTTTGCCCTGAAAGAACAGAGGAGTCTTGGACGTTGGTCTTTGCCCTGAAAGGACTGAGGAGTCTTGGACGTTGGTCTGTGCCCTGAAAGGACTGAGGAGTCTTGGATGTTGGTCTGTGCCCTGAAAGGACTGAGGAGTCTTGGAGGTTGGTCTGTGCCCTGTATGTCCAAGGTGGAAGACAAGTGAAGAGGATCCTTTGTCACAGGCTGCTGGTCCAGACACAGGATGTATCATGTCTGTTATCTGTTGTATCTTCTCTAGCACAGTAGGTCTGTGCGTCGTCCCATGTGGGACAGCAAGGCCTCTCTCAGAACTCACTGCATCCCCGTCTCTTTGAAGTTCTTGGCTTGGAAGTTCCTCTTCTCTCTTACCTTTTTTTTTTAAAACTCTGCCCTTTGGTTATTGTTGTCGGGTATTTTTCATTTGTTAAATTTTTTTTTTAAATTATGCTTATGTCCAGTTTTGTCAACTGTTACTGTTTTTTTGCCTTTTTGGCCCAGTCTTGTATTTGTTCTAGGTCTTGGCATCTCCTTTAGTATCTTTTATCGTCAACAATTTATAACATGTTGTGTTGTAATCTGACAAGAAGATAGTAAGGCTACGCACACAGTAGGGAATGGACACCAGTGGGCTGCACTGCAGTGTCCCTTGGCCCCTGTGGCTTTTCATCTTGTTTTTTGGTGGCAAAATTATGTTCATTGTTGTTTCACTGGACTAATTGGTCATGTTCGTTTTATTTACTTGATTTCTTGACTGTCTCATTTTCTGTACCACTTTAGTGGCATTACTGCCATGCTGCCCATGTTCCCTGGCTTGCCCTGCAGCAGCCAAAGAACAGGGAGTACTTTACAGTGGGAACGAAGAAATGCTGTCTGTGTGTCTGTCTGTGTCTGTCCGTGGTCAAAATGTGTTCCACTCGCTCCAGACAAAACGTCTGGGCTGATCCTTCTGAAAATTTGTAGACATATGTTCATTATGGGTCACGGATGATGCATGTTTGATTAGTTATTTGGGTTTTTTTAGGTTAAAAGAGAAAATTGACTCACAGATTGAATTACATGATTGTATGATTATGATGACTGTGTGATCTAGGGAAGAGTTTTCCCAACGTTTCCCACTGCCTTCAATCATTGAACTGTGTTGTTTTGAAATGAATATCTATCCATTTCTGTCTATGCTATCAAACCAAATGGTTGCAAACTTAAAATATCTTGTTTTGGAAATATTTTCCTCTCTCAATTGTGTTCACTTTAATGAAAATGTTGTTTGTCCATCAGCATTTGTGTGTGTTGACCACAAACACAATTCTATGCTAGTCTGATGACTAGATCAAGTAGTCTTAAATTTGTAGATGGAAATAATAGACGTAAGTGAATAAAAACAATGTATAAACTTACCAGTCTCTGAATTTGTTAATGTTTATGTGAAACAGAAATGGGTCTTCCGCTCTGACTGTCTGTCTGCCTGTCTTTTTCTCTTTCTGTCACACACTCTCTCTTGCTCGCTCGCTTGCTCTCTTCATGTGTACGTGTGTTTGTGTGTGTGTGTCGATGCGCTCAACTCCGTCTCTCTTTCTAGATGAACGGATATTGCCATGTCTCTACTATATTTCTGCACTTAGAACACACAGATAGTTCTCTGAAAGGTCAGGTTGCCATGAACAAACCTTGCAAAGAAATTGGAACACACACACACACACACACAGAGGAGGAGAAAGACAGAGAGAGAGGGGGAGCTAAAATCTGCCAGTTCTAAGCATGGGGAATATGTTACGACTTCATGTGATATAACAGCCAGCCATTGGTAATTTATTGCAAATTTAACTAATCTTGGATCTTTGTATGGAAGCACTATTTTCTAATTCTGAAAACAGTAAAACTGAGAGGAAAGGCAGCATTGATTTATTGCCTATCCACGTGCTGGAATGTGAGAACAGCATTCTCTGTCCATATGTTTCCCGATACTGAAACGGTGCTATGTCAGTTGGCGACCTTCACCCTCGACCTTTGTAAGGAAGTACTATTTTCTAATTCTGAAAACAGCGAAACAGAGGAGGAATGGTGGCATTGATTTATTGCCTGTCCACGTGTTGGAATATGAGAACAGACATCTCTGTCCACGTTGTTCCCTGTAAAGAAACAGTGCTGTGTCAGTTGCCGACCTTCACCCGTCATGATTTAAGAGAGTAGCTCGATCTTTTCTTCAGCTTTCCTCCCTCCCTTCCCCCAGGTTTATTAATTTTGCCATTTTTCCCAGGAGCACTAATTTTGCGTCCCAAAGGTTTGTAGCTTTGATATGATTGGTTTGGCCCAGTGCCGTGGTGTGTACTTAAGCATGTCTTTTTTGTGGTATGGGTGATTCATTGAAGTCGTATCATTCTTCCCAACAGATGATTAGTTTTAGCATGGAGATGGAACGGGATCTCTCCAGCAATGGTCTGGCTGAGGGGAACATGCCATGGAAATCCTGGCATCATTCACAGCATGCAAACCACCCCATCTGTGGGAAACACTAACAAACATCAAACAACATGTGCGTCGGAATGGCACTGCTGTGGGTTCGCTCTCTCTGCGCTATGCAAGGGAGCGAAGAAGGAGGCAGAAAAGTCAAGCCGGGCACTGAGGATACACAGATGGCAAGTGTCAGGCTGGCAGAGAGGAACTGTCGTGATGTCCCTGCACAGGACACCACACCCACAGCCATGACTGAACTCACATCACCAGGTCATCATCGTCCGCCTGCCGACTTGGGAGAACTTGACCACTTGCACAGACACCCAAATTTTGCTCCAGGGGCCAACAGGCTGAGTCGCATTTTTTTTTTAACATGCACGCTGGTGACCTACTCATTTTTGAGTGAACTAGTTTTTTAGGAAGAAGAAGACACCCCTCCTCGCGCCATTCCCTCTCTTCTTCAGTTCTTGTGTGAAGAAGCAAACACGAACACGGAGCACATTCTGCAAGACTGTGGGGCCCTCCAGGGGTTGCGAGAGGAGACAAGGTTGATGTCCTTCACACTACAAGACTGGGGTACCCTGCAAGGGTTGAGAAAGGAGACATGGCCGATGTCCACCACACTACAAGACTGTGGGGCCCTGCAGGGGTTGAGAGAGGAGACATGGCCGATGTCCACCACACTACAAGACAGTGGGGCCCTGCAGGGGTTGAGAGAGGAGACATGGCCGATGTCCACCACACTACAAGACAGTGGGGCCCTGCAGGGGTTGAGAGAGGAGACATGGCCGATGTCCACCACACTACAAGACAGTGGGGCCCTGCAGGAGTTGAGAGAGGAGACATGGCCGATGTGCACCACTGTACAGGAGAAGCCGTGGAGGCACCTAGGAGGGCCGTCCCTTTCATGTTGAGGACCTGACTGTGCGTGTGATGGTGTTGGAAAAGATGAACCTGCCTGCTCTGTTCATGACGACAAGAATCCAGCATTGGCATGAAAGGAGAAAGAGCGGAGAATGAGGTCAGCATCAATGGGCATGAACGGCCACACCCCTATGCTCTCCTAACCGGTCATCGCTACCTCTTCATCCTCCTCCCCACCAACGCACCCTTGTGTTTTGAAAGATGGTTGATAAGTGTGATAATCCCAATGTTAATAAACTACCAACAGAAGATCAAAGTGTGCATGTGGTGTGTGATTGGCCAGTGTGTAGCTCTGGTAGTCAGTTGGGCGCATGGGGCACACGTGTGGACACGAGCTGTCAGGACGGAAGCATCTTACAAAGCTAGGCCTTTCACAGGATTTGAACCTACAATCTTCATGTCCTTAATCCGTCACCAACCACTTCACCACGACGGCTGGCCAGACCTGTTCACATAGACCAGACAACAATGCTGGTCATGCCAGTCATTTCGCGTCAAAGAGTGTAGAAACCTGCCTGTGAAAGAGTTCCAGAACAACTTTGTGTTGTGGGCCAACCCTCCAGCCCAACTTTGTGTTGTGTGCCAACCCTCCAGCCAACTTTGTGTGTGGGCCAACCCTCCAGCCCAACTTTGTGTTGTGTGCCAACCTCCAGCCAACTTTGTGTTGTGGGCCAACCCTCCAGCCCAACTTTGTGTTGTGTGCCAACCCTCCGGCCAACTTTGTGTTGTGGGCCAACCCTCCAGCCCAACTTTGTGTTGTGTGCCAACCCTCCGGCCAACTTTGTGTTATGGGCCAACCCTCCAGCCCAACTTTGTGTTGTGGGCCAACCCTCCAGCCCAACTTTGTGTTGTGGGCCAACCCTCCGGCCAACTTTGTGTTGTGGGCCAACCCTCCAGTCCAACTTTGTGTTGTGGGCCAACCCTCCAGCCCAACTTTGTGTTGTGGGCCAACCCTCCGGCCAACTTTGTGTTGTGGGCCAACCCTCTGGCCAACTCTGTGTTGTGGTCCAACCCTCCAGCCCAACTTTGTGTTGTGGGCCAACCCTCCAGTCCAACTTTGTGTTGTGGGACAACCCTCTAGCCCAACTTTGTGTTGTGGGACAACCCTCCAGTCCAACTTTGTGTTGTGGGACAACCCTCCAGCCCAACTTTGTGTTGTGGGCCAACCCTCCAGTCCAACTTTGTGTTGTGGGCCAACCCTCCAGCCCAACTTTGTGTTGTGGGCCAACCCTCCAGCCCAACTTTGTGTTGTGGGCCAACCCTCCGGCCCAACTTTGTGTTGTGGGCCAACCCTCCGGCCAACTTTGTGTTGTGGGCCAACCCTCCGGCCCAACTTTGTGTTGTGGGCCAACCCTCCGGCCCAACTTTGTGTTGTGGGCCAACCCTCCGGCCCAACGTTTGGCAACGAAGTACAGGTCTGAGCTGACATGGCATGACAAAGGGGGCACATGTCTGGTGATGTGCATGACAAAGGGGGCACATGTCTGGTGATGTGCATGACAAAGGGGGCGCATGTCTGGTCATGTGGACTTTAGCAAGGGGTCACACATGCAAAAAATACACGAGCACCCTCTCCCCTTCTCTCCCCCACCTGTGTTTGTGTGTGTATGTGTGTGTGTGTGTGAGAGCTGTTCATACCCCGTCATCCTTAGGGCCTGAGAGCTGTTCATACCCCGTCATCCTCAGGGCCTGAGAGCTGTTCATACCCCGTCACCATCAGGCCTGAGAGCTGTTCATACCCCGTCATCCTCAGGGCCTGAGAGCTGTTCATACCCCGTCATCCTCAGGGCCTGAGAGCTGTTCATACCCCGTCATCCTCAGGGCCTGAGAGCTGTTCACACCCCGTCATCCTCAGGGCCTGAGAGCTGTTCTGTTCATACCCCGTCATCCTCAGGGCCTGAGAGCTGTACATACCCCGTCATCCTCAGGGTCTGAGAGCTGTTCATACCCCGTCATCCTCAGGGCCTGAGAGCTGTTCTGTCCGCCAGCAGGAGATACGGTGCATACCCCGTCATCCACAGGCCTGAGAGCTGTTCATACCCCGTCATCATCAGGGCCTGAGAGCTGTTCTGTCTGCCAGCAGGGAGATACGGTGCATACCCCGTCATCCACAGGGCCTGAGAGCTGTTCATACCCCGTCATCCACAGGGCCTGAGAGCTGTGCATACCCCGTCATCATCAGGGCCTGAGAGCTTTTCTGTCCGCCAGCAGTCCACACACACAACCACGAAAGCACGCTGGCACTGTCATGCATTAATACACTCACAGAACTAAGACAGACACCCCACACAAAGGCACAGACAAACAGATAGGCAGACAGACAGACACAGACACACTCACGCATGGACGCATAAATGGCCGCACGCACGCACGCACGCACGCACGCACGCACGCACGCACGCACGCACGCACGCACACACACACACACACACACACACACACACACACACACACACACACACACATGAAAAAAGAAAGGATCGGTGGGACCAGTGATGCAGGAAGAAAGCAGAATGGGATGAATTGCGAGAATACTGATGCCTGGGGATGGGAGAAAGCAGAATACTGATGCCCGGGGATGGGAGAAAGCAGAATACTGATGCCCGGGGATGGGAGAAAGCAGAATACTGATGCCTGGGGATGGGAGAAAGAAGAATACTGATGCCTGGGGATGGAGGAAAGAAGAATACTGATGCCTGGGGATGGGAGAAAGCAGAATACTGATGCCTGGGGATGGGAGAAAGAAGAATACTGATGCCTGGGGATGGGAGAAAGCAGAATACTGATGCCTGGGGATGGGAGAAAGCAGAATACTGATGCCTGGGGATGGGAGAAAGCAGAATACTGATGCCTGGGGATGGGAGAAAGCAGAATACTGATGCCTGGGGATGGGAGAAAGCAGAATACTGATGCCTGGGGATGGGAGAAAGAAGAATGCATGATGGAGTTGAAGCAGCAGCAACAGCAGCAAAAAAAAAAAAGAAACTGAACTGGAGAGAGAGAGACAGAGACAGAGACAGAGAGAGAAAGCATGGACAAGGTCTATATGTAGCACATATTGCTGAGGTCGAATCGAAAGAATGTATGAAGAGGGGTTGGGGAGGGAATGAAAGTACCATGCTGGAGACAACCAAACCAAGCCAAACGAATATCCTTCACCACAAAACACAGTGCTGGAGACAACCAAACCAAGCCAAACAAACGAATATCCCTCATCACAAAACACAGTGCTGGAGACAACCAAACCAAGCCAAACAAACGAACTTCCCTCATCCCTCACCTCAAAAGCAAACAAAACAATGGCTGACTTTCGGTGGCAGGTTGAGTTATGGGACGGGGCGACTGTAAAACACACCGTCAACACCGTTTGACGTCCTCTGTCTGTAAAACTGTACTGTTGTCTTCAAGTTCTGTAAAGCGCTTTTAGTCAACCGCCAGACACTCAGCCGGCCATCCACAAAGGCAAAAGTGTAATAGGGAAATGAGATGAAGAAATAGCCCCAAACTGGATGCGCTGATAGGAAAGAGCACAGTGGGGCACAAACTGACCACATTGTATACATAAGCAGTAGGGACGCTAGTGGAGTGAAACAACCAAAAGGCGAAGACCCCTTCTCAAAAATCCAGACGACAACGAGAGATGGATAACATCCGAAAAAAAGATTAGATGAAGGCTGCCTCAGAAGCTGAAAAGAAAGGGTTGGAGAAGGTCATTCTCGATGTGAAACTCTTTAAATAATTTTCACTGATTTCTTGCAAAATATATACGATACATGACAGATCTGAGTAATTTCACTTCTCGTTTCGCAGCAAGACAAACACAACGGTTTTTCTTGCTCTCTATTGTATACTAATAACTAATTATTTCTATTACTTTTTCGAATCTTATCATTCTTTCTTGTTACCACTAAAGTCACTTTAACACGATCAGTAACAATTGGTGTAATTTTTTTCCCCACTGATTAGATCAATTTGAGCATTATCTTCTAACACGTTTTGAAAGCAACAACATCCACATTCACCAAATTATTTAGAAATAATGCAAAT
>CM031596.1:110446756-110451756 GCA_018398815.1 Conus ventricosus
ACACCTGATTTCAGCCTACAGACCAACTCTCCTGATACCAATGCCAGGTACAAAGTGTCAGCGGCAGCAGCTCCATTCCAGACCCCACTTTCCGGCAGCAGGTGAAGGTCCCTAGCCTGGACTTCGTTCCTTTCCCAGACTGCACGACAAAGGCTGAAACCTGTGAATGAAGAATTGTTTTATTTTGTTTTTTTTTCTCTCTCATCTCATGTCTTTTTCAGATTATCGACGAAAAGGAAAACGCAGGATACAAAGAGTTGAGAAGAAGACAAGAGAAATAGCGAGCTCTGTAAGACCTTGGCACATTCTGAGACCAGCAAGAAGCAAAGAAAATCCTAGATTCATACTCTTGCTCACTGTGTGTCTTGGCATTAAACTTCAGCAGCCACAAGAATTAACAAAAAAGCGGGAGGGGTAAGGCAGGGAAGAGGAGGGAGAGAGGGAGTGTGGTGGAGGAAAGGATGGCCACGACAACTGGGCACATTAGAACAGTGTAGCTGTCCAAATCATGTTTGTTGGTGAATGTTAGAGAACAGTGTAGCTGTCCAAGTCATGATTGTTGGAGAACGTTAGAGAACAGTGTAGCTGTTCAAGTGATGATTGTTGGTGAACGTTAGAGAACAGTGTAGCTGTCCAAGTCATGATTGTTGGTGAACGTTAGAGAACAGTGTAGCTGTCCACGTCATGATGGTGAACGTTAGAGAACAGTGTAGCAAGCTGTCTAAGTCATGTTTGTTGGTGAATGATAGAGAACAGTGTAGCTGTCCAAGTCATGATGGTGAACGTTAGAGAACAGTGTAGCTGTCCAAGTCATGATTGTTGGTGAACGTTAGAGAACAGTGTAGCTGTCCAAGTCATGATGGTGAACGTTAGAGAACAGTGTAGCTGTCCAAGTCATGATGGTGAACGTTAGAGAACAGTGTAGCTGTCCACGTCATGATGGTGAACGTTAGAGAACAGTGTAGCTGTCCACGTCATGATGGTGAACGTTAGAGAACAGTGTAGCTGTCTAGATCATGATGGTGAACGTTAGAGAACAGTGTAGCAAGCTGTTTAAGTCATGATTGTTGGTGAACGTTAGAGAACAGTGTAGCTGTCCAAGTCATGATGGTGAACGATAGAGAACAGTGTAGCTGTCCAAGTCATGATTGTTGGTGGACGTTATAGAGCACATCCGTTCTCCGTCCTTTTGGCCTTTCTCCTGTCCATCTTGACTACTACCACGATCACGACACTGCTATAAAACAAACAAAAACAAACACAAGAAAAAAGCCCAGCACCCCACCCCCCTAGAAACAACCCCTGACCAACAAACAAAACACAACAACCCAAAGGCGCCGATGACAAGCAAAAAACAAAACAAACAAACAAACAACAACAAAAAAACCCTGCAGCAGCAACAACAACAAGACACAAAAAAGAGGAAAGCCGTCTTGAGGTAGAGGACCGGGAGATAAAAGGAAAGCCTAATGAGATGAATGGCGAAGTCAACGAATCGTGAAGCAATGAGGGGAAAATCAGAGAGAAGAAAGAATAAAAAAACGTTGACACACAAGTAAAAAAGAAAATGGCATGGTACTAATAACAGATGGGATGACAGCCATGGGGCAACATTGGCAGAGCACACTGGTTGTCTTGGCAACTCCCAATGGAGGGGGAGACAAGGAAAAGAGAACTGTCAAGCATACTGATTCATCATACATGATGTGATCCACCTTCATCTGATCCTTTGCCCAGCAGGGGGCGCTGTGTCAGACCAAGGGCGAACTATCTTTGGTCAGACACAGTGTTGCTGTTGCTGCTGTTCACCTCACTGCCCATCACAGCGTTTCAGCGAAAGGTGGGGATGTTCAGCGGAGACCACCCCCTCCAAGTCTCCTGCTGCCTGTTCTTGACGTGAACCACGGTTGAGGGGATGGACGGGGCAGAAAGGAGGCGTGCAGTGTGCCACGGCCAACTGACCATGACTGCAGACACACTACCCAGCTCTAGTGTGCAGTGTGCCACGGCCAACTGACCATGACTGCAGACACACTACCCAGCTCTAGTGTGCAGTGTGCCACGGCCAACTGACCATGACTACAGACACACTATCCAGCTCTATCCGTGACCCTCCACAGGGAGGGGTGTGGCGCCACCGCTTGGACGTAGATACCACCGGGTACAGGACGGACACAGACAGAACAGCGTCTTGTCACACCTCCGCCCAGGTGCTGATGCCTTGACCCACGCTTGTTGGTTTAACTGCATGTCAGTGAACATCACGCAAAGCAGGACTGAACTGATTTGAGAAAAAAAAATCGGTAATAAGACGGAATGTGGTCCTACACCACAAACCATTCCGTGCCGGTACGGATCCCCGTAGTGGATCCGGATCACAGGGTAGATCAAGGATCTGTTCTTCCAAATGCCACAGGTCTGCTGAACTGATTTTCAGGAAACTTCATAGAGAAATGAAATGGGCTCCAGAAATGAAATGGGCTCCAGAAATGAAATGGGCTCCAGAAATAAAATGGGCTCCAAGGACAACCCGCTACAGTGTGGTACCGATCCTCAACTTCATAGAGAAATGAAATGGCTCCAGGGACAACCCGCTACAGTATGGTACCGATCCTCAACTTCATAGAGAAATGAAATGGGCTCCAGGGACAACCCGCTACAGTATGGTACCGATCCTCGGCGTGTTTTCAGATCCAAAGGCGGATCCAAGATCCGTTCAACACTGGCAGAAGTCTGTGTTCTTCTGACTGCCTTGGAGCTGGAATTGAGTTGTGTGATCCATTGAGGTACTCAGATATAAGGTGACAACCTGACGGAAATAACCCAGCGTTTGTTAATTAAAGCTTTATGCAACATGTTACTGACAGATGGTCATCAATAAGCCCAATGGAAAAGATGTAAAAGAATTATTTTAGAAAGACTGCATTGAAGAAAAAAGAAAGAAAGGAAAAGAAAGAAAGAAAGAGAAGAAGAAGAAGAAGAAGAAGAAGAAGAAAAAAGAAAGAAAAGAAAAGAAAAGAAAAGAAAAGAAAAGAAAAGAAAAGAAAAGAATAGAAGATGGAGAAAAACAGAAAAAATAGAAGAAGAAGAAGGAGAAAAGAAAAAAGAAGAAGAAAAGAGAAGAAGAAGAAGAAGAAGAAGAAGAAGAAGAAGAAAGAAAGAAGAAAGGAACGAATAAAGCAAGAGTGAAAGAAAGAAGAAAGAGATGGAGAAAAGAAAAATCCTAAAGAAGATCTGAAGAATGAAAAAAAAGAAAGAAGAAAAAAACCCCTCCCCGAACATAAAAGAAACAAATCCTTCAGATTTCTGAAACCAGAAAGAGGCAAGTGACCGTTGTTGACGTCACGGGAAGTGAATGACTCGATGCCAAAGTCGTCAGGGTCAAAGGCCAAGACTGTCGACTGCAAACATTTTGGCACACACTTCAAGTGATGACATAAATATCAACAACCAACACAACAAAAGCAACAATAACAGCAAACACACAACCAATACAACAAAAGCAACAACAACAGCAAACACACAACAACCAACACAACACAAGCAACAACAGCAAACACACAACAACCAACACAACACAAGCAACAACAACAGCAAACACACAACAACCAACACAGCAGCAACAGCAACAGCAAACACACAACAACCAACACAACAAAACCAACAACAACAGCAAACACACAACCAACACAACAAAAGCAACAACAACAGCAAACACACAACCAACACAACAACAGCAACAACAACAGCAAACACACAACAACAACACAACACAAGCAACAACAACAGCAAACACACAACAACCAACACAACACAAGCAACAACAACAGCAAACACACAACAACCAACACAACACAAGCAACAACAACAGCAAACACACAACAACCAACACAACACAAGCAACAACAACAGCAAAAACACAACAACCAACACAACACAAGCAACAACAACAGCAAACACACAACAACCGACACATGGGGGCTGAGAGGTAAGAGGGGTGGTGTTTTTGTACTCCCAGTTCTTATAGAACAGGGAGTACTTTAGAATGTGTGTCTGTCTGTCTTTGGTCAAAATGTGTTCCACTCGCTCCAGACAAAACTACTGAGCCGATCTTTCTGAAAATTTGTAGGTATGTTCTTTATGGGTCACGGATGATGCCCGATGTTTTATTTTACCGTTATATTTGTTACTAACGGCTATAACGGCCCATAACGGTTTTTCTTCTTTATGGAAAATCTCAGAAAGTACTTGGCCGATCTTTCTGAAAATTTGTAGGTATGTTCATTATGGGTCACGGATGATGGCCGAAGTTTACCAGAATAGCCGTTACTAACGGCTATAACGGCCCAAAACGGGTTTTCCTCTTTACGGAATATCTCACGCGTATTCAAGATAAACTGGAACTACGTTTATATTCTTTGGATCTTGTTTTTCTAAGTAGGAGGGAGGAGGGGGAAATGGAGGAGCGGAGACAGCGGGGGCAGTGGAGAAGTGGATACGGCACGCTGGGCAAGAGGGAAAAGTCAGGAAAAAGGAACTGAAACACGATCAGCTCACACCACGACATTGAAACACGATCAGCTCACACCACGACATTGAAACACGATCTGCTCACACCACCACAACCTCGTGGACGTAAAAACGCTTTATTTTTTAGACTCCTCAAACAAATATACACAGCTTCAGTTTTCTCTGATTAGTTGTATTGTATCTGACAGCCGATTTTCTACCTTTTTGGTGTAACAAGAGCACGCCAGCTGGCTTCCAGCAGATGAATGAAGATGAACGACCAGCCTCCATGGTGTGGTGGATAATGTCCTGTATTGTGGGTGGGACGTTTTGGGTTCACGTCACATCAGAGGCAGGATGATTTATCAGACAGGATGACTTGAGGCAGGGGGATTTATCAGACAGGATGACTTGAGGCAGGGGGATTTATCAGACAGGATGACTTGAGGCAGGAAGATTTATCAGACAGGATGACTGGAGGCAGGGGGATT
>CM031596.1:110456756-110461756 GCA_018398815.1 Conus ventricosus
ATGTACAGAGCAACGACACTGCCAGATGTACAGAGCAACGACACTGCCAGATGTACAGAGCGACCAAACTGCCAGATGTACAGAGCAACGACACTGCCAGATGTACAGAGCAACGACACTCCAGATGGACAGAGCAACGACACTGCCAGATGTACAGAGCAACGACACTGCCAGATGTACAGAGCAACGACACTCCAGATGTACAGAGCAACCAAACTGCCAGATGTACAAAGCAAGGAAACTGCCAGATGTACAAAGCAAGGAAACTGCCAGATGTACAAAGCAAGGAAACTGCCATATGTACAAAGCAAGGAAACTGCCAGATGTACAGAGCAACCAAACTGCCATATGTACAAAGCAAGGAAACTGCCAGATGTACAAAGCAAGGAAACTGCCATATGTACAAAGCAAGGAAACTGCCAGATGTACAAAGCAAGGAAACTGCCAGATGTACAAAGCAAGGAAACTGCCAGATGTACAAAGCAAGGAAACTGCCAGATACAAGGAGACGAACGAACGAAAACCAGCATGACGTCATGCCATACCTTCAAGCAACACGCTACTGAGAAATGAATATAACTACAGGAATGTAAAACATCTTGTCAGGAAGATGCTTTGAAGAAAGAAGGAAAGAAAGAAAGAAATAATGAAATAAAAGAATAAAGAAAGAATGAAAGAAAGAAAGAGAGAAAGAAAGAACAAAATAAACATTTAAAGAAAGAAAGAAAAAAAGAAAGAATGAAAGAAGAAGAAGAAGAAGAAGAAGAAGAAGAAGAAGAAGAAGAGGGAGTTGGAGGAGGAGATGAAGGAAGAGAAGAAGATACTGTTATTACTATTGCTATTATTATCAAGATCATTATCATGATTACTATTATTACCATTATCATTATTACTGTTTATTATTATTATCACTACTACTAGTATTATTGTTATCATTATTATTGATATTGTTATTACTATTATCATTATTACTGTTATTATCATTATATTATTACTATTATTATCATTATCAGTAGTAGTAACAGTAGCAGCAGCAACAGCAGCAATAGTTGTAGAGAACGAATGAAATAAAGACGAAGAAACAGAAAAAAAGGGAAAACCATTAATAGAAGAAGATCCAAAGAATGCAGTGAATAAAAAGAACAAGAACTCCAACGTACATCAGACGAATCCTTCAGATCCGTCAAGTCAGTAACAGGCAAATGATCGCTTTTTACGCTACAGGAAATCAATGACTCGGAGCCAAAGTCAGCAGGTCAAAGATCAAGACTCTGGCGACTGCACATATCTTGGCACACACTTCTAGAAATAACACACACACACACACACACCACACGCACGCACGCACGCACGCACGCACGCACGCACGCACGGCACGCACGCACGCACGCACGCACGCACGCACACACACACACACACACACACACACACGTTTTGGAAGAGATGATGGCTGAGAAAAAAGAGGGTGGTGATAAGGACAGAGAAGCAGAAAGGGGGAGGTTCAAAGAAGAGAAGAATGGGGGGGGGGGGGGGGGGAGACAATGGAGGACTAGACATGGCCCACAGGGAGTGAGAGAGCCAGGAAAGAGCTGTTCAACAATCTGCTGGTATTTCAATCCAGTTTGAGAGACACGGCGTGAGTGTTCTCTGAATATTTGTGCTGAAGCTGGCAGTAGAGTTTCCGGGTGTTTTGTTTTGGTACAGCAAGAGCATGTTACCTGGTTTCCAGCAGATGACTGAAAACTACTGACCAGTCTCCATGGTTTGGTGGAATGTTGCGTGTTACACATAGGAGGTCCATGGTTCAAATCACCACAGAGATGTCGGGGTTTTCAGTAAAATCAGGCCCACAGATGAGTGTGCTATGGGTTCCATGAGTGTGCTATGGATTCCGTGAGTATGCTATGGGTTCCATGAGTGTGCCATGGGTTCCATGAGTGTGCTATGGATTCCGTGAGTGTGCTATGGGTTCCGTGAGTGTGCTATGGGTTCCATATGTGTGCTATGGGTTCCATGAGTGTGCTATGGGTTCCATGAGTGTGCTATGGGTTCCATGAGTGTGCTACGGGTTCCATATGTGTGTCATGGGTTTCATATGTGTGCTATGGGTTTCATGAGTGTGCTATGGGTTCCATAGGTGCATGAGTTCCATGAGTGTGTATGGGTTCCACTAGTGTGTATGGGTTTCCACTGAGTGTGCTATGGGTACACTAGTGTGCCATGGGTTCCATAGTGGTGCCATGGTTCCATAGTGGTCCATGGGTTCCATAGTGTGTCAGGGTTCCACTAGTGTGCCATGGGTTCCACGATAGTGTGCATGGGTTCCATGAGTGTGCTATGGTTCCATGAGTGTGCTTATGGGTTCCATGAGTGTGCATGGGTTCCATGAGGTGCTATGGTTCCATGAGTGTGCATGGGATTCCATGAGTGTGCATGGGTCCTATTGTAGCCTATGGGTTCCATGAGTGTGCTGGGTTCCATGAGTGTGCATGGGTTTCCATGAGTGTGCTATTGGTTCCATAGTGTGTCTGTGTTCTATAGTGTGGCTATGGGTTTCATGAGTGTGCTATGGGTTCCATAGTGTGCTGAGTTCCATGAGTGTGTAGGGTTCCATAGTGTGCTATGGTTCCATGAGTGTGCATGGGTTCCATGAGTGTGCCATGGGTTCCTGAGGTGCCATGGTTCCATGAGTGTGCTATGGGTTCCATGAGTGTGTCATGGGTTCCACTAGTGTGCCATGGGTTCCACTAGTGTGCTATGGGTTTCATGAGCGTGCTATTGGTTCCATGAGTGTGCTGTAGGTTCCATGAGTGTGGCATGGGTTTCTTGAGCGTGCTATTGGTTCCATGAGTGTGCTGCAGATTCCATGAATGTGGCATGGGTTTCTTGAGCGGCTATTGGTTCCATGAGTGTGCTGTAGATTCCATGAGTGTGGCATGGGTTTCTTGAGCGTGCTATTGGTTCCATTAGTGTGCTGTAGATTCTATGAGTGTGGCATGGGTTTCTTGAGTGTGCTATTGGTTCGATGAGTGTGCTGTATGTTCCATGGTGTGCTGTAGGTTCCATGAGCGTGCTATTTGTTCCATGAGTGTGCTGTAGGTTCATGAGTGTGGCATGGTTTCTTGAGCGTGCTATTGGTTCCATGAGTGTGCTGTAGATTCCATGAGTGTGTCATGGGTTCCACTAGTGTGCCATGGGTTCCACTAGTGTGCTATGGGTTTCTTGAGCGTACTATTGGTTCCATGAATGTGCTGTAGGTTCCATGAGTGTGGCATGGGTTTCTTGAGCGTGCTATTGGTTCCATGAGTGTGCTGCAGATTCCATGAATGTGGCATGGGTTTCTTGAGCGCGCTATTGGTTCCATGAGTGTGCTGTAGATTCCATGAGTGTGGCATGGGTTTCTTGAGCGTGCTATTGGTTCCATTAGTGTGCTGTAGATTCTATGAGTGTGGCATGGGTTTCTTGAGTGTGCTCTTGGTTCGATGAGTGTGCTGTATGTTCCATGAGTGTGCTGTAGGTTCCATGAGCATGCTATTTGTTCCATGAGTGTGCTGTAGGTTCCATGAGTGTGGCATGGGTTTCTTGAGCGTGCTATTGGTTCCATGAGTGTGCTGTAGATTCCATGAGTGTGGCATGGGTTTCTTGAGTGTGCTATTGGTTCCATGAGTGTGCTGTAGGTTCCATGAGTGTGCTGTAGGTTCCATGAGCGTGCTATTGGTTCCATGAGTGTGCTGTAGGTTCCATGAGAGTGGGATGGGTTTCTTGAGCGTGCTATTGGTTCCATGAGTGTGCTGTAGGTTCCATGAGTGTGCTGTAGGTTCCATGAGTGTGCTGCAGATTCCATGAATGTGGCATGGGTTTCTTGAGCGTGCTATTGGTTCCATGAGTGTGCTGTAGATTCCATGAGTGTGGCATGGGTTTCTTGAGCGTGCTATTGGTTCCATGAGTGTGCTGTAGGTTCCATGAGTGTGGCATGGGTTTCTTGAGCATGCTATGGGTTCTATGAGTGAGGTATTGGTTCCATGAGTGTGGCATGGGTTTCTTGAGCGTGCTATTGGTTCCATGAGTGAGCTATTGGTTCCATGATTGTGCTGTAGGTTCCATGAGTGTGCTGTAGGTTCCATGAGTGTGCTGTAGATTCCATGAGTGTGGCATGGGTTACATGGGTGTGCCTTGAGTGTACTATGGGTTTCATATGTGTGCTATGGGTGTTATCAGTGTGCTATGGGTGTTCTCAGTGTGCTATGGGTGTTATCAGTGTGCTATGTGTGTTATCAGTGTGTTATGGGTGTTCTCAGTGAACTATGGGTGTTATCAGTGTGTTATGGGTGTTATCAGTGTGTTATGGGTGTTATCAGGGTGCTATGGGTGTTATCAGTGTGTAATGTGTGTTATCAGTGTGCTATGGGTGTTATCAGTGTGCTATGGGTGTTATCAGTGTGTTATGGGCCTGGGTGTTATCAGTGTGCTATGGGTTCCATGAGTGTGCTATGGGTGTTATCAGTGTGCTATGGGTTCCATGAGTATGCTATGGGTGTTATCAGTGTGCTATGGGTGTTATCAGTGTGCTATGGGTGTTATCAGTGTGCTATGGGTTCCATGAGTATGCTATGGGTGTTATCAGTGTTCTATGGGTGTTATCAGTGTGCTATGGTTTCAATGGGAAGGCTGGAACCACTCAGTCGGGCTTCGTGCCATTGGCGTCTGCATCTCTGAGTGTACTGCTCAAATTTCCTCTCCATGCCATTGGCGTCTGCATCTCTGAGTGTACTGCTCAAATTTCCTCTCCATGCCATTGGCGTCTGCATCTCTGAGTGTACTGCTCAAATTTCCTCTCCATGCCATTGGCGTCTGCATCTCTGAGTGTACTGCTCAAGTTTCCTCTCCATGCCATTGGGGTCTGCATCTCTGAGTGTACTGCTCAAGTTTCCTCTCCATGCCATTGGTGTCTGTATCTCTGAGTGTACTGCTCAAGTTTCCTATAAGCTTTGGAATTGTCT
>CM031596.1:110464256-110471756 GCA_018398815.1 Conus ventricosus
TAATTTCGTGCCCTCATTCAAACATGATGTTTTTGGCTGTTTCAGTTTAGTGCCCTCATTCAAACATGATGTTTTTGGCTGTGTAACTTTTGTGCCCTCATTCAAACATGATATTTTTGGCTGTTTCAGTTTAGTGCCCTCATTCAAACATGATGTTTTTGGCTGTGTAACTTTTGTGCCCTTATTCAAACATGATGTTTTTGGCTGTTTCAATTTAGTGCCCTCATTCAAACATGATGTTTTTGGCTGTTTCAGTTTAGTGCCCTCATTCAAACATGATGTTTTTGGCTGTTTCAGTTTAGTGCCCTCATTCAAACATGATGGTTTTGGCTGTTTCAGTTTAGTGCCTCATTCAAACATGATGTTTTTGGCTGTTTCAGTTTAGTGCCCTCATTCAAACATGATGGTTTTGGCTGTTTCAGTTTAGTGCCCTCATTCAAACATGATGGTTTTGGCGGTTTCAGTTTAGTGCCCTCATTCAAACATGATGTTTTGGCTGTTTCAGTTTAGTGCCCTCATTCAAACATGATGTTTTTGGCTGTTTCAGTTTAGTGCCCTTATTCAAACATGATGTTTTTGGCTGTTTCAGTTTAGTGCCCTCATTCAAACATGATGGTTTTGGCTGTTTCAGTTTAGTGCCCTCATTCAAACATGATGTTTTTGGCTTTTTCAGTTTAGTGCCCTCATTCAAACATGATGGTTTTGGCTGTTTCAGTTTAGTGCCCTCATTCAAACATGATGTTTTGGGCTGTTTCAGTTTAGTGCCCTCATTCAAACATGATGTTTTTGGCTGTTTCAGTTTAGTGCCCTCATTCAAACATGATGTTTTTGGCTGTTTCAGTTTAGTGCCCTCTTCGGCGCATTCTTCCTGCACTGCTCATTTGGGATGTCCCTACACGGCCAGATCCAGTGTGTCACTAAGTTTAAATTAGATGATTGTTTTAGAAGCACATTTACATACCTTTAGCATCACTTATTAGATGATTGTTTTAGAAGTACATTTACATACCTTTAGTATCTCTTATTAGATGGTTATTTTAGAAGCACATTTACGTACCTTTAGCATCTCTTGTTAGTCGTATAGAATGTACAGAGAAGAGGTAGTTCTACACAAATACTTGACAGATAGCAACGTGTTATTGTACAGATTCTTTCATGCATGAAAATTCCATTAATTTCTCATTTCAAATGTACCGGTGGGACTGTGGTGCTTTGTTTCTACGCCATGAAATCCCCCACCTTTGACTGGCAACTCATGGCTGTACAATGTACTCGTGTACATGTTCTTGACTGTTGGTGAATGTACGTCAGTTCAGATCTGACGTAAACCTGTACACAGTATATCAACAACTTTGGCTGAGTACCCAAGTGCCAGGCAAAGAACGTGACCCTGCATCACAAAAAGTCTGCAACAACAACATCCTCAAACCCAACGATCGGCCGGAACGTGTTCTGTGTCTGTAGTCACATGTAAAGAAGATACCTCTGTATGTTTGCCTACACCGTGGCTGGCATTGGCGTAAGTGGGTATGCAGTACAGATGTGCTGACACAGCCAATGTCTGGGCTGCCATGGACACCCCAGTGGGGGAGAAGCAGTGGGGAGAGACAGGGAGGCCCGGACTGCTAGGCGAGCACCTCAGCTTTCTGGCACCGGCGACACGCCAGGCAGCAGCATGGATGGGATGCCTGGTGCTGGGGTCGTCCTCCCTCCCGGGTCTGCCTGCAGGGTCCGGGGGCTTGCGCACAGTGTCACAACACGCACTGTGTGTGGAACCACAAGGCATGAACATATGTGTTTGTCAAGTAACATAGACGTGCGTGCAAACGTGCCCGCACAAGAATAAATACCATTGGCGGGAAAGTAATCTGCCGGCTGTTGAATGGTTTTGAAATCCGCTCCCCTGCCTGAAAGCTGCTTCCCAGCATTGCGTTCTCTGTGAAAGGTTTCTTTATAGTACACAGTATTGTAAGAAGGTTTTTTTTCCTGCAGACTCTGTATGAAGGTCTGCTTAAACAGATTAGAAAAACGTGTTGTTTTAGCAGATTTGAGTTTCAGCATCTGTATAAATGCACGAAAAAAAAGTTTTAGTAGATGAACACAGAAGTTCTATTAAATACATGTTTCACTATGTCCAGTAAGACTTCAGTGATTATTTTCATCAGATGAAGTTCCTTACCTTTACCTCTGTCATGACTGGTAAGTTATGGTTAAAGAATGTCAGGTGAGTACCTGGCTGACTGACGTCATGGTAAACCAGTTCAAGTGTGTCATTCAGCCGGTAAATGCAAACATCGTGCTAGCGATCTTTGCATGAGAACACATTGGGGTGAAAACACGTTAAGCTATATTAGAAACAAACAAACAAACATATAAGCAAAAAACAAAAAAAAACCAATAGGCAACCAACCAACCAATCAACCAACCAACCAACCAACCCACCAACCAACCAACCAACCAACCAGCCAACCCACCAACCAACCAACCAGCCAACCAGCCAACCAATCAACCAACCAACCAACCAACCAGCCAACCAACCAACCAACCAACCAACCAACCAACCAACCAACCAACCAACCAGCCAACCAACCAACCAACCAACCAACCAACCAACCAAAATTTGCAGCAAAAGCAACATACTGTAGACGACTGGACAAAGTGTGTGCCCAGTCAGATCTCCCGTGTAAAGCAGACAGGTCTATGTCTACCTACACCATAGCTGGGACTGTAGACAGGTGTAAAGCAGATAGATCTATGTCTACCTACACCATAGCTGGGACTGTAGACAGGTGTAAAGCAGACAGGTCTATGTCTACCTACAACATAGCTGGGACTGTAGACAGGTGTAAAGCAGACAGGTCTATGTCTACCTACACCATAGCTGGGACTGTAGACAGGTGTAAAGCAGACAGGTCTATGTCTACCTACACCATAGCTGGGACTGTAGACAGGTGTAAAGCAGAGAGGTCTGTGTCTACCTACACCATAGCTGGGACTGTAGACAGGTGTAAAGCAGACAGGTCTATGTCTACCTACACCATAGCTGGGACTGTAGACAGGTGTAAAGCAGACAGGTCTATGTCTACCTACACCATTGCTGGGACTGTAGACAGGTGTAAAGCAGACAGGTCTATGTCTACCTACACCATTGATGAGACTGTAGACAGGTGTAAAGCAGACAGGTCTATGTCTACCTACACCATAGCTGGGACTGTAGACAGGTGTAAAGCAGACAGGTCTATGTCTACCTACACCATTGCTGGGACTGTAGACAGGTGTAAAGCAGACAGGTCTATGTCTACCTACACCATAGCTGGGACTGTAGACAGGTGTAAAGCAGACAGGTCTATGTCTACCTACACCATAGCTGGGACTGTAGACAGGTGTAAAGCAGACAGGTCTATGTCTACCTACACCATAGCTGGGACTGTAGACAGGTGTAAAGCAGACAGGTCTATGTCTACCTACACCATAGCTGGGACTGTAGACAGGTGTAAAGCAGACAGGTCTATGTCTACCTACACCATAGCTGGGACTGTAGACAGGTGTAAAGCAGACAGGTCTATGTCTACTTACACCATAGCTGGGACTGTAGACAGGTGTAAAGCAGACAGGTCTATGTCTACCTACACCATAGCTGGGACTGTAGACAGGTGTAAAGCAGACAGGTCTATGTCTACCTACACCATAGCTGGGACTGTAGACAGGTGTAACGCAGACAGGTCTATGTCTACCTACACCATAGCTGGGACTGTAGACAGGTGTAAAGCAGATAGATCTATGTCTACCTACACCATAGCTGGGACTGTACACAGGTGTAAAGCAGATAGATCTATGTCTACCTACACCATAGCTGGGACTGTAGACAGGTGTAAAGCAGACAGGTCTATGTCTACCTACACCATAGCTGGGACTGTAGACAGGTGTAAAGCAGACAGGTCTATGTCTACCTACACCATAGCTGGGACTGTAGACAGGTGTAAAGCAGACAGGTCTATGTCTACCTACACCATAGCTGGGACTGTAGACAGGTGTAAAGCAGACAGGTCTATGTCTACCTACACCATAGCTGGGACTGTAGACAGGTGTAAAGCAGACAGGTCTATGTCTACCTACACCATAGCTGGGACTGTAGACAGGTGTAAAGCAGACAGGTCTATGTCTACCTACACCATAGCTGGGACTGTAGACAGGTGTAAAGCAGACAGGTCTATGTCTACCTACACCATAGCTGGGACTGTAGACAGGTGTAAAGCAGACAGGCCTATATCTACCTACACCATAGCTGGGACTGTAGACAGGTTTAAAGCAGACAGGTCTATGTCTACCTACACCATAGCTGGGACTGTAGACAGGTGTAAAGCAGACAGGTCTGTGTCTACCTACACCATAGCTGGGACTGTAGACAGGTGTAAAGCAGAGAGGTCTGTGTCTACCTACACCATAGCTGGGACTGTAGACAGGTGTAAAGCAGACAGGTCTATGTCTACCTACACCATAGCTGGGACTGTAGACAGGTGTAAAGCAGACAGGTCTATGTCTACCTACACCATAGCTGGGACTGTAGACAGGTGTAAAGCAGACAGGTCTATGTCTACCTACACCATAGCTGGGACTGTAGACAGGTGTAAAGCAGACAGGTCTATGTCTACCTACACCATAGCTGGGACTGTAGACAGGTGTAAAGCAGACAGGTCTGTGTCTACCTACACCATAGCTGGGACTGTAGACAGGTGTAAAGCAGACAGGTCTATGTCTACCTACACCATAGCTGGGACTGTAGACAGGTGTAAAGCAGACAGGTTTATGTCTACCTACACCATTGCTGGGACTGTAGACAGGTGTAAAGCAGACAGGTCTATGTCTACCTACACCATAGCTGGGACTGTAGACAGGTGTAAAGCAGACAGGTCTATGTCTACCTACACCATAGCTGGGACTGCAGACAGGTGTATGTGGAGCGCAGATATGGCTTTGCCTGCACACTGGAACAGCCAGCAGGAAATAAGCTGTGGTAGAGACCACTGGGCAGCTCAACAGTTGTGGATAGAAACAACAGGCACAGACTGCCACACAGGCGATAAGTAATGGGTGGAGACAACGGACACAGACAGGCAGGTGATTAATAAAGGGTATAGACAGGGAGATACAGACCATCAGGTGATTAATAAAGGGTGGGGACAGAGAGGTACAGACTGTCAGGTGATTAATAAAGGGTGTAGACAGGGAGGTACAGACTATCAGGTGATTAATAAAGGTGTGGACAGGGAGGTACAGACTGTCAGGTGATTAATAAAGGATGGAGACAGAGAGGTACAGACTATCAGGTGATTAATAAAGGATGGAGACAGAGAGGTACAGACTGTCAGGTGATTAATAAAGGTGTAGACAGGGAGGTACAGACTATCAGGTGATTAATAAAGGTGTAGACAGGGAGGTACAGACTGTCAGGTGACTAATAAAGGGTGGGGACAGGGAGGTACAGACCATCAGGTGATTAATAAAGGATGGAGACAGAGAGGTACAGACTGTCAGGTGATTAATAAAGGGTGGGGACAGGGAGGTACAGACTATCAGGTGATTAATAAAGGTGTAGACAGAGAGTACAGACTATCAGGTGATTAATAAAGGGTGGGGACAGAGAGGTACAGACTGTCAGGTGACTAATAAAGGGTGGGGACAGGGAGGTACAGACTGTCAGGTGATTAATAAAGGTGTAGACAGAGAGTACAGACTATCAGGGGATTAATAAAGGGTGGGGACAGAGAGGTACAGACTGTCAGGTGATAATAAAGGGTGGGGACAGAGAGGTACAGACTGTCAGGTGAATAATAAAGGGTGGGGACAGGGAGGTACAGACTATCAGGTGATTAATAAAGGTGTAGACAGGGAGGTACAGACTATCAGGCGATTAATAAAGGGTGGGGACAGAGAGGTAAAGACTATCAGGTGATTAATAAAGGTGTAGACAGAGAGTACAGACTATCAGGTGATTAATAAAGGGTGGGGACAGAGAGGTACAGATTATCAGGTGATTAATAAAGGTGTAGACAGAGAGTACAGACTGTCAGGGGATTAATAAAGGTGTAGACAGGGAGTACAGACTGTCAGGTGATTAATAAAGGCGTAGACAGAGAGGTACAGACTATCAGGGAGGTGAGAGGTAAAGGAGAGACAGAGAGGTACAGACTATCAGGCAGGTGACAGATAAAGGAGAGACAGAGAGGTACAGACTATCAGGTGATTAATAAAAGGTGGGGACAGAGAGGTACAGACTATCACGCAGGTGATAGATAAAGGATAGAGACAGAGAGGTACAGACTATCGGGCAGGTGACAGATAAAGGATAGAGACAGAGAGGTACAGACTATCAGGCAGGTGATAGATAAAGGATAGAGACAGAGAGGTACAGACTATCAGGCAAGTGACAGATAAAGGATAGAGACAAAGAGGTACTGACTATCAGGCAGGTGACAGATAAAGGATAGAGACAGAGAGGTACAGACTATCGGGCAGGTGACAGATAAAGGATAGAGACAGAGAGGTACAGACTATCAGGCAGGTGATAGATAAAGGATAGAGACAGAGAGGTACAGACTATCAGGCAGGTGACAGATAAAGGATAGAGACAGAGAGGTACAGACTATCAGGCAGGTGATAGATAAAGGATAGAGACAGAGAGGTACAGACTATCAGGCAGGTGACAGACAAAGGATAGAGACAGAGAGGTACAGAATACAAAGTCGTTCATGATTACAGGATGCAGACAGAAGTGGAGTCGTTCATGATTACAGGATGCAGACAGAAGTGGAGTCGTTCATGATTACAGAATGCAGACAGAAGTGGAGTCGTTCATGATTACAGTATGCAGACAGAAGTGGAGTCGTTCATGATTACAGGATGCAGACAGAAGTGGAGTCGTTCATGATTACAGAATGCAGACAGAAGTGGAGTCGTTCATGATTACAGGATGCAGACAGAAGTGGAGTCGTTCATGATTACAGTATGCAGACAGAAGTGGAGTCGTTCATGATTACAGGATGCAGACAGAAGTGGAGTCGTTCATAATTACAGGATGCAGACAGAAGTGGAGTCGTTCATAATAACAGGATGCAGACAGAAGTGGAGTCGTTCATAATTACAGGATGCAGACAGAAGTGGAGTCGTTCATAATTACAGAATGCAGACAGAAGTGGAGTCGTTCATAATTACAGGATGCAGACAGAAGTGGAGTCGTTCATAATTACAGGATGCAGACAGAAGTGGAGTCGTTCATAATTACAGGATGCAGACAGAGGTGGAGTCGTTCATAATTACAGGATGCAGACAGAAGTGGAGTCGTTCATAATTACAGGATGCAGACAGAAGTGGAGTCGTTCATAATTACAGAATGCAGACAGGAGTGGAGTCGTTCATAATTACAGGATGCAGACAGGAGTGGAGTCGTTCATAATTACAGGATGCAGACAGGAGTGGAGTCGTTCATGATTACAGAATGCA
>CM031596.1:110476756-110481756 GCA_018398815.1 Conus ventricosus
GGGTCAGCCTAGTTAAGGCAAAGAAGAAAAAGAAACACCCGAAGGTGCTGGGGAGGACCCAGAGAAGCACTGTCTTCGCCTGCCTTTAGAGCAGTCCTGTACCACCCTTGGAGGCCTGCGCTGTGTTGACGATGGGTACAGGCACGCACAGGACACTCCATTAAGATATCAAGGGACATAACTGCTCCTGAACAGAGGTAAATTAGAGAGAGAGAGAGAGAGAGAGAGAGAGAGAGAGAGAGAGAGAGAGAGAGAGAGAGAGAGAGAGAGAGAGAGGGAAGGAAGAGTATGATGGTGAGTAGCTGAGGAGGTGATCAAAAAGATTTGATTGTTCTTTTCTTGCTAAGCTCAAAGTTCTGGTAAGACCCTCTGCTGTCAAAAATCTTCTCCACACTCGCTCAAACAGACCACTCCGTGGTATGCTGCAGGATCAGGTTGCAACCAAAGAAGTTCCACTGCTCAAAGAAACAAGGGAGCTTCTGCATCGTAAGATTTCTCAGGCACATCTTGTGGAACAGTTCGCCGAGGCCTTTGAGAGAGAATAGGATGCTTTGCTGCCCGGAGACACATGTTGTGGAACAGTTCGCCGAGGCCTTTGAGAGAGAATAGGATGCTTTGCTGCCCGGAGACACATGTTGTGGAACAGTTCGCCGAGGCCTTTGAGAGAGAATAGGATGCTTTGCTGCCCGGAGACACATGTTGTGGAACAGTTCGCCGAGGCCTTTGAGAGAGAATAGGATGCTTTGCTGCCCGGAGACACATCTTGTGGAACAGTTCGCCGAGGCCTTTGAGAGAATAGGATGCTTTGCTGCCCGGAGACACATCTTGTGGAACAGTTCGCCGAGGCCTTTGGGAGAGAATATGATGCTTTGCTGCCCGGAGACACATCTTGTGGAACAGTTCGCCGAGGCCTTTGAGAGAGAATATGATGCGTTGCTGCCCGGAGACTCTGTCAGAGAGATGGAAAACTTTACAAGGCACCATGCACCGCACTGCCCTACCTACCTCTGGGGAAAAAAACCTTTGAAATCTCACGACTGGTTTGAGGTCAACTTGTTTGAGATGACTCCCATTATTGAGGCTAAGTGCACCGCACTCAGTGAGTGCAAGCAATCGCCCAACGAGAAGAACCTGCAGATCCTCAGGGCTGCCAGGAGCAAGGTTAACGCTAAACGAGAAGAACCTGCAGATCATCAGGGCTGCCAGGAGCAAGGTTAACACTAAACGAGAAGAACCTGCAGATCCTCAGGGCTGCCAGGAGCAAGGTTAACGCTAAACGAGAAGAACCTGCAGATCCTCAGGGCTGCCAGGAGCAAGGTTAACGCTAAACGAGAAGAACCTGCAGATCCTCAGGGCTGCCAGGAGCAAGGTTAACGCTAAACGAGAAGAACCTGCAGATCCTCAGGGCTGCCAGGAGCAAGGTTAACGCTAAACGAGAAGAACCTGCAGATCCTCAGGGCTGCCAGGAGCAAGGTTAACGCTAAACGAGAAGAACCTGCAGATCCTCAGGGCTGCCAGGAGCAAGGTTAACGCTAAACGAGAAGAACCTGCAGATCCTCAGGGCTGCCAGGAGCAAGGTTAACGCTAAACGAGAAGAACCCGCAGATCCTCAGGGCTGCCAGGAGCAGGGTTAACGCTAAACGAGAAGAACCTGCAGATCCTCAGGGCTGCCAGGAGCAAGGTGAACGCTAAACGAGAAGAACCCGCAGATCCTCAGGGCTGCCAGGAGCAAGGTTAACGCTAAACGAGAAGAACCTGCAGATCCTCAGGGCTGCCAGGAGCAAGGTTAACGCTAAACGAGAAGAACCCGCAGATCCTCAGGGCTGCCAGGAGCAAGGTTAACGCTAAACGAGAAAAACCCGCAGATCCTCAGGGCTGCCAGGAGCAAGGTGAACGCTAAACGAGAAGAACCCGCAGATCCTCAGGGCTGCCAGGAGCAAGGTGAACGCTAAACGAGAAGAACCTGCACATCCTCAGGGCTGCCAGGAGCAAGGTTAACGCTAAACGAGAAGAACCCGCAGATCCTCAGGGCTGCCAGGAGCAAGGTTAACGCTAAATGCCAGGCGCTGCGCCAGTGAGTACTGGACACAGCTCAGCAAGGAGATACAGAAAGCCGCTGCAAGAGGCAACATCAGAGGAATGTATGACGGCATCAAGAAGGCGCTGGGACCAACGCAGAGCAAGACGGCTCCCCTCAAATCCTCCACCGGTGAAGTAATAAAAGACCCCAGCCAGCAGATGGAGAGATGGGTGGAGCACTATTCCGACCTCTACTCCAGAGAGAACACAGTGACCTCCTCAGCCCTTGATACCATCAAGTGCATGCCAGTCATGGAAGAGCTTGACGTAGAGCCGACCGTGGATGAACTCAGCAAGGCCATCGACAGCCTGGCATCAGGCAAGGCACCTGGCAACGATGGCATTCCTCCAGACCTCATCAAACACTGCAATACTACCGTACTGCACCCTTTGCACGCAGTTCTCTGTGCTGGAATGAGGGAGTTGTACCACAGGACATGAGGGATGCCAAGACTGTCACCCTGTACAAAAACAAGGGCGAGAGGAGCGACTGCAATAACTACAGGGGCTGCTCTCTTCTCAGCATCGCCGGCAAAGTCTACGCTCGGGTCCTCCTGATCCGCCTGCAGAAGCTGGCTAAACGTGCCTACCCGGAATCACAGTGTGGCTTTCCAGCAGAGAAGTCCACGGTAGACATTGTCTTCTCTCTTCGCCAACTCCAGGAGAAGTGCAGAGAGCAGCGGATGCCCCTGTATGTTGCGTTCATCGACCTCACCAAGGCCTTCGACCTAGTCAGCAGAGATGGTCTTTTCAGAGCTTTCCGAAAGACCGCTGCCCCTCCCCCACCCCCCATCCCCCACCCCCCAAAAAAACAAAACAAAACAAAACAAAAAGCACAAAAACTCCACAGCTTGATTAGTCCTTCTACTCCAACATGAAAGGGACTGTGCGGTTTAATGACAACCTCTCCAAGCCCTTCGACATACGTAGCGGTATCAAACAAGGCTGTGTCCTTGCCCCCACCCTTTTTGGGATCTTCTTTGCTCTCCTTCTGAGGCATGCATTCAGCACAGTTCAAGAGGGGATCTACCTATGGACCAGATCAGATGGCAGGCTTTTCAATCTTGTCCGCCTAAGAGCAAGGACAAAGGTCTGCGAAGCCCTCATCAGAGATATGCTGTTTGCTGACGATGCCGCTTCTGCGACCCACACCCAGCAGGAACTGCTGTCACTGATGTACAGCTTCTCCCAGGCTTGTAAAGACTTTGGTCTGACTATCAGCCTAAAGAAGACAAAAGTCCTGGGTCAAGACACGCCGTCACCACCAGCCATCACTATTGATGATTATTAGCTTGATGCCATCCATCAGTTCACTTACCTTGGGTCCACCATCACCGATAACCTCTTCCTTGATACTGAGATCGACAAGAGGATTGGAAAGGTAGCCACAAACACTTGCTCGGCTTACACAAAGAGTGTGGACATTTTCCAAGCTGACCACAAAGACAAAGATGGGTGTACATAACGCCTGCGTTCTCAGCACCTTGCTGTATGGCAGTGAGACATGGACCACGCATGCTCGCCAGGAGAAAAGCCTAAATTCCTTCCACCTCAGAAGCCTCCGGCGTATACTCGGCATCTCCTGGCAAGACAGGGTAACCAACACAGAAGTCCTGTCTCGCGCTGGTCTCCCTATCATGTATACCCTGCTGAGACAGCTGCGTTGGCTGGGCCATGTTCGTGGCATGGAGGATGGTCGCATCCCAAAAGGCGTCCTCTATGGAGAGCTTGTTGCAGGGCAGAGAAGCATTGGCCGCCCACAAGTGAAATACAAAGACGTTTGCATTAGAGACATGAAGGTGCTTGAGATCAACACTGAGTCCCGCAAGAACTTTGCGGCAGACCGCAACAGCTGGAGAAGCACTCTCTAGAAACAGCTGCAGATTGGCGAAGACAAACTGACAGCTGCTGCAGCAGAGAATATGAGCCCGCAGAATGGGTATGACAGCCAACAAACCAGTGTCAGCATACAGATGGGACCACTGTGACAGAGACTGCCACTCTCGTATCGGTCTCTACAGCCACAGGCAACGCTAAGGGGATGACAGCCAACACACCAGTGTCAGCATACAGATGTGCATGTGACCACTGTGACAGAGACTGCCACTCTCCTATCGGTCTCTACAGCCACAGGCAACGCTGCTCGGGGCGAGCAGACAGCCCGGACAGATATAAATCTTAGGTCGGATATACTCTATCCATGGTCAGCTATGACCGACGGAGGACTACTACTACTACTACTCGTGCTAAGCTCTTGAAACAGATCATGCAAACTGTGCACGATATATGAAAAGTTTGATTGTTCTTCTCTTGCTAAGCTCTTAAAACACATTATGTAAACTGTGCACGATATATGAAAAGTTTGATTGTTCTTCTCTTGCTAAGGTCTTAAAACAGATTATGTAAACTGTGCACTATATATATATATATATATATATATATATATATATATATATATATATATATATATATATATATATATATAACTGATTGCCGGAATAGCATGATTTCAGACTTACGGAGACACCCTCTTCATACAAATGCAGGATATAGGATATGTACCGAACTTCACCTCAAAATAAACATATGGAATGAAATAGTGAAGTCTGAAAATCGTTGGCGCATTTTTCATCCAGATAGAACCAAGCTAAAATCCTCACCTCACTGTCTTGCTCAATGTATGTGTCAGCATCGATTTTCAGTGGCTACAAACAACAACAAAAACAACCGCAAAGACACTCACACACACACACACACACACACACACACACACACACGCACACACACGCACACACACACACACACACACACACACACACACACACACACACACACAGCAACCCCATCCACTTCCACTCTGCTTCTTAAAAAGCAACAGAAGAACACAACACTCACAAGAAACAAACAAAAATTGTCAAAGA